>JAECXS010000123.1:9770000-10370000 GCA_018153105.1 Drosophila rufa | reverse complement strand
TAGCGGAAATGTCTATCAAAAATCAATCCTTACGATAATTATCGATTTGTATTTATAGTTTTCATTGATTGTAAAATATCAATTGTTAATAAAATATTGACTTAAGATGATATGTCTGAAAAAATCAATTTTAATCAATATTTATCGATATTTTACTTATATTATTTTGATTCTTTCGTTTTTAATATCGATTATTAACAAAATATTGACTAAAGCGGATATTTCTATCGAAAATCAATCTTAATCGATATTTATTGCTTTTTATTTGCTTTTAAAATATCGATTAAAATATCTATCAAAAATCAATCTTAATTGATTTTAATTTATAATATTTTGATTATTATTCTTCTAATATCGATTGTTAACCAAATTTTTATTTAATCTCAAAAGTTTCTTAAATATCATTCCTAATAGAAATTCATCAATTATGTTTTAATATTTTCTTTATTTATTCATTATCGATTGTTAGAAGAAAATCGATATCAGTAAGTAATCTTAATCGAAAGCTAAGTCTAAGGCTATTTTCTCGCTGTGCAAAACCCGGACACGGGTACACGGGTACACGGGTACGGGATAAGGACATTCGACAAGGAGACGGACAGCAGCGGAGAAGCAGGAGCAGGCTGAAACCTGACTCCGGCAGTCAACTGGCGGACCATAAAGCGAACTGCGTTAAATCCGCCAGCCAACAATCGCCGGACCAGGACCAGGACCAGGAGCTGGAGCAGTTCTCCGGGCAGCTTGTGCTGCAGTCCAAATGGCCAGGACCTCCTTCTCCTTTTCTCCTTTCTGCGGACTCTCGGTCCATTGTTGCACAAAGTTTTTGCAGAGCAGTCACACCATAAATGCCAAGCACCCATTCAGACGGACACTGAGCGAAAAGTCTCAGAGAAAACATAGAGCTCGCCAAGCTAGTTGCTGCCAAAGCTCTATTATTTATCTCCGTGTAGAACCAAACAAGGAGTCGTTTGCGTGCACTATACCAAAAATATTATGCTTAAATTAGCCGAAACTGCTGGCTAAAATATTCAGTTGGAGCAATTCATGTATTAAAAGATTATTATCCAACTTCAAGGATAGTTTCTTTGAAGTTGTTGCGAACAGAAAATCAAGTTTGGAACTTTAAATTGACATACTGTCTGGTTATCACAAGAAGTTTAAGGGGAAATAAGGATGATATTCTTTTAAGCTAAGCTGGAAAAAATATTGGGATAAATATAACTTAAAGAAATTGTTATAGGAAATTATTAGAAAAAATAAAAATTAGGAAATCGTTGCAGAAACTTGGAGTTAAATATTAAATATTAAGACAAATAATACTTGTCAGAGAAAATTATTAGAAAAAATAAAAATAGGGAAATCTTTACAGAAACTTGGAGTTAAGCAAAGCTTAGAAATATTTACAAATTTGAAATAGGAAAATCCTTTTAAGAAATCTTCATAAATTTCTAGAAAATGTACTCTAGAAGTTTCTCACTTTAAAGTTAAAGATTTTTTGAGTAAATCTTCTCGGAATTTATGAAGATTTCTTAGAAGGATTTCTAGATATATTTTTGCTTTTAATTTAAGGAAAGGCCTCTCAAAAATCCCATTCCCTTTAGATTTCGTCCAGTGCATTCGTCTCATCGCATTTCGACACTTGACTGGACGATGTCGGCTGCTTTTGGCATGACTCCGGCTCCGGCTCCGGCTCCAGGCTGCGGGCTGCTTGTCTTCGACTTCATTTCCACCTCTTTCCTGGTTACCCCAATCCTTGTCCTCGTTCACGTTATCCTTTGGCAGGCTCTTGTTGTGGCAGTTGTGTCCTATTAGGTTAGTCGCTCCTCTCAGCCCCGAATCCGGATACAGGATCCCGATCCTGGGAGCTAGGCAAATGGCGGCCATTCAATTTAGTCGTCATAGACAAAATGCCGGCAGAAATATAAAGAAAAACAATATTCGCACACATAGCTGTGGGCGAAATGGTTTAGGTAAACAGAGGCACTCGCAAAAATAAATATATATTCCCGTATTTATTGTATTAAAGTCACTGAGAAAAAAAAATTTAAATACTCTATAGTATTTATTTGTTAAGGAATTCCTTTCTGGTTTTTCGCTGTAAATTTTTTTCGAGTTCATCAGCAGGATGAGCGAAGGATGCGGATGTGGAGCGGCTGGCAAATCAGAAGCGGAACGGAACGGAACGAAACAACGGCCAAAGGCTCCCTGCGTATTTGAGGAGCACTCCATGTGCTCCAAGAGAGTGTGTGTGCCAGGGTCCGGGTGGGTGTGGGTGTGGGTGTGGGTGTGGGAGTGGGAGTGTGTGCTCAGTTAGTTAGTTATATACAAATATGTGAACAAGAGGAGGGTCCACACATCCACATGCCCGCCCGGCTTCGGTTAGTTAGTCTCAGCTACTAACTGGGTTCGGTCATTCACTTCCAGGGAGAGGGTTTCCTGGGAGTGAGAGGGTTTCCTGGTAGTAAGAAGGATACCAGGGTGTGAGAAGGATACCAGGAGTAAGAAACTCAGACAATCGATGAAATGTGATAAAGACTTGCTTAAATATTGATGAATCCTCCCAATATTATTGCGTTTTGGTTCTATAAAATCCATTTCTGCGGTTCCAAGTTCTCAGTTTGCTCAGTTTTCTCAGTTTTCTCCGTTTCCCCGCATTTTCCCCATTTCCCAGTTGCCCAAGCCCAACCATTTCCCCATTTCCCAGAGCTGTAAACACTTTCAATTTAATCAGGGAATCGTTTATCATCCCAGGCTCCTTGAGACGTTCGTTCGGCCATCGATTGGCATTCGACGAACTTTAAGCCCAAATCACTTTAGGGATTTTTCGATTTTTCGAGACATTTCGGGAGACATCTATCCTAGGGGAAAACGTGTGTGTGTCCTCGCTCTTTCCTTTTCCTTTTAATTTTTAAGCCTGACGAAATTTGCATCCTTTGTGGCTCGTTCAGCTATTTAATTTAAATTCTCCTCCAACAATGTCCAGTTAGAACGGAGTTCTGCTCTGCCATTTTAAGCTGCTTATGAATTTTCCGCCTGGGGGGAAAAGTTTATGCAAAATGACTTGCAACTTCAAGTTGAAGTTTAAGTTGCCGGGAATCGAAAGCAATTTATGTTGGCTTCCTCGACACTCGATATCTGTGCCACTTGTTACTATATTTGAAGTGCTCCTCCTGCTGCTCCTGCTCCTGCTCCTTCTCCAGGACCCCATCCCGCTTTGGAGCCTGGCCTCTGTCTTGTGATTGGTATTCCCGGCTCGGCTTTCATACCTGGAATTTTTAAATAAAAATGTTGTAAGCCAAGTGGCTTTCATTTAATTTAGTTTCGCCATAAAAAGTGAATTAAAAGCGACGTTTGCTTTGACATTTTGGCCACTAAGTGAATTCCGGGGCTGGAGCACACACACACACACACACACACACACACACAGAGTACACATTGCCAGGACAACGTAATTCATATTCATAATGCCGGCCATTGTTTAATAATAACAATATCTCGCGGCGCTCCCGTTGTCCTCTTTTTTTTTTGTTTATATTTTTTCCCATCTTCTTTTTCTCGCTCCTCTAGTTATTTTAATTTCTGCGTGTGTTTTGCCACGCCCACATTTAATTCGATTCAGCCGCCCCCTCGTTTCTCCCATTTCATTTGCTTTTCAAATTTAACTTCCATTGTAGACGAGAGATAGCCCCCTGCTATGGCCGCTTCCTGTGGCTTTTTGACTTTATTAAAACTAATTTTATTTTTATCTTTTCGTTTTGTGATACATTTTTTCTATTCAGCTCTCGAGTTGTTCATTTTTTGCTGCTGCTGCTGCGACTGTAACTGCTAGTTGCTGGGGGTCCGTTGCCATGCGCTCGCTCCGGTTTTTTTTACGGCCCCGGCTCCATCTATGGGCCATCTACGGGGCCGGCTTTATAGGCCAGAATGCACAAAATAATTTTCATAATAAAAGCAAAACAAAAGCAAAGAGGCGGCCGTATAAAAACAAAGCAGAAGATAGAGTGGCGCAGACGGACGAGATGGACGAGGGACAGCAGGACATTCAACGGATAGCGGAAGTGCGGCATTCCGGGATGAAGAAAAGGAGGAACAAGAACAAGCGGAGCAGGCAGAAGTTCATGGCTAAGCAAACTGCTTGCACTGCTTACTTAGGCCATGATAAAATCCACAAAAAGGGGATCTTTGTAACATTATTATTCTATTTAAATGAAAGGAAATCGGTTGAACTTTATTGCAATTAAAGGAAAATGAATTATATTTTTGAGTTCCAGCTAAGTTAAACTAAAAGGAAATTAAATAAGTTACTAATCACCAATTATATACAAAATTACTAGTTAAAGTTCAGGGCTAAGCAAACTGCTTTCACTGCTTACTTAGGCTATGGTAAAATGCACAAAAAGAGAAGTTTTTAACATTATTATTGTATTTAAATGAAAGGAAATCTGTTGAGTGTTAGTCTATTGAGTATTTAGTTTATTAAGTAATTGTATTAGTTTATTTATAATTTAAATTCTAGTGGAAGTTAACCCAAGGACTACTTACTAAGGTTAGTAAAGAAAATTTCCCAAAAAATTAAACTTTATTAAAATTAAAGGAAAATTAATTGTATTTTTAAGTTTCAGCTAAACTAAGGAAAATTAAATAAGATATTAATCATAAAATAAATAAGATATTACTAGTTAAAGTAAAAAAAAAATAAAAAGAGATGAAAGATGACAGCTAGCTTGCCAAAGTACAGTTGTGTCGGCACTGCTTGCTGTCTTATTATATTTTAAAATTCCAGCTGAGCCAAAGAAATTAAATGTGTTATTAATCATAAATTAAATCAAAAATGACTAGTTAAAGTAAAAAATAAAATTAAAGCCGAACTTAATTGGAATTTAAGGTAACTTCAAAAGACTTTGAGTTCCAAGTGAAGTAAAGGAAAATAAAAACCGAGAGGCACAGTAGTCACATCAGTACAGATGACAGCTAGCTTATTAAAGTACAGTTCTGTCGGCACTGCTTGCTGTCATCAGTACAGATGACAGCTATTTTGCCAAAGTACAGTTGTATCCGCACTGCTCGCTGTCATTCTACGTATCTTTAAATAAATAATTAAATAAAATAAAATCGGAGCGGTACAGTAGTCAAATCTGTACAGATGACAGCTAGCTGGCAAAAGTACAGTTCTGTTGGCACTGCTTGCTGTCAAACGATGTGTCTTTCCTCGTGAACTTCTATTAAAGTTGATTTTTTTTATAATTTTTATTTATAAATTTATACTAAATCTGATATTATTTCCTCCGAAAATGTCCCCCTTAAATCATTAAAGACCACGACACTTCACAGCTTCTAACTCTCCCCAAATCGATTATGAGGCCAGCAGAAGCCTGCAAAATTTGTCCTGCATTATTTGCTCCCCTTTTTCGGCTACCAACAAAAAAAAAAAAAAAAAAGACGAAAGAAAAAAATGGGGATAAAACCCAAATATGCAGACACCGCGGCGTCATGAGCGGATTTTGGTGGCTATATGCTGGTCATTCCGTTTTGTGGTACCCTGTAAATGGCCCGAAAATGTATTGCGGCGTTTTATTTGCATACTTTTGTGGCCGCACACAAAATGATTTAAAATGATAATTCAGGCGGCGCGGCGAGAGTCTATGAGTCCATGGACTAGGCCCGAAAGCCACGACATACACACACATATATCTGCTATTTGGCCCCCCTTTTTCGGTACAGAGGCGGCGGCGGCGTGTAATTTTGCTTTTTCGTAATTTCAATTAAAATTATTCCACGAGCTCCGGCCGCAGATGGGCGTTGGGAAAGGCGGGGGAAAGTCGACCAGAGATACCAGAGAAAGTGAGAAAGGGAGAAGGGAAGAAGGGGAGAAAGGGAGAGGAGAAGGCAGAAAAAATATTTCTAGCTGCTTCGGGGGGAAGAAAGAGCAAACAATCGAGAGGCAAGTTTACAGCTACATAAGTAATACGCACTCGCCTAATGGGCTGCTGTTTCTTCAGCTCCCGCTCCCGCTCCTGCCGCTCCTGCTGCTCCTTTTTCGTCTTCTTCTTCTGCCTTTGCCCAAGCGGATGCCATGGACAACCCTACCGCCTACCGCCCCCGCAGCACCGCCCCTTTGCCGGGCACCGCCCCCTTGACAGTCCATCAGCCGTCGTCGTCCCAGAGCGCCATTACCGCAAAAACTTTAACGCTGAGTTGTTAGTAAAGGACACTGCGCGAAAATGTTGAAGAGAAAGGGGTGCAAAATAGGGAAGGTTTTTTTTTTTAACTATATAGTATTTTATTTAATTTTATTTATTTTAAGAAAATATATAAAACAATTAAAAGCAAGGAAAGTTACCAACTGATGAGCTCAATCAATGATCTTCGTGTGAATAATGAATATATATATATATATATAATTATGACTTAATAGGTCAAAAACAATAAGTTAAAATAATAATTTCTTATTTAAAAAATGTAAATTTGAGTATTTAGTAAAGGACACTGCGCGAAAACGTTGAAGAAAAGGGGTGAAAAATAAGGAAGCATTCTTTTGGGACTATGAGATATTTAATTAAATTTTCTTTAATCTAATAAAATATTTAAAACAATAATAATCAAGAAAAATGCCCAACTAATGAATCAATCAATGAATAATAAATATATATATATATATATATATATAAATATGACATAATATGTAAAAAACAATAGCTTAAAATAATAATTTCTTATTTAAGAAATGTAAATTTGAGTATAAGAAAGGAATTTAAAGGACTTCTTGATCTCCAAACTTAAACCAATCAGAATTGAATTGGCAAACCTGGCGTTACAGCTTCATAGACTAACCCCTCTATGTTATTTATGAATAATTTAATTACTTTGCTTTTAGCTGGCATTTTTTATACAACATTCTTAATTTTCTTACATTTATTTGTACTACTTTTTAGCCTTATTTTCTCTGCGTGCTAGAAAAGAGGGGCAAAGGCAGCGACAGAAGCTGAAGCAGCAGCAAACGAACTTAGAAACACAAACACGCGCCGCACAAACACACAGACACACTCGCCACGCACACAATGCCGTATTTACACACACACACACACACTAGGAGAAGGAGATACAAGCGCATACATTGATGCTTACAATTGTAATGTCCGTGCAAGCAGAAATGTAAAAGGGAAAGGCAACTGGCTAGGGGTTAAGGGACCGAGTAGCGAGAGGACCAACGCATCCCAGGCGGACAAGGACTAAGGACTAAGACAACTCGGATCATCGCAGCTCATCCCGTCTACAGTCGGAGTCGAAATCTGAAACCGAAACCGAGACCAAGACCAAGACCAAGAAACCAAGTGCAAGTCAAGTCCAACGCAGCTTAAAACATGGCATTCGATGGCATTCGAAGAGCAAAGAAATGACAATGAAATGGAGATCAAGGAATTTTCCAAGTATCAAATAGTTAATAACTAAATATATTATTTACTTTATTTCAAACCAAAGGATGTTGTTTTTAAGTAAATAAATCATAAATCACAATTATTACTCCCATAAAGGGGTTATAACTTCAAAAATAAAAATATTATTACTTCGATTAAGGGTTTATAACTTCAAACATAAACCCTTAATAGGAGTAATAATTTTGATTTATGATTTATTTACTAAAAAAACATCCTTTGGCTACCACAATAATAATAAAAACAGGAATTACGAGTGACAACACGGCGTATGAGTGATACGCGTATAGCTCATACGCAGTGTGGGCCAATATTAGAGTTTACCATTAATAATGGTTTCTTTGAACTAAGTTGCAGCCAAGTGAAGTGAGTTGAAATTAACTTTTCAAACTGATATTTAACCAAGTCATATTGGCATAGTTTCTTGTTCGTTTCCTTTGAGCCTGGCTTAGAGCCAGGACCTTCTCAGCAGAGAGAGAGCGGGGCTAAAACTCACCACGGTGAAGCTTCCACTCATTGCTCCTTTGGCGCTGCACACTCACCGGCAGGACTCACTCACTCTCGCTGCCGCTCGGCAAGTGCCGATTGCCATTTCGGCGTCGTTTTTCGCTGCCTCGTGTGGATGTCCTTTATCCTTGCGCCTCAACTCATCTCATCCTCTGCCTTTTGGCTTTGTGTGTGCGCGCGGCAACTCTTCCATTTGATTTCTTTGGGGGCCTGGTCTTTTTTTAGCCTGGCGTCACTCTGCCTTCTTTGCCAAAAGACCGGAAAGTGGGTCATTTTCGCAACGGCAACGGCAACGGCAACGGCCACGGCTACGGCTGAGTCTGAGTCTGAGTCGGATTCGTGATTCGGAATTCTGCAGCTGAGACTGCAGAGCTACTGAGACGGGAGACAGGAGACACTGGCGAAAGGAGGCTGAAACTCAAGCCGTAGACTGAGTCCTGAGTCCGGACCTCCTGTCCGTTGTTCTTGTTAAATAAACCATGCCGGTGCAGATATATATTGTATATATGTATGGTATATATGGCTGCTAGTGGGGCTGCTGGTAAAATTACACAGAGGAAAATGTTAAAATAATACCCACTTAGGCTACAGAGGGAGAAAAAGCCAAGGCTTTAAGGTAGAAAATATTTTGAGAGGCTTTCGGGTGGGAATTTCAGGAAGTTATGATGGTTATAATATTATATTCTTCGAGTATTATGTTCACATTTTATTGGAATACATTATTTATTAAAAAATTATATTTTTCATATTTTTTATATGGAAATGGGAACTATAATTTGGCGTATTAAATATATTTAAATTTTTAAGGCAAGCATTTAGCTAAACAAAAATGATGGAAGAAGCTTTAATATAATAAATTAATTATATATTTTTAAATATATTATTTTCTGTATTTATCCTTTAATCAATTATTTGGAAACCTTTTATTTTCACTTTAAAAAGTTACATTTCTATCTCTTTATTCTTTATATTCCTTAGAGTTTATGTTGGTATTTTATTGGAATTATTGATTTATTTCTAAGTTCTTAAAATATTTTTATATGAAATTGAGAGCTTTAATTTGGAATATTAGATATATTTAGATTTTTAAGGCAAGCATTTAGCTAAACAAAAATTATAGGAGAAGCTTTTAAATATATTAAATAAAACAATATGCTTTCATATATGTTTTTCTATATTTTTCCTTTAATCACTTATTTAGTAACCTTTTTCTTTTCCACTTAATAAAGTTACAATTCTATCTCTCTATCTTTATGTTCTTTAGATTTTATGTTTAAATTTTATAGGAATACTTTTTCCATGAAAAATTGTGTTTTTCGATTTATTTTTAAGTTCTTAAAATATTTTTATACCCGGAATTGATAACTTTAATTTGGAATATTAAATATATTTAGATTTTTAAGGCAAGCATTTGTCTAAACAAAAAATATAGGATAAGCTTTTATATATTAAATAAAATACTAATGTTTTTACATATTATTTTCTGTATTTATCCTTTAATTAAATCTTTAGTAACCTTTTATATTCACTTTATAAAGTTACGTTTCTATCGCTCTAACTTTATGTTCTTTAAATATAATGTTCGAATTTTATTAGAATATTTTAAATTTATTTTTAAGTTTTTGGAATATGTTTTATATGGAATTAAGAACTTTAATTTTAATATTAAATATATTTAGATTTTTAAGGCAAGGAAAAATTACAGAAGGCGATTTTATATATTAAATAAAAGCTTAATGCTTTTATATATAGTATGTTTTTCTATATTTTTCCTTTAATCAATTATTTAGCACTTTTTTTTTTATTTTACAAAGTTACATTTTCATCTCTCTCAGTGCATTTATATGCCATCCGAGGCCGGCTGCTCTTGAGGGGTTTTAATTTGCAACTTAAGGAAATATAATATAATGGCAAACTTTAAATTTTTGATAATGCCAGCAACAGCAACAGAGTCAACTGCTTGGCAACCACTGAAGGATAAGGCCGAGACCGAGACGGAGACGGAGACGGAGACAGTGAGCTGCGATAGAGATAGTGCGAGCACATCGTTAACAGTTGCTCCTTCGTCCTGTGAAGAGATGTGCGTATGCGGGTAGAGCTGCCAACTAAGTATTACCACAAGCAAAGCAGCCAAATTAGTCTATTAAAAATAACACAGAGTAACTTAAGGTCGATTTTTGTAGTTTTTACTAATCAAAAGGGTTAAGTTTAATGTCCTTTCAAGCTCAAGAATTACAGATCAAAGCCTGGAAGGATTACTGAGCTGTTAACCCGTAAATATATTGCCAAATTTAGCCTGAAAATATCCAGAAAGCGCCACATGCCAGCTAAGGTGGCAAGTTCTTCAGCTTCCCTGGCTGCCTCCCTGCTGATTCGTCTTCTGGTTGTAACTCGTCCTTGCTGCTGTCAGCTGCTGCCACTGTGAGCTCCGCTCCTTCCACTTGAACTTCTTCATCATCTTCATCTTCATCGCCTTGAATTTTGCGTAGTTATTTTGGCAAGTGCAAACGAGCAATTTGAAGTGCTTAAATATTTGATATTGGTTTTGCTTTGGCACAGGAGCTCCTGCCTCCTCCTGCTGCTCCAATCCTTAATGCCACCTCCTGCCTAGGCTGTGTGCAACATTTTAATGAATTTGTTGAATGGAGTGTGTGTGTCTAAAGGAAACGACAACTGCAACTGCAACTGCAACTCTGCATCGGCATCGGCATCGAAATCGAAATCGGATTCGGTTACGGTTACGGAATTAGAAGGAGTTTCTGTTGGATAAATTTCAAATAAATTAATTTGCGCCTCGCCACCCCATAATTACATCGTCCAAGCAACGCTGCAAGGATATACTATATATATGTATAAGCAAACGATTTTGGTTCTGGATAAATTTTGTAAGACCAAAATCAATTAGATAATTGTTTGCACTTGTGTGCACACATGTTACTTGTGTGTGTGTCTGTGGTGCTTAGTGTAATTGTTAAATTATCGAATGTGGAAGATTCAATTCCCAGCGATTGCGATTGCATGCTCCATCCAGCCATCGTCCAGTTCACTCGAATGCCTCGAATCCTGGCAGCAGCAGCAGCAGCCCCAGATTAAAGGGGGCAATAAATAGGCATTAAGTGGGGCAGACAAGTACCAGGACACGGCGCAGGCAGGACCAGCAGCAGCCAGCCAGGATCTGGAGCAACTCAAGCAGCCACAGCCACGAGGAGCCACAAAGAAATGTAAGTAAGTCGCATGGAAATGTTTTTTGCAATTTGTTGTGGTTTGATGCCGCCAATGCCGAGCCATTCTCTTAAGTGCACAGAGAGAAAATGTGGCAAAAACTACACCCAAAAAAAAATCATCATATAACCTATACGATTGTTACATGAATTCTATACTCTTGAGTATGAACAATTTCTTAATAAGATGCTCATCAATTTAATACTACGAAAGTATACATTTTATACTCATCTGCACCAATATTTCATAATAATCACTAACGCGACAAACAGAAAAGCACTAAATTCCACCTAACGCGATATGTTATCGAAATTTCGTTGTAGGTTCGTATAAAAATAATACACAAAAATACACAATTGAAACTTTGGAGTATAAAAATTATACTTTGTAGTATATATTTGATATTTTGAAGTATAAAATCTATACTAAACTCGCTTGAGTATACTTTTAAGACAACGCGTAGAAAGGTTAAACTCTTGCTGTTTTTTTGGGTGTAGGTAAATAAATATTTTAAAAATAAATTTCATTGATAAACATGGAAATAAATTCCTGAAAAATGATTTTTTGATACTAAATTAAGCTATTTATGGCTTGCTTTTCCCTAAGTGCATCCTTATGCTGAGCTTGCTCCTGGCCAGGACAAAGATGAGGACGCGGATGAAGACGCAGCATCAGAATCTGCAGAAGCAGACGAAAGATTGTGGCATCCTTCAAGTGGATTGCTGCTAGACAAGCTCAAAATGAAAGGCCAACGAGGGGGGGATGGCTTTCCAAGAGGGTCCTGGCGGCCATATGGCCCGGGTGGCGGCAGGAGGCGGGAGGCGGGAGGCAGGAGCAGCCTTGGCTTGCGATGGCGATAAGCGCTGTAAAGTTGAAGAAGCAACCGTAAAGAAGTTCATCCAGATACAATGGAACCAGGAGGGGGGCAAGGGGTTAAGGGTGACGAAGGACGAGGGAGGAGCAGGGACTTAAAGTAAGACATTTTATATGAGAAACGAATTAAAATGGAATGAAGGAAACTATCAGCGATGAAGGAAGGCAGATTAAAGAGCAGGAGCAGGAAGGACCAGGAAGATGGACAAGAGCGAGAGAGAGGGGTAATAAATACAGATAAATGGAATAGATAAGACAGATTACAGATGAAATTTATGTATGTGTGGGAGAGAAAATAAAAGAAGACCTGTGGGGGGGGGAAATTAAGCGGAAAAGAGAGAGGAAGAGAGCCGAAGAAATGCAAAGGTGCGAATGCAAGGCCCCAAAAACAAAAGAAAGCGATTAAAAGTTAAGGAAATGGCACAAAGATAAGGAAAGATAAGAGAGAGAGGGGGGGAGAGAAAGAGAGAGTGAGAGAGGGGGAGAGAGAGAGTTAAGATGACAGAGGAGGAGAGGAAATTAACCCACAAAGAGAGCAAAGAAAGAATGCAATTAAATAGGCAAAAAGAAAGGAAAAAGAAAACAAATATCGAAACAGAAAAACAGGGAGAAATTAAGACAGAGAGGTAAGAAAAAGGTAAACAAATTGTAGCCATATTGTATTATTCTCTCCTTTTGAATGACAAAAGCCACAGGATCATGATGATGAAAATGATTAAAAACAAGAACAAAACCCTATCTGGGGCAATAAAGGAGAGGACCAAAAATGTAAAATATATTTAATGCGAATTTCGAAGACCTGCGGCATATCAGCAGAGAGAACTCCGAGCACTCGCGAAGCACTCCCGGAATAAGGCTGAGCACAGAGGCGTCCGCCGTGCAGAAAGGGGGTGAAAAGGTGGTGGCAATCGCTCGGATTGCCAAGGAATGCGGCTCTCCCCTTTCTCTGTTCCTCTCCCCTCCTCTCTCCTTTTCGCTTTCTCCTCCATTTCCCAACTGAACGCAACGCAACTCACTTTTGTTGCCCGAAAGAATTTGCTCATTAGAACTTGGCGCAGCTCTCTGGCAAACTTTTGTCAAATAGCACACAGCCTATCCTCGGGTTGCCACGCCCCCTCTGGACCCCCTTTAGCCCAGCCCCTGCCCTCGGACTTGGCCATGTTCCGTGTTAGTTAGCAAAAGCGAAGTGAAGAGCATCGCACAATTGCATGTTGACTACCATAAAACTCATCGCGATGCATGCCACAACACACACACACACACACACACACACCCATGCGCTTAGAATTCGATAAACAGCAGCGTTCAATTAAATAGGAGCGTCAAAGAATAAGTATTAAGTATTTGTTTGACTTGAGTCGGAATATAAAACCCCCAAAACTCTTGAGAAAGTTCAGGAATTTCAATAAAACTCACAAGCATTTGTATTTTTAGTAAACAAAAAAATATAAAAAATAATAAATGTAAGGCTGTGTATAACAGTATAACAGAATACACCTTACAGAGAAGCTAATCGTTCGGGTCTGTTAGTATCATTTGGGTCTGTTAGCTTCGCACACATAGGCACTAAAAAACTGTGTATGTGTATGGGTGCCGACCCCTGTTCTAAACTGAAAGAATATTTGTAAACATATATATATTAAGTATTATTAAGTGTGACCATGTTGTTATTATTTATATAAGTATCATTAAGTGTGAACATCTTGTTATAGAATCTAATATTGTATGTATTCGATAGTTCTGTACACGATAGTATCGATAACACGATAAATATTAGAAGGAGGCGCAGCCAACTTTACTTTATAAAGAATAAGCAGAAGAGGTGACGCTAAATAAAATAAGAAATATATAATTGTTTAAATTAAAGACCATAATTTACATATTAAACAAAAGTTAACTAAGAAGCCTGAAAAAGAGATTGCTTTTTGTAACCTTTATTTGGCTAGTATGCTGTGTGGAATGTGTCGGTGTGGAATGTGTCGGTGTATATGTTTCAGTGTAGTTAGTTAAAGCATTTAATGCTTATAATAATTACGGCAGCGACTGCTGCAACCGAAGATTCTATAGATTCTGCCAACATCATCATCGTCCTTCTGCTCATCATCCGATTCATCCGTTGACTCGTCCGATTTATCACTCGAATCTTCTGATTCAGCCGTTGACTCCTCCGATTCAGCCGTTGACTCCTCCGATGATGAACTCGACTCCTCCGATGATGAACTCGACTCGTCCGATGATGAACTCGACTCGTCCGATGATGAACTCGACTCGTCCGATGATGAACTCGACTCGTCAGACTCCTGTTTTTTCATTTTCAAGACAATCTTGATCTGGCGCTGCTCAAGCTTCTTAATTTTGATAAGAGGCTGCTCATGATTTTTGGTTTTCCCCTGGCGTACCTCAACCTTCTCCTTAATCTGCTTCACTTGCACCTTCTCCTGCTTGGTCTCCGGTGGCTCCAATTTTATCTGCTCCACCGGAACGGGCTCCAACTTTATTTCCTCCACCGGGATCGGCTCCAACTTTACTTCCTCCACCGGGAGCGCCTCCACCTTTATCTGCTCCACCGGGAGCGGCTCCACCTTTATTTCCTCCACCGGAAGCGGCTCAAGCTTCACCCTTTTGACCGGGGGCTCCTCCGAGTCCAGGCCAAGTTGTTCAATTTCTGGCGGAGAATCGCAGCGTGGAATCGGGGTAATGGAAATCAATAAGGAACGCTTCTGCTCCATTGTGCCTGGGAAAATGCTTTCACTGGAGGAGGAACCCTTAAAACACAGCCTTTGGTACTAACCTTACAAATTTTCTTTTCTTTCTTCTTTTTGCACGGAAAATAAGTAGAGCTTGTGAAAATTTTCACTGAATGACAAAGGCAATTGCTTGACAGAAGTATGACCTTAACGTACTACAGGGAAAAGCCTATTATTTTAGTGTTAAGAAGCTCCTAAGGTCACTCTGTTAAAAATTTGTCTACTCTACAGAGTTCTATGTAGAATACATATTTTAAATGGAAGGAAGAAAATTGTTACGTAGCTCCTATGGTCACATTTTTTTTAGTTTTCAACTCCAAAGAGTTCTAAATAGAATTCATATTTTTAATGGAAGTATGTTCGCTGGAAGTATGTTAGCTTCGCACACATATGCTCTAAAAAACTGTGTATGTCTGGGTGACGACCCCTGCACTACAGTAAAGTACCAGCAGAGGATCAACAGCAGAGCAACAGCAGAGAGACAGAAAAGCTAATTTGTATTTAATTCAAATTATTTCAATTATTTGCCAAAGGAAGCCTTAAAAAAGCCGGTCTTTCTTACTTTAATTTATCAAATAATATTTACAAATATTTTCAGACTAAAGTAGGTTATATTTTCTAAAAAAATTCAAGAAAACCTGCAACATTTTATGCTCTCCCCTGAGACTCTTTAAAATTAAAAGCGGTCTTAAATCTAATTTTAATTTGCTTCCTGCGAGGCATCTATAATTTTGGCCTCATCAGTGCAGCATGCACTCCAGAGCCCGGGCATCCCCCATATCCGAACTATGTGGTTGGAGAAGTGTGCGCCAAGCATGTGGAACAAAACGCAAAAGTTGAGCAAACTTTTGCGGCGATCTGCGAAGGCAGCGCTGCAGCGCTGGCATGAACGCGAATAACTCAAATGCTTCGACCATGAGATACCCGGGCTATATGCTGCAAAATATGTGTTGCATGCCTCAAAGGGGAGCAATGGCCTAAGATCAATAATAAAAGCAAGTAATAAAGAATTTTAAAGCAAGTGAAAATCGTATGTATTTAAATTTGTAAAATACATCAAAGATATACATATAATCCGGTTTGATCTTAAGTTTACTAAGGAAATAATTATAATTTGTATTGAAGGAGATGCTGGAAATATTCTAGAGAGAAATACTAAATACTTGTCTTTACTAAATTATTAAATATATAATCTGCAGAATCTCCCAGTCTTAAATACAAATGTTTCCCTTTTCTATATTCAATCTGCAAACCAGGACTCTATATTTTAAATATTTAAACAACAAATAATATTAATTTTGGTATATATTCAACATACCCCCAAGTTCTATGACTCCCAGGTATTCCACATAAAAAAAGGATATAAAATAAGAGGGAGGCAAATGAAGCGTGTGGAAAGAATGCACGCACGCAGGCACACACACACACAGACTCGCACACACTCACACACACTCGCACACACGGCTGATAGAAAAAACAATACATTTAATTAAAGTTGAAGATGAGTTGCAGCGCTGAACTAGCTAGCAACTTGCAACATTGTGCTGCTGCTGCTGCTGCTAAAAGTACTTTAAAAATTGTTATCCAGGGAACGGGATGGGGGGCAGGTCACCGAGTGGACAGTCAAGGTGAAAGAGAGCAAACTCTCGAATTTAATTAAAATTATATTCCCAACAATATCAGAGAAATGCAAAACTTTAAAGCGTAAATTATCCCCTCACCTCCTAATTCTCCTCCTCCTCCTCCTCCTGCTGCTGCTCTGTTCCTGCCACTCTCTTCGCCCCCATCAGGTGCCCCATTTATATCAATGGGATAAGGGGCACTGCTAGAAATTATGGGATTAATAGAAATACAATTTTTACAGTCACACTAGACGTATACTTAACCTGGTACTTATTAAGTATACGCAGGGTATAATAGAGATCAAGAACTGGATACATAAATGAAAAGCATTTCCTCTTTGGCAATTTCTGGCTATTAAAAACTCTATATTTTGTAAGACTGTAATGTAATGCTTAAATGTAAATAACAGACCTTGTATATGTATATATCAACAGAGGTGCTTAGGTCTGCTATAACTGTATATCGATTAACAAAGATGCTTAGGACTACTATATAATGACTGTATATTGTAAATGATGGTGTATATTTTTAATGATTCTTTATTTCTTATTTTCTGGCGCGTCTGTCTCTTGTGCTTCTTCTTTATAAAGTGAAGTTGGCTGCGCCTCCTTTCTATATTTATCGTGTTATCAATACTTACTACAGAACTATCGAATACATACAATATTATATTATATAACAAGATGTTCACACTTAATGCTACTTACATAAATCATAACAACATGGTCACACTTAGTAATACTTAATATATATATGTTTACAATACATATTAATAGGGTTGCTTAGGGCTACCACACTAATTAATCTAAACCTTTGATAATAATAAAATCGAGCTGAGCTAAAAACGCCGCTTCCATTTATATTTTTTTGGAAATATTTCATATTTCCGTTTTTAGTCAGGTTATTTAAATAATAACAAAATGATTCCTCAATTTTAATTAAACTCAAACGTTAAACCCAATAAATATCCTTAAAATATCCCCTAAAAGTTCGCACCTTTAGCACTTTTTCAGTGTACAAGTTTGGCCAAAGAATTGTTGTCGCTTCATCCTTTTAGGTACTATTATCCCCCGGGCCCCCGAAGCACCCCGCCTCTGGCAAGCGGCACCCCCCCCCCTCCACTCCCCTTCCTACTCCCCTGACTGTTGTTAAACAACGCTCGACGCTATCAGCTTGATGAATAAAACTTTCTGCGCCAGAGGACCGAGCGGAGAGAGCTCGCACAGTCACAGTTACAGTCACAGTCACAGTCAGAGTCAGAGTCAGAGTCCCAGAGTCACGTCACAAGTCCTGGACAGGAGCTGCCACGCCTCCTAACAAGTTACAAGTTACCAGTTACTAGTTACCGCTCTCTCCTCCTGCCCCTTTTGCTTCCCTGGAACCATTGCCCCGCGGCGTGATTGTCAAGTCATGTTTTAAAATGTTGGCCAACCAAATTGGGCAAACATTTCGAAGTGCATTCGAAATTAGCAAATTGCTACGGCACCGAGCACGGAGTAAGGAGGAAGGAGTAAGGACTACCAGAGGCAGGAGTGGGCGTGGCCCTGGCTATGGCTTTGGCATTTATATGGGATTGCGAGTAGGAATTACCCGAAATCATTTGTAATTCAAAGTGCGCCTTGCGTTGATTTTAGCTGCGTCTCCTGGCCTTAGGGCCACTTTTTGTTGTGTGTGTGTGTGTGTTTTGTAGAGGGTGGAAAGTAGAGGGGGTGGTGCCTGGGAAAAACGAAGGCCATCAGCGTTGGAGCAACAGTTTCAATTGCAAAATGCCATTTCCGTCTGCTGGCAGCCGTTTCCAGCGCTCAGTTTCTGCTCAGTACCCTATGAAACGCGGAAGAAGGTGGAAATGCTCAGGGAAACTAGCCTTAAATTTCCATAAATAGTTATATTCTGAAAATTATATTTAAAAAGAGTCATTTAATATATGTTTTAAATCATAAACAAAGTAAGCAAAGCCTTTAAGTAAGATAAAACCTTTTAAAACTTAAATATTTGTGGCTTATAAACTCTATTAAAAGTTTTAAATAGATTTTTAATTATATGCTGAGTATATTAAAATATTTTTCTTATAAAGTTAATTTAAAAAGAGTTATTTAATATATGTTTTAAATCATAAATAAAGTAAGAAAAGCCTTCTAGTGAGATGAAACCTATTAAAACTTTAATAATTGTGACTTAGAAGCTCTATAAAAATTTGTTAATAAATGTTAAATTGAAGTATTATATATTTTATATATAAATTAAATAAAAAATGTTAGATTGAAGTAATGTATATTAAATATATAAATTTATAGCTTTTCATAATAATATTAATATTAATACAATTTTAAATAAATGTTAAATTAAAGTGTTATATATTTAATATATAAATTTATACATATTTAAAGAATAAATATATGTTTTAAATCATAAATAAAGTAAGAAAAGCCTTCAAGTAAGATTAAACATATTAAAACTTAAATATTTGTGGCTTATAAATGTTAAATTGAAGTATTATATATTTAATATATAAATATTTTCCTAATAATATTTGAAGACTAGAAGCCGTGATCTACTGAAATTAAGTAAGAGTTGGAAGATTAACTAAAATACCTAATATATGTTTTATTTTAAATAAATAAAGTTAGGAAAGCCGTCAAGTAAGATAAAACCTATTAAAACTTAAACACTTTTGGCTTAGAAACTCTATTGGAAATTTTAAATAAATGTTAAATTGAAATAAATATGAAATTGTATATATAATACATTTAATATATCAATTTACATATTTTCCTAATAATATTTGAAGACCTAAAGCTGTGAGCTACTAAAATTAACTATGAGTTGGAAGATTAACTAAAATACCCTACTCAATTAATTCCAAATGAAATATTACATATTAATAAGTAACCGACTTTACCCTTTATTTCCAGGGTATTACAAAGAAAAAGGTAATTTCCCAGTCGATGTCCTCCCTGGCAGGGAGCTGCCTGGCGCCTGTCAAGCTGCTGCAATGGAGCAATGGAACCTACTGGCATGCCATAACTGGAGGTGCAGAAATAATCGAGTTTACGTATGGCCAGCGACATGAGAAAATGCGGGAAAATGTGGGAAAATGCAGGGAAAATATGGGCAAGAGCGGGGAAAGACGGGAGGATGTCGCGCAGTCGGCAACAATAAATGCTAATTTCCTTCGCTGCACATAAAACATTCTTAATTGAAAGCGCTGACGTAAATAGCCCAGGCTCTGGCCCGAAAAGGAACTTGCAGTCAACGGAAAAAGGGGGGAAAAGCGAGTGAGTGGCCCATCAAAATTGACAGCTACTTAGGCCCAGCCACGCCTCCTTTTCCCGACTTTTCCGGCCGCCACGCAAGGCAAACAAGCAAATAAACAAACACAAAAAGCGACACTAACACTTACTCATACACGCACGCGGAAGGACCTCACACGCGCAGCCACAGGCGGCAGCCAGGACGAAGGACGAAGAATAAGACGCAGACAGATAAACATGGCGAAAGCCGAAACAATGGAGGGCCTAGGAGAAGCCACAAAAAGGGAGTTCACGAATGCCCTAACTTTTAGCAAATTTTTTAAAGGCAAAAACTACAAGCTAAGCTCGTAAATAAATTTAAATAAAATTAAAATAGAAAAAAACACAAGCTAAGCTCTTAATTATATTTAAATAAAATATTCCTAAGTTTTGTTATAATAAATATAAGTCATAAAGGCTTCAGCTCTTTATTCAGAGTGCTTATTTTCGTATTTAAAAGCCTTTAGGCAGACATTTGCTTAGATTTTAATTTGCATTTTACGCAAAGGATCTAAAATCTATATGGAATTAAATAGAATTAAATAGAGAAGAGAAACCCCTAAAGTTAGAACGAAATTAACTTCCAAAATAGTTTATATTTTCCTGCAGAGAAAACTCCCCTCCGCCCGAGTGATAAAAAATGTATAAATCTGTGCCAACAATTCGGTCGGACATATCTCTGAGCTTCCCCTTCGAATGCGAGGACCCTCCTTTTTGCGAAGGGCATTAAAACAAATGGAGCAAGTTGGTGCTGGGAGGATCAGGACAAAGACAAAGCACAATATGAATATAATGAATAAATTGGCATATGTAATGCGTTTGCAGGGGGGGCAGGAGTGTGGCACCTGGAGATTTGCCTTGAATGTGGCACTGATTATATGCCATGAGATTTTCATGAATGTGCGTAGGGACACACACACATCACACACATGTGATGATGGCAGCAGGGAATCCCCGCGAGCTCGCAACACGGAAAATATATATACGGAAAAAAAACAGAACAGAACAGGAAAGGGAGTGAGTGGCTCCTTAAGGGACGCACAGAAGAGGTCGCCGACCAGCCTTCAACTCTGACATTTGTCTCTGTCACCGCCGATTTGCTTATCTCGGCGCTGATGTTTTGAGTTATAGCCATCGATAAGCGATAAATGCGACAGTTTATCATTCGATTCATCACAATTTAGGACATATGCTCGAGGCTATGTTTCGGATTTAACAGTCAGTCAGAGGGCTTCAGCTCCAGCCAGGTTGATTGATTATTTCTCTGATTTTTTCTGGGACAAATTGCCTTGTTTTCGGGGCTTTTATTACTTGATTTTATTGAAAACTTTTGTTTTTAAAGCAAGTAATTAAGATTAGTCTGGAATAACCTTTGGTTTTAATGCACAGAGAGAATTTTTAAGGAAAAATGGTTTTAAAATAAGAAAATACGTATTCAAATACTTACTTAGAGGTGGTTTTGTACTCAGTTTAAGTGAACTTTTTAAGAAAACAAATTCCATTTGATTTTATTTGGTCTCTAAGTAAGGAAAAAATACTTAAACTAAAATGTTTTTGTAAAATCCGTTCTCAAAATGAGAATAATACGTTTTGAGAACGCGGATTCTCAATTTTCGGATGCCATAATTCTATCTAAGTAGGTTTTAAGTGAACTTTTTAAGAACACAAAATCATATTGATTTTATTTGGTCTCTAAGTAGGGAAAAAATACTTAAACTAAAATGTTTTTGTAAAATCCGTTCTCAAAATGAGAATAATACGTATTTGAGAACGCGGATTCTCAATTTTCGGATGCCATAATTCTATCTAAGTAGGTTTTAAGTGAACTTTTTAAGAACATAAAATCATTTCGATTTTTTTTGGTCTCTAAGTAAGAACAAAAATACTTAACTAAAATGTTTTTAAAAATCCGTTATCAAAATGAGAATAGTACGTATTTGAGAACGCGGATTCTCAATTTCCGGATGCCATAATTCTATCTAAGTAGGTTTTAAGTGAACTTTTTAAGAACACAAAATCATTTTGATTTTTTTTTGGTCTCTAAGTAAGAACAAAAATACTTAACTAAAATGTTTTTAAAAATCCGTTATCAAAATGAGAATAGTACGTATTTGAGAACGCGGATTCTCAATTTCCGGATGCCACATAATTCTCTCTAAGTAGGATTTGATTTTTAAGTGCTCTTAACTAGGCTTAAATCCCTGCCTGGCCAATATGGAAAGGTAATTCATCATTCAGTACCCTGGGTTGCCTTTAAAATTCCAATCATGTATCGATAAATCGCAAATTGCTCGCCCGTCAGTCGATTACAGATATTGATGATGAGTAATGCTTTGCATGCTTGCCATTAGTTCATTGATTGTTGCTGGCAAAATGCTGACGCAGATGGGTATGTGTATGGGTTTCCTCCTCCGCTTTCCATCGCTTTCCATCGCTTTTCTCCGCTTTCCCACTGCCCTTGCCCACGATGCAGTTCTTCAAATAATTTTAAGCTCTCGAGCATTTTGACTGGTTTATGCGTGTAATTAGAGAGACACACTGGCGCGGCTCTCGGCGGAACCACTGGCAACGCTGCAGCTGCACCCTCCACCCTCCACCCTCCACCCGCCCACCCCCACCCGGCACTTGGCATTCGACCCTGCCGCGCAGGACCCCTGGCAGGACTCGCGTAGCAGGACCCCTCTCGCAAGTCCCTAATGCCGCTTCTTGTGCACACAAAATTACACGACATTAGCATAATGTGATTTTGTAAGCATCTGATTTGCACACACACACACACACACACACTGCCGCAGATATGATGCGCGTGTGTGCCCCTAAAAGAGTGTGTGTGGGTGTGTGTGGATGTATGGGCGGGTGTGCTCAACTTGTTGACTTCATTTCGCCCCCAACAAGCACTGAGAAAAGAAATGAGGGAGTGATAACTGGAAACAGATGGATTTCTGATAAAAAAAAAATTTAAAAACTTAAGATTTATAATTTAAAAAATATAAATATAAGTTATAATTAATCTAAAATAATTCTGGGAGTTATAGAAACTATCTAATGGCAGAGATAAAATTCTTTAAGTTAAAAAAATTAAGGTAATAAGTAAAGAGAAGATGGATTTATGTTAAAAAAGTTTAAAAATTTATGATTTTAAATTTTAAAAATATAAATACAAGCTATAATTTATCTACAATAATTCTGGGAGTTTTAAGAATTATTTTATGGCAGAGAAAAAATTGTTTAAGTTTAATAAATCAAGGTTATAAGTAAAGAGAAGATGGATTTCTGAAAAAAAAGTTTAAAAAGTTAAGATTTATAATTTATAAAATACAATAATTCGGGGAGTTTTAAAAATTATTTCAAGGCACAAAAATAATTGTTTAAGTTCTATAAATTAAGGTACTAAGTATTTATACATTTTTAAGGTGCTCTAGACAGATTCTATAAAACATGTGGATTGCCTAAAATGTGAAATTTATAATTTAAGAAATTGAAATATCAGCTATATGTATTCTAATATAATTCTGGGGTTTTTTAAAATAATTTATGACATATAAATAATTGTTTAAGTTCAATAAATTAAGGAAATGGGTATTTATAGACCTTTAAGGTTCTCTGGACTTGCTTCAATTATTCTATAAGATATGTTGATTGCTTAAATAAATAGTAAACAATTTAGAACAAAGGGGAAAAGTATTTAAAAATATATTACAAATGTATTTCTTCTTATTTTCATTGCGAAAAATTAATATCTGTACAGAGAACTTATATGTTAAGAGAGCTTCTCAATTTATCCCTTATGATTTCTAGGGCACTCATGATAACAATCTTTGCTTGATAAATTTATAGAAAATATAAAAATTGCAATTTAACATTAGTTTATTTACCAGAATTGTTTTTTAAATATTCACAAATATACTCTTTCCAATTTCACCCACTATAACCCCTAATTTTCCACTTTCCACTAGCTAAAATAATGCAAACAAAGATGTAACCCCTAATTTCATGAATAAAATATTTAAAACCTTACTTTTAGACACCTTTTTCTGTGATTCCAAATCACTATCGAAGGCTGTTCCCTTTCAGCCTCCGCAAAACATGTATTTAAACTGTTGAGAGTGACATGTGGATAAATATTAATCGGATGTTGTGCAATATCACGCTGACTAACTGACAGCTAAGAGCTACTATTTCTGAAGCGGAAAAAAGCCACAAAAACGTACGCTGACGAATCGTCGGTGTATTATTTTTTTTGCCTGTACACACGAGGACGCAGCGGGAGGAGGACCAGGAAGAGGAGGAGGAGCTCGGCTTCCTGCCACTTTAGTCCTTTAGTCCTAAACGCTGCAAATGAGCAAGTGTCGCATGTCGAATCGCGCTGCCCTGCCCCTCCGCCTGCGACTGCATTGATTTCATGTCCTGCATCCTCGCATCCTCGCATCCTCCACGCATCCTGCCACTCTCTCTCGCACTCGGCGCTGCATCCTGCGACTGTCATTGATGCAGTCATTCATTTTTATCAGGCCAACCGAACGCGAATGCAATAAAGGCAAAAAGAAGCAGCAGTGAAATCAACTCTCGATGCAATTTCACGCGATTTGAGGCGGTGAGGGGAGGAGGGGGTAAATGCAAGGACATTTCGGGAGGAGGAGGAGGAGGGGGCGGCAGGGGGTGTGGCAAGAAGAATTGAAGTGTCTGCCACGCTATGCACACCGTCGGTCCGATGTTCATTCCGCCGTAAAACTTTGCAATTGTGGTGGCAACTCTCACCAATATTAAGCTAGATACTCTCTCAAAGGCAACTACAAATTTTTAGTTGGAAAGTAGAGCAAGTCTGGGGAACTATATATATAAATTATAAATTCTAGGAGTTATAAAAACTATTTAATGGCAGAGAAATAATCGTTTCAGTTCAATAAATTAAGGTAATAAGTATTTATAAATCTTGAAGGTGGTCTAGACATATTCTATAAAATATGTTGATTGCCTAAAATGTAAAATTTATAATTTAAAAAATATAAATATCAGCTATATTTAATCTAATACAATTCTGGGATATTAGAAAATAATTTATGGCAGATATATAATTGTTTAAGTTAAATAAATAAAGAAAATGAGTATTTACATATGTATATACCTTAAAGATTCTCTAGACTTGCTTCAATTATTCTTTAAAAAATGTTGATATAAAATTATATATTTGGTAAGTATTGATGGATATCAGATATTTAAATATCCTATTTTATTATTCATAATTGTAAATAATTATAACATCATTCCAAGTATTTTACAATTTAGTTTAAAAACTCTGCTTCATATTTGTTTTGAATTAAGTCTCTTTCCTCCAAGAATTTATAGCTTTTTATTAATGTCTCCATTTGTATTAAAAAACACGAACCAATAACTTAAGCTCACTCTCCTTTTATAAACCTTAACTATAAGTAATTAAATCAACCACAAAATTAAAAAAAAAAACCATTAAATACCCAAATCGATTTCTAACCACCTTTAGGTTAAGAACCTCTTTTATTTTATTTAACCACCGATCAAGGCGATCTGCTAGCGTATTTAAGGCTTCTTCGTTCTCTGGATGCCACCTTTGTTCCTCTCCATGTGTGTGTAAGTGTTGGTTTTTTCCAAAAAAAAAAAAAACACACACACACCCCTCTGAGATTGCACACACACACACACACATGCCACAAGCTGAGATTCATTTGGCATTTTGAGCGCCGTTTTTCGTCAATTTCGATTTCGAGTTGTGCTCTTCAGCTAGGAAAACTCATCGTCCCTCGTCCTGCGTCGCCCCCGCCCTCTGATGTCTTCTTGTCCCCTAGTTCCTACGATTTTCCCCCGCCTGGCCCCGCCATTCCAATCCCGTTCTGAATGCACATCTGGAGTGGAGTTGAGCCAACCAACGTATGCGCATAGCTAAAGCCTCTTTGGTTGCCCCTTTCCAATTGTGAAATCACCGCCCATGAGCCCAGAGCTTTTCCTTCTTTTGCATGCCAGTGAATAAGTGAGGACACTGAGGGAAATAGCACAAGGGATTAGATCGATTTGGACTCTGGAAAATAAATTTAAGGAAGTAATTGTGTAGGAAAGGCAGGAAAAGAAAAATATATCCATACAATTCCGATTAATTTGGTAATCTTCAATAGATATATTATACAATATATAATTAGACACATCTGTCTAGAATATCAGACGATTAATAAAATATTCTATTTGTTTTTTTTCTTAATTTCTGATTTTAAAATTGTTTTAAACCCAAATAATATATTTATATTTATATATTTTATAGTTGCAAGTCCAAAACTATTGGTTTTGGCTAAGAAAACTTGTAAAACTTTTTCAAGTTTTTCTCCTTATTATGGAATATGGAATTATTTTGATAGCGATACATGTTGATTATCATGTAAATCATATCATAAAGTAATTATTTTGGTTAACTCAGGCATTTTCAAGGGAGATATCGGAGAGATAGGGAGATATCAATATTTTGTGGATATTTGTGGAGCTATTGATATTTTGTGGAAGTTTTTCTCTAACGATTTCAATACATTTTAAATAAAATTGATCCTTCCATATGTATGGATTATCGAACAAATATATCAGGAAGTTATCATGTTAACCTCTGCAAGCTTTTTCAAAAGAATAAACGCATAAATCATATATCGTAATCGCTTTCGATCAAAATACAGGAGCTATCTATATTCTATGGAAATTTTTCTCTAACAATTTCAATACATTTTAAATAAATGAAATCCTTCCACATGTATGGATTATAGAAAAAATATATCAGAAAGAGCACAAGCACAAAAATTATATATCGTAATCGCTTTCGATAAAAATACAGGGAGCTATCGATATTTTGCGAACATTCTTCTCAAACGATTTTAATACATTTTAAATAATATTAATCTGTTCACATGTATGGATAATCGAAAAAACACATCAGGAAGAACATAAACACATAAATTATATATCGTAATCGCTTTCGATAAATTCTGTAACATAAAATCGAATTAATCGAACATTTTTCCCCTGTGTTCAATGTCAGGGGAACGGGAGTAGCTGCCGATTTGGCAATCTATCTCCATCTATGCGATTGTCTATCCATTTCTCTTGTCCATTTGTCTGTCCCCCCCTACCCCCTATTTGCCCCACCCCTGGCATTCCTGGGTTGTTCATCTGCGCTTTGTTCTGTGTAGTCTGCTGCATAATTTACCGTTCGAGTCAATAGTGTTTTCCCAACTTTAATTAAATTTGCGCTTCTCAGCGTTCCCACTGCCACACATGTGTGTGTGTGTACCCTGGCAGGTTGGAAGGTGGCAACCCTGACTGTTGGCCCCGGCCACCATGGAGCAAATTGTTAAAAAAGCCCTCTCATCCTCATCCGCAAACACAAACCCAACCAAAACCCAAACCCAAACCACAACAAACGGCAAAAAAAAGGGAAACAAACAAATAAAAAGCAGAGAATAGAGAAAAAAGAAAAAAGGTTGGCAAATTAAAATAAATACATGCCTCAAGGTGTTTACCGGGTAATTAACAGGTGGTAAGCGGGTTCTAGACGTGTTTAGAGCCCCGAAGCCCCTCATACATTTTGCAATTGCGCGTTTAGATATTTTAATTAGCGCTAATTATTGATAATTTGGCTGCTCCTGCTCTTGGCATGTTTATGTGTTTTTTTTTTCTGGGAGAAATACAGTTTTATATACTGAGCTTTTGTGGAACATAAATCAAGTATCGATAGATTTATGGGATATTTTCTTAGTTTGTTTTTATTATTTTTGTTGTATCCACACAGAGAGAAATATGGGCTCCGGAAATTGAGAATCCGCGTACTCAATTTCGTACGTCTCATTTTGAGTACGGATTTAGATTTAGATTTGGATTTGGATTTAGATTTAGATTTGGATTTAGATTTAGGTTTAGATTTAGATTTAGATTTAGATTTAGATTTAGATTTAGATTTAGATTTAGATTTAGATTTAGATTTGGATTTAGATTTAGATTTAGATTTAGATTTAGGTTTAGATTTAAATTTAGATTTAGATTTAGATTTAGATTTAGATTTAGATTTAGATTTAGATTTAGATTTAGATTTAGATTTAGATTTAGATTTAGATTTGGATTTAGATTTAGATTTAGATTTAGATTTAGGTTTAGATTTAAATTTAGATTTAGATTTAGATTTAGATTTAGATTTAGATTTAGATTAGGATTTATTTTATTTAGTATCCTGACGCTACAAGTATAATACTTTTAAATTATTGCGTCGCTCACAAAATTCTTATTCTTAAATGAAGTACATTTTGCATATTTGTTAAGCATAAAAGTTCTTAAAAATGTAATAAAATACTTAATATGAGTATTCGTATTCTTCAAATTGCACTTAAACTGAGTACAAAACCACATCTAGGTAAGTACAAATGTTCTCGGTAGTTATTTGAGTACGTTTTGGCTTATTTTAATCTCTGTGCATATAAATAACTATCATTGGGATAATTAAAGTCTGGGCTTTAGGAAATAAGCTACAATTTTGCCCAATTAGTGCTTACTTGTTATCGATACTTAAAGATCGGATTACCAGGCTTGAGTGCCTATCGAGAAATCGGCATAGAGAGGAGTACGATTACGCTTCGATGCCGTTCGATGCCATTGTGTGCGAGTGGAGGTCCTTGTTGCTTTAAGCATTACCACCAGCTGCGTGTCGATTTCTATCTGTCTACCTTTGGCATATGGACCTCCATGGCATGGCCCCCATATGGGCATACAGCCCCCCCCCCGTCCACCTGTAACCGAACCCCGTCCACACAATGCACTCGGGGAGGTGCGTGTGTGCCATCAATCGCATCGAATTCAATGCGTTAACATTTGCCTCCATTGCCATCTAGCATTTATCCTGCTCCTGCTGCTGGCACAACCACACACACGTACAACATATACACACACAGACACATAGACAACGTACAATAACATCGCGGCGCACACAGGCATTCCATCATCGCAGGCCTGCGATCCTCTCCATTCTCCGCTGGAGGTCCTGGCCACATGCGGGCAGCAGTCCTCGTCGTGCCTGCCTCCCTCCTGTGGGTGTCCTGTGTGTGTGTGTCCTTGCTCCTACTGATTTGCTTGCACATTTAAACGACATTTAATCAATGCTGCCAGCCGTTGCATAAACCGCACGCAAAAGCCTCCAAACTATTTGCCCCGCACAAGCACACTGGCAGAAAAGGGCCTCTAATTTGAACTCTCTCCTTAGAAGAGTAATTCCCACATATTTTTCCCAGTGCAGGCAAAGACAATCCAACTGTTGCACAAACGGTAGAGTACAAGACTTGTGTGTGTTTGTGTGTGCCACAGGAATGGACTAATTGATAACCTCAACGGGAGCGAGGCCAGGAATGTGTTGTTACTCAGGTCAGAGCGGCGTCATAATCACTACGGTAATTTGTCTAACAGCTTGGCCCCAAAATTCTGGCATTGTCTTGGCCAAAAACAAAACACCGAAAGCCAATAGACAAGAGAGAGATGCCTTGGCTTGCGAAATGTGCCAATGAAAATTCCAGCAGATACATATATTCGCTCCGTAAATTCTTTTGATAAATTTGCATGATATTCACACAGGTGAAAGCACAATTAACACCTTGTTTAAGTCGAAACTAAAATATATAATGGATATAAATATAAATATAATACACAAAACATTCATTGAGGCCAAACTGGCAGCTTGAAATGGGAAAAGGAAACGTTAAACCAAAAGTTAGGCTTTATTTTCTTATTTCTCAGGTGAAATAACATTTATGTTTATGATTTATGTTATATTAGCTGGCATTGAAAAATATCCACCTGTCTGCCAACTGAGAGCTTTAAATGCTCTTTAAGTTTAAAAAAAATGAATATTTAATGCTTATTTATGGTGTTATGATACTTGCTTAAAGTTAAGAGCTTTAAATGCGCTTTAAGATTAAAAAGGAAGGAATATTCAATGCATATCTATGGTGTTATGATACTTGCCTAAAGTTAAGAGCTTTAAATGCTCTTTAAAATCAAAGAGAAAGGAATATTTAAATGTCTATTTATGGTGTTATGATACTTTTTTAAAGTTAAGAGCTTGAAATGCTCTTTAAGATTAAAAAGAAAGGAATATTTAATGCAGATTTATGGTGTTATGATACTACCTTAAACTTAAAACCATTAAATGCTCTTTAAGATTTAAAAGAAATAAATATTTAATGCACATTTATGGTGTTATGATACTGCCTTAAAGTTCTCATTACTATTCATTAAAATTACCTCTTTTCCTGAATAGTTAATGCATATTTATGGTGTAAAATTAAGAGCTTTAAATGCTCTTTAACATTTAAAATAAAGAAATATTTAATGAATATTTATGACGTTATGACACTTCCTTAAAGTTAAGAGCTTTAAATGCTCTTTAAGATTTAAAAGAAAAAAATATTTACTGCACATTTATGGTGTTATGACACCTCCTTAAAGCTTTCATTAATTAGAAATTAATAAATACTATTTAATAATATAACCTACTTTCCAAATAACTTATTCCCTATTTCTTTTGAATTTTCCCACCGTTTTCTATGTGTTCTATTGATCTGCCAATTAATTAACTATTCGTGCATGGCCAACTATAGCGCCCAGCAACTAATATGCTGACCTGTTAATCAGATTCCCGGTTAATCAGTCAGGACTCAATCCCACTGACCACTACCCTCTCCAGTTCAGATTCATGCTCCGGCTCGGGTATTATTCTTAATGCGTTCTGCGTTTTCGTTTCTGTTTCTCTGTTTTCGCACTTTTTTTGTTTTTTGCGATTTAATTAAATGTCACTTTGATCGAAATAACCTTGCGTTGTGCGTTGTGTGTGTGTGTGTGTGTGGTGTGATGTGTGGGTGTATGTAAACAAGCCTGTGCACAATTTGATCCAATAATCACACGCAGCAAGGCTCGCCAAAACATCCCCTTTTTCCTGCTTCTTCAACAGCTCGGGGGCTCTAGTAGAGATGGTAGCCAAATAACGATATATATCGGAGTTGGTTTCGATAACAAAATCGAAATTAGGAAAGAGAAATATTGGTAATAATAATTACATACTTCGATAAATAAATGGGATAGATTTTTAATATATTTTTTTTAATGAAAATCCTTATAAATATTGATAACGAATATATGAATAAAAGAATATATTTCGATGTTTTATTAATAATCGTTACCACTTTCGATATAAATCGATAATTTAGAAAATATAAACCTTTCGACCTAAAGAACCACGATATTTTTTTGCCCCTCATAATTATCGCTACAGCATATCAAATTTTGGGCCTTTCTTCTCGATATACATACATCCCTAGGCCACAGGTCCTGCGGGGATTTTTTGCAAGGAGCAAGGACGAGGGAAGGTACACAGGAGGAGGATAAAGAGAGAGGCGGAGCAGGAGCTGGGACAGCCCGCAGTTGAGGCCCAGGCAAGCGTAAGCAATGCAATTAATTATAAAAGAAATGAAAACAAAAGCAGCGCGCCAAATTGATTCATACACGCTTACTCACACACACACGCACACACAGGAGCACTTGTAGGGGCCACACACACGCACACATATGGCAGCAAATGTAAAGAAGTGTTGCATGCTTTTAGGCGGCGCTCACTCATAAATTGGCACAGCAGCAACCAGTTTGAAAGTGCCCTACCCCCCTAACCGAGCACCCCCACCCCCACCCACCCACCAAAGGAAGCCCCACATCCTGGCCACTCCCTTAGGCCGCGTTCGCTGGCTTTACGATCTCTCAAAAAGGATTTTTCGCTGTGCAGAGAAAGAAAAAAGTGGAGAGAGAGTCTCAAGTGTTTGGAAATTAAAATGTTTTTGTTTTCTGTTCTTTTTTGCCCGAGAAGAGAAGCAAAAGCCCATCTGTGGATTTCAAATCAATTAAACAGGCGCCTAAAAGTAGGCAATTAAATATTTAAGGGCTTCTACTGAGGTGAAACAGTTTGCAGCCTACTTTTCAGGGCTAAGGCTTTAGGGTTTTATTTAGGTTTCTGATTCTCAGGGAGAAATGAAATAAGACAAAAAAATAGAATAAAATAAAATAAAATAAAAAAAAGTAAAATAAAATAAAATAAAATAAAATAAAATAAATAAAATACAAATACAATTACAAATAAAATTGGATATGTAGCCTCATTTTTGTGGACACTTTTTTAATAGATTTGAAGTCTCTAGGTTTCTGTGAAAGGTGAACCTCGCTTGATATTTTATTAATAACAATTAATTGCTCAGAGTTACCCTAAGTTTTTGCTCGAAAGTATGCAATGCATTTTGCCCACCGAGCGCCGGGTATTCTTTGAGATTCTGGAGAGAGATTCTTTTTTTGCCTGTGTCAGCCAAATTGGTTCGGCGGGAAAGGGTGCCGTGATGATGGCCAAAGGGGCTGCGTAATGCCACAAGGGTGGGCTGCTGGCGGAAGGTGCGTAGTCCTTGCCCCTCATGTGTGTGTGTGTGAGGGTGTGTGTGTGTGTGTGCGTTCGTGTAAGCGTGCTGCCATCATTATGAGAGGTTATGTTTATTTAATGAACTGTTTCCCCTGCGGGGCCAAGCAAACAGTAGGCAAGGTCAGAGCCACTGAGAGTCAGTGTGCCAGCCAGGCAGGCCCATAAATAACAATCAGCCACTCGAAAACATAATCAAACATATATTTACCGACCGTCAACAGCCTTGGAGCAGCATTACTCAAAAATAAAGCACTCTCGAATGGCGGCCATTATAAAGACTACAGATTATTGCAGGCCGAGTCCGAGTATTGTTGCAAAAATAAAATCAGTTAAGACGCAGGCAATTACGAAAAGTTCTTCATATTGAAAACAGCAGAAAAATACAACAAATACAGGCAAAAGGATGCTCGGCATCTGTGAATTGAATTTCAAGCAAATTTATGGCACTTTATCATAAGCCCCAAACCGAAACAGAAACAGAAACAGAGCCGAGTTCATCTCTCCACTCAACTCTTTTCAGTCTTGGCCAGTCATTAAACTTGGTTAACTGCCTTCACCCATTGTAGGCGCAGGTTGGCCAGGTTTCAAGGGTTGTCGGTGATCGTAAAACTTTTATTGCCTTGCTCCCAGACTCCTCCTCACGCCCCATGGCTTTCAATAAGGCACTTGACTGGGGCTCCGGAACAGACATCAATTATTAAGCATCGTAAAATTATGAGAGGAAGCCCGGGCTAGATAACAAGTTGTACAAAATATTTAAGCAGCTCACACAAATATGGAAAAAACCTTATTTTTTCCGGCTTAACTCGGGCGGATAAGCAATTTAAATTTTTAAATTAATAAATATAAGAATAACAAACAAGCAACAAGAACCAATAACTTAATTAATATACAACATAATCTCTGCCGCAAAATTTAAAAACAATAAGGACAATTTAGGAATTATTTAATAAAGTTTTCTAGAAATCAAAATATAAACAATAATTAATTAAGAAAAATAACAAAAAAAATACTTCAAATATGTAAAACAAATAAAATACACTTTCTTATAATTATAAATAATATAACTTCTAAATCATTAGTTCAATAAGTCTAAAACATCTTGTTAATATTAAGATATCTTTAATAAGTTATGAAATATGTTTGTGACTGACGCAATAACTTAAAAGTACTAAACTTGTAGCGTCAGGATACTAAATAAAATAAATGTAAATAAATAAATGAAATAAAATAAAATTTAAATAATGAAAATTGCCTTAGTGGCCGAAATGTTAAATATAATAATAAATTTAAAAAAAAAAAATAATAAATTGGGTAAGTAGGGTTCGTTTTTAAGAGTAATGAATTTCATATATTTTTGTGACTAGTGTACTAATTTATAAGGATAACCTTGTGGCACTGGGAAAATAGATAAAATAAAATAAATAACAAACAGATACATCATACTCTTATTTGTTCAGTTATTGGTGATAAAACTCCTATAAAAAAGTTATTCCGGCCTCAATTAACATATTTAAGCTGCCCCTAATTTATTTAAAAACAATCACTTAAACTTAAACAAGCCCATTTAGTGGGTGAGGACCAACTTTTTAATTCGGACACGTAAGCAATTTAAATTTTAAATTAATAAATATAGGAATAACAAACAGAATACATCACATTTGTTCAGTTATTGATGTTTAAACTCTTTTAAAATCCCTTAAAATTATTCTGGCCCCAATTAACATATTTAAGCTGCCCTTAATTTATTTAAAAACAATCACTTAAACGTAAACAAGCCCATTAAGAGTACTTTAGTGGGTGAGGACCAACTTTTTGCCCAAGTCAAGGCACGCATTCCCTTGCTTATTAAATTCAAGAATAAATTCCCCCAAAGATCAGTTTTCCATCGAAGGCGATGGCTTCCTTCCTTCCTTCTCTCCTTTCAATTTTAATTTTTACCATTTCCAAAATGAATTTCCTTTGCATTCCCCATTTTCCCTTCTCCTGCCTTAATTTTCCTCTGCCTCCCCGCATTTTCTGGTTAAAATCTGAGCGTGCAACTCTGTCTGCGAGTCTAAGCCGAACGAACGAACATCGCACATCATCATTCGGCGACCATTCTCTGTGGCAGTTTAATTAAATTTGCCGCACGCCTCGTCCTGAGCCTCATTAATAATGCAGAGGACATGTTCCCAAGTCCCGCCCATTATCCTTTAGCCAGGAGCCAGGAGCCAGGACAGGCTCCGGCTCCGGCTCCTGCACTCGACGACTGTCCACGATTTTCCTGTTCCAGCGGGCCATTTCTCGCAACTTTCCCGCCGAGAATTTCGTCGGCGTCCCAGGTTTTCTCTCGGGGAAAATCGAGAACTTTTTCAGAGACGGGAACCACCTCCTCCTCGTCCCTTGCCGCACTTAATGGTCCTGACTGCAAATGTAATGACATTTATAATCGAAATCTTTCATTAAATTAAGAACAATGTTTGCGGGCAGCGAGTGTGGAGAGGAAAAGCCCAGAGCCCAAAGGAAGAGAGTGGCGCTACTTACACACACATTAACATACATAATTACAAATTAATTAGCGAACATGAATTGCAAGGTCAGAGAGAGCGAACAAAAGGCACACTACCGCAAAAACTATGTCGCCATTTTCCACAGAAAATAAAAAATGCATGACAGAGTGTGAAGGGAAAAAATATGACAAAAAAATATGCACGTATGTGTCTGGAAATTCTGTAAAAATATTCAGTTGTTCGCGAGCTGTGTTGGCTTTCGGTTAATTAAAGTGATATCAACAAGCGTGGCTTCTCTTTTTCCTAATTTAATAAATTAACGTAGATTAAACGTAGTGGCTAGCAAAATATTTGTGTGTCAAATGGAGGAATAATTAAATTTTAAAACCGCAAAAGTTAATTTCTTTCATTTTAAATGTGTCGAATCAACTAAACTTATTAATTAGAAATTAAAAGAAGTAATTTTTGTGTAATAAAAACAGGTCTAAAAAAAACCTGGCAGCAATATTAATTATATACTTATATTTTTGTTTGAAATGCAGAAATAATTAAAATTTAAAACCGAAAAAGTTTATTTCTTTCATTTCAAATATGTCGAAACAACTAAAACTTATTTTGAAAACACTTTTAGGTATTTAAAAGGCCGCTTGTGTGAATTTTAATTAATTAGAAATTAAAATAGGTTTTCTTGTTTATATTTGTGTTTGAAATGCAAAAATAATAAAATTATAAAACCGAATAAGCTAATTTCTCCCATTTTAAATGTGTCCATCAAGATCTACCATATTTTTATGCCTAAAACTTGTTTTAATAACAGTGTTATGTATTTAGAATGCTTATTTATTAATTGCAAAGGAAAAGTGGTGATTTTTTAATAGTTAAATCACGTTTAAAATACACATCTGTAATATATTTTTGTTTAAAATTAATTAAATTTAATTTTAAAACAGCACAAAGTAATTTCTTTATTTTCAAATGTGTCCATAAAAATGTATTATAGTTTTATGCCTTATAATTATTTAAAAAAAATAATTTTACGTATTTAAAATATGCATTAAAAATTAAAAGAGATATTTTTCCTAGTAAAAACACGTGTAAAAAGACCTTATTTATTTTCACTGTTTATTTGATTAGAAAAATGCCTTTCTTATTTCAATTATATTGTTTTTTTCAGGTGCATAGACAACGGCATGACCGAAAGTGGACCGACCACGCCCCCCAAGAACCTCATCCGATTCGGATTCAGAATCCGATTCCGCCTCGCCTTTCCGCTTTCCGTTCCAAATGGCGGCAGTGTCGAGGCGGCTGTCGTTTCCGGCGTAATTCGCAAACTTTTTTCTCATTACCCACACACACACAGCCAGAAAAAAAAGAAAAAAAAAAGAGAAAGAGGCTCACGCACACGCACAGCTGGCGAACATGGCAAACAGATAATATAATGTACATAAAAAAAGGCACACACCGAGCGAGGGAGAGGCCAGATAAAAATATTATGTTGTTCCAGTGAAATATGACACTCTCATGTATTCGCAATTATTTTCGCTATTCATTCGCCATACTACACTGCAGACGGGAGGAGTCCGCAGGAGCAGCAGCAGCAGCAGCTGAAAAGGACATTCAGGCATTCAAACATTCAGACATTCAGGAGAATCCCGACAGCCAGTGGCTGCGCTGTCAGAGATCCCTATCAACGGGACTCGGAAAGTTGCCTGGCCCGTCTTTACACACAGTACACACAGCACACACCCTGCACAGTTGGCAATTGAAGCCAAACTTTCGCTTTTCCTCCAATACATCCAATACATCCACACAGAGCCTGCTAGCCGGAAATTGGTCCTCTATAAAATCAGCTGTCACCTGCTGATGATGCTCTTTACTCCCATCTCTTCCTGATTTCCTGCAGCCCGATGCAGCCATTGATGAGCTGTCCTGATTCCACTGATTGGTTAGAATGGGTCATCGATTTGCTTCTAAGGAGCTACTAATAAGTAAAAGGTATCATAAAAAAAATATTTAGCTACAATTTAATTAAGAGTATACGGCATTTAAAGCAAATATTAATTCAGAAATAGTAACGCCGTGGGCTTTGAGTGTTTAAAATAAATACAGAGACTCTATTCTTAAAGAGCTACCCTATTTTCCTTAATTATTATTATCTTAACTTAATTATATGTCCAGTATTACTTCACATTTTTTTAAGCTTTATATAGTCATAAAAAATTATGTTTAAAAGTTAAGAAAAAAAAGCTAAAGCTAAGAATATATTTTAAACAATTTACAATTTCTAAACTAATTAATCCTTTTCTAAATTCGAGCTTACCTTACCCTTTCAGCATTGCCATTAACCATTAACCTCCGGTTAACTACATTAAATTAAACTTGTGTTTAATAGCTAAAAAAAAACCTTATTAAGGATAAAAATATATTTTAAACTATTTACAATTTCTGAATTAATTAAACCTTTTCCAAATTCGAGCTCACCTTACTCTGCCAGCATTACTTAACCCCCAGTTAGCTTAATTAAATAAAACTCATAAAAAATAATGTTTAAAAGTTAAGAAAAAAAAACTTGTTAAAGCTAAAAATATATCTCAAACAATTTACAATTTCTGAATTAATTAAACATTCTCCAAATTCGAGCATCACCATTAACCATTAACCTCTGGTTAGCTTAATTAACTAAAACTCATACAAAATTATGCTTAAAAGTTAAGAAAAAAAAACCCTGTTAAAGCCAAAAATATATTTTAAGCAATTTAAAATTTCTAAATTATTCAAACCTTTTTCAAATTCGAGCATCACCATTAACCATTAACCTCCGGTTAGCTTAATTGAATAAAACTGGTCCAACTCCGCCTTGAAGCCACACACAGCCAATTTAAAATCAAAGGGAAATCTGCGCTGCGCGGATAAAAAAAGACAATCAATTACCAATAATAAAAAATGAAAAAAAAAACTCGAACTCTTGGCTCCCATTGAAATCGAGACTCCCGCGGGGGCCCTCGACTTTTGTGCGCCACTGTAACTGTCAACTTTCAACTTTCAGCTGTCAACGTTCAGTGTTCAGTGTTCAGGGTTCAGCGTTCAGCGCTCAGGGTTCAGGGTTCAACTGTTGCATGTACACCCTGGCATGTAATGCGAGGGGAAATTAATTTTTCTCATTTTGCGAATATTATTTTCGTTCCACTTCGTTTAATTTCGGTGCGAGTCTGGCAGCGTGGCTCCCTTGCCGGGTTATTAAAACCAAAAAGAAAAATAGCGAAAAAAATGGGCAAGAATCCGCTTAAGCAGCAATTTTTTTCCATTTCCCAGTTACGTCGTGGCTTCGGCTTCGGTTTGGGTTTCGATCTGCTCTTGACATTCCCATTCCCACCGACTGCCGAAAAAGTGGCGTAATATTTGTCATAAAACTTTATGATGCACAAAATTAGTTTTAAAGCATTGAAAATACTCGCTCGCTCGGTGGCTCCCCCTTTACCTTACCATTCCCATTATTTTTTTTTTTGTTGCCAATCGATTTTGTAGCAACTTTAACTGGATTTTTTACGGGTGGTTACGAGTGTATACTCAATATATTGGTGAGAGCCCTTGGGGGGGTCTGTTTGCAGCGCTGCGTTGATGGATATCATCGGAGCTGAAAGTTAGCAGGGTTTTCTTTGAAAAATCAATCTATTAAATCCAGCATTAATCGTAAATTGTTCCGGGAAAAAACGAATTTTTTACAGTAGTAATTTTTGTACTTCTTCAGTGGTTAATTTTTTCATTAGTGATTTTTTTACTAGTGAACTTGTTTCAGTAATTAGAAAATGGAGTATTTTCCTAAAGTTCTTGGTATTTCTCCTAAAGAATTTTTCACTTTTGCACTAGTGAATTTATTTTTAAATCATCTTAAGCAGTGAAATTTTCACTAGAGAATTTTCCTCTGCTTCCCTAGTGAAAATGTCAACTAATTTATGGATAATTGATTAATTTTTCTGATTTTCTGAGCAAGATTTTTCAAAGTTTCCTGCCAGCCCTTAAGCCGTACTTCCGACATCCAGCTTGCACTGGCACGCACACACAATATTTATTTAGAAATTTTATGCCATTTAAGCGCGTAATTGTTTTTGCATGGCAGACGATGGCAGCGAATCGCAACGCATCGGAAAAATTTCATTTATATAATTCCCCGCAGGGATGGTAAGGGAGCAAAGGGAAAAGGAAAAGCGACAGCGGGAAATGCTGAACAAAACCAAAAACAAGGCAAGGGAAATCGACAGTTTCGGCGAACCGAACACCGAATGTCCTGTCAGGAAGTGAAGGGATAAATGGGTTACATTTTTCTGGCCCTTTAAAAGGGAAAGTTCTTGGCTGAAATTAAATTAAGATAAAATAAAAGCACAAAGCTCAGGGAAATTATCTTGAAACAAAATAAATACAAATATATTTAGTAAAGAACAAGGCGCTTCTTGTGGAATTTATGCCGAAAGCCTTTGGCAGCTCTAACTATTTTTCGGCTGCTTGTTTTCTTTATTATTTTTATTATTTTGCGGAATGTGTGTGTGTTCAATTAAAATGAAAAGCCGTAGCCTTTTGCGGTTGTGTGTACAACTAATTGGTTATTTTCTTGCGGCTGTTGAGGGGGTTTTTAATGGATTTTTTTGTGTGCGTACGCACGGCCTTAATAAAGAAGCTTAATGAAAGCCAAAAGATAATTTGCGCCGCTTAATCCTTTGCTAACTGACCCCGACTTCCTGTGTGGTGATCCTGTTTTGCAGCGTAAGGAGTGAGCCCGAGCGAGAGCGAGAGTGATGGAAAGTGGTAATATAAATTATTAAATAAACATTTATAAATTGTTATTATTGATTTCACTCTGGCTCCGCTCTTGTCGTATTTTTGCACCCATTTTCCCCCATTTCCCATTTCCCGCCTTGTTTTATTCCTGATTTGTGTGTCAATGTTGTTGCTGCCGTTGAAGGCTTTATTTTGTTTGCATTTTATGGCGTGGAAACTATTGAAAATTATTTGCCGTTGCTGTGTTGCCGGGCATGCATTTCATTATGCCATTTTGTTGCCGCTGCATATCGGGTGTTATTATTCCGCATTCATTACTATTATTATTTTCGATCTGTGTGTGTGTGTGATTTATTTTTTTTCCTCTCTCTCCTCCTCTTCCCTTTTTTGTGTACTTAAGCATATTAAGCGCATTTATATTGGGAAAGGCAATCTTCATAATTTTTTGCATTTATTTCGGGGGCTTTAAGTGTCTGGCAAATCGCAAATTGAAAAAGGTGGAATACGTACCTGAATGAAATCACAATATTTGTCAAGGCAGAGAGAGAGAGAGAGAGAGGACGTCTGCAAACGAGCTAAACCAAGCGAATGGCGAACGCGTCGTATGCGTAATATTTGAGTAAACGCTGCGTATGCGTAATATTTGCACGCCAGTTTCGCTTCGACATCTATTTTTCTTCTTTTATTTGAGCTTTGCGGCATGAGTGAACTTGGAAACTCGAAAAAAAAAATAGGAAAGGTAACAAAACGTAAGTTTTGAGTCACTTTTTCAAGAGAAATAATTTATAGGGAAAGTGAAGTATTAAAAAAACCATAATTTATAGAAAATAATCATAAATGTCACACAAATAATTCATCCGCTCTTTTCCTTCCCATATATATTCAGATATATATACTTTCCACAAATTACTCTTAATGACACTCAACATACATAGTTTTTCATGCCTTCTCTGCCCTCTTTTCATGCGGAATAAAAATACTGAAAAGTTATATAGGTATTCATGGTGAAAATAAAAAAAGAAAAACGAAAAACGTTAACGAAACTCCCAATTTAGCTGGCGGCGGGGGGCAGGGCAGGGGGCAGATGCCAAAATGTGTAACACAAATACGAATTCAATTTCGTTGAACAATTGTTGACCTCATTGATAAGTCAGTGGCGGTAAAGTAAAGAAGAACCGCAAGAACAGTGTAAATCTCAATTTCCTCCGACCGCTGGAAAAACTTTCCCACACCGCCACTCGATAAACTTTAGTGGGATGCTCCATCACCTTTCTGCGAGCTACTTACAAACGCCATACATTTAGCGCTGAGCTCCTCCTTGAGTCCCTCTTTTGCCTCGCTTTTCCCTTGGTTTTCCTTGACTACCATTTTGCACATGACAAATCATCGAGAGAGGAAAGCGGAAAGCCTGCCTCAGTTTTTCCCACTTTTTGACAAAGACATCGGCGATGAATCCGTGAATCAAGCGAATGCCGAATGGCGAATGGAAGTTAACAGTTATTCCATTCCGCACTCTGTCAATACGAATTTATGCAAGCTGTTGTCGCTGTCTCGCTGTCTCAGTCCCCCCTTCCTCCCTTCGCTCAGTTTTCCCCCTGATTTCCCTCTGATTTCCCCCTGATTTCCCCCTGATTTCCCCATCATTTCCCACGCTTTTGCCATGCTTTCGTCTCCTTGGGGAGGAGGCCTCTCCCTGGGTGTGTGTTGCCTCAGCTCAAACATATGCGGGCTCTAGCTTTGCTTTTAGCCTTCTTATGCCCTCGGCGGGGCGAAGAGGTAGATGAGGGTATATAGGTTTTTACATATACACTTAAATATATATTATTACATTTTCAGATCGAATTAAGCCCCGAAAAGTGAGTCCCACTTACCACACAGCTCAAACTTAACCCCTTTCTCATTATTGGTCCTTCGAGCCGGATGCCTAGCGAGCCCAAATACCCAAATAAAAAATTCTTTTGATAAAACCTCGAACTTCTTCGACTAAATATATCATTTCGGTTTCCCCTGCTACCCTGTAATGAGCTAAGGTATCTCTCTTGGGCAACTAAGCCCCATCGTTTTATCTATCAGAGACGCTTTAGCTTGAATCGCTCTTTCAGAGTGCTCGCTGCTCGCAGCCACTGTTTTGTTTGGCCAACAAAGGCTCCCTGGCTCTGGCTCTGGCTCTGGCTCCCAACACGCCCTGGTAATATAATGCGCATGCATTACACCCACACACACACACACGTCACCCTCCATCCTCCACTTGGATCCTTGGGTAATATCTGGCCATTGTGTAGTTGTATTTCAAGTGTAGTTACATAATTTGCTGCTCGGCTGCCGCTACTGCTGCTGCCGCTGTTGCTCCTTCTGCCCCAGTGCCCCCTTTGGGCCGCCACTGCTGCTTCTGCTGCTGACACACAAATTACAGGCAAGGCCATAACATTCATGTGCCGGCTCCTAAAAATATGCAATAAAATGAAACTAAACTCCCGGCGTCAGCTGCCCCGAAAAAAAAATAGGAGAGAAGACGAGCCATAGATCCCCCGAAAAACCAAAAAAAGCCAGCTCCCGCGTAGACCTTCCATTGAAAAACGGGGCGCAAGGATGGGATGAATGGCTCTGGGTTCAAGGCTCTGCCAAGGATAATCAGCGCTCCATACAAAAATGAAAATGGGAGCGAAAAAAAAAAATAGAACGAAATTCGAAAAGCGAAAAACTGCAAACCAATCAACAAGCAAATCCAATACAACCCAAGGGACCGACCGAAGGGATCACTAACTAACACACACTCACCGATTTATCTATATATATCCCACACACACACACACGTAACTCATACTTGGCCGCCACACACACACATAAAGAATACAAATCGTATTGCCACTTAAACTGAAAATGGCTTGCTACACATGTCCCTCTATGCATATGACCCTCGTCCTTGTATCCCTCTCTCTCTCTGTGTGTGTCTGTGTGGGTGTCCTCCTAGGGATGACAGCGTGAGTTGGCAGGAGGAGCGGGAGCAGGATGCTTTGGGGGTGTGGACAAATTGATTGCTTATTTGTAAGATATCAATTTATGGAAAAGCTGGGGGAATAAAGCTCTCACCACCACCACCGCCTAGCTCTGAAGGCCAGGAAAAAGAGAGAGAGAAAAATAGATAAACAAACACCAGGCTGGCAGGAGAAAACCTTTTTTTATTATCTACCAACTGTCTAGAGCTAATGGAGTGATAAACACCAACGATAGATCTATGAATTATGAAGGCAGAATTGCTGGAACCCAGTTCCTCAAAGTCACCTTAAAGCTTGAGGAATTCCTTGAAGTCTCTTGAAAATTCTTAGCCATAACTTTATATACTTATGTATTATATTACTAAAGAAAGAAATATGAAAATTAAGACTTGTTTTGACTTTAGCAAATGAAGACTTCCAGAATATCGGAGGGTCGTCAAAAATAATACCTGTGAGTGTTTCAGAGGCGGGGCACAAAGTCGTCACATTATTTAAGGCATGTTTTTAAATCGAAATAAGCCCCAAAAGGGTGAAGACGACTTTCCTCAAAGCCCCAACTCGACCCCTTTTACATTTTGGTCCTTCGAGCCGGATGCATAGGGAACCCAAATTCCCAAATAAAAAATTCTCTTGATAAAATCTTGAATTTCTTCGACTATATATAAATTATAAACAAAATTTCCATTTTAAATACAAAATGTAATCCCTTAAAACAAATATATATACCTACGATAGGCTTATATATTTTAAAGAAAGAGTAACAGGTTACTTAGCCTTAAACTCATCTTGAAGCTTGGTAATAGGTAGTGTTTCTTGGCTATAACATTTAGTAATTACTATAAAATTAATTATATAAATTATAATCAAAATTCCCAATTCAAATACATAATTTAATCCCTTAAAATACTGATCACTTCACGCTGTCATCCCCAAACGCGCTGGGCTTTCAATTATGGCTGATTTCGAACTGAACTGCCATCAAGTCCGAAGCTGAAATGTTTGAATACATTGCCATTTAGCCCCGCAGGGTCCTGGCGCTCCCAGATTCCTGGTTGGGAGGGAGGGTGAAAAATATGAGGGCACTGGGGTAAATGGGGCAAATGGGGCAGCTGGGGCGTGGCAAACGCATATATCACTTTGGAGTGCGACAGAAAGCGTAAATCAAATGATATGCGAGTGCAAGTATGACAAGTATGTATTATGTTGGTAACTATGTGTTATCAGCATCAACATTTTGTCCCCCGCAGAGCCAGAGCCAGAGCCGGAGCCACAGCCAGAAGCCACAAGATGGAGATGGAGCATCAGAAATCCAGGAACGGGGGGGAACGGTCCTGGCAAGCCAGGACAACAGACATGTTTATCGCCATATTCTCCGAGCCATGACTAAAGATGAACAGGGCATAAATACTCCCTGAAAAGCAGGCAGGCGACAAAGCGGCTCAAAATGGCACCGAACACCACACACTTTGGGGCTTTGGGGGGATTTTGGGTTGACTTCGGGGGGGGTGCGAGTACCAGGGACTCTCCTTAGAGGTCACAAGGACCCCAAGGCAATCGCTTGCTCTCTGTGACAATGGCACAATGCCCTCGATTGCTGCGATAATTGAATGAAAACTCCCGTCGATTGTCGACTGGCCCTCGGAAAATTGCACAATTATCGATAGGCGTAAAGTGTCGCTTATAACTTCTTGTTCCGGAATAATAATAACAATAACTATAGACCAGCTCAATGAGTGTCAATTAACAATGCGGGGCAGCAATTAATATTGAATTAATTGAAACCGAAAGGTGGCTGAACGGTGGCTGAGAGCGCGGGCTTAAAGGGAAATATGTCAGCAGTGTTTTCAAAGTTAATTTCCATTTTTTATCACACACACACAGCTCTTTAATTAACATTCTGCTTTAACACTTTTATTATTTATGGCAAACACACAAATTTAGAATTCCAAATTATGCATGCCGCATGATTTGCTTTTTAATTCTCTCTTTTAAAGCTCCCTTAAAAATAAAACGTAATTAACTTTTATTTAAGTTCTCGCATAGCACAGCTTATGGCTTATTTTCATTGCCTTTAATAGGCTTAAAAAAACGGTGTCCTTGACTTTAAAATATTCACTTAAACCCTCGCTTCTTTTTTAATTAAACTTTAATCTTTTTCAATTGGAAAATCCTTCGGGAAAAAAACAATGGCGCATTGTCGACGACACACACTTATCGATAACACGCTTAGAGGGCTTCAGCCAGGATCAGCCGGCAGTTTTCCGGCACTTTTTCCCTCTCTCAGTCGGCGGCCCTCAAACGGATGACAAACTGCCGTACACATTGTGACAGCTGTCCGTCCGGGGGCCATGGCCCCTCCAGTCCTTAGTCCTTTTCGGCCCTTGGTCACTCGTCCGCCCCTCTCGATAGTGGCCTGGTCGGACACCATCATCCATCTGCATAACATCCATCATCTGAGGGAGCTGGGAGCTGGCAAAAAACGCAGCCAGATACAATTATGGCGGGCGGAGGCGGGGGCGGAGGCGGAGGCTCTCGCGGGGAAAAACCCATTTGCAAATATGTACGTACGAGGACGAGGACGAGTGTGCATGTCCCGGGCCGTGTCGCCTCTCGATTGGCATTCCCTGGGTGCAATATAGCCAAGGGCAGTGCCACAGGGGCGCAAAAAAATATAAAGGGGGGCGCGCACCCCCGTTTGTCAAGCGTGAAAAATAAAAAAATAAAACTCTAAAAAAAGAAGAGATAATGTAAAGTGGAGTCGAAAGGAAAGGGTATAGCCAGGGTAGAGCCTGGCTTGGCTTTGAGAAAAGTTATAAATAAAATAGGCCTTAAAAAAGCTTATATAAATATATAAAGGTATTTTGGTGCTTCGAGCCGGATGCATAGCGAACACAAATTCCCAAATAAAAAATTCTCTTGATAGAACTTCGAATTTCTTCGACTATGGTTATGGACTTATGGTTTCCTCTGCTACCCTATAATGAGCTAGGCTACGCTTTAAGAAATAATAATTTAATAAAATAATAAAGTGGAGTCTAAGGGAGAGGGTATTGTTATAAATAAAATTGGAAGACTTTTCTTTAAGTCTATATATAAATATATAAAGGTATCATCCTTTCAAAATCCCCTTAGTTTTAAAGGTTTTTCACTCACAAAATAATACTAATTGTTAAGAAAAGCGATACTACCCTCCAGCAGGCAGAGAAAAGGCATCATTGAGATGTCAGCGATGAAAAGTTGCCGTTGACTGGCGACGATCTCGCTTGGGTTCGGTTCTGGCCTGGCTCCGGGAAAGGAAAGTCCGGAATGGGGGGGGGAGTCCTTTCTGGCTGCCTTGTTTGTGTCGTGTGTGTGCATGTGTGTGGTGAGCCAATAAATATCGTGTTTAAGCCAACACCCGGCAACAAACGGCCCAAACCCATAGGAAAATGCTAGCCCAGGGAATGGGAAAATCAGGAAGAGAGGGAGGGGCGTCTCTGCCATTGTGTGGCAAACTGTGAAACTGTGCAAAGGCGTTGGAGCATAAACAGTTTTTGACATTGTCAGGCCAAGACACATGCTAATGCCACGGGTGCGGGTGCGGGTGCGGGTGCGGGTGAGTGAGTGCCTCGATGGGTCTGTGGCCATAGATATGTGACTAGGGGATGTGGGTCTAGATATGCTAGTGGTGTGCCCCTTCGGTTGAGTGACTGGAGAGCCGGCCCCAGGCACGCGGAGAAATGAGTGATCACAAGTGGCGACACTTGATGGAGGAGGAGAGCCTGGCCAGCGAAAGATGAGACACAAACTGGAGGAAAAACGATTCAATTAATAGGTCTATGTTTTTCATTAATAATTTCCCTTGTATTAACCTAAGAAAAACAGTTTAAAAATTATAAATACTCTATTAAATTTAATAAAGTTTTTATATCTATTTTCAGATTTATCACTGGATACTAATAAAAAAATGCCAGCTACGGATGCCAGGACCTTGGCGGGATCGGTACAAGTAGCCGAACTTGGAGCCGGAGTGGAAAATGTTGTATAACATTTTAAAATTTTTATAACATTTATCTACACATTATACATTTTACATGTAGAATTTTACATTTTCAAATAAATCAACCGAACTTTTCTAAGGCAGCTATATGATATAGTTGTCCGATCTTAATGAAACTAAAATCGTTATTCTAAAACCGTTAAAAACAGCTATATCTCGAAATTTATTAAAATACGTTGAAAATCAGGGAAGTTATATTATTTTTCTCCATTAATTTTCCGATCATTCCTATGGCAGCAGAAATAGTGGTCCGATTCCAGCCGTTCCGACATATATAGTAACTACAATAAAAAGAAGACTATCTGCAAAGTTTCATTCAGATAGCTCAAAAACTGAGAGATAAGTTTGCATAGCAACAGACGGACAGAAAGACGACAACTTATTTTCACGACTTTCTGCTAGTGCTGGCAAAACATCAGAACACTATCGATACTATCGATTGCTTGACCTTTTTTGAAAACCAAAGATTGTTTTTCGCACTATCGATGTTTTGAGTATTCAGACGTTGCCATTTCAAAAAAAAAATGTTGCTATAAAAATATCGAACTCGCCGATTAGACTCCAATATAAGCCTTTGAAATGATCATGACGATACTCTCTCGAATTTTAGAAGGAAAATATTTAGTTAGATCATGAATGGAGATTAATCCCTTAAAGCCGTAATCGTTTTAAGTGAGAAAATGGCATCACTCAAGGTTTCAACTGCCGATACTATAATTTTTATAAGCAGAACTACGGCTGAGGAAACATCGATAGTATCGATGTTTCACTAGTAAAACATCGAATAAATCGATAGTGCAAAACATCGATTTTTTGCCAGATCTACTTTCTGCTGCAACTTCTCTAGATTGACGTCACTCTAGAGTGGCCGCCTTCCATCTACGCTGCCATCTCCTCTCTCGCTCCGCTTTCTGTTACGATTTATGGCAATGTGAAACCTGGTCACACTGCAAGTGTGTATCTGCCGCTGCCCAGTGTGGCCCGTCTTCACATTAATGGCGTCGGAGATGCTTCCTTTACTGCGTTGCAAACTTCCGGCCAAAATTATAATACCCTGCAAGGGTATAATAACACTTTGTAATCTTTTTGATTCACTCCCTTTCATTTTTATTTACCAATCACTATTTTTTTTAAATATATATATATATATATCGATTTGGTATTTATTTAGCTGCTGCTGCTCATGCGTAACTGCCTCTAAACGATCTCTTTTGCTTCCCTATAATGGGCTCGTACCTTTTTCAAGGGCAAGCCCTGAGATCCCCCAAGAAAAATTCGTAACTATTGTGATTCCCGCTAGCCGCTTTATTCCAATTTATAACGCGTTTCTCACATTTCTACAGATTGAAACTTTGGATATTTTTTAAGACAATCTGCCTGCCTGCTTCATGGCAATTATTTCGGCGGCCTCCTTAATGCGCGACAGTATGACGGCACAGCGCAACATATGGCCCAGTAATCCGAAAGCATCAGTATACACCTCCGGCTTGTCACGTGGACCACAATCCAGCAACGGGGAGCACATCTTCATCAGGCGATGGCTGATGAACTTCGAGGACAGAGTGTTCATGCTGATGCTTGATGAATCCTCGCTTGGCATTATGTATGGCTCGATGCGTTCGGATATATATATTAGCTGGGACAGAATGCATGAACGCACGGCGTCATTCCCCATCTTGCCCAGGCCGATGACAGCCCCGTACACCGTGGTGAGGGGCTTCTTCAAGAGAGCATTCTTGTAGACCCTGCCATAGAAAAATATGTTCAATAAAAGAGGAAAATAAATCATTAAGACTGAATCTTACCCAATAACACGTGGCATGATGCCGCTGTCATAGGCTTCATAGTGACGAACCATCTCGGTGGCTATGTTGCCCGAGTACTCCCTCAAAACCCAGTGATCCACCTTGCCGATAGGGTGGGAAAACTGCTTGGTCAAGAGGCAGGACAGAACGGCCGGCAGGAATAGGTGGAGCTGCAAAGCGACAGATGAGATGCATTCTTAAGTTTCCCTATATATCGAATAAAATATCGAATACTCACATATCCGTGCAAATTCAAACGGGAGTTGGCCAATAAGGCCTTGATCATGCGCATCAAGTAGAACAAGTACAATATGTTCTGTTGGCAAATACTGATGGTGACGGCGTCCCCGATGAAGACGCTAAGCTTGGGCAGTAGGATCGCCACAGTGGGATCTTTGGATAAAGCGTGGAGCGCCTTCTGGCGCTTGGACTCCGAATAGCCCACGCAGGACTCTGTGATCATCTGGTAGAAATCCAGCTGCTCCTTGGTTAGCGGCAAGTTCTTGCCAGGCATGAGCTGGGCCCACTCCTGCCTCATATAACCAGCACGTTTCTGCTTCAGCCAAGCAGAGTCAAGAGGCACACTGGGTGGAATCGGATTGTTTGCCGGCTTCGGAACGGCTGAAGGAATCTCTGGCTGAGGCCCAGGCTTGGGGATTGACGGGTTGCCTTCGCTTCCGGGCTTTGCTTTTCCAGCTTCGTCCAACAAATTCCCACGACAGAGCAAGTTGGAGAACACGTCAGGGCACACGTTTCGCACAGCATGTTGGATGTGGCACAGCCGTATGCGATCATCTCGAATGCGGCGCGCATATTTACCCGCCTCATTCAGAAGCTTTTGAACTTCTTCAGTGACCTTGAGCGACAGCCACTTGACCTCATCGTCGCCGAGTTCCTGGCCAGTGGATTGCAATGCTATCGAGTTCAGAGAACTCTTCGCGAATTTAGTCTTGCGAAAGCTTCCGTAGTTTTCTCCTTCGTCAGACGCCATCTTTTTTCAAACTGTCAGAATTTTCAGATAGAGATGGAATTATGCGGTAGAGGTGTCAAACTACCGATGGCACTATCGATACAATCGATGGTGTGTATTCAGCTTGCACCATCGTGTAGTTTGAAAACAATCGCAATAGTAACGTCCCCATACATTATTATATTCGAAAGCTTGAAACCAAACCAATTCTAATTAGAAAAGGAAAATATAAATCACAAGATACCAAAACTGAACAATTTGTCTGACTATTTCTATTATTTTTAAAATTATTACTATATTAAATCTTTAACCTAAAGATCTTTATCAAATTACTAAGGGATACCCTCAACTTTTTTGAGTATTTTATTAGATAAAGTCGCAGAGAAACTTGTTATCCATTCTTAATTTATTTGTTAAGCTAATTTTTAAATCAAGATTTAATTCTCTTTTTAGCTTATCCAACCGCTTGGAGCAGCTGTGCTTTTGAAACAACCGACTTTAATTTGGTTTGAGCTTGTCTGGCTGCTTGATCCCAAATAAAACAAATAGGAAAGCTGCAGTCGAGTGTGACCGTTTGAAGCTATGTACTCACTAGCGCTAAAATTTAGCAACCAAATGAGTGCGAGCGAGAGCCAAATACACTTTTTCGGCCAAATACACTATTAGCAAGGTCGGTACGCAGATGAGCTAAGAGAAATACTAGAATATACTAGAATGAACATCGCACTAGATATTTTAAATCGGATGAGTCTTCGCAAGGGTTGCCCGAGAGAAAGAAAATATCTGAAAATACAAAGCCGAATGGCAAGATTTTCCAGCGGGCCAAAACTAATTTATTTACAATACAATTAGAGAAGATCCAATTATATGTGATCTTGCCCATAAAATAAATAAAAATAAAAAATATTTCAACAAAATTAGGGCTGACAATATGTGATTTCACAGGGAAATAGCAAATTAAACAAATATATTTCTTAAATGTCGCGGGGCCAGCTCCCGATGCCGCCGACGAGTACGAGCTGCATCTGGCACTAAAGATGCTGCTACTGCCACTGCTGGAGCAATATAAAAGGGCCAAAATCATAATTTTAAAAATTATGGACAAGCTATCTCCATTCCCTGCTCTTCTATGATCAGTGGTCACCTATTGGGATCCTCTTCTTAGTTGGCGGCCAACCCACAAGTAATTTGTAAGCATTAACTGAGTACTAACTATGGAAAAGTGTAGCCTTTTTAGCATTTTGGTAAAGTAGCATTATGTAAATATGAATTTCCGCATTTATGTTCCAATTCCGCTGTGTCAATTTTGAGATAAATTAAGACATTAAGAAAATTAGGGTTAAGTAATACAAAGACTACGATCACACTACAATTTTGGAAAAATAAAAAGCGCATTGAAAAAGTTAAAACCAAGGAAATAAACCAAAGAAATAAAGAATAATCTATATAAAAACTACGGTAACAAATTTAAGTAATTTTTTCGTTTGGCCGCGTTTAATTGGAATTGAAAGCAAACACAGCTGACAGTATGGCCGTTTGGTCGTTTCGTATGGATTCCGGTCACACTAGAACTATGAAACCCTTTTAGCTAGCTAAGGGTTTAGCGCGGTGAGTGCTAGACTTTAAGCTACGTACTCAGAAATGCAAAAAAAGTTCCTAAACAGTGCGATTGAGCAACTTAGGAACACTTTTCGCGTGTCTAAGTACTACTCTTTAACATAAAATGCTAAATGCGAAATGGCCACCCTATGCAAAGTACTTATTCAATCAAAGCTAACATAATAAATAATACAAATATGTTGAACAAAATAGTAAAAAAAATGTAGTTTTAGCTAATCCTAATTCAACAAGTGGGGAAATTGATTCAGTTTATAAATCTTTGCTTTTTTTGAACAATTCCTCTTAACCGAGCGTCCTAAGAATAGTTTTATAAATAATAAGAAAGTTAAATAAATTCAATTAATAAGTTTTTGGTTTTATTGAATAATTTCCCTTAGACGTACATCATAACCATAGTTATTACAATAAAAAAAAACATATTTCAAGTTAACCCTACACCAAGTAAGCCTTTACCTTGGCTCTTTAATCGAACAAGATAAATTCCGAAGTAAACAAATCGTTGAAAACAATTAATTTGCACAGTTTGTTGATCAATATAAACAAAGACACACACACAAGTTAAGTAAACACACATAAAACCCCGACCCCGAGGTGCTGAAGCTGCCGAAACAAAAGATACTTCATAATACACGAATTAACTTCTAGTTGAAGCAACCAAATGACTTAATGACCGAATAATGAATTATAAATCAAAGCCCGGCCAAGTGTTAAATAATTTATGGATCCAAAAGGGATAGGGAGGGTGTGAAAAGTGTAAAACTATTCTTAAACATTTCCGAGAGCGCATTAAGGTCACTCATTAATAAATTATTAGCTCATTTAGTCACACATTATGCAAGTTAATTTGTCTGGCGTGGCCCCTGTTTTTTTTTTTTTTTTTGATAATTAAATAAGTGAATAAATTAAAGTGCAAATAAATAAAAACACCCATAAAAGCACAGAGCGCCGCCTTTAAAGGGCCACACATTTTGGCTGTCAGAAATTTTGCAGCCACACACTTTTCACCTGTGGCCCGTATGCCCGAGTCCTGTGTCCTGTATCCTTGTATCCCTCTGCTTCCCCGTATCCTTATGGCACTGGGCATTTTCTGCTAGTGTAGCCCCGTCGCATATGTGTGTTGGCCTGGCCCAGTCAGCCGTAAACGTTATCTTCCCGGCTCCTCTCTCTCCCCTCCTGCCTGACTGACTGACTTTTCCTGCCTGGCCTGCCTCACTTTTCCTTTTGCAGTGCAGGCAGGCAGGCACAGGACCTTCTCCCTCCAGTAAGTGTGTGTGTATAAGCCCCATATCTATGGAGCGGCATAACCGTACTATATCTTTCGGCTTTTATAGCTCTCACCGAGATTCACGTTTTTAGGGTCCCCGGACTTTGGCCTTTGGACTTTATGGACTCATTTTGTGACTGGACGTGATGTGAAAGTTGTCCCAGACACAAACACATACGTGTTGTGGGTAAACCGATTTGTCATTATTATTGAAGACCATAAAATCCCCGTTGGATCGGGATCCCAGGTCCCTTTCTCTGTCCTCATTCCCCGACTCCTGCAATTTACCATTCCCTGTCCTTGGTTTCTGATGGGTCACGACAAGTCAAAACGTTTAGCAGGCGCTTAAAAAGCAAACATCAAACGGCAGAGACCTTGCTTTCCTATCCGGGAAAAACAGAGAAGTACGGGCCCTGATTCCGGCAGGTATGATGCATCATCGCCATCATGGCCATCATGGCCATCATGGCCATTAGAAGTGGTTTTTGGCGGTTCCCCTGGAAATGTAGGCAACGCAAATTGGGACACAGGTTTGTGGGAAATGTTTTTGGAAATTAGCGGCAAATGTAAGCCAAAAAAGGGTGGGCTCACAATAATTGGACAGATTGATTTTGCACGGCAAAAACCCGGAGAGTTTTCCCATATTAAACAGGGAATTTATGTTGCCCCAGCTAAGGTGAAGATGTTAAAAGTTTTTCCGAAATTTTGCGGATGAGAAAAGCAAACTCTAAGCCTGAAATTATTATTATAAATGATGGCAGGCGGCGAAAACTTTCTGACAGCCTAAAGTTTTGCAGCGAAAAAAAAACTAATTGAAGTCTCCATAACTGATGAGCAATAAATTATGCTCAAAAAATTGAATTTTATATATCGTGAAAGGCTTTATTAATTCAACAAAATGCAGCAGCAAGGAATGCAGTCAGACACGGAGTGGGGAATTCGCTTTGAAGGTGTGAAGTGTCACAGCCAGAGGAAAAATAAGAGTCGGAGATGGAGATGGAGAGGGAGATGACCCAGGGACGACGACGACGACGACAGCCGGCACTACATTATGGAATTTCCTTTGTGCTTTTCCATTCCAATCAGGAAAAGTGAAATGTCCCCCGAGGAGAAGCCGAGGAAAGCTCCACAGAAAGAGCAGGCACCGAGAGTGAGTGAGTGGTAAAAATTTTGTTGTGCTGCAAACCGAATGCGAATGCAACACTTTGTGGCAACTTTCAGCTTCCTGTGCTCTCTCCAATGTTTGCTTAACCAAATTAAAGTTTTTGGCAAAAGAGAGAGAGAGAGAGAGGAGGGAAGGGAAATGGAACGTGTGGCCTCAGTTCGGTTTTACCCATTCCCATTGCCAGTTCTGGGGCTACGTAAGAGCCTTCTGCCTAATTAGTTGTAAGCGAATTTGTATTCAATTTGCTGCTCTTGCTCTCCTAGCAGCTCCTGCTCCTCCTGCTCCTCCTGCTCCTCCTTTCCAGTTGCTCTCTTCCTGTTTGGGCAACCTCATCCTCCCGCTTCCGGCGGCCAGTTCTCATAACTCGGCCTGGCAGGCCATAAATTATGTTGCCTACGACTTGGCAATTAAGCCTCTCTCTCTCCGCAGAACGAGCGTGAGAATGGATGCCGAAGGAAGGAAGGAAGTACGGAGACGGAGCTGGAGCAGGATCTGGGAAAAAAGCCGCCGCTAGTGGCGCGTGCCGAGTGCCGAACACTGGCGCAAATATAGTTTCGAGGCCCCAAAGTGGGATCTCTTCGCCGAGCCCATCAAATTTACACCTAACAAACTTCATAACAAAGTCATAAAACCTCTGTGTGTGTGCGGGTGTGTGTGTGTGTTGGCCATAAAAATGTTAAGGCCAAGAGCAAACAGAAGGGCGGAAAAGGTGTGGAGCCCTAGGCATACCCTTTAACCAAAAACAGAGTGGGAAAGGTCGGAGAAATATTTATTTAAAAATAGTTTTAAATAGTTTTTAAAGAGTTAAATTAAATTAAAACCAGGGGGTATAGCATACAATTAATAAACTTAGAGGCTAGGGCTGATATACCCATCCTGTAGGTTAGGTTTAAATTAATAATATTAGTTGTACAAATAAATAAATAATAAATATAGAACCAGTAATATGGTTAAAGCTACCTGCTGCGGTTATTTTGGTATGTAATACGGAAAAATGTTTATTTAAATATTGTTTATAATAGTTTTAAGTAGCTAAGTAGTTTTAAATAGTATTTAAATATTTTTTAAATACCTACAACAGATTCCGATCAAAGGGTACACCATACAATTAATAAATATATAAATATTACTGGCTAAAGCCATCAGAAACTGAATTTTCCTTAAATATGTAAGATGTTTTTAGAAACTTAAGACTTATTTAGATGGCAAGTCCTTAAATCCTTGAAATATATATACATTTAATGGTAACCAGGATAGTTCCCAGAAAATATATACTAAGTAAAATTATTTTTCCATCAGAAAAACCTGATAAAAAAAATTCCACAAATAATTTTCCTTAAGTAAGTGAGACGTTCTTAGAAACTTCACACTTATTAATATAGCAAGTCCTTAAATCCTTGAAATATCTAAATATACTGGCTACCAGGATACTTCCTAGGTAATATATATTATTAACTTTCCACACACTTTTCCTTGCCGTGCACAACCGCTGGCGAAACTGAAACTGAAACAGGAAATGCACAAAAATTTCGCAACTTGGCAAAAAGAGGCAACACTCGGGAAAAGGAGGCGTGGCCAGGCACTTGAAGTGCTCTTTAAACAGAGCACGAGCAGACCCCCTCCCCCCCTTTTTTTTGCGACGCCCCTGGACCGAAACTGCTCACTTGCTGCTCCCCCTAGAAATATGCATATGAATATAAAACTATGCGGACAGGATGTGTGTTTACGGGTGTGAGGGTGTGTGTGTGTGTGTGTGTGAGGGCTCAAAGTTTTGCAACCTTCTTTTGAACCAAGTAGCCCCCCTTGACACCCCTTGACACCCCGCCCCTGCCAGACAGGCAGACAGTTTATGTTTGCATGTCACTGAGCCTGTAATGTATTCTAATTGAATGTTGAACTTGACCATCTTCACATATGCGACGACTAGCTGAGACCGGAAAGGACCCTCAAATGCACACACACACACAGCTGCACAGGAAGGACATTTGCTGAAATTCAGAGAGGAAGGAAGCCGGCCAGGACAGCTGAGGCTTGAAATCGAGTGATGAGTGAAGAAGAGTTTGGTATTTAAGGGGTTTTTTCTGCATAAAGTTATTTGTAAACCCTATAAAAGGGATTGAGGCTCATTAAATAATAAAATAAATATTAAACATACTAAGGACTAACCAAAACAAGCTCAGAAAAAATTTTGTTTAATTATTTAAAGTGCTTAAAATATTTATAGCTTGCTAAAAGAGTTTTTTTAAATACAAAATATAGCCTACAGTTACTTATATTCCTTATAAAAGGGATTAAGTCTCATTAATTAATAAAAAATACATTAGGTACTAAGGACTACCACAAACAAGCTCAGAAACAGCTCTTTGTTCATGTTTGTTTAATTACTTAAAGTGCTAAAATATTTCTAACTCACTAAAAGAGTTTTGTTAAATACAAAAAAAAATACTTTACTTCAATCAGAGCCAGCACTAAGAGAAATAAGGTTTTTAATTTCCTTTAAAAGCTGAAATCGAACAGCTATTTGATGGGAAAACATGTAGAAATTGCCTGCCGACTTGCCATGTTTGGTTACTCCCCAAAATTAGCCCATGTTCTGTTCCTTTCAAAAAAAAAAACAAAAAATTTAAATGCCAATCGTTGGGAAGTTGAAGGAAAAGGAAACGAGAGGAAAATCGGTTACTATTTGTTAAGGGCATAAAGTTCAGAACACGAACACATTTCCAATTGAAATGCAGCAGCAGCAGCAGCAGCCATCATTTGCATGAAAACCAAATTCAACTTCTGCCGAATGCACACAAATGTTTAACCAAATGACTCTCTGCTCCGGCTCTATGCTCTGTAATTTTATTAAAAATCATTGACCAGCCACGCCCACAGCCCCCTGCATTTTGCTGGAAAATGCGAGCCAAAAACGCCATAAAAGGCAACAATCAAACAGGGCTAACACACGCACAGCGATAGATATAGGACAGAGACAGAGAAAGGGCGATCCGCAGGGAAACAATTTGCCAAAAAATTCAAAAAGCGACAAAAAATACAAATATATGTTATATATGTTATATATATATATAGATACACACACACATGTGTTGTTGGCACGCCAAATGCAATTTCCATAACAAATCAAATATTTTATGGCCCAAGCCAAATGGCAACCGACAAAATGTTGTGTGTTGGCTTTAAAACTCGTTCTCGGGACACGGAAAATTCTTCTTTTCTATATTTTTCTCATTGTTGAAAGGGGGAAGGAGCCAGCTAGAAGAAAGGCTGGCAAAGTGGTGGGTGGTTGGGTAGGAGGTTGGTCCCTAAATCACTAAATGGGTCAAAGCATGTATATGTATGCTCTGTGGCCCTTATCTCTCTGTGCGTTGGCTGCGGTAATCCCCAGTAGGAAAAGCCCAGAAAAGGCAACAATTAGTCGGGCATTTGCTGCAAATAATATTTGCTAAATGTCCCAAACAGAATCGTCATAAATAAAAGCCGCACTTCACGAAGCGAAGTCGAAGCTGGGAATACTCTCTGAGGCAGAGGCAGATTTCAAGAGGTTGAGTGAGAGCTCCCTTTGTGCTAAAATATTTACCAATTTTCGGAGAGTGATTGTCAATCACAAAATGTTTGCCTTGGAAAATATTCGTTCGCATTTTTGACATTTACATTGATTTAAATTTTGGATTTCTACTTCTCCTTTGTCGGATATTTTTTACTTTTGTTACACACTGCACACTATCCTCGAATGAAACTTTAAACTTTTAAGCAATTTATGGTCACTAAGATTAATCCCTGGAGAGAGGGGGGACTAAATTCAAAGTTTGTTAATCAATATCTTGTGTTTTAAATACAGAAATGGGGAAATATTATTCATGAACTGGAAGAAATTGTGTTTCCCCGAATTTGCAAGCTTAAATATGCAGCAAATTGCTACGCAAAATGCATAAATAATTCATGTTTTATTGGAAAAATGTGGCACACACACACACATGTGTGTGTATAGAATATTCAAGGAGATGAAATTATAAATAAATAAAGTCTGGCACTCTCTCACTGGGTAACTGAGTCCTAGAGGTTCTATAACTTTTACTTCTCTGAATTAGGTGCCTGAATTTTATTTAAAATTTGTATTTCTAATATTTGAGGCATTGCCTAAGTTCTCTCTTTTTTACTGATACCAAAATATTCTCCAAGTTTTTCTGATATTTTTTCCTATAAAAAATGTGCTTCAATTTTATCTTATTTTTTTAATTTAATATTTGAAGCATTGCCTAAATGTTCTCTTTATTTTATAATAGGAAAATATCCTTCAAGTTCTTGTGGTATTTCTCTATATGAAAAATGTTTTTGTTTTTAATGTTTAAGATCTTCTCTTTATTGCTCTTTATTTTGGAAAACAATAACTTGAGCTCAAGAACGTATCTCATCCTCCAAGTTCTTCTTGATATTATTTCATAAGTAAAATGTGCTTAAATTGTATGTTAATTTTTTAATTTAATATTTGAAGCATTGCCTAAATGTTCTCTTTATTTTATAATAGGAAAATATCCTTCAAGTTCTTGTGGTATTTCTTTATATGAAAAATGTTTTTGTTTTTAATGTTTAAAATCTTCTCTTTATTGCTCTTTATTTTGGAAAACAATAACTTGAGCTCAAGTGTTATTGTATTTCCATCTGGAGTCTCTTGTTGATTGTATCAATTATCCAACGTCTTTCCACCTGTTCGTTTACCTTTGCTGATTGTTTTGTTGTGTGCTGTTATTTGTTTTCCATTTTGGGGCCAGGCATTGAAAGCTTAACTTTTAAAAACCCCCTCCCTCCCAGAAAAAAAGTGTCATGAGCATGTGTGTGTGAGGTGTGTGTGTGTGTGTGGGACACTATGCGGAATGTGGCAAGAACATTTACACAAAGCCCCCGGCGGCGACAGCACCAAAAACCGAAACTAAAACTGCAGCAATTAACTGCCAGAGCAGGGCAATCTCTCTCTCTCTTATACATATATATAAAAGGGAAAGTGGGTGAGGCGGGAGTGGGTTAAATATGTGCTAAAAGTGGGTGGACAGAGGGTTAAGAGAACACTGAAAGTACACCCAAAAAAAAATCATCATAGAACCTATACGATTGTTACATGAATTCTATACTCTTGAGTATGAAAAATTTCTTAATAAGATGCTTATCAATTTAATACTACCAATATTTCATAATAATCACTAACGCGACAAACAGAAAAGCACTAAATTCCACCTAACGCGATATGTTATCGAATTTTCGATGTAGGCTCGTATAAAAATAAGACTCAAAAATACACAATTGAAACTATAGAGTATAAAAACTAAACTTTGGAGTATACATTTGATATTTTGAAGTATAAAATCTATACTTAACTCGTTATACTGCTTGAGTATACTTTTAAGACAACGCGTAGAAAGGTTAAACTCTTGTTTTTTTTTTTTTTTTTTTTTGGGTGTAGCCCGAAAAGTGGGCCAAAAGGGGGTGAAAAAAAAAAACAAATCAGGCGTGGCTAAAACTTTGATGCACTTGTTTTAAGCATTCAAAGAAGCGAAAAATCGTTTAAGTAAGCCGGATTGCAAATACCACAGAGAAGGGGTTAAAGCTGGACTTCTTCCTTCTCATGGGTGTGGCACGAGGGGGGTCCAAAGTTGTTTTTAAGCCTACGCAACCTGACCCAAACCAAAGCGAACCCAACTCCGCAGCAGATCTTTGTTGCCCCCCGAGTCCTCTGGCGCTTCCTGGCTCGTCCTGCTGTATATTGTGGACTCTGGTCACTCCAACGCCCCCTCCCAAAAAAGGTTTTCTTTTTTTTTTTTTGGGGGGAGGAAATTGCAGCAAAAACAAAGCGCTAAACCACCAAACACCAAATGCTGTCGCTGTCAGACGGGGCAGATGGGCGCTGGTAGGGTTAAGGTTGGTCAAGGGGTTAAGAACTCACAGGATGAAGGCTGCTAGAAGGAAGGGCAACTGGGAGTAGCTGCCAGCTGCTAAAGTTCACACGCACACCGCTACAAATAATACAATAGAAATAATATCAAATATTCTCATCAATGAATATCAAGGACTAAGGAAAAGCGCTCCAAGGAGCTACAAAAATATTTTATAAATATTATTTATATTAAATACAATTATTAATTAATTTCCCTAATTATTTCCCTTGTTTTCGCAGTGCCTTTGGCCAGGCTCCGCTGTTCATTTGCGCATCTAATGAAGCTCAGCTCGGCAAATGTGCGTTCCGTGGGCGGTTAACGGCTGTGGCAACGGCGGCGCAGCGTCGTCGTCAGCTGCTGCCATCAACAACGCATTTTCGGATGGGAAAAGTTTCCCCAGAGCGAGTGGGTGCGGGGGGGTGGGCAAGCAGGCAGGCGCCATAACATAACGTTTCATTAGAGATGAGCTGATAAACATGCAGGCGCAGCAGCGGTTACGGCAGCCCCCACACATCCCACAAAAGTTTCAGAAGCCCTGGGAAAATCCCACGGGGTTAGGGATATTAAATCTTAACAGGAAATCTGTTGGAAAACATTAAAGATACCCTGTTTAAAGGAGGAAAAAGTCAAATGGGGTTGGGCTTATATTTTCATTATAATTAATATTATTTTGGGGTGTTTTCTTGGTCTCGATAACAATTTCTTCACGCGATATCCTCTATGAAATCGACACATTTGTCGCCTGTAGCCTGTCGCCTGTATATGTTGCTTTCCGGCTACTGTTGTTGTTTCTGTTTTTATTTTGTTGTTCGCCAGGGTTGTACTTGCTTTTGTTGTTATTGTTGTTGGTCTGGGCATGCCTTTTGTTTTTCGGTGGCCCTAAAAAATTTGCACAGTTTCTTGTTCTGACGACGCGAGGCGGCGCGGAGCGGGGGCGGGGGCGTGGGCCAGGGATGGCCTCATGTGGAATGCCTCATGTGGTCGGACGCACGACAACAACAGCGCTCAAATTTGAGTGGCCACCGAAAAAAAAGGAGGGTGGCAGGCGGACAGCGGGCGAGGGAAGGCGGAGGCAGAGGAGGAGGCAAAGGGAGAAGCAGAGAAGGAGGCAGAGGGAGAAGCAGAGGCGGACACGGAGGCGGACATGGAGGCGGAGATAGAGGTATTTGGCACGCCAATACAATAACAAATTAAAGGAACAAAGGATTTAGCATGTGGCAAGGCTTAGCTCTGCGGTGGCCCTCGCTCGCGTTCGAGCTTGCTCGCTCGTTTTTACACGGAGAGAAATGGATTTCCGTTTACGAGTAACTCTAAATGTGAAAATTTGAAATATATCCAGATTTTTTAAAAAGGTTTAGTTTGAAACGTATTAAAGAGATATATTTTTTTTAAGGTTACAGTTTACAGTTAAGGTAACAGTTGCCTAACTTCCAGTTAACTTTAAGCATTAGTTTAACTGCTAAATACAAGACGCTTACCTGATTTACAAGGTCTGCAAAGTGTGCTTTTAAGCACAAGCATTACTGCAAAATTATTTCTTAACTAAAAATTAAACTTCCCTAAAAAATATTAACATAACGTTTACTGTAAAGAAAACGCATTGGGTTAACTTTTACAGATTTTCTTAACTTTAAGTTTAACTGTCCGAAAAAATATTTACTGGATCCAAGAAACCGTCACTTAATGGTTACGGTATTCAAGTAAATATAAGAAATATTTAATCATATTCTTCCCTTTCCATCGCACTTTCTTTTTTCTCCAGTGTTCGGTTATTTCTGCGTGCAAAATGCGTTGCGAAGAGGAGAAGGGTAAAGAGCATAGGGAAGAAGAGGACCGAAAATGCAAATGGAAGGAAGTGCAGAGGATGAAACGGGAGCAGGAAGAGCCAGCGAGAGCGCTCAGAAGAGGAGCTAAGCCGTGAGCGAACATTACCGGCGATTACCCCGTTAGCGTTCACCGTTCACCGTTAGTTGCTGCTCGAAACAAGCTTTAGCAGCATCAGAGAGCGGCGGATGGCAATGCGGATGTGGATGCGAACATCCTCCTAAGCTCATCAAAGAACCAACAACAACAACAACTGGGGACGCACTGTGAAAGAGCAAAGTGTTGATGGGGCGCTAAAGGACACTAAAAGAAACCGATTAGATCAATTGTGGGAAATTCAGAAATTCCCAAGAATTCACAGCCCAAAATGTTGCCCAATTAATTGCGGCTTAAGGCCCATAAATACCAAACAGACCGAAAATGTTTCCCAGCCACGAGGTGCATTTCATATTCACCTGCCATCATCCGGCTGACAGCGCCCGAGGCTCCTAATGTCAATCAAGCTTTGGCCTAAACCATTTAGCAAATTGTACACGGCGAAAACTTTTAGAAAAGAGTTGTAGCAGGCCAGTTAATATAAGTATGATCTGGGCACACTATTCGTTGATTTACGCTCTCTGGAGAAAGATGTTACTCTCTTAAGAGAGCGCCTCTCAGGCGAGCAGCAGATCAGTTTGGAACGAGAGCGTAACTGAATAAGTTTAGAAGGAGAACAAGAACAAGAACGAATTATAAACTAAGTCTAAACTTAGTTAAACTACACTAAACTAAACTAAAGACACAATAAAAGAAGAGACATAATATAAAAACATCCTGATACAGAGTATTTTATGGTAATTATTGTATATTAAAATCCATGCACTAAAACTTTCTCTCAGTGAACCCAATGAAAGCTCGAAAATTAGAATGAAAATGCAGTCAGCAGAGCCGTTAGCACTCACAGAGGCGTGAAGAAAATCGTCCCGGGGGGGGAGCAGTGTTGGTGGAAAATAAAGTTTGATTATGCGACTTCAATAAAGTTATCACACAATCGAGGCGTTGCGAGGCGATGCGATGCCAGTTGCCGGGCCAACAATTGTCGATGGCAAAACTGTCGCTTAAGTGATTAAAGGCCGGCTTTTCTTGGCCATCCAATTAGGTGCCCGTCATCGTAGCTGCTTGATTGATTGATTGACTAGCTCGGCAACTGACTGACTCACTGACTGACTGAGTGACTAACTGACAGGCCCGAGGAAGGCTTCAAGACATCCGGCAACAGGTAGTGGTGGCAACTGGCAAAAGGTAAATTATAACACGCCATGTGCCAGCAGCTGCCATGCTAATAGTTCACGCATTAATTCGCTTACTCATTCAAACTCCACATTGCTTTTCCGCTTTTCCTGCTGGCATTGTGTTTTCCCGTCGCACAACACAAAATCTCACTCAACAACACACACAGTTTACACAGACACACACCTGCACCCGTACCTGTCCCTGTTCTGGGCCACGGGATTGTCGCTAACTGTTAGTAAGAGTTAAATGCAATAAATTGCATAAAACTTTGCACCTTTGGCGCGGGGAATTCCCTTTCTGTGGCAATGGCAGCGTGACACGAACCATATTAGGTTTAATAAAAGGTTTGTAAAATGCTTTTAATAGCTAATTATCTCTTAATTTGGACCGGGAAACCTTCAGTAGCTATTCGTTTTAATTTATTTAGGTACTTTGGACTTTATTTAAGCAGACATAGCATGAGAATGCATGGAATAGGGTTTAAATGCAATTCATGCTGCCCATGCAGCCCCTGCATGCTTTTTAAGCATGCTGCGAGCTGGTAACACTTAAAATAAGGAAAAGGGTCTTACTAAGGATTAAGCTGCATCAGCTTATATCACTGGAAAAATGACACTCAGCCACGAAAGCCTTTGGGTTTAGGAAAACTTGACACGAGAAGGGGAACTAGCTTGATATCCAAAATAAATACAGAATGTGGAAAAGGATAAAGTTGACTTTATACTTTTGTTCTAGTTTTAATTTAAAATTTTAAATTTTCCCTATTTTTGTTATAATTTTAATTTAAAATTGTATTTGTATTTATTTATAAAATTTGAATATCGACTCACGCACATCTATAATTTTGTCAAAGCCTTAATTTAAATCCTGTAAAAGAATCTAGAAAATAAAAAAAAAGAATACACGTACATCTCTATTTCTGTTTTAGTTTTAATTTAATTTTGTATTTGTATATATTTATAATTTTGTCAATGCTACAAGCTAAGAGTTTATATATTAAGGCGCTATTTTAATCCTTTAAAATAATTTTAAAACATTTAAAAATCGACTCCTGGACATCTCTATTATTTTCTAGCTTTAATTTAAATCCTGTTAAATAATCTAGAAAGTATAAAAAAATACACATAACTCAAGTTTTGTTCAAATTTGTATTTAAATCCTTCAAAAATCTTTAAAAAAAAATCGACTCACGACACACGCACATTTCTAGAACGTGCCACACTAAATGGGAGTGAGCGGGAGCGGAATACATAAACTTAAAGCGCCAATGAGGGACATTACATTATTGAGTTGGCGATGGCCGTCGATAGTTTGCGGTGAAATGGTCGGAGCGGGGGCGGGGTCTGGAAGCGGGAATGGGAATGGGAATGTGCATGAGGATGGGAATGGGAATGTGAAGGGGAATGGGGGCGAAGTGCAGGCGCAAGAGCAGGTGGGGTTCGTGGCCTGGCATCCTGGCTCCTGCGGTGCGAGGCTTGGGCATTAGTTTGACATTTACTTGGGCACGTCGTTAGCAGCTGAGTGCCACATGCACCTCCTGCACATGTGTGTGAGTGTGCCAATGCACTGCAATAAATTTGATTTTAGAAGTTAAATTTTTAAGAATTTATTTTGAATTTTATCAGGGTCGCACCTAGAAAAGAGCACGCTCCCTTTGCCTAGTATTTATATTTATTTATGACACAAATAAAACTTTAAAGCAAATATAAGGAAACACTCCCTTATGCCAGTTTATTTCCAGAATTAATCCCTGACAAGGTACTTGAGAATTGTTATTAATTTTAGCCAACGGCCAACGCTTTTAATGCCACTCAGCATCCGCTTCCAAATATTTGTTATTGTTACTGTTTTGCCATTCGAAAGGTAAACCACTTTGGTAAATCATCTTATCCCTCATCATCCCATTAGCCCATTCCAATGAAATATATTTCCATGGAATTCTCGCCTGGGGGATTACCAATTAACTCTGCTCCCCCTGCGATGATTTCGTTCAGTGCAAGCGAAGCGGTGTGTGTGTGCACTCTAATGCTCTTGCCATGGCTCGGCAATTCAAATAGTTGAAATTGTTTGAGCTTGATTTAGGCAGACACACCTCAACGCACACACCTACACACACACCTTGGACACACACTCCCTCCCCTCTCCCTCTCCCTCTCACTCAAGTTATTCGAAGCACTTTAGTCGGCGCCACCACCGAACCACAGCGCCCTCCAGGAGGAGGCAGGAGGCGGCAGGAGGCAGGACGCAGGAACCACTATCCATACCCGGGAAGCAAACCATGTCCATGCCCCGCTCTCGGCACCCTTTCATAATGTTTCCCCAGCCAGACCGAAAGCACAACAAATTAAGCCTTTTAACAAACACAAACAAAAGTCCAATTTGTTGCCAAGTTGTGACGCTGTCCAAAATGCAAAGCCGTTAACTACAGCACGGCCAACACACACCAGCACTACGCCCACTTGCGCTGGCCAAGTACAGAGAACGAAAAGGGATACAAAAAGAAGAGGGTTATCTTTCAAGATATATTTAACTTATTAATTTAACCCTTGGATCTTGTTATAATAATATGTATTATGTTTATATATTATTTAATTCCAAATACAAGGTTTTTAAATATTGTTGAAAAGGAATATTGAAAAGGAACTTGCAGCGCTAGGCTAAAAAATAAAAAATAAACTTATAAACTTATAAAATATTGTTGGAATATATGTAATATTATTTAGGAAATATAAATATAATCCTATTTAATTTAATTTAGTTATATTAGCCATAGATATACATACATAAGCTATAGCTTCTAACCCAAGAAAAAGACAAACAAATAAATTAGATCAAAAAGGAATATAATTGTACACATTTCTAGAATAATATTAAATATATTTCGACAATTTTTAAAATACATATACATATCAGGTAAATGTTAAAAGGATTAAAATAAAATGAACTTACGTTTCTTTTAATTTTAGCTGGTATTTGCAGCCTCTTAGCTTCTGAGTCATGAATGCAGGTCAAGGACCAATGTCAGATCTTCTTTATGGTAACTATATAAAAATAAATAAATAAAAATGTAATAATATATGTATATGGAAATCCCTTGATTTTATAGTTGAAAACAGAGTTATTTTACGGATTTTTTTATTTATTTTATATAGATAGGGCTATAGATAGATAAATAGACTGATAGGTAGATGAATAAATATTTACATGGATAGGTAGATATGTATATAGATAGGTATTTAGATAAATATATAGATGGATTAAGATACATATTTCTTGCCATTCCCATATTAAACACATTTATTATTATTATTATTATGTTTATTACTCTTTGCATTAAATTACTAACTAAATAAACGTTTTTACATCACAACATCACAATATCCTACGTGACTATCGCACTTATTATAAGTTATCAACTTGTAGCGTTAGGAAAACATTTTAAAATAAAATTGAAATTGAAATAATAATTATTTAAGAGGACTCTAGATTTATATATATTTTTTTCTCTGTGTCAAAGTGCCACCTCCCCCTTACTTCCCCCTAGCCCCCAAAACCCCCTTGACACTTTCGTCCAGATTGTCGGAGGTGAAAAACTTTTGGCGCTCGCCTCGACTCGCTCGCCTCTGTTTGACTTAGATAATAGCGCAAAGAAATTTGCGTAGACATCCGTTGCCCCATCCGTTCCCTCCCCCATCCCTGTGAATCTCTAGCTGATGAAATTAAACAAATTGTAGCGTGGAAAAATTTCAATCTTGGTTAGGTTTCGTCATGTCTTTTATGGCCAACGGGCATGGCCCCCGGCGGCAGAACACAGTGGGCTGGACGGCCAAAGAAAGTGCTAAGAAAAGGGGAAAGGAAATGGGGGTAGGGGAGGTTATAACAGGTATTCTGAAGAATGACCTGGAATGTCTTGTCCTTAAAACACAGAGCAAATTCTTGTTTATCTTAATTAAAGCCAGCAAGAGGAGCAGGCAGCAGCAGCAGCATGAATGAATCATTTTGTTTTAGAGCAAAAATCATGATTTAAGCTTCAGCCTTTAACTCAGATTTATATTTAGAGAAACTTCCATTGTCATAAAATAATTGAGAGCAGAGAGATGCATAGTTTAAGGCATATTTTTCACTCTTTGGGTTTATTTTTGTTGGAAAATCTTGCCTTGAGGCATACCACAAATCCTTTGTAAGGCATTACTCAACACTGCAGCGATATAGCCCTTGAGCTGCCTGCTCTGCGGGCCTAATCTCCTCCTAATTACTAGTTCTTCCCTCGATTCTTCCGCCTCGAAGCCCGCTTAATTACTATCAAATCCTGATCTATGCCACCCGCACACAGACAGAGTAAGCCCCATGCCCCCATGTCCCCATGTCCCCACTGTGCTGGCCAGAGATTTGCGACAAACAAATCGCAGCACACGCCAAACCAGGCCAGACCCAGACCCAGATCCAGCACAGACCCGACCACCACACAGCACTAAGCTCCTACATGAGTAATCGTAATCCCGAAAAGTTTTGCTGGGAAACCAACTCATAACCCGTAATCATCGCAATTAGTTTTAGCCCGATGACGACGACAACGACAACGACAACGGCCTGGCAACTGGCAACTGGCAACTGCCAAATGGAAAATGGCAACGAGAATGGCGGCGAGTCGTGGCTCTACCATGTCGTCATAGGAGCCGCAATCAAAACAGGTGCGAACCCCCCCCCCTTTGGGTACCAAGTAGGGTTGCATGATATTTAAAAAATATCGTATCAATGATATTGTCATTTTTGAAAAATATCAACATGATTTTTTTAAATATCAAGAAAAAATATCGATATATCGAGTATTTTTGATATTTAACATTTTTTTTATTTTTAGGATCAGAAAGCCTTTAGAAATCTCTTTCTCTCTATCTCATTATTCGTATACATTACCTCTCTATTGATCCTAATGATCCACATGAATTCATTCAAACAAAACTAACAACACAAATACTTCATATTAAGCTTTTATTACTTAAAGCAATGGAAAATACTGTAAGTTAAAGTTAAAGTTATTTCCAATATTGTTTCGCCAGTGACTTTAAAAATACACGATTTGTTACGTGCCGATCAGTTATACGGCTGCGTGAGTCGCACACTACACATTTAATTGCCGAAGTCATCTTTTCTGAGGATACCGAGCTACCTGGTATTATCAGATAGCGTAGTGCTTACTTAGACAAATGTTGCATGGTCTGCTGTTGCGAAGTCCATTACTGTATTGGGTCAGCTTCCCAATTACTATTTGGCAAAGAAATATATAAGTGGAACTCGTTTTCGTAGGGGCTGACCGAAAACAAAATATCAGAAAATATCAAAAAAAAATATTTATATATCGATATTACAGCTTAAAAATATCGTGATAAAAATATTTATTTTTTTTGCAAATATATCGATATTTTGATATTTTGATATATTTTCGACAACCCTAGTACCAAGGGAATTCGAATACAAAGTACCGGCTACACACGGTTCCAAAATGTGGAATTTATAATTGCAGATGCAGCGAGGTATTAAAATTACAAATACTTCATAATACAATGCATTTTCCATTCCATAAAAAGGATAACTGCAAGGATTACCGTAGTTACACACCGATTTAAATCGTTTCGGGGATCTTAAATATATAATGGGATTTAAATTATTACCCCTTCCTTGTTAAACGCGAAAACACTCCCCCTTTTTGGCGAAAGGCATATACCCCAATGAGAGATACCAATGGGGGGGTTACTACCGAATCAGTAAACCGAATCACGGCGGCAATAAAGCCTCCCCATTCGCGTGGACAGTCGCAGGCGGAGTGATCACCAGGTACGAGGGGCCTGCTACTGCTGTTGATAATGATGGGACGGTGATGATGCCGGGGGGACCCATAAACCGCTGAATAAACAGGGAGTCGGGGAGGCGATTAATTGTTTTCATGCCTCGCCAAAGCGAAGGGCTTCTTGATGAAATGCTAGGATTAAAGTTTATTGGAAAAGAGGGTTGGGTTTTCCCCTATGGAAGGGTAAACGGGGCTTTATACTCCACAGAGTACCCTATGGGTATCATTTTCACACGACCTTAAAGGCTACCCTGTTTAAGGACACCCTGTAGCTGCACAGAGTACCCTGTGAGTTTCATCGGGTAAGACGACCTGGAGGGCTACCCTGTGGAAGAACACCCCGTAGCTCCACAGAGTACCCTGTGAATATCATCGGGTTACACGACCCTTAGGACTACCCTGTTGAAAGACACCCTGTAGCTCCACAGAGTACCCTGTGAGTATCATCGGGTAACACGACCTTTTGGACTACCCTGTGGAAGAACACCCTGTAGCTCCACAGAGTACCCTGTGAGTATCATCGGGTAAGACGACCTGTAGGGCTACCCTGTTGAAATACACCCTGTAGCTCCACAGAGTACCCTGTGAATATCATCGGGTAAGACAACCTGTAGGGCTACCCTGTTGAAATACACCCTGTAGCTCCACAGAGTACCCTGTGAGTATCATCGGTTAAGGCTACCCTGTTGAAATACACCCTGTAGCTTCCGTCCAGGGTAATCCTCAGGTCTCTAGATAGCCAGCATCGCTCCGCTGTGTTTTCCCTCGACGACTACTGTCAACAGAGATTTGATTTGAGGCCCCAGCGCCGTCTGGAAGATATAACAATGCCGCCCAACGCCTCAAGTTCAGTTAGCACAGGCGATCCAAGCACTAAGCACGATGGGTGAATCCAAAGATGATTCCAAGCTACCCAAGATTGCCGAGCAGGCGGAACAAGATCTCAACCAAGATACCCCGAAGGAGGTGGCGGCAGATTTTGAGACCGCCATCGATGCCGCCGGCTTCGGGATGTTCAACATCCTCCTGCTGATAGCAGCCATTCCCGCGGCCATGGGCACTGTCTACGAGACCTCCACGATGTCCTACATCCTGCCCAGCGCCGAGTGTGACCTCAAGCTGAGCCTGCTGGACAAGGGCATCCTGAATGCCATCACCTATGCGGGCATGATCAGTTCGGCGGTGATGTGGGGCTACCTGGCGGACACCAAGGGCCGGCGGAATCTCCTCATCCTGGGCTATGCCGCCGACACGTTCTGCGTGCTGGGCGGAGCCTTCAGTCAGAATGTGATCCAGCTGATGGTCTTCAAGTATCTGGGAGGTTTCTGGTAAGTAAATACTTTAGGGTTAATTAAGGGTTCAAGTTCTAAATGAATCTGTGTTTCAGTATGAGTGGCCCCTTTGCCGTGCTGATGACGTATCTGACGGAACTGCATGGCAGGCAGCATCGCCAGCGCATCATGATGATGGTGGGCATCATGTTCTCCATTGCCACATTGACCCTGCCCGGTTTGGCCATGCTGATACTGCCCCAGGAGTGGGACATTCATATCTGGACGTTTTCGCGTAAGTCCCGAGGGTGTATTACGTGTTGAGTGATAAGTGATAAGTGATAAGTGGAGATGGCCCTTGGCCAGATAATCGGATAAACAGATAAAGAGATAAACAGATAAGCTGATAAACTGATAAGCTACCGAGGGAACAGCTGATGATGCTTACCCTTCATGAGAGCAAGCCTCCATAGTTCCCAGATCAAGTTACGACAGATACCAGCTATTATAGCAGGGCACTTGTCTATATAATAACTGATGTTATAACCCATTTAGGGAGTCTCCCAAACCGGTTAGTAGCTCTATTTTATGACTCAGATCAGACTCAGAGAGTAATAGATAAAGTAGTCTAAGGCATAAGTTTAAAAAACAACCCACAACAGAGGTTATAACTTCAAGAAGTAGAACTCAAACAGGTTAACCAGACATCAAAGCAAAAACTACGTATAAAATATGAACTTAATATTTTTAATGATTTAAATCAGGGACCGTAAATAAGAGTTATGATTTAATAAAAATCAATGGTCTAAAAATCGTTAGGGAAGTGCGGAAGAAATACACATATGATATTTTTTTACGGGGAAACTAAAAATAGAATAAACTTTTCCCCCGATTTTTTAAATAAATGTACATTATAACTCTTAAAAGTGATTAAAACAATACAAATCAAATATAATAATTATATTTTAATTTTTATTTAAAAATCAACAATAACTTTTATAACTTTTATTTTTGATTTTTAAATTTTTATTATATTAAAAATCAAATATAATAATTATATTTTTAATTATATTTGATTTTTATTTTTTAAATCAATTTAAAGAGTTATAATTGATTTGTATAATAAAAATTAAAAAATACTTTTTATTTTTTGATTTTTATAATAAAACTTATAATAAGGGACCGTCCCTGATTTAAATTACAGATAAACTGCAGCTAATAATTTATACATATCCTAATGTTAGGAATAAAATTCAGCTACTAATTGAGATATATACTATTACTTATGAACTTATCTTTAAATGATTTAAATTACAGATGTCTGCAGCTAATAATCAATATATATCCTATTATTTATGAACTTAATTTTTAATAATTTAACTTACAGCTAAAAATTCAGCTAATAGAAATATTACCCTTTTCCAGTGGCTTCCTGGCAGGTCTTTGTGGCCATCACCGCCCTGCCCAGTCTTCTTAGCTTCGTGCTCTTCTTTTTCTTCCCGGAGAGCCCCAAGTTTCTCATGTCCAAGGGTCGCAATCAGGAGGCCATGGATGCCTTCAAGTTTATGTATCATTTGAACACTCGCAAGCCCAAGGATTCGTTTCCAGTGAGTATCTATAATTATTATTTATTTATAAATAACAAATTAAAACCCCCAAAACAGATCAAGCTGTTGGCCAATGAAGTCATTGTGCCGCCAGAGCGTAAACACAAGATCAAGCTGCCCATTGAGAACAACAACGAGGTCCAGGATCCCGAGCAGGGCTCCAAGGCTGGGGCGACAAAGAAGCCTTCGGGCTTCTCGCAGCTGCGTCCCCTGTTCACCAAACCCTATCTGGGACTCTCCCTGTGGGTGTATCTCCTGAATTTCTGTGTGCTCTTGGGGTGGGTTATCCTCGAAGCATTCCCCAATATTGCCAAAAATTAATTCCTGGTATAATTTGCAGTCAAAACACCATGCGCCTGTGGCTGCCCCAGCTCTTTGCCTCCATCAATGAGTACGAACAGCTGATGGGCTCATCCGGCTCCACGAGCATCTGCAGCATCCTGGAGTACAGTGTGAATCGCACCCAGACCCAGCTGGAGGCAGCCACTCGCAATGATCCGCTGGCCGAGTGCCATGTGAATATCACCGCCTCCACGTACACCAACAATCTCATAGTGGCCGCCGCTGGGTTTGTGGCCTACATGCTGGCTGGATTTTTGGTCAACCTGGTTGGGGTGAAGCGGATAATGAGTGAGTATCCGAAGGCATCTTGGAAACCTTCTTTGTAATCCTAACTCTGAGTTTATTATACCCTGTACCCATAGGGTACAAGGGTATTATAAGTTAGTGCCAACCGAGAGTGTATGTAACAGGCAGAAGGAGGCATCTCCGACCCCATAAAGTAGATATATTCTTGATCAGCATCACCAGCCGAGTCGATCTAGCCATGTCCGTCTGTCCGTCTGTCCGTCCGTGTGAAACAACAGATCTCAGAGACTATAAGAGCTAGAGCTACCAAATTTGGTGACAGCATTGGAAACTATTGCACACAGATCAGGTTTGTTTTAAAATTTGGCCACGCCCACATGCGCCCCCGAAAATCCTAAAAAACGGTATATAAGCTATAATCGTAATTTTTGGCTTAAAGTAAATAGATATACCGAGCACATAGCTTTTGAGAGAGAGTGTCCGTCCCTAGCAACATTTGTCTTATTTGGATGTTGCTCAACATGTTTCTAGCAACTTTTGTCGTAATTTCTCAACATTTTATTTTTTCCATGTTCATGTCTAATTTAATTTAACCCACAATGCTTTGGGTACCGGGTATCTCACAGTCGGTCACACTCGACTGTAGCTTTCCCACTTGTCCTAACTCTGGGTTTATTCTTCTCTTAGCCATGGGTCTCTTTGTGGCTGGCTGCTGTTCCATTGGCATGTACTGGTCCAGTTCGGCGATATCCACTGTGGCCATTGCCTCGCTGTTTGTGACCATGGGCAGCATATCGGCCACCTCGGTAATCAGTGCCTCGGTCAACCTGTTCCCCACCTCGCTCAGGTAAGTGGTGTCCTCGGATCTGAGTACCTTGGAATGCCATGTAATGTATGTAATCCCTCATTTAGGACGATGATTGTCTCACTGGAAATGATGTTCGGTCGGCTGGGCTCTCTGCTGGGCAACATCTTCTTCCCGGCGTTGATGGGTCTGGGCTGTGTGCCGCCCTTCTTCATGGTCAGCCTGTTTATGCTGTGTAAGTGTGGTGTTTCCTTCTACATATAACTCCTAATCCTTGTCCTTTTCTCGCCTTCCTCCAGCTGGTTGCCTGATGGCCGCCTTTCTGCCGCTGAAGAACAAGGCGGCCCTGAAGTGAGCTCAGTCAGGAGTCATTCTGAAGTCAATCTGAAGTCAGTCAGGAGTTAGTCTCCTTGCCACTGCTGTACATAGTATTTAAACTTAATTCCTAGTCTAAGAGTTCTCAACTTTCTATATACTCTACCTAGGGGGGTTAGGCTATATTTATTTACCAATTTCACCTTTCAGAAGGAGGCTCTTGAGGCGTAAGAACCTCTCCAAGGGTATTTCCCTTCCTTTTCTCATTTATCTTGCACTATTTTTTTTGTTTTTTTGTTTGTTGTGTCCCTTTGCCTTTGGTTTAATTAAAAGTTAATTTATTTTAGATTGCAAGTCTCTAGGATTAAGCAATTTGTATGCAATTTCGTTGTCGCCTGTCAATTACATGAATTCCTCTCTATCCTGCTCTCTCTCCATCAATTTCCATAAACCGCTGGCACTTATCAATGCATCTTGAGTTCTGGGGGGGGGACAAGGTCCTGTCCTTTGGCTGTCCTGGCATTGACTTGGCTTGAAAGTGACTGCACAAGAAATCAAGCAACAAATGCAGGCGGGGATCAGGGCAGGACGCAGGAGATGACGATGACGACGAATGGCACTCGGGGCTTATCTCGTTGGGCGATGTAACATTGTGACACTCCGCCCTCAGCACAAATTGAGTTGGATCGAAGCGAAGTGTGGCTCAAGAGGACACTCCAATCCAAATGCTTGCAGGACACACACTCTCTCTCTCTCACTCTCTGTGATTAATTAAAATCATTAAATCAATCATGATTTTGCTTTATACAATTTGCAAAATCACTCGATTTCCTCTTAAATTTCAAGCTTGGTTGTCTGGTACTTAATTATAATTATGAACGAGCTGCTGGGAAATAAATAAAAAGGCAAGTTCTAGGCCTATTCCTTTGAAGCAAAATAAATAGCTTCAGGCTTCGCGTCGTCACTATTTTAATTAATTAATGCACTCGCTCATAGATTTTGAGTAATTGCCTCAGCAGAGGGAATCGCTTAGCCGGAGAAGAAACGATTAGGACGAAAGTCCCACCAATCCATTTCACAGGCGAAATCGTATCTCCTCGGGGGAAAGTCCGAGTTGGGGTAACCTCCTTACTGTGCCATAATCGCCTGGATCGCTGGAGTGTCCTCCAAAAGCTACTCCGCCAGCTGGTGGCCCCCGTGGCCTTATCTCCGCCCCCCGGAGGCGTTGATATACGAGCGCGCACTCAAGCCAAATGGAAATGCTAATTATCTGACAACGGAGCCGCTCAACTTGAAGTTGAACCCGGGCGAAGGGAGGAGGCCCGTCTTCTAGGCACTAGGCATTTGTAGGCCAGTTCTCGGGCATGATTTCACAAATGTTTGAAATCAGACAAGACCCATGGAAAGTTTTAATTAAAAACTTTTCGGCTCTCTCTCTCTCTGCGAAGCTAATGCGATGCTAGAGCATCGATAAAGACCAACCGGAGGAGAGTGCTCCAGGGCACCTTGGCTGAACCGCAACAGGTTGTTTTTCCGGAGAGCTAAAGCTAAACCTACGATTTACGTCACATTTACACTGGCAAAAAATAAAGAGCAAAAGTCTAGCTTGGTAACTATGTTTAAAACATAATCAAGTAAAAACACCTCTTAACGCGGTGAGATTCAAGTGACGATGGCACCTTCAACTCCAAAAGTTTCTGATATCAAATTTTGTGACGATTAATAGTAACGTTAACAAAAATACATTAATTTTCGTTAAGCTGTTAATAATAATAATAATAAATTACAAATAATCCAAGTTGTAAATTTTGATTGCTTATGCTAAGGCTCCTTATTTTCAAAAGACAAGCACAAAAAAACCTTGGGCCTCACTTATATCAAAGAGCAATATAAATCCCTAGATGTCAAACGGTCATACATTTGAATTGCAATATGCAAGTAATATTTCTGCAAGCAACAAATTTGCGCCCAGTCGCTTTTATAAAGTTGAGAGCGTAAAAATAAAAAAATGCGAAGCCATTATATTGTATTAAACAAAAACACCTCTTAACGAGGTGAGATTCAAGTGACGATGGCACCTTCAACTCCAAAAGTTTCTGATATCAAATTTTGTGACGATTAATAGTAACATTTACAAAAATAAATTACAAATTCAACTAGTTTCTAATTCGACACGCTGCTCTTTAGTTTCAAGGCTTGGTATTTAACAGCTTAGTGCCGAAAACGAAACTAGTTGAATTATTTGTAAATTATTTCGATGAAAATATAAATAGTTCCGATCGGACTATCGTAGCAGATGTTCAATTCTACGGTCTCGGTGCTCATCGTCACTACGTGGACTGCCGTCCACAGTGATAATAAAATTTCCAGATCTTAAATAAATAAATAAATAAAATTAACTAGGCTTGGAAATTTTTGCACCTTTAATAAAACCATAAATCTCTGTTTCTATTTTAAGCAAATAATAAAATGAACAAAAAGGAAACATAGAGAGCTATTTACTCTCTTTATTTTGTTGCAGATAACAAGAGGTTGTTGCTATTTTTTTTGAGTGCAACAGCTGTTATCTTATCACAGGTGCCAAAGAGAGGCAAAGAGAGAGTATAAATTCCCACGCCGTGCCGCTGCCGGCTCCAGTTGTCCAAGATGAGTCTCAGCAGCAAGGTGGTGATCGTGACGGGAGCCAGCAGCGGCATTGGGGCCGCAATTGCCCAGGTGCTGGCCCGCGAGGGCGCCACTCTGGCCCTGGTGGGACGCAACGTGGCCAATCTGGAGGCCACGAAGAAGAACCTGAAGGGCGGCACCAAGGCCGAGATCGTGGTGGCGGATGTGACCAAGGATTCGGCGGCGATTGTCCAGCAAACCCTGGCCAAGTTCGGACGCATCGATGTGCTGGTGAACAATGCCGGCATTCTGGGCAAGGGCGGCCTCATCGATCTGGACATCGAGGAGTTCGACTCGGTGCTAAACACCAACCTGCGTGGCGTCATCCTGCTGACCAAGGCCGTCCTCCCGCATCTCCTCAAGACCAAGGGCGCGGTGGTGAATGTGAGCAGCTGTGCCGGCATTCGTCCCTTTGCTGGAGCTTTGAGCTATGGCGTCTCGAAGGCGGCCCTCGATCAGTTCACCAAGATTGTGGCCCTGGAGATGGCGCCGCAGGGTGTGCGCGTGAATTCGGTGAATCCCGGCTTTGTGGTCACAAATATCCATAAGAACGTGGGCATCGTCGACGAGGAGTACAAGGGCATGCTGCAGCGGGCCATTAACTCGCATCCCATGGGCCGTGTGGGCGACGTCACGGAAGTGGCCGAGGCCGTGGCCTTCTTGGCCAGCTCCAAGGCCAGCTTCACCACCGGCGCCCTCTTCCCCATCGATGGTGGCAAGCACAATCTGACGCCTCGTTAAGCGTTCGCCGTAATTACGTTTCCTCCATTACATTCCTCTGCCTCCATCGCTTCCCTTCTTTACTTTTTTTTTTATTTTATTTTTTGTTTGTTGTAATAAATAAGTTGAAAACACACTGAAGGAAAAGGAGTAATAAAGGGGGGTTTCTAGCCATAGATTCCTTGAATATTTAAACCCAAGTTCTGAGACAAAGTGACCTTAATAGGAAAGCATAGCACGTCCTTATAGAGGGTAAGTATGATTAAAGCCCAGCCTCTGCCGGCACACTGACAGTACAAATTCCAAATTTAAAGCTTAATTTAGGCTTTTATGCTTGGGAGTTATATAGATATATCTCAAGGAACACGAAAACTCTATAATAAGATAAAAGCCCAGCCTCTGCCGGCACCCTGACAGTACAAATTCCAAATTTAAAGCTAAACTTAGCCTTTTATGCTTACAAATTATATAGCTATATCTCAAGGAACTCGAAAACTCTATAATAAGATAAAAGCCCAGCCTCTGCCGGCACACTGACAGTACAAATTCCAAATTTAAAGCTAAACTTAGCCTTTTATGCTTAGAAATTATATAGATATATCTTAGGGAATACTAAAACTCTAAAATAAAAGAAAAGACCAGCCTCTGCCGGCACACTGACAGTACAAAATCTAAATTTTAAGCAAACCTTAGCCTTTTTTGCTTAGAAATTATATAGATATATTCTAAGGAACACTAAAATTCTGAAATAAGATACAATAATGGTCAGAAACAATCCCAGTATCAATTATTCTTTCAAAATCAATTAATTCCCTCCCCGACAACCCTCTAGCTAACATTATCCTATTATTATTTCTTAGTTGCGACGACCCTGCATGGTAGGGAAGTCCATTTGGAAGTCCATTTCGGAGTGTCACCCTGCTCTCAGCTCTCAGGGGGGGGGTGACCCCAAAATGACCGCCATGGTTGCTGTGTCAGACACTTGACAGACTTATCTGGGCCCCATCATCATCAAGCCCCGGCTGTTGATAAGGTGCGCTGTCAGCAAGGAGGGGGGACCAGACCGCAACTTGTTCGCTGTGGCTTAATCTCCGCAAGCGGCGGCGGCACTGGCACCTTATCGGTACGGTAGACACTCGAAAATACCGGGGATTTCATTATCATTACCGAGGGGGGCCTGGTCGGCGTGCTCTACGCGTGTTCCCCCGGCTGCGGTCAATGTTCCAGCCAAAAACGTTGGTAATGTAGGTCATAATTGTCATTGATTCATGAGTTCCCGGCTGTGGTGAGGGAAGAGTGAAGAGTATGTGGCTTTTGGGACAAATTTTGGGACTTAATGGGCTTTAAGGAGGGGCTGAATAAGGTGAGAAGCTTGCGGGTAAGAGCAGCTTGAAGTTTTTCTTATTAATTCACCCTTAAAAGGGAAGCTTCGAGCTTTAAGTTTTAGCTTTTACACCTTTTAAGGAACCTGACTGATGTCTAGAGAGGATTGAGGAGCTTTTGGCTTTTTAATTCAACCCAAATGCCATCCCCAAGTAGGGGGAGTCTAGCTTAAAGCATGCTTATTAAAGAGACTCTAAAGATAAAGCTTATAACTTAAAGCTACCTGCGTACCCTTCTCGGAAACTTGTCTAGGGAGCTTTCAAGCTCCCCAGTTCATCCCCAAGCAAGGGGAGACTAGCTTAAATCATGCTTATTAAAGAAGCTTTCTGGTTACCCTTCTTGGAGACTTGTTTATGGAGCTTTCAAGCTTCCGGGTTCATCCCTTAGTAAGAATATACTAGCTTAAAGCTTACATTTTAATAAACCCCCAACGAAAAAGCTTACAAGCTTAAAGCTTCCTGCTCACCTTCTTGGAAACTTGTTTGTGAAGCTTTTAAGCTCCCCAGTTCATCCCCAAGCAAGAGGAGACTAGCTTTAAGCTTTCTTATTAACTCAACCCTTAACAAATAAGCTGTCAGCTTTAAAGTTTTGACTTTAAACCCTTGTCCAGACCCCAGAATGATATGTAGAAATGATTCCAGAGCCCACTAATCACAGATACCATCCCCAAAACTGTAAAAAAACAGCTTAAAGCTTTACACTTTCCACCCCCCCCCAAAAAAAAAAAAAAAAAGCTAGGAGGAAAGCTTCCTGCGGCCGTGGCTTCCCAGTGAGCTGGCAGTGCGTCAGAAGCCGTGGCCACGCGCTCATCGTGTCCCAAGAATCATCCCCAAGCAAGAAAGAGACAGAGCAGAGGCAAAGAGAAAGAGAAAGAGCAAGGGAGCTGGGCCAGCTGGCACAGAAAGCGGAACAAGCCACCGATTGATTTTTCTCGCCATTGCAAACACGAAAACAAGCAAGGAAAACCGAGGAAAACCCCCCAAGGAAAACCAAGAAGAAAATGGCGGAGGCCCAGGAAGCGCCCGAATCCAAGGACTCCTTCTCCTCCTCTTCCTGCAACGTAGAAGGCCAGCTGCCAGCTGGCTTCGTCGAAGAGGAGGACGTGGAGGTGGAAGTGGAGGAGGAGGAGGAGGAGCCCGAAGCGGAGCTGGAGCCCGAGCAGGAGCAGCAGGAGCTGTTGAGCGAACGCTGGTCGCCACTGGGCGCCAACTACGACGATGCCAACAGCGCCAGCTCGGGCGTGGACTGTGAACTGGAGCCGGGCCTGGACAAGTCGGAGACGCGTCGCGGCAGCGCTGGCAGCGAGCTGGCTCGCCTCCGAAGCATCGAGGACGAGCAGGAGCTCCTCACCAGCTCCCTGCTGGCCCTGACCTCCCACTTCGCCCACGTCCAGCTGCGAGTCCGTCAGATTGTCGAGGCTCCGGCGGAGGAGCGAGATCAACTCCTACGCGACCTGGAGGACTTTGCCTTCCAGGGCATACCCGATGCCGCCGCTCAGCCCAGCAAGGACGAGGCCACGCAGGATAAGGGTGAAGGTGAAAAGGAAGCTGGCGCCGACAGTCAGCTCATCGAGCAACTCAAGTCCCAGCTCACGGAGCTCGAGCAGCTGGCCTACGAGGCCGGGGAGCCTGGCATCCTGCCGCAGCACGTCATGCTCGAGAAGCAGAAGTTCATCCTGGACGAGCTGCGTTCCAAGCTCAACCTGCAGGTGGAACAGCACGAGCTTCCCTCGCTCAGCACCGAGCAGCTGCGCCACCAGGTGGACAATGCCATTGGCGAGTTTGTGGGCCCCCTCAAGATGAAGGAGCAGCTGGTGGCCCAGCTAAAGACGCAGATCACCGACCTGGAACGCTTCATAGCCTTCCTCCAGTGCGATGCGGATCAGAGCTCTGTTGGGGATCGGCTGAAGCTACTCTCCGGGGCATACAATAGCTATGCGGCCAAGCAGACAGCCCGGAGCAGCAGCAGCTCCCAGTCCACTCCTTCGGCTGCTCCTTCCATTGTCACCACAGCTGGTCTTCCTCCTTCGTCCGCCGCCGCCGGTTCTGGAGAGAGTCTGCACAGCAAGGCCCATGGACTGCTGGACAAGGCCTCGCTCCTGATGCAGATGTTTGCCAGCACGCATCTGGTGAAGCCGCGCAGCCACGACGACTTCCAGCAGAACTCGCTGAAGAAAACGCACAAGGGCAACCACTGGGGGTGAGTTTGGGGGGTTTTTATTAGGGATTTTTAAGAAATAAGTCAGGAATACGAGGTGTGTTCACAAAGTATGGCGAATTTTAAATTTTCGCGGGTTACGTATATTTTAATTTCGATTTTTTTCATGTCTCTCACTTATGCCAACAAGCTCGACCATTTTAAATGTTCACTTAATTGTTGACAGCTGCTTTGCTTGCTCGTGTTTTGGATCGTCTTCGATTTTTACCAATTCAAAAAAATTGATCAAAGAACCTGTATCAAATGTTGTCTGAAAAACGAAATTAAGTGCGCGAATGCATTCCGAATGTTGACTGTGGCATACGGTGAAGCTACCTTGGACCGAAGCAACGTTTATCGGTGGTACAAAATGTTCTCAGAAGGCCGAGAGGATGTGAACGACGAAGAGCGTGCCGGACACACGAGCACTTCAACAAAAGACGAAAAAAATTAATGAAGTGGAGAAAAAAATGATTTTTTTAAGTGCTTCGAAGATTGGAAAAACCGTTGGCACAAGTGTATAAAATCTCATGAGGATTACTTTAAAGGGGACAAAATAGATGTTCATAAAATAAATAAATAAATTTTAAAAAAATTTAAAAAAACACACAACATTCGCTATACTTTTTGAACACACCTCGTATATATATTATAGAGAATAATATCCTCTCCCTCTGCTCTCCAGCGATCTCCGCGCCCAACTGGAAGTGGACATCCAGGAGGTGGCCGCCTTGGCCGCCACCTTGAGCTGCGATCGCGAGAAGTTGGCCAATATCAAGCGGGCTTTACGGCAACAGCAGCAGCAGGAGCAGTCCTCCTCCTCTTCCTGCACCATCAATGCCCAGAACGGAGCCCTGACCACCATGCCGCCACGTTGCCGGCGAGCAGTGCCCACTGGCCATGAACTGGCACCGTATGCCGCCTGCGGCGGTGGAGCCGTGTCCTCGGACTCCGATGAGGACATTAGCTACTCCCACTTCGAGTGGGAGAAGGAGGGCAAGAGCCGGCGGATGGCGCATATGCGTGGTGATTCGATAGCCACCATTGGACGCGAACTAACCACGGTGGTGAGGAAGAACTTTGCCCGAACGTTGCAGCAATTGATCCAGCACGGTCTGCGCATTCCGGCTGAATCGGCAGCCTCCAGCTTAATGGTGCCCTTCATGCGGTGTCTCCATCCGGGTCCTCCGGCGGCTGTCATACCAGCAGCTAGCGGAGATTCGCAGTTCCTGGGCCTGGGCAGGGCCATGCATGCCTGGGAGTTGGTGTTGGCCTATTACCGATTGAAGCACGGCGAGGAGTACAACAATACGCCCGCCCGCAAGTTGTCGCAGAGCTTCCAGCTGGATATTGTGGATGCCCAGGCGGTGACCGCCAAGCAGAGCCTGCTCAGCGCCGTGGGCATGATCCTGGCCATGCATCGACCCTACAAGAGGAGCAACAATGCCCACTTCAAGGCCTTTGTCTGTGCGGGACTCAAGTGAGTAAATGGGGGAGCTTTGCTTTCTAGAGCTAGGAAAAAATCGATTCTCAGTGTATCGATTTTTTTTCGATCTTTTAAAAAAAACATCGATTAAATCGAAAAAAACTATTTATTTTTTAAGAGATAGAGATTAATTTATGGAGATTATACTACTTATACATATAAAGTGCAAACCAAAAATACATTTCGATAAAATAAGTACAGAAAAGTTATAAGTTTTTAAAACATAAATATCGAAAAAATTCGTTTTTATAACATAGTCAGTTTTTAAAACATAAATATCGAAAGAATTCGTTTTTATAACATAAAAAGCAAATATAAATTACGTTTCAAGAACATTAAAAATTAAATAAATGATTTCATGTTCAAAAGCTATTGATGATCCAAAAGATGAATGGTTCACGATACATCGATTCTACAAAAAAGAATCGATGTTTGAACAAAAAAAAAGAATCGATATTATTGACATTGGAATCGATTTTTTCCCAGCATCGATCAATGCATCGATGTTTTTAAAATGTTTGGAAATATCGATAGTTTGTGGGAAAACATCGATGTTTTTGCCACATCACTAAAGGAAAAAAATTTTAAATGTTTGGAAATATCGATAGTTTGTGGGAAAAAATCGATGTCTTTGTCACATCACTAAAGTTAGGGAAGAAATTTTAAATTTATTTTCGAGCAAAACATTTTTTTTATTTTTTCTTAAAAATATTGAAAACTTTGATGTTTTTTTTCCATCGATTTTTTTATATACATCGAAAAACATCAATGTTTCTCCACCTCTAGTGCTTTTCTTTACTCAAATTTCTCTGTCTTACAGCTCCCACTTGCTGGTGGAGTGGCTGAATCTGATCCTCAGCTGCCACGATCTGGTGGACACGTATTACTCGTCGAGCAGCTATGTGGCCCGCACCGGATTCCGCGACTCCTTGCGTTCCATCGACGCTTTGTCGCGGTTCGACTTCGATCTGCCGGTGGACCTGGCCATTAGGCACTTCCGCAACATCTAACCGGCCGCCGCTGACCTGTATATTTGGCTTAGACTAGACTCTCACACTATTCCAATGTCCATGGGGGAAGCCACTAGTCCAAATCGTCGTATTCTCTCTCACTTAATGTATAAACTCGTGTATATAACTTTAGATATGTCCCATTAAATCAATTGCTAATCCTAACGAAACGGCGTCGTGTAGAACTCGTGCAGGCACTGGCTGATCTTCTCGCCCAGCGGCCGCTCCAGCGGGCCGCAGGGTATCTTGGCGAGCAGGTGCCTGGCTTCCCTCGGCTCCAGGCTGTTCTCGTAGGCGTCCAGCAGGCAGCGCGGCGTGGGATATCGCTCCACAATGGCCATGGCGCGTTCCAGGGAAAGCGAGTGGAGTTGCAGGAGTTGCTGGACGAAGACCTCGCGCACCGTAAGCTGGGCATTCTTGGACGAGTCCTCGTAGAGGGCACGAAACTTGAGCAGGCCCAGTCGGGAGTCCGTGAGCAGGCAGGTATCCAACTTATCCAGAATTCCGCGCTCCACACTGTGCAGGGTCTTGGTGGAGAAGATCTGGCCCAGGGAGCGACTCATGCTGGCCAGGTAGCTCATGGAGCGGAAGTGATTCTCGGTGCGCACCACCTGGACCCCAGTTTGGACTCGGGCATTGGCCAGAGCCTGCTGCAGCGAGTCCAGCGGCAGACCCAGCTGCTCGTTGTCGCCGTAGTCCTCCACCAGGTAGATGACGTGCTTCAGCCCGCTCTGCTTCAGCCGGTGCTTCTGCTCGTGGAAGCGACCGTCGCGGATACTCGACGCCAGGTCGTCCATTCGCTTGCGCTCCACAATGTAGGGCAGGACCAGCTCATTGCCCTCCGCATCCTTGGCTATCCACAGGAAATCGCCGATGGTCAGGCGACGCACCTCGTGCTGGGCCCCCAGGGATTCCAGGTAGCTGCGCGTTTGGTCTAGGACCCTCTTGTTCTTGCCACTCGTCTCCTGTGTGTCCACGAGGAGGAGCACCTCGAAGCCGCCGGGCGGCATCTCCACGCGGCGTTCCCTCTCCTCGGCGGCCGCTAGTTCCAGCTGCGCCTTCTTGGTGAGCTTTCGCGGCTTCTCCAGCTTCTTCTTCTGCTCCTGCTGCACCTTCCTGACCACCTGTTGCACCTGCTGCTCGTACTGCTCGCCGGTGGGCGCCTTTGCCGGCAGCAAGCTGACGCCGCGATGCTGGCGCAGCTCCTCGTCAATCATCTGGCAGAGGGTGCCGCCGAATCCCCGCAGAATGGCGCAATCCCGGCCGCTGTACAGGGGCAGCGGATAGCTTTTGAGGGCTTCCAGGGCCTGGCGCAGCTTGAACTGTGACTTCTGCTGGCGCCGCTCCGCTTCCCGCAGCCAACGCTCCAGCCAGCGGGTGAACAGGGGGTTGGGCTCCTTCAGACGCACCTCCAGGCGAGTTTCCATTATTGCCCAATAACTTTTAGTTAAAGGTTTTAAGTTTTTTTTCGCTACAAATATTCGCGCTTTTTTTTTAGTATTTATCGTTGCCTATCGCTAGAGGCGGGATATTGGAACTATCGGTCACTACAATCGTTTCGTCGTGATTTCTAGAGGCGGGATATTGGAGAACTATCGGTTGCTACTATCGTTTTGCCGCTTTCGTGATTTCAAGATTTTATATCTTTTATATAAAAAAAGTTAGCTTTGTAGTTTTTGATATGTTCCAGTTGTAATTTATAAGTATATATGGTTTTTTTAAACTTATATTAATCAAATTTGTAAGAAAATAAACAATTTCCGTGTCGCACAGTGGCTCGTTCTAAAAAAAACTCGTTGCAAAAGTCGGATTTCGTGATATTGTATTTAACAAATCTTTTGATTCACTTCAATTAGGAATTGACATTTTATAGTTTACCAAAAAAATTTTAATATTTATTATCGCAGCTTAATGTTTTTCAATTAATTGTATACGAAGAAATTTAGAATGAACTGAATAGGCAAAATTTAAACGAATTCGTCTCAAAAAGTAGGCTTGGAGGATCGCGGAAGTATCGCGGAAGGATCGCGGAATAATCGCGGGAGGATCGCGGAAGGATCGCGGGAGGATCGCGGAATGATCGCGGAAGGATCGCGGAATAATCGCGGAATAATCGCGGAAGGATCGCGGAAGGATCGCAGATGCATCGCTAAAGAGTCGCGACAAGCTTTAGCTAGTTACACAAGGAAAAGACAGACAAATAATTTAAATAAGTTAAATAAATAACCTTGAGTTATTAATTTCATGTTTTTTTCAATAGGTCAACGTTTTTTTTGAAACGACCCACTGTGCGTCGCAGTATTTTTTATCCCATCACCGTGACATTGTCGACTATCGATAACCAAAGATGCCCGGTAAGTCGAACGACTTCCCATCTCTAGGCAGCGCACGTTTGCGCCTTCCTTGGTTTTTATTTTGATTTAATTTCACCAATAAGTTAAATTCCAAGCGAAAATAATGGCCGCAGGAGTGGATAGCATCAAGCTGGAGGCTCTGTCCCTGAGCGAGGGCATCCGGGAGGCGCCTGTCTGCATCATCGTGCTGGGAATGGCCGGCAGCGGAAAAACCACCTTTACGCGGAGCCTCATCCAGCATGCCCAGGAGAAGTTCAATCCGTACGTGGTCAACCTGGATCCCGCCTGCCGCGAAGTGCCATATGCAGCTCATGTGGACATCCGGGACACGGTCAACTACCGGGAGGTGATGAAGCAGTACCAACTGGGCCCGAATGGCGGCATTGTCACCGCTCTCAACATGTTCACCACGAAAATGGCCCAGTTTGCGGAGCTGGTAAGGCGCGCCGGAGAGCGCGGTCACAAGTGGTGCATCATCGATACGCCCGGCCAGATCGAGGTGTTCACCTGGTCCGCCTCGGGCAACATAATCACCGAGGGCCTGGCCACCATGTTTCCCACGATCGTGGTCTATGTGATGGATGTGGTGCGCAGCGCCTGCCCGACCACCTTCATGTCCAACATGCTGTATGCCTGCTCCATTCTGTACAAGACTCGACTTCCCTTCCTGGTGGCCCTGAATAAGGTAAGCTTGCTTGTAAATTTATATATGCCTTATTTAATCCTTTATTATCTTGTCTAGATCGATCTCAAGGACTGCAGCTACGTCCAGGATTGGATGACGGACTTTGAGGTCTTCCAGGATGCCCTGGAGCAGGAGCAGAGCTTCGTGAGCAATCTTACGCGCACCATGTCGCTCACTCTGGACACTTTCTACGAGAACCTCACCACCTGCGGTGTGTCGGCCAAAACGGGCGTGGGTTTTGCTCAGCTGCTGACGCACATCCTTGATTGTGTCCTTGAATACGAGAAGGACTACAAGCCGGTGTACGAGAAGATGCGCAAGGAGCGACTGGCCGAGCAGGCGGTGGGACCCAAGCCCCCAGACAATGTGGAAGAAGCAGGCGTGGCTGTGCCCCTGGGACTGAGACTCAATGTATGACCGGGATCTCTGCAGATATATGAGCTGCTTACTTTAATTGTTTTTTCCTGCCTTTAGGATCCGCCTCCCAATGCTGGCAACAGCATCTTTCTAATGGCTCCCGGCCTGGTTCCTCAAGCCACCGAAAATGAGGAGGTGGAGGACATGGAGGAAGACGGCAAAGGCACTTCGGAGGACCAGAACTTTCAGAGTTTCGTACAGAACCACTTGACCCAGCAGCAGAGCAAGCGGGATAAGCTGTTGCAGGAGCAGTCCAAGTCTTAAAGTGATATGGCTAAGATCAGAGATGTTAGTTGGTTTTTTGTAGAGTTTTAAGCTTTAAATATATGCTAGTTAAGAGGGTTTAAGTTTGAATTTCATTTGGTTCTGGGTTTACAGTCAAATGCCAACAATGCATTGGTATGAGTGAAAATTGAACACTTGAAAAAATGCTTAGATATATTGTAATATGGCAACAAAATTAGCTATGACCTAAAAACTAGCTATTTGACGCTAAAAAAGGCTAAATCTAGCCATACAATTACAATTTTGCTGCACTGATGCTTCTGTTCTCTTTTGTGCATACTTCTTGTTTTTTTTTTTTTTTTGTGCATACTGTGCGTGGGCGGCAGCGACGCCGACTGAGAAAAATCCTATCTAACGGGATAGGGCCGTGCCGACCGCTAGTTTAGACTATCAAATATAAATGCTAATGTCGAAGGCCACCGCTACTAGTGCTCGGTTAAATAATTATTAAGCTTAACATTGTATTCTAGGCTTAATTTGTTAAATAAATACATTTTAAAGACCACATCCTTAAGTTCCCCCCTTAAATCAAAGCCTTGCTTGGTTTTTCTTCTTTATTATTCACTTTAACAAGCAAAAACATTCAATATAGTGTGTGTGTGTGAGTGTGTTTTGTCGGTTTTATGTTTTTTATTCCCGCTGGATATCTGGTTTTGTATACATGGACTTAGTTTAGCTTTTCTTTGCAAATTAGTGATAACATATACATATATGGAGGATATATCCCGCTCGTAAATGCAAGCCTTATACTTTGCGTTACATATTTGTATACATATATATAAGTATATATATATATTATGTGTGTTTTTTGTGTATGTTGAGCAAATCAATTGTGTTTTTCCTTTTTTTTTTCTTTTTGCGAGTGCCGCGCCCGATATCTTACGCTATATAGTTTGCTTCTCTGGATTTGTTTCATGTTTGCTTTTAAATATTACGCTTACAAAAATACAGATCATCTCAAATACTTGTCAATGCTTCACAGTTATACACAGTTATATAGACTCACAATACACAGTAATACACGGTTACATACAGTAGTGTCCCCTCCTAATGCTTCTCGGAACTCCGGAACCCTTTCCCTTCCTCCTCCTATCCTCCTCTCCCCTTCGTCGGTGAGCGAAGCTGGTGCTGCTGCAAGCTGTGCAGGATTTAGCCTGGATCTCGACTGGGAATCCAGGTGTAAATGCATCGGCTCCCTCTCAATATTTCAAGTGTGCTGGATATATTCAAGTGGCGGACACTGGCGTCCAGTCCCGGTTAATTAGAAGCACTGCTCGCGACAAAAAAAAAAAAAAGTATTCTCTTTTCTGGACGTTTTCATTTGATTTTTTTGAGTGGGTTTACACATACATATACTGTGGGGGGGGGCTGGAGCCCCCGAAAACTAGCCTATGTCTTACGATTGTTAAATCATTATTTAATTTTCACTGCACCGTGCGACGACTCAGAGCTGCAACCAGATCTCGTCGTGTTCGTAGGTGGTTTTAAAATTATGCTAACAGCTCGGCTCCTCTCATTGCTTGCTTTTTTCTATCTCAAAAAATTAGGTTTAAAAAAGCTCGCTTTATTCTTTAAAAAGTATATAGAAGTATATTTAGACGTTAATGAATTCTTATGTTGTTGTTTTTTTAGCTTATATGCTTGTTGTGTATATATCTAGATATATATTTTACTAAGCCCTCACAGCTCCGAACCGCACACACATGGGTAGTTTTCTCAGAGTGATAAATGGAAAGTTTCAACTCAAATTATCGGCTTACTGCCCTTGCATATTTTATATATTTATATATATATATTTAGTATATGTTTTTATATGGTTCAATACACACTCGCACTCTCAGGCACACACAGAAACACACTTGGGAATGGAAATGGGAACAAAAATCAAAGGGGGAGGGAGAGACTTTCGAAAACGAGTTTGGAAAACTACATACAAATTAGCCCGCTTTGTGTTCGTTCGTGTTGTTGTTTTTAGAAACAGTCTTCTTCATTTCTTCATTTCTTCTTTTCTTTTCTTCTTTTTTTTTGTTCCATTTTCCGCTTGCCTCTTTTTCGGGTAAAAGTGGAAGAACGAAACATAACAGTGAAAGTGGCTTTGGTTCGGGTCTCTTAGCATTTTAGCTTGGCTTTAGGACAGCTTTGACATCCGATACTGCGATCCGATCCGATCCAATCCGATCCTTAAGAGCTAGTTAAATGTACGTGTGTGTCTGTCTCAAAACGGAGGAAGATGGAGCGGGCGAAATCCCAGGGATTTTTGGATCGCTAAGCAGGCCGGGTTTAAAACAAAGAGCGGTTGGCTTGAAGGTCAAAGGTTAAACATTCATAATCCCAATCATCTAGACGAGCTCCAATTAATCGTCGTCGGACAAATTGGTGGTGGTCAGCAAGGTGGCATTATCCTCGGCGCCCTGCTCCTCGATGTCCTGCAAGAAAAAATATAGAATTTATTTATTTTTTGAAATATTTTATAGATAAGGCACTGAAATCGTATCAAAGACAATCGGTATACTTGGATACATAAATGTTTATAGTTATAGTTAGTATCCAAGATTTCTAACATTCCAGTTGGGAATTATAAGGCAAAGCAAGAGGAAGAGAGGTTTTTTAAGTGATCAAAAACCAATTTCCAAGCTTTTTAGTTTTGTATTTTCTATACCGTTATTTTAAGACACAAACAATGTCTACCATCAGTATCCTAGCTCTCTGACAATCTAGTTGGGAATTTTAGGGCAACGCTAGCGATAAATCGCCCAATATAAACCAACTTCCAAACGTTTTAGTCTCGTATACAATATATACTGATATTTCCAAGATTTCTGACACTCCAGTTGGGAATTTTAGGGCAACCCAAGTGGTAAATCGCAAAATTTCCAATCCTTTTAGTTTCCTGTGCTTTATATACAGATATTTCAAGACATAAATAATGTCTAACATCATTATCCTTGTTCTCTGACATTCCAGTTGGAAATTTTAGAGTATCACATGCTGTAAATCTCTCAACAAAATGTTTCCAAGCATTCCATATACAAGATATACTAATTGTTTGTAGAACGAGATAAGTATTCGTGCTTCTAACACTCCAGTTGGGAATTTTAGTGCCGTAAATCCCCCAAAATGAAACCCAAATTCGAATCGTTTCAGTTTTCTTATACAAAATATATATTTTCATATATTAAGCAAATGATTTGTTGCTTCATTACAATCTTTTCTTGTTCTTGTTCATCTTCTCTTCTCTTCCCCTCTTTCTTTTTGTTTTTTTTTTTCTTTCTTTTTAGTTATATAAAAAATAGTTTTACATGCAAATAGGACGATCGGAAATTGTGAAATCATTATTCAGCAATTGAACAGTTTACTTGCTACAAGGAAGAACAATTCAAAAACACACGTTACAATAGGCTTCAGTTTTTTTTTGTTTTTTTTTTTTGATTTTCTTGTTTTGTGTATGTATAAAAATAAAAAAAATTTATTTAAAAAAAAAATGATGTAAACTTAAAATGAAACAAAACATTTAGGCTAAGAAATAGTTTCTTGTTGTGTTGTTGGTGTTGCGTTGCGTTGAGGAAGTAAATGCAGCAGAAATGTTTGCAGTAGTTTCGGAGCTAATCGAGATTTACAAAAACAGGTGGAGCCGTGCTTTACATTCGTCTATAAGCTAGCTATTCTAGGCTCCTTGTCCATGGTGCTGCTCTCTTTCTCTCTCTCTGTAGATTGGAAGTGTGCGGAAGATTTTGTTGCTCTGCGTAGGTGGAGGAGGTGCTCTCACTTGAGCTTCTGCTTGACGGGACTGGGCGAGGACTGATCCGCCTCGGGCAGGTCGCTCTCCTTCTTGCGCTTCACCTTGTCCTTGGGCGCCTTCGACGGCTTCTTCGTCTGCAGCGCCAGCTTGGCCTCGCGCTTGGCCTCCTTCTTGGCCTCCCGCTTGGCCCTCAGCTGTTCCGTGATGAAGGAGAACACCAGGTAGCCCTGCAGGGCGATCAGACCGCCGAGGGCCAGCAGGGAGCGGAATCCACCGATGCCATAGTGCAGCGTCAGCACACCAATCACCGAGGTGGCAAAGCGAATCAGGAAGAAGACGCCATTGTTCACCACGCGCAGCTTGGCCAGGCGCTCCTCGCGATCGAAGACACCGATCAGCTGGAAGACATGCGACAGCAGCTCGCTGAAGTAGTGCAGGGTCAGGAGGACGAGGGCCAGGCGCTGGAAGCTCAGTGTGTAGGCCAGGACGATGAGGGTGAAGCCGCTGATCGAATGGATGATCTTGGGCTGTTGCTCCTCCTTGGTCTTGACCTTCTGGAAGTACAGCTCCGGCAGCATGTGCAGATAGTATGCCAGCTGGACGATGAAGTAGAACTTGTGGAGGAAGCTCATCGGATGGTCGGGGAAGCCCTCCCACAGCTGAGCGACCTGGCCCAGATAGCCCTCCTTGAGCACCACATGGGCGCCCCAGACGAAGGAGAGCAGGTAGAAGGCCACCAGCTGGCCGGACTCGTTGAAGCGGGCCAGCTTGAACTTGGACAGATGCAGCTTTTTGCTGATCTTGTCCAGCACGAACTCCTGGATGATGGCGTGCATGATGATGCAGGTCAGCGTGTAGAAGAATATCGCGCAATAGTCCTTGATGCCGGCAATGTAGGTGTAGGCCTTGCCGTACGGCTGCTCCCGGCTGGGATCCTCGCCGCTCACATTGTGGTGCAGCGAGATGAATGCACTGGCAAAGGCCGCCGTCGATTCGTTCATCAACCCGACAACGAACACCATGGCCACGCAGGAGATGATGTCGGCATGGTTCTGGATCACGAACTCGTGGCTAAGGATTGGCGGATTTTTGTTGCTGGTCTTGCGACCAAGTCCGGGCTTAATGGCCATTGCAGCGGGAGCAGGAGCAGGAGAGCAGGTGATTCAAAAGGGGTGCTGGAAGATGGAGATTGAGTTAGTTTTCAGGATTCCTATAGTTTTTTGGGTCTCTGCTTTTGCATTAGTTTTTTAATGTTTTAGTTATTGGAGTAGCACACAGTTTATACCTGATCCTGATCTAAACATCTACTTTTAGCTCTTAGTTTTGAGATCTTACATATTTTTATAGTTAATTTTTCATATTAAATATTATATATTAATTTTTTAATGACCTTTTAAGGCCAACTCTCATTATAAATTCTATAAAAGCTAGTGGCACTTCCTGTTTGGGTATTTTTAATCTCTACTTGGAAAAAATAGCCCTACATATGCTTATCTTTGATCATAGCCTTGACACTTAACATCAGACCTATCCTAATGGCATTACAAGTTTTTATAAGCGATAACTAATAATATTGTAATAGGTTTCTGTGGGGTAACTATCACTAAATTGCCTACGTAGCCTAATCTTTGACTCATTAAATATTCAATATTTAATCTTTGATGACAAAAACGAATTTCTCATTTATCTTTTCAAGTTTTATACATATCTATATAAATTTAATATAACCATTAACTGATTTAACTGATTAAACATTAACTAATATGGTAAATCCAATAAGAGTGGTAAGTAACTAAAAGGCCACGAATCTCTTGATATCAGTGCCTCCACAAACGGTAAATCTGAATGCAGTAATCCGCAGTTAAAGCTGTCACCAGTTTATTCCATGAACTAGAATATCCTTTAGAACCAAGGGAATAACTGTGGAATAATTTCACATTTCCAACTGGAAATATGCCGTTTTCTGGCCATTGTATGTGTACAATCGGTCACATGCAAAAATGTGGCTCATGGTGCCACGAGTGACGGATGCGCGGTTATCTCGCTGGCCAGCGTTATCTGCAGGCCAGTTAGCCCATTTCAGGAATTCAGAGGGATTAAGGCCCACTTAAGGGATAACTACTGTATTAAAGAGATGCTATACTCCAATAACAAAAACACAATTTGCCTTGTTGGCACTACGCACACACACACACACACACATACGCGCGCGCGCGCACACATACGCGGGCAAATCCGCTAGCGCGCTCCCACACATTTACACATAAACACACACACACACACAGAGAAGAGAGACTGCAAGAGACACGCTGGCAAAATTGGTGTTGTTGCGCTGCCACACACGCTTTTCGTTGTTGCCACTTTTTACTCACAGGATTTTCCGTTCCGTTCGCTGACGTACTTTCCACGTTGCAGTTTTCCCTTCTCGTGGAGCGTTTCGCACTCGCTGGCCCAGCGATAAACTAACTGTCGTGCCGCTGCAGGTGTTGGATCTGGAACTGAATCGGAAGCAGGCAGGGGCAGAAACCGAATCTGAATCTGCTCTGGGCGCTATTCGACGCTGCTCTGCTCTGCTGCTGCTGCTGCTGCGCTGCTCACCTGTGAGTCGAGTTGAGTCGCGTCGCGCGCTCCTGTGTGTGTGTGCGTGTGTGTTTTGGGTTTCACTAAGACCAGGGCTGGCACATCGCTGAATATATCAGCTCAGCCTCCATATGTTCACTGGGGTTTCCACACTCCCCGCACCCACCCACCACTGACCGTAGTTTTTCCATTTTCCCAAACTCTGCTAGTTCCGTTCGTTCCCGTGGCTGTGCAGCCCTGGCCAAAGAAATTGCCACATAGCCGGCGAAAGCCATGCTCTCTCTCTCTCCCTCGCTCTCGGCTGCCTTCGGCTCTCTTCGGGCAACGTCGGCTGTGACGTCACGTGACAAGTATCACCACGAAGGTCCAGGGGTGCACTGGCTTCTGTGCGTTGTCATTGTTGTTGTTGGGCTTGTCCAGCTGGTTTACTCGCCGTTTAATTCACTTTATAGTTTTTAACAAAGAGCTGTTGATTTTGTGCACTTTTTAAGTCAAGTTTCGGCCAATTTCTGACACACTTTCACCAGGTTGGTGGTGCAGCCCTCGTACACATGACATGGCCAGGGTGGCAGTTGGGCGCGCAGCTTGAAATTGAACGCTCCTGACACGGAACTAGTTCACTTTTGGCGCGAAATTTAAAATTAACACTTTTAAAGGAGCAACGTGGAAAAGTTTATTGGCCATTTGATGCCTTATCATATTTTTCACTTTACTCACGCACACTTTACTTGAATTCCTGTCGAACAGGCTTGTTAATGCACGAGGGTCGCAAATTTAGAGCGCGCGCGTTTGAAATTACATTTGAAAATCGTTATTAGGGCAAGCAATTAAATGCGAGCTAAGTTTAACACAATTAGCAATGCAAATTGACTAGTTTAATGGGTGAAAACCGCCAGCCCGTAGGAGGAGGGCGACCCCCTCCAATTGCCTTGCATTTGGCCCAAGGTCGTGTCCACCCCTCCTTCCGGGCGAGTGCTTTTTTCGCCACCAATTAATTGCATTTTTTACTCACGTTACGGTTCCGCTTGCGGACGGAGGAGACGATGGTGCGCTTGTTGCGTGCCACCAAGCAGACCGTTATGATCAGAATCACGCCGATGAGGGCGAAGCCCAGAAGAGCGGGCAGCAGCACGCTATCCTCGGCCTTGTAACCCTGCGAAAAATTCAAATGTTGCTTTTAGTGGTTTATTGTGGTTTAATAATAGAGGGAATACCTCGGCACTCAAGGGGGTTGATACTGCAAGGGAATTAAAAAAATTAGCAAAGTATCAAAGTATTCCAAAGTTTCAGAAATATTAACTTTATATTCGTAATAGGAATCAGCATCCCAAGTCTCTGTTCAATTACTCTAATGGCTCCAGAGAACCCTGGGGACAAGGACCGTCTTATATCTGATACTTGGAAGGATTACAATAGTTAAATAGTTCCAACAAACCCCAGGACTCCTTGGGTGCAGGGTAAACATTGAAAGTCACGCCATTGCGTGTCACTTACGGTCCATTGGAAGTAGGTCGAGGGATCGATGTAGGCCCAGTGCGTCTTGATCCAGGCGCTGTTGCTGCGATTATTCTGGGCCTGTTCCTCTGCACCTGATTGTGTCTGCATCTTGGAGTCCTGTCCCAAGCCCGGTTGGTATTGTGCCCCCTGGGCCTTGGCCAAAACAGGTGGCATTATGGGTTTCTTGGCGGCGGATTTCAATAGGGGAACCTGTATGATGCGGGTGGTGATGGTCGTGCCCGGTGGCGAGTATCGGGGAGTGGTCACTGGCGGCTCCCTAGTGGTGGTCGTGGTGGTGGTGGTAGTGGTGGTTGCTGTGGTCGTAGTGGGAGCCGGTGTGGTTGTCGTGCTCGTTGTGGTGGTGGTGCTGCTGCTGCTCGTGGTGGGTGCTGATGCCATGGTGCTGGTACTTGGATTCGGATTGGTTTTGTTCAGCCGAATCACGAATTGCTCCACGCCATTCCGATTGACAATCTGCACATTTCGTCCCACGTTCTGCTGCAGCAAGGGTGATCCTGTGGGCAATGCTGGATTTCCTGCTCCGTCTCCTCCGCCGCCAGCTCCCACACCGCCACTGCTGCTGCCGCCTCCTCCTCTTTGTGGGCTGTTGATCAGGGCTGCTTTGGTTTTCAAAAACCATTCCGTGGGATTTGGCAGACATTCGGCGGAAACCAGGAACGGTATGAGCACGGCTCCAATGATGACGGTGCACACGAAGATGAGTCCCAAGTAGGCGAAGAATGATCGGCGACGTCGCTGCCCCTTGACCTTGCCGCCGCTGGAGGATGAGCCGGAACCAGAGGCTCCGCCAGCGCCGGAAGCAGTGCGTCCGGCACCCGAGAGCTTGCCCTCGATGCGGAAATCATCGTTTTGGGGCAGAATCGTGTACTGCAGACTGTTTTCGCCGTGTCTTATGGTTTTATACATGATCACCGGTTAAGGGTTAATCGAGGGAGTTAACGGTACTTATCTTTTTGAGAAGATTCGTCTGTAAAGTAGATCTTGTTGAAGATTTGCTTCTTTTCTTTGGCTTAACCCTTTCTCTAACGGTATTTATTTGTAGATTCCTGTATCCTGATTATCTGCTTCGGTTTACCGTTCCTTTTCTGCAGCTCCTTCTTTGCTTGGTTGTTTAATCTAGTTCCGTTCTCTACGATTCTTTTTTTAGTGTTTTCTTTTTTTGTTTTTATCACATGAATGGTTTTCAAAGCTTGCCTCTAATTAAATTGAAACTGAAAAGGATACTCTAATGCAATATTTTCTTATTTTCTCTCTTATGCTTTCTGGTTTATTGTTGTGGTTTTATCTGGATTCTCTCTTCGCTTTCCTCTCCACTGCGTCCCGTTGCTTTCTTGTTGTTCCTGGAAATGCAATTTGGTTCACTTATTCTGGCTGTCTCTCACTCCATCTCGTTCTTGCGCTTTCTCTCTCGCTTTCTCCTTCCACTTTCCCTGTGCGTTTTGTTGTCGCGCACACAGGTAACGGTAAATACTCAATATTCGCTCACCTTCGCTTGTCTGCAGCTGCAAAGTTAACGGGAAATTGCCCTAACTTCGTCGTAGCCTTTTATGTAGTATTTTTAATGCTAAATAAACGGAATAAACTGCTCCTCGTGCTCCTCTTGGCGTCCTCTGCAAACAGGACAACTATGTGACTGTTGTTGTCCTTTGGGGAATATTGTTTTTGTTCCTGTTCCTGCTGCCGATGCTCCTTGCGCACTAAATTTTATGTTTTTATTGATTAAGCGTTTGTTTGTTTTTGGCGCAGGCGCACAACTGTCAGGCTTTCTGATCGGTGTTGGAAAATACTTAAAAGGATAAAGGACATTTAAAATAACTTTTTTGCAGTGTTGTAAAGCGAAATGTGGCTTTTAAGTCCTGGAATTCCTTCACTGTCATTCCTTAGATCTTTATAGTTATGTTTTTATCCTCAATTGTAACTTAAAAATATGTTTAAAATAATTCTTATAGCTATATACCAAAGTATTCCTTGATATCTGTTGTATTCAGAACTATTAGCTAATTCATTTATTAGTTTATTGCTCAACTAAAAATCCTCTATCACTATCTTCTTGTTCATTATCAGTCAGGCTTTTATAGCTTGTCACCTTCGGAAAATCAGCAAGAAACTAAATCCCTAGCGATAAGTTGAACAGTAGAAAACCATAGAGTTGTCACCCCAATCTAATTACCCTCTATTATGCGAGTCCCCCCGAGTACTGTTTAATTTTAATTAATTTGTGTGAGACTTTGTTCCTGGCAAGTCAGCAGACTTTGAACCAGGAGATAACCCGGCAAAACGACTATCTACAGACTGTTATCGAATGTTTCTAATGGATTGCGCACCTTGCTAATGGATCAATCTGAATTTGCGACCGCAGACAGATCCAGATTTACGAGGTAGTCATATATTGGTTGTCGTAAAGCCTCCAACAACTGCTCCGCTCCGGGCCGATAAGCCGGAAGCGAGGGTGTGTTGGGGCCGAAAACGGGGTTTATCGGTAGCTTATCGGGGGGGGTCGATAAGCGACGGCGAAGCGTTTTCCTCGCACAATCGGCAGCGGAACCTCAGTCACGTAAAATAGGCCAAGCGGTCAACAACATCGATACCTCTTCACACCGGGGAATTGAACTTCCGAAACCGTAGAATCTAACTGATATTTACTGCCAAAGATACCCTAAAACTTTCAGTGATCAATAGGGAAAACATTTCAGATCCACAAGATGGTATTCCTTTTAGCCCTCGGCCTGGTCTTTGGCATTCTATGGACTGTGATAAGCGTAGTTCTCAAACTTTTGGGCCGGAAGCCACCGCTTATTTTCGACAAATATCCCCTGAAGGGCATCTTCTATCGCGTGAAATTCTGGCTGGCATTGTTGGTCCTGCGACGCCTGAGATACCGCATTTATAGGCGGAATGAAGAGGTACTGGGTTCCGAGGAGCACTTGGCCAAAATCGACAGAGCCCAGGAGCTGAGCACCGATCCGAAAAGTTACGATGCCGTCAGCTTTATGGCTGCCAACAAGGAGGGCCAGAAACTGATGGTTACCTTGGAGCGAAGAAGGCGCGGTGTCCTTAAGGCGGCCCTGTACCTATGGCTGCCAGAAGGGGGCTTGTTTAGCTCTCCGAATCTGCCGGATATGATCCATTTCACCACCGAGGATGGTGAGGAGAGCAGCGAGTTCCAGGGCGGCGGCTTCCATGTCTACCAGGAGGAGTCCATGAAGGTGTGGAGGATCAAGTACGAGGGAGTGGTGAGGAGCCAGGCAGATGACGACGCGCAGGACTTACCTGTGAGCCTGGACTTGCGCTTCAAGAGCTCATCCACGGAACACTTTGATTATAGCCGGGACTTGAGTTCCTCCTTGATTGCCGATTCCATAGCCAGAGAGGCTTGGAACGAGCGGTTCTACAGCCTGATCCGAAGCGTTAATCACATCGTGGATAGAAGGACGCACTACGAACAGAATGGCGAGCTCTCCGGAAAGCTGATCCTTCAGGGAAAGGAACTGTCGCTGAACATGCTGGGCTTCCGCGATCACGGCTTTGGCACCGAACGCTGCCTGAGCTCCATTAACCGCTATGTGTACTTCGCCCTGTTCCTGGAGGACGGCAGCAGCATGGTGGTGGGAAATCTCAGCCAGCCGTCCTTCTTCCTTTCCTCCCTGAAGGTGGGCTACGTCTGCACGCCCACCGGCGAGTATCAACCGCTGACCTGGAGCAACTTCGAGCTGTACTCCTACGGGGAGAAGGGAACTCCCCCGCAGCATCAGAACTTTATAGTTCGGACGGAGGACAAGGAGTATCTCGTCCAGATCCAGGAGCAGGCATCTGCCCTGCGATATGTGGGCGGCGACTGGGAGTCGAAGGTCTTCAATCAGTTTGTGTCCTGCACGGTCAATGGCGTGGCTGGACAGGGGCATGCCGAGTTCCTGTATCGCCACAAAGGTGGCAGGCCCGAGGATATAGCCGCCAAGGATCCCAGTTGGTATCAGAACATCAAGCGATTCGAAAGGAGCTTGACGCTGCTGGAGGAGGAGGAAAGGGACTTTATCTTCTAGAAAATATTCCATTAAGAGCTTATTTTTTTTGTTATTAAACTTAAGGTTGTGTATGGGAAAAATTAATATTAATCCAGAAGAAGTAAGGGTATTTCCAAGTGCAAAGACTTGCCTTAAATAAATATTTGCCCAATCATGTTATTTATACAAGAAATTCCATTGATTTTAATACACTTCAAGTGAGTTGCGCTGATCCAATCTCCGTTGGCAGCCAAATATAGTTCCATTCAATCCAATCATTGAATAAAACTCCAAAACCAGAGCCATGAGCGAAGGCCTTCCACAGGACAGGTGCAGCTGCAATCGAATCGAATCGGATCGGTGGTGGGTGTTATCTTATAGAAGATTAGCAAATCAGTGGGCGTTCGATGGGACCCCCCTGGGTGCATGGAGAGGGTTCAGAGAGCACTCGGAGCGGGATTAATCGACAATAAATTAGCATGCGAGGAACGGATAAGATTGGTCAAGTATTTCGGTTTTTCTTTCAATAAATAATAGCGGCAAGACAACGATGGCTAGCTTATCGCCCTGAGCACATGAAAACCCCAAGACCAGGTGTCAAGTGGCCGGGTGTTACAGCTTAGGAGCAGAAAGTATCTTCAATTTAATAAATGATGTCCACTTTCTAGGAATATTTGGATCTTTGCTTAATTTCCGACCTGCCGCAATGTCAATTTGTGGTTTGACGATAATTTCCTGGGACATTATGATCCCCAAATGTACATATCCCTCCATATCTGTGCCAAAAAACCCATGTGTCACCGATAAGGCGCGGTCTGTGGGCGCAGACAGATGTTGTCCAGCGATTTAAACGGAATTTCGGGCATAATAAGGCAAAATTACGATTTTCCGGAATTATTTGAGTGGGTTTTTCCTTGAACCTAATTTTAATCAAATAAAAACACCTCTTAACGAGGTGAGATTAGAGTGACGATGGCACCTTCAACTTCAAAAGTTTCTGATATCAAATTTTGTGACGATTAATAGTAACGTTAACAAAAATAAATTACAAATAATTCAACTAGGTTCTAATTCGACACGCTGCTCTTTAGTTTCAAGGCTAGGTATTTTACAGCTTAGTACCGAAAACGAAATTAGTTGAATTATTTGTAATTTATTTTTGAACGAAATATCGGGATGATTGAGGTGTCATTTGACGCGTATTTGAAGCTAGATTACAACAACATTAAAATATTGGGGATTTTTGCTCCATTGGCCCCAATATCTCCAATTTTCAAATTTTTCAATTTCGCACTTTCACTCATATTTCTCCTGAACTAATCCGTTTTTGAAAAATCTTAGTATGCAGTTTCAAAGAGGTTAACAATACCTTTCGATCAAGATATAAATGATTCCGATCGGACTATCGTAGCAGATTTGCGCACCAAAGTTTAGGTGCTCATCGTCACTACGTGGACTGCCGTCCACGGTGATATAGTCGCAGTTAGAGTGGGTTTTCCCTTGAACTTCATTTTAATATAGTCGCAGTTAGATTAAGCCGAACAAATTAGTGATCCCGTGATATAGGTTTACTTTGAAAATGATCATTTCGATTCAAACTATTTTAATTAAGGAACTTCTCCTAGGGATTTCTCCACCGTGCTGGACTTCTTCCTGACGCCCCCGCCACTCCCCTACAAACACAATGATAAAGTTTACCTTCTTAGCAAGAAATCAGTTACGATTTTATCTTATTTTACATCCCCTTGGGCTATTTGAATATGCTAGTGTAGTACTCCTCCTCCAGATCGTACAGATCCATGGCCATCTCGTCCCTTAGCTTCATCAGCTTCTTGTCGCACTCGATTTGCGTTGCCCGAAACAGTTGCGAGTTATTCGTGATGGCCTCGTTGACCGAGTGGAAGTCGTTGAGGATCAGGTACTGCTTGAGGTCGGCCACCAGCTTCATCAGCGACTCGCCAGCGCGTACTGGAAGGGAGTAAATATTGAGTATATTGAGGCACCATCCTCCTGGCTCTATTCGGACTCACCCATATTGGCTGCCCGCACCTGCATTTCGAGGGCATCCTGTTCGCATTGCGTTGTCTTCGAGATTTGACTGTGACTCTCGCGGCGGGCTAGCTTCAGGATTTCTGAAAGGAATTGGGGTAGGCATTGGAGAGATAAATAACTACGAGTGCCCGCTGTATTTTCTACACTTTACCCTCAAAGTTCTCCAGCATGCTGCGGACGTCGTCTTTCAGCCGGGCATTGTACGATTTCAGTAGAGCCTCCTTCGATTGCGGCAGTATTGTGGTCCTTGAACTGCTGGCCATCTTGCTGCTCTGGCTTCTCGGTTTCTCTTGTGGCTTAGCTTGGTGCAATTTAGTTAATTAACTGCCCAGTATTTGTATATTTAAGGCGCCGCTTCGGATTTTGTTTATTTTCTTGCGGCCTTCTGTGCTAGAGGTGGCACTAAGGTGAACTAGAGATGGTCGCAGCAACTATTGATTGCCTTCGATAGTTGGCACGGGGAACTAGTTCTTTGAAATGAACGCAAAAATATATAAATTATGTGAAGGTAATTAGCTAATTTTTGATTCAGCTATCTTGCAAGGAAAGAGGAAGAGGAAATGGAAGAAAGAATGTGATTTTCAACAATTAATATTCAACAATCAACATACAACGATTAACGTTCAACATTCACCAATGAACAATAGACATTTAACGTTTAACATTTTACATTAAACAATTCACTTTAACCTTTCAACAATTAGCACTCAAAATGTATAATTTTTTAGATAAATATATCTTATTCGTATAACATTACGGTAAAATAATAAATATTAATTACAGTACAATAATTTTAAACTAGTTCCGCGAATAATGAACCATTCTTTGTTGAGCCGTTTCTCTTGGTATATTTTATAGGCCCGCCTGTGGTCACACTGAATTGTATTCCTTTGACTGATTTCGCGTGTGTGTTGGTGAAAATTTAATTAAAAAATATATAACAAACCAAAGCTGTGATGCATTTATGCTAAAGTTAACACAGCCTCCCCGACGACGTGTGATGCATTAATGCTAAAGTCGATCAGCGGCGGCGTGGCATCCACGGAAAGAGGAGGAAGTGGCGGCGGTGGCGGCGGAGGAGGTGGAGGTGGAGAGCGAGACAGGGAGCGGGACAGGGACAGGGAGCGCGACCGAGACAGAGCCAGCGGCAGCGGCAGTGCCAGCGGTGGCAGCACACCCGCCGGCGTCCTCTATTGTCCCGCCTGCGTAGCGGCGGCCGCCCAGCAGAACCCAAATCCCAGCCCCAATCCCAGCCCCCATCACGAGGGCTTCTTCTCGCGCAGCTCCAGCAAGTCGAGCAAGCGGAACAAGGCCAGGAAGAGCGCCTCCACTGCCGGCTGCTTGGACGCCCAGCACATACGCTCGAATCTCAGGATGTCCACGTCCAGTTCTATGCGCAGCACCCGTGGCGGTGCCGGCGGCGGCGGTGGTGCTCCCCTGGCGGGATCTTCGCATGCCCCGGGTAGCAATTGCACTGCTGCAGCTGGTGGAGGATCGGGATCTTGCGGTATATCCTACGATGCGGCCAGCAATGCCAGCAGCGGCAGCGGCAGTGGCAAGGCCGCCTCCCCCGGCAGCTATAGCTGCAATGCCCTCAACGTGGATTTCTCGTCGTACACGGCCACCCACCAGTGGACCCGGATGCTGGAGTGCGCCGAGTTCGTGGGAGCCAAGTGAGTGGGGGACTGCTGAAGTGGCTTAAAGGCCTCCTGGGGGGAAATACATCTCAGTAGAGGCTGTAGCTGTAAAACTATCGAGGATACTATCGATATTATCGATGGTGTTGTGCTCCGCGATACTATCGATTGTTTTTTCCACTATCGATACATCGTATAAAATTTACAAGTTTTTGCCAATACATATAATATATAAATAAATATAATCATACATTTTTATATTCTTTAGATAGCACCGAAACATTTTTCTTTAATTTCCAATCATAAATATCAAAAACTATCTTTATATAAAGTCTATATAGACAGTAATGTGATTAAATTTCTTTAATTTTTTTTTATTACATAAAATCTTATGTAAATTATGCCATTTAATCTGGTTTGTTTAAGCAAAATAACATTTTTTTACCGATTTTATTTAGTCGATAGTATCGATATTATCGATGGTTTGGACTATCACTATCGGAAATATCGAGTGAGAGCACTATCGATGTTTTTACAGCTCTAAGAGGCTGCATTCTCCATTTCTTTGAGGATCCTATGTCAGGAAACATTGTTCCTAATGATAATCCCTCTTTCGCAGACGGAGCAAGCACACAGTGGTGGCCTACAAGGATGCCATGTTCGTCTTTGGCGGCGACAATGGCAAGAACATGCTGAACGACCTCATCCGCTTCGGCGTAAAGGACAAGTCGTGGGGCCGGGCCTGTGCCACGGGAACACCGCCGGCGCCTAGGTATCATCACTCGGCTGTGGTGGCCGGCAGCTCGATGTTCATCTTTGGCGGCTACACCGGCGACATTCACTCCAACTCGAATCTGACCAACAAGAACGATCTGTTCGAGTACAAGTTCCAGAGCGCCATGTGGGTGGAATGGAAGTTCTCCGGGCGCCAGCCAGTCCCACGATCTGCCCATGGGGCAGCCGTCTACGACAACAAGATGTGGATCTATGCGGGGTATGATGGCAACGCGCGGCTGAATGATATGTGGACGCTCAACCTGACGGGCGAGAACCATCAGTGGGAGGAGGTGGACCAGCAGGGCGATCGTCCGCCCACCTGCTGCAACTTCCCCGTGGCCGTGGCCCGGGATGCCATGTACGTGTTCTCCGGGCAGAGCGGCCTGCAGATAACCAACTCGCTGTTTGAATTCCACTTCAAAACCCGCACCTGGCGACGGATTTCGAATGAGCCCGTGCTAAGGGGCGCCACATCGGCACCGCCGTCGCGTAGATATGGCCACACGATGGTCCACCACGATCGCTTCTTGTATGTCTTTGGAGGATCTGCGGACTCGACGCTGCCCAACGACCTGCACTGCTACGACCTGGACTCGCAGGTGTGGTCGGTCATACTGCCAGAGCAGAACTCGGATGTGCCCTCGGGCCGGGTGTTCCATGCCTCGGCCGTGATTGGGGATGCCATGTACATTTTCGGTGGGACGGTGGACAATAGCGTGCGGCGCGGTGACACCTATCGCTTCCAGTTCTCCTCGTATCCGAAGTGCACGCTGCGCGATGATTTTGGGAAGTTCTTCCAGGAGAAGCAGTTCTGCGACATTCAGTTCATTGTGGGAGCGGAGGAGATACGGATACTGGCCCACATTGCCTTTGTGGCGGCGAGATCCAAGTATTTGAGGAACAAGATACTGGCGGCGAGGGAGGCGCGCCAACAGCAGATGGAGAAGGTGTATGGCGTGGGCCAGGTGGACGCGCAGGCTTTGAATACGGGTGCGGGCGGGGACCGCGGCCCGATGCTGGAGGTTCGCCTGGCACACGCCTCCCCCGAGGCCTTTGACATTATTCTAAACTACATCTACACGGATCGGATTGATCTGAAGGACTCGTACAGCAAGAACATCATCATCCTGATCACGGACATCTACCAACTGGCGGGACTGTTCACAATGCCGCGGCTGGCCCATGGCTGCATCCAGTATCTGGACTACAAGATCAACAAGATGAACGTCCTGGAGGCGCTCTACAATGCGGACAAGAGCAAGTGAGTGCGGGGGGAAGGCAGTGGGTCTCTTTGAAGTAACTTACTTATGATAACTGAGGAAATCTGCAGTTTGGGGACAGGAAAATGTTGTCCGCCTGTCCGCTTGTCCGTTAACCGGAATTTACATCCAAAACCCTTGTAAATTCCCCATCTTATCCTTCCCATCTCTAATATTTCTCTATTTCTGTGTAATTTACTTATTATAACCGAGGAAATGTGCAGTTTGGAGACAGAAAAATGTTGTCCGCTTGTCCGTTAACCGGAATATACACCCAAAACCCTTGCAAATTCCCCATCTTATCCTCCCCATCTCTAATAATTCCATATTTCTGTGTAACTTACTTATTATAACCGAGGTGACCTGCAGTTTGGAGACAGGAAAATGTTTTACTCTTTGTCCGCTTGTCCGTTAACCGGAATAAATGCCAAAACCTCCGTAAAATCCTATCTTACCCTTCCTTACTTATTGTAACCGAGGAAATCCGGAGTTTGGAGACAGGAAAATGTTGCTCTATTTGTCCGCTTGTCCGTTAACCGAATATACACCCAAAACTCCCGTAAATACCCCATCTAATCCCTCCAATCTCTAATAATTCTCTATTTCGTCGCCAGCATTAAGATCATCAAGGATCATTGCATGCAGTTCATCATCAAGGAGGAGAACTTCACCGAGGTGGTCATGTCGAGCGAGTTTAGCGATCTGGACAAGCCTCTGCTGGTGGAAATCATACGAAAGCGTCTGCATCCCAGCAAGCTGGTGATGGACACCAGTTTTGAGTCCAACATAGGTGAGGTTTCTTGCTTAATTACTAGATTTCTTGCTTATGTAAACACCTAATTTTTGTATTATTATTATTTAGTATTTTTTAATTAGGACTATTAATTAATTAACGCATAGAATTAGGCTAGATTTTTTGGTTTATCGAATAAGAACGATCAGCTCGTGAAAAATCGAGAGAAAACGAAATCATTATAAATAAAATAAAAACCTGGGATTTTACACTTAAAATGATTATTTTCGAACAGGCACCACCCTGGAGATCGATCTGTGCATCTTTCTGGAGTCCACTGGCAATGATTTCTGCGATATAAGCCTCATACTGGAGGATCATGTGATACCGGCCCACAAGTCTGTGTTATCATCACGTTGTACCTACTTCCAGGGCATGTTCCGTTCGTTCATGCCGCCGGATAACACCGTCAATGTGAGTTTATTCTATATCCTACATTAATTTCCTCGAAATATTGGATTTTTTGATTCTGACAGATCCAAATTGGCGAAATTTCGCCCTCACTGGAGGCATTCCACTCGCTGCTGCGGTACATCTACTACGGCGAGACAAAGATGCCGCCGCAGGATGCTTTGTACCTGTTCCAGGCGCCCTGCTTCTACGGGTTGGCCAACAATCGGCTGCACGCCTTCTGCAAGTACTCGCTGGAGCATAATATCACGTACGAGAACGTATTGCAGACGCTGGAGGCGTCGGACATCACCAAGATCTATGACATCAAGGAGTATGCCCTCAAGCTGATCGTCAAAGATTTTGCCAAGGTGGCCCGGCTGCCAAAGATCGCTGGTTTGTCGCGCGAACTGTTGCTGGAGATCATACGCGCTGTGGCCGATTCGCACGGCGAGTTTCTCACGCGGATCAATATCAATACAGATATCTGAAAACTGGTGCTGCTCCAGCCGGCATTGCAGTTGTTGCTCGCCTGGTTGCAAATCGGACGTAGCACGTAGTGCGGCAGTAGCGGTTGGCAGCGCCGAACGAACGAACGAACAAAAGCCCTCCATTTCCACGCATTTCCCATCGATCCATCAGAAATCAGCTCCTCCTCCATGTATACCTATTATTCTTATATATATACACGGATATATATGTATATATAATACACCTTATGTGTACACAAGTATTAACCCTAAAGAGCACGGCCCCTAAGCTAATCTTTCCCCTTTTGAAATGAAATGCTTAAGCGAAAGGTCATCTGAATACAGCTTGTAACAGGCCAAATAGATTAAGATGAGTTGGTCACACTATTAGAGCAGTGTCTCTCTCTCTTGAAAGAGCGCGAGAGAATGCTGCGTACGTGCAGCGAAGTTCAGTTCGGTCTAGAGATGTCAAACTACCGGTATTGGCATCATCGATAGTTTCGAGTTTTTTTTTTTCGCAACCTATCGATACTATCGCAATAGTACCAACCTATAAAATTTTGTCAAATAAAGGGGTGTTTATCTAATAAAATACTCAACAAAGTTTAGGGTATCCCTTAGAAATTTGATAAGTATTTTTGGGTTAATGATTTAATTTTTCAGCTTTGGTATCTTGTAATTTATATTTTCATTTTCTAATTAGAATTGGTTTGTTAAAAGCTTACAAATATAATAATATTCGCAACGATACTATTGCGATTGATTTTAAACTACCGATGGTGCAAGCTGAATACAAACCATCGATACTATCGATAGTTTTACAGCTCTACAGTTCAGTCTCGATCGAATAATAAAGCCAAGCGAACGTGTGAGAGAAAAACCGAAGAAAAAAGAGAGACTTGTTCATTCCTGCTACAAGCTGAACTTTTGTTTCTGTCGGTACAAAGAGAAGAAGGCAACCAAGAGCCTAAACTAGCTAGATACTTGGGTGGTTTATATACACAAAACTTTTGATATTTCTCTAAACTCGAAACAAAATTTTTGTACATTTTAAAAGTGAAAGATAGAGCACCCTAGTGAACATTTCCCTCTAGCCTATAGCTAATAGTTAAACAAAAACGTACGAACTAAGCCTTAGTTAAAAGAAATACAAAAATGTTAACAAGCGAAGTTCAACTGTATTTGAGAAAAAAAAAACAAAAGAAAACAAAAAGAAGAAGGCACAGCATGCATCCAGCACCAGGAATATTAGAGAGAGAGTCTTAAGGATGTGAAACAGCGCGAGGCAATTGATAAGATGTTTGCCAATCTATATATAAAATCGAATGCCCTTAGACAGCGAGAGTTATAGTACTTGTATTATGTGTTTTATGTCCACAGTAGTCCGTCTAGGGAAGATACCATCCCTTCCCATTAAATCACTTATTTTAAATCAGTATTAAATTATTAGATATGCTTTGCTAAGGGTATTCTAGGCCTCGGCTGGCCGAAGCGTATCTAACCTTTCTTGTTATACTCCTACCCAAGTACAACTTACTCGTTGATAAGTAACTAAATCTAAACGTACGAACTCGTATTTATACAATATATACACAACAACCATATTATATACTATATAAAGAAACGCCCTCAAAAAGTGGCTTGCATACTGCAATACAAATATATGAGCCTCGGTTCTATGTCCCCTATCTCCTCCCACTCAACTTCCACGTTCCATTATCCATTATCCCATCATCCCTCAGCCATGTGAATCAAACCCGGAGAAAAGGAAACGAACTCAAAGTTAACGTTTTTTGCCAAACCTTTTGTCGATTTTTTACGCTTTGATTTATGCTTGCCCCCGAAATTTCTTTCTCAAATTAATATTAATTTAAAAGCGTGATAAAAATCTCCCCCCAAGTTCATTTGTTATTGTTAAGCAATATATATTATTTTCGAATATTATTATATATTTGTATTATTTGGCTTCAGTTGGAACCTGGGAAATAAATATTATTATGATATATATACGCAAAAATGTGACTCTCTCTTAATGGGGAAATGGGTAAATCTTTTGTGGGATTTTCACAAATGGAATTTAAGGCTAAACAAACCCGGAGCCCTGCTGCTGCTGCTGGCTTGGCATAGATAAATTCATTTCAATGGAATTAAAACAAAACAAAGGCTGGCAAACTGGCTGAAACTGTGGCCAAGGACGAGGAGGATAGCAGGGCCTGGGTCTGGATGGTGGGTGGTAAGTCCTGCCCGAGTTGTGCTTATCAAATGCAAATTACAAAATCAAATATGCCAGCGGCAGGCCTGGGTGGGTGGCCAAGGCCGGGGATCTTCTTTTCGAGATGAAACTGCCACTTACAGATACATCTGACAGTAAGCCGACTGTCGACTCAACTCGAATTGAATTGAATTGGCCAAATTACTTGGCATTGGCCAGGTGGAGAAGGAGCCATCTCTGGTTGCATATTTATGAGGCCATTAGTGCTCTGCTCTGGGCATGGTCAAGGTTTTAGTGCAGATTAGTGGAGCTCGGGAGCAGCGAATTCCCGATTAGCTTTCCATATTCAAGAGGTAAGGTCCTGGGAAAAGGATTAGGGGGATTACCATGGGAAAATTCGATGATTTTTGGGTTATATCCTCCTCGGGAGGCTTTAGATTACTTGCTTGTTTTTTATGATATTATATTATTGGTATTTGCTTGAAAACTTGATAGAAAATGTATGCTTTCATATAACATATATCTATGTATTTTCTAAAGACTAAAGCCTAGTACTCACTAGCTAAAAGGTTTCCAATTTCTAGTGTGACCGGTTTTATGATGTTCACCGAAAATCCTTACGAAACGGCCAAACGGCCACACTGTCAGCTGTGTTTGTTTTCACTTCAAATTAATCGCGGCCAAACGAACAAATTACTTAAATTATGATTTCCAAAGACGCCGACGAGGACGAGCTGCTCCTGGCCCTGCAGTAGAGTTAGCAAAAAACCGAAGTTTTGCACTATCGATTTTTTCATGTTTTCCTAGTGAAAAACCGATATTATCGATGTTTCCTAAGAAATACAATTTCTGCTTATAAAAATTATATTATCTGCAGTTGAAGCCTTGAGTGCTGACATTTTCTCACTTAAAACGATTCCGGCTTTAAGGGATTAATTTCCATTTATGATCTAACCAAATATTTCCCCTTCCAATATTCGAGAAAGCATCGGCGTCTAATCGGTACAAACAAAACATCGATAGTGCGAAAAACAATCGATGGTTTGCAAAAAAGTTCAAAAAATGGATACTATCGATAGTGTTCCGATGTTTTGCCAGCACATCTTTAAAAAGTTACAAATATATATTTTGATCAAGTTGGCTTTTGCTTTTTATGTCAATCTTTTCATTTTCAATATTAGTCAAACTGATTTTTGCGACGCAAGGTGAACATTGTACTTAAAAAAAAATGGAGAATAGTTCGGATGATGAGGCTTTGGCGTCCCAGCTCGATGAGGCACTCCGTAGACGGATGCAGGAGGCCAAGGCACAGGAGACAACGGCGCAACAACTACGTGAACAAGTGCGCGTTCTAGAATCCCGATTGGTGGCTAAAGATGCTGAAATAGCTTTGGGCCAAAATCGAATGACCAAATTGCAAGCACAAATGGCGCGTGAGGAAACACAGGCCGAGCGGCAGCTGAAGCGTTTAACTGAAAAGAACAAAAAGCTTCAAAAGGAGGACAAAAAAAAGAGTGAATCTCTATTGAAGTCCCTTGCTGAAAACGATGATCTAAAGCGTAAACTTTCCCAGTCTGAGGAGCAATTGTCTGGTCGCAACAAAGAGATGCAGGAGCTCCAGGTTCAGATAAAGGAGGTGGAGGCAACCATCGAAAAACTAGATGGGCAGTTGAAGCTCTGTCAAGAGCACAGGGATAAGGTCGAAGAAGAAACTAAGGAGCAGTTTGAGGACCACATTAATATTCTACAGTCAAGACTCGAGGAGGCCCTCATACAAAACATGGAACTCACTGACGCCCAAGACCACGCTGCTGAAGAGTTAGCCGGATTGCGTCAACTGGCTACACAGGCCAAAAACGACAGACAGAAGATTCTTGGCCTGGAGCAACGGCTCCGTCGTGTATCCTTCGAGGCAAAGCGTGCCGCCTCTTCGGAGGATATGGAAGAGCTGAAAAACCAACAGGAGCAGGCCGACCAGGACATCAAGCAAACAAAGCGGTTGTTGGCGGAGCAGGCCAACCAATTGTCCATTTTACAGAATACAAATGTCGAGTTGAACGATTGCCTGGAGTTAGAGGTAGCCAGGAGGATCGAGGAACAGATAGAATTCAGCATGACGGATGTCACTCTCGATGAGTTGCTAGAGGAGAGCGCCAGATTTAAGGTTGGGCTCCTCAACCTAGAGGAGAACAATCGCGAGCTCCAGGATAATACTAAACGCATCGAACAGTGGATGAAAGATCAGGGTATAAAGGAGCCTCGCCAGCTAAACAATTTGGAGACGGCACATGTAAGTATTGTAGACCTTTTGTAGTTCCCCGATTTTCAGCTTTCCTTAACTTTTTTCTGAGTTTGAAAAGCCCAAGCCGAATGGCTTTGGGTGGCCTGCGTGACTACATTCTATAGTTCAAAGATTACATAATATAAGCTAACTTTTAAATATACTTTCCCATCCTTATCTCCCACAAAATCACAAAAATCACACCTGTCATTGCTGACTGAAGACCCAGACAGCTATTTCACACAAATCTCCACTGCATCCTCTATCAACTCAACCTTCTTCAAGTAAAAAGTAATGAGGACCAAGGCGAAGCCGTCCAAAATTTGTTTTTCTTGGAAGAAGATTTTGGTATACTTCAGGTAAAGATGATTAAAATTTATTTTTCATATTTAATTTAACATTTTTATCAGATTTCAATTCGCCACCTTTAATAATCGATCAACTGAACCTTTCTTCAATCTAACATCGTGACTTGCATAGAGAAGTAACCAACACCAAGGCGAAGCCGTCAAAAATTTGTTTTTCTTGGAAGAAGAATTTGGTATGTTTCAGGTTAAAATGATTAAAATGTATTTTTCATATTTAATTTAACATTTTTATCAGATTTCAATTCGCCACCTTTAATAATCGATCAACTGAACCTTTCTTCAATCTAACATCGTGACTTGCATAGAGAAGTAACCAACACCAAGGCGAAGCCGTCAAAAATTTGTTTTTCTTGGAAGAAGAATTTGGTATGTTTCAGGTTAAAATGATTAAAATGTATTTTTCATATTTAATTTAACATTTTTATCAGATTTCAATTTGCCACCTTTAATAATCGATCAACTGAACCTTTCTTCAATCTAACATCGTGACTTGCATAGAGAAGTAACCAACACCAAGGCGAAGCCGTCAAAAATTTGTTTTTCTTGGAAGAAGAATTTGGTATGCTTCAGGTTAAAATGATTAAAATGTATTTTTCGTATATAATTTCAATTTTTTTTCAGATTTCAATATGCCACCTTTAATAATTTAATACAGATGCCATCAGTGTGACTTGCTCAACTAAATTAAAAGCTATGAAGGTTGAGAGCTCAAGTTGGAATCTGAGAAATAACTACTATTATGATGTATATACGCAAAAAGGCGGCTCTCTCTCAATGGTGAAATGGGTAAATCTTTTGTGGGATTTTCACAAATGGTATTTAAGGCTAAACAAACTCGAAGGCCTGCTGCATATATAAATTAATTTCAATGGCATTAAAATGTATCCTCGATCAACTGAACCTTCTTCAATATAACATCCTGAAGGTAAAAATGATTAAAATTGATTTTTCATATATAATTTCAAATTTTTCTCATATTTCAGTTTGCCACCTTTAATAATTTAATACAGATTCCAGCAGTGCGGCCAGCTAAACTAAAATAAAAACTATGAAGCTTTGAAAGGTTTTCTTTTATTTTTTAATTCTTAATTTAAGCCCCATCCTTTCTTTGGCAGGCTATTAATAAACTATTAAAAAACTTTAAAATGTTTTATTATGTTCTTTTATGAGGTCTTAAAATACAGGCACTAAATATTTATGGAAATTAACAAAGAAATGGCTTAACGCTTTAAGCTTAGTACTCACCAGCGCTAAACCCCTAGCTAGCTGAAAGGGTTTCATATTTCTATTGTTTTATGGTGTTCACCTAAAATCCATACTGTCTGTTGTGTTTGTTTTCAATTCAAATTAAACGCGGCCAAACGAACAAATTACTTAAATTATGATTTCCAAAGACGCGGGGCCAGCTCCCGATGCCGCCGACGAGGGCTAGCTGCTCCTGGTCCTGCAGCTGCTGCTCCTGCCACTGCTATCCTTATCCTTACACCCTATCCTTAACACCCTCTCCCTCTTTATGTGATCGCTTATCGTTTGCCAAACAAAATGTCAATTATCTGAGCCGGGGATAAGGACTTGTGTCCCCCCCGCTGCCGCCGGCCCTTAAGCCCCCCGTTTTTGGCCAGAAAATCTAGTTAAGACCCTAACCCTTCTACTTCCAACTTCCTTCCTCCCCTTTTGACAACAGAACAATTCTAGAGCCCCAAAGGCGGAGCAGAAGGAGCATTCCACATGCCCGCTGTCAATTTATAAGTTCATAATTTAAGCCAACAAAGCCAACAACACGGATCCGAGTCAATCAGCTATATAATACATAGTCAATACGGATGTGGCGGAGAAGGAGGGTTAACTCTTGGCACTCGGCCTGGGTTCTGGGGCTGGTGGATTGGGTATTGGATTGGCATTGGCTCGTTTCATGCTTTTTAATATCCGTTTCATGTGGATTTATGCGCATCAAGTTCACGCTGAGCGACGGCACATAAATTTCATGGCAATTGAAGCAGGCGAGCCGAAAAAATAATGTGATTCGAATTGATAAGCTAAGACGGTACTTATTAATTTTATAAATGATTAATATATAGAAGGATTTAATTAAAAACAATTATTGAAAATTTTTTTGTTAATAACTGATGTAATTTTAATAGAAGAATTACCTAAACTCAACGATTTTTTGTACATAACTAAATATACCATTAAAATACAAATAAATTGGATTATTTTAAAATTTAGCATTTTCTCTTTTAATTATAATATATATTTTTGGGAAAATCTGAAGATAACGCTTATCAAACGAAAGGCTTATCTTAAACAGAACAAAGTTGAGCAATCCGGCTCGAAGGACCAAAATTGAAATACCCAAAAGTAAGCTACAAAAGCTAATGCTTCTATTTTAATATAATTAAGTTCGATTTATATGATAAATACTCGTATATTTGTTAAGGGAATGTGTGAAGAAGAGAACTAATATCATATTTTTTAGGTGCCCAAAAGTAGCCTGTAATATATTCCATTAATAATTAAATATCTTTAATATTAGACCTTCTCTAAAACCCACACACCCTTCTCTTCGCCCAACAAATACCCAGGGTAGGAAAATAAAGAAAAGCAGGCAGGCGAAAAAGGAAAAACTACACACGCCCCTCGAAAAAGGGTTAACTGAATGGGGGAAGGAGGGGGGACACCGAAAATGGACTGATTTCAGGGTTAGCCCCAAAATTGACTTTTGGCATTTTTCAAAGTTTTTCCCGCATTGCCGCTTATTGATGCCCCCACCGACCACCACCGACCGTGCGCCAACTTCGATTAATTTATAGCGATAAGTATTTGTATCCCTGCCCCTGCTTCTGCCCCCTTTAACTACGTCCCTGAATCCTTGGGCCACGCATAAAGTGTCATTACAGTGGCTGATGCCTGATTAAAGTCATCAATTTCGAAAGGGGGAATCCGACGTGCAGGATTGGAGGAGGATTGCAGGCAGGCCGCCACCGCTGCACTCTGCAGCCAAGTTTAATTAAAAAAGCTGCTCCCTGGAATACCCCCCACACCTGTGTGCACCTGCGCCAGGCAATTGAAGTTTAATTGGCGTACAGACAGACAAAGGTGAAGCGAAATGGAATAAAGTATGCAAATAAATGGCAAAAGGAAGGGGTTCCTGAATACCACAGGTGAACGAGAGTGTTCCAGGTGAACTGCTTGAGCCCTCAAGGCGTCTAAAGTAACGTGTCTTGTGGCTAAGAGGGTTATTTTTGTGCAAAAATTAATAAAAACAGAGCATTTTTATGTTAATTTATGCAAATTTTGAGGTGCAATTTAACTTGCAATTCAGAGAGTAAACTTAGGATTTAAATTGCTTAAAAAAACATATATTTTCTTGTATTAAACATCCAGTTAAGTCGTATTGTTTAAATAATCTTGAAAAATGTTCAAGAGATTTTAAATAATTTTACAAAGGCATCCAAAAGCATGCAATTAAAACCAAACTTGTTTTTTTGATACAGGCTTTAAGCCTCATAAAGTCTTAAAAAAACCTAAATACAATATTAAACTTACAACTAAAATCCAGAAAAAACTCTCAACACATTCTGCCCTTTGACATTTTATCGCCAGCCGGGACCGGGAGGTACAGTCAGCATCAGGAGCATTTAAAAGCTCATTTGCGAGTGGAAATTCAGTTACCTCGCGCCACTCCATCACCGAGAGACCGAGGACTGTGTGACATTCGCTGAAGGACACTGGCGTGAACATTTTCTAGTTTGAAAGAAGAAGCTTTTCGGGGCCCCAATTCTCTGTCAATCTCCTGCCTGCTGTGTGTGTGTGTGTAGGTGAAAAGGTTAAAGTTCAATGCAAATGCCATGCCAGTTGTGATTAGGCAAGCTTTGGCATCGGCTTAGGCAGCCCCGAGCCCGCTATATACCCGTCCCACCTTGCATGTGTGCATCCCGTTTTGACTTTGATTTGCTCTGACGATGTCAACGCTTCAGCTCTCTATGTGAGTGCACTGGCAGAAAATGCAATGTACTATTCACATTTTTATAATAAAAATGCATTACATTACATATTTCAACACATTATACAAAAATGCCTAGTTAAAATAAAAGAAATAATAATAGCGAAGAATTTATTTTGGGATTTATCAAAGGAAAGGTTTATCTTAAACAAAACAAAGTAGAGCAATCCGGCTCGAAGGATCAAAATTGAAATATTTTTTTAGGTGCCCAAAAGTATGCTACAAAAGTTAATGCTTTTAAAATAAAATAAATAAATATATTATTTAATAATAATGGCGAAATATTTTTTTTGGGATTTATATTTTAGTTCCCGGACTTATAACTTGTAACAAATTTTGTAGCATTCTTTTAATGCTAATTAATTAATGGTTTAGCAATCCCTTAAACCTGTTTTTAATTATTTTAGACATAAATAAATGCTATAATATTTAATAATAACCAAGCATTTTATTTTTACTTCTTAATGAGCTATTTTTTGTTGCCTACTTTTAGCTCTTAACTTTATTACTTTTAAATCTCGTTTGGAATTAGTTTTTGTCTGTGCATGGCCATATAATACCCGATGTCGTATGTGTTATAGTCCGATTTCCTCCGCTTTTAACCCCTCTCGAAAATCAAATGGCTCGGGCTCACGTGTAACACGAAACCGTCTGCACTTGGCATCCTGTGCTTTATGGACCAGATGATTGCGTGCTCAGCGTAGGCTCAATCCACCGATTCGACACGACTCCGCCTCCCCGCCTAGATAAATATACATATACACATGCATGCATATATGTATAAAAAAGAGGATATAGGAGTATGGGGGGGGGAATCAATAAGTGTGTGTGCCACCTGATGGCGAGCTCTGAAGCGCTCCGCATAGCCTTAATCAAGGATATTCCTCCAATGTGTGTCACTGGAGCCACCGCAGTTGGTAATCCCCGTTTCCCCAACCCCAACACCATCCCCATCCCCATCCCCATCCGGGTCCCCTTTTCCCTTCCCTTAACCCTCAATGGATGGCAAAACAAACTTTTCAATCACCGCCAACGTCATTGCCAAGGCATTAAATGAGAAATGTAGCAAAGTAAACATGCAGCAAATGCACAGTGGGGCCAACATAGAGGGGCAGAGAGGGAGACTGGTAACTGGTGGCAGGGGTGGGGGTGCAAAAAATCCTAGGGGGGCGAGGGTGACGAAAGCACAGCGGGATGAGGGCTTTTGCCCCAGCCATGTCAGTCAATCAGTGAGCGAGGAAAAAGGAGACGGCAAGTGGAGTCGAAAAAGAAGTTGGAGCTGAAGCTGAAAAGGCAAAAATATTCTAGCAAGGACTTGGAGGTGATACCCTTTGTATCGTAAATAGATGAACATATGTTTTTATTTAAGTAAATTAGATAAAATTATTCCAATATATAAATTTAATTTAATTCAGAACTAACTATATAGTAGGAGGTTTGATTTAGGTTAGGATACAAATTGTGGGTTAAAGTGTCAGCTCTTAAAATTATTTTTATTAATAAATTTAAGTTTGTATAACAGTAACTGTTATAATTTACAGACACTTTTCGCTGCAAAGATGTCAAAGGCTCAAATTTTATCAATGCACAAAATTGTTTGATTAGGTGACCGTTGTAGGAGCAAACACTGGAGAGCAGCCTTTGTGAGAACTCCTGAATTTGCTATTAAAAATTAAATTATAAAAAAAAGCTGCGATTTATTATTATATTAAAGGCAAGGTTTAACCCCAAACACCATATAAGAGTTAATACACATTTTCTATTGTCGTATACATTCGTTTCTCTCACACGAACTTTGACAGCCGAACTAGGGTCTTATTGTGCCGACGAGACTACCTTCTATAATTGTATCATGCACTGTGTATAAGCACTTCGTGCTTGTTCGGGCTGTCGTAGCAAGCTTCAGAGCTATGTAAAAACGGCATCGTATATATATTTTTGGGTGACACTATGGCAGAGAAGCCACCGAGTAGCCTATACACAATTGCTCGGTTCTCGCAGCAGCGGAGAAGCAAATCGTTCGGGTCTGTTAGTATCTTTTGGTCGCACACATAGGCACTAAAAATCTGTGTCTCTCTGGGTGCCGACCCCTGTTCCAAACGGAGAGAATATTAAACAAAAGTTAACTAAGAAGCCTGAGGAAGAGATTGCTTTTTGTAACCTTTATTTGGCTAGTATGCTGTGTGGAATGTGTCGGTGTGGAATGTGTCGGTGTGGAATGTGTCGGTGTGGAATGTGTCGGTGTGGAATGTGTCGGTGTGGAATGTGTCGGTGTGGAATGTTTCGATGTGGAATGTTTCGGTGTGGAATGTTTCGATGTGGAATGTTTCGATGTGAAATGTTTCGATGTGGAATGTTTCGGTGTGGAATGTGTCGGTATGTATGTTTCAGTGTAGTTAATTAATGCATTTAATGCTTATAATAATCATGGCAGTCACAGCTGCAACCGTAGATCTTTCCAACAACATTATCGTCCTCCTCCTCATCAGTGGACTCATCATCCGATTCGTCACTTGAATATTCCGATTCATCCGTTGACTCCTCCGATTCATCACTCGAATCTTCCGATGATGAACTCGACTCGTCCGATGATGAACTCGACTCGTCAGACTCCTGTTTTTTCATTTTCAACACAATCTTGATCTGGCGCTGCTCAAGCTTCTTAATTTTGGTAAGAGGCTGCTCAAGATTTTTGGTTTTCACCTGGCGTACCTCAACTTTCTTCTTAATCTGCTTCACTTGCACCTTCTCCTGCTTGATCTCCGGCGGCTCCACCTTTATTTGCTCCACCGGGACGGGTTCCACCTTTATCTGCTCCACCGGGAGCGGCTCCACCTTTATTTGCTCCACCGGGAGCGGCTCAAGCTTCACCCTTTTGACCGGGGGCTCCTCCGAGTCCAGGCCAAGTTGTTGAATTTCAGGCGGACAATCGCGGCTTAGAATCGGGGTAATGGAAATCAAGAAGGAACGCTTATTCTCCGTGCTGAAGATTCGTTCGGTGTCCACGGGCACAAAGTTATCGTTGTTTTCCATTTTGCCTGAGAAAATGCTTTCACTGGAGAAAGAACCTTTAAAACACTGCCATTGGTACTAACCTTACAAATGTTCTTGAAAGTTTTGTTTTATCAGAAAATCACGACCGAATCGGAAAATGAGTTGAGAGCTTGTGAAAATTTTCACTGAATGACAAAGGCAATTGCTTGACAGAAGTATGACCTTAAGGTACTACAAGGAAAAGCCTATTCTTTTAGTGTTAAGAAGCTCCTAAGGTCACTCTGTTTAAAATTTTTCTACTCTACAGAGTTCTATGTAGAATACATAATTTAAATGGAAGGAAGAAAAATGTTACGTAGCTCCTATGGTCACATTTTTTTTATTTTTCAACTCCAGAGTTCTAATTAGTTCTAATTAGTTTAAATTTTAATGGAAGTATTTATCATTAATGACCCTGGCAATATAAACAAACGGGAGGTTCAGAATGGATAAAAAAACAACAACCTGGACCCTGTACCCTGTTACCCTGTAGTTAGTATTTAACCGCCAGTTAAGCTTCTAAACCAGGGGTCGGCAGCGTCCTATTAATTTACGGTTAATTTACAGACACTGTACAGTAGCTTTTATCTCTAAATTTCGATTAACAAACTGCAGTCATTAAGCAATCGGATAATATTCAGGTACATTGAAGTCAACATTTGACCTGTGGTTAACTTGCAGGCTCTTTGGAGTAGTTTTTATCATTTATCCTTTTGTTAATATTCAAAGACTTAACAGTAGCTGTTATCATTTAACCTGTAGTTAGTTTACAGTAACTTTTATTATGTAACCATCTTACAGAAACTGTATACAGATTATTTATTGTAGCTGCTATCATTTAACCTACGGTTAACTTTATTTAGCGCTGAGAATTAAGGAAGCCTTGCCAAATCAACTCTATTTTTCCTTGTGACCCCTCAAAAGGGCAAAAATTCCGGGAGCAGGCGAAGCGTGGAGCTGCTGCTCCTGCTGCTGCACAAGCTGCAGACATGTTGGGGCATGCACCGTTAGCAAGGAGCAGCAAGGATGCAGATGGCGGCGGGAAAGCGGAAAACGGAAACGAAACACGAAATGGCAGCAGTTGAAAAGTGTGTGACAAATACAAATCACTTTGGATTTATTTGATGAAATTGTTTGATGATGTAGAAAAGGATTAACGCCAATGATATTTGTGTAACGATGGAGAGCGCCGATGGAGCAAGGACACGGCCTGCTGCAGGCGATGGTGATGCCGCTGCTGCTGCTCCTGCTGCTCCTGGCAACCCTCCTGGCAAGCTGCACAAATTGATTCGCCATCCTGGATGACGAAGATGGAGCATGACAGCCACCAATGATGAATGGAAGGCGAGCTGGTAGCCTTAAAGGAGCTTTAAGGAGCCCGACTCAAGGGGAGCTGGGGGTCATGTCCATAAATTTCCCAAGCTTGAATTCCTGTTATTCCTGTTGAAATCCTAAGCAAATACACAAAGAAATTAATTGTTTTTATGTAAACTGCATAACAATAGCTGTCAGCACTTGAATGCACATTCAATTTCTCCAGAGGATCTGGAGGAGGATATTTGGGTCAGCATCCCCCCCTCCTTAACCCCTTTTAATGATGTGAGAACGTTGACTTTTCCGGTGAAGTTGTAGGCCTCTCACCCTCACCCTCCCCCCTTAACCCCTATTGTGACGCCCCCCCTTTAACCCTCTGATATAATCGTCGACGCATAAATCTCAAGACCTGCCCGGCGGCTGCAATTTACGGCACGGCCGTAAATTTTTATAAATGTCCTTGTAAATAAACTCGCAAATATGCTGATTTAGCATATTTCTGATATATGTGCACATACCTACGCCTGTGTGTGTGTGGGTGTCTGTGGAAGTGTGTGTGTGTGTGTGTGAGTTGGGGGCGTGGCCCACGTCTGTGGTTTCTGCCATGTGCCATGTGTGTGGCAGTTTTATTACGAGCGCTTTTTATTTCTGCGCCTGCTGGGCAGCAGAAAGGGGAGTATTAGGCCAAATAAATATTAAAAAATAAAAATAACAAATATTTAAACATAACATAAGGCCAAGAAAACTGTTGGAAATTTTATTAAAGACTTAACAAGGTCTCTGAAAGCCATACAGAAAGATTTAAAACTAAAAAAAGGGTTTGTTTTATACTTTTGCAGAAAATAAATATTTTATGGCATATTTCAGTGCAAAATAAATATTAAATATTAATAATAAGAAATGCTTGAATATAATATAAGGTTTTGAAATTATCACGAATTTTTGTCGGAATATTTAAAAGCTTAAAAAAATGGTTTAAGACTGAAAAAACGCTTCATAAGTATATTAAAGCGTTTTTTTAGTCTTAAGTATATTAAAGCGTTTTTTTTAGTCTAAAACCTATTTTTTAAGCGTTTAAATATATCGACAAATTTCCTTAATATTTTAAAAACCTTATATGTGTAAATATAGCATTTTATTGCATACTTTTAGCCACTTTTTATAGCCATTTCAAATCTCCACTTATTACCAAGTGTAAGTAAGAGTCCCTAACTAGTCGTTTCCTTATTTTGAACCCTCACTTGCCGTTTGTTTTATGTTTTATTTTATTCTCCTTTGATTTTGTTATTTGCCCTCAAGGGAGCGCACAAAATAAAAAACAAAAACAACAACCAAGCACAGCAAGAAAAAGAAAAGAAAAAATTGGCAAAAATTTCGTGATAAATAAAAAATGAAAATTTTATGTTGCATTAACTTTTGTTGCCATTGTGCCGAGTCGCATAAACAAAAGCATATGTGTAATAAAATTTATGCATATAAACAAGGATGGCAGCCCACAAAAACCAGCAACAAAAACCAAACAACGAAAACGACAGCGACCGGCGGGGCAGACAATGAAAAGCGAGTTAAATATTTGATAAAGCAGCCGTGAAGTTCGCAATAATATTTGTTTGTTTTATATTTCTGTCAAAATTTGTTATACGACTTTTGTTTTCCGTTGGGGTCGGGGTCGGGCAGGGAATGGCCAATGGGTTGGGTTTTAAACATTTTTAAATCGAAAAATGTGTGTGACAAGAACTTAGCTGCAAATATTAAAGCTGATATATTTGATTATAAAAATAATATTTTATTTAATTAAATAAAAGCTTAAACATTTTTTTTTCTAATAAAAAAGATCAAAAAGTATTCTAGAAAAAAAGCCCTCTTAATGACTCCCTCAAAACTCGTTTAAAACTATTTTAAGACCCATTTCTACATAATTTCCTTTAATATAAAATATGAAAAGAAGGAAGTATACCTTTAATAAGAATATTATATTTAATTAAATATAAGTTAAAATTTTTTTTATTAATAAAAGATCAGAAACTATTATAGAAAAAAATACCCCTTATAACCCCCTCAAAACTCGCTTAAAACTATTTTTAAAGACATTTCTACATAATTTCCTTATGGAAAATATCTAAAATGAAAGGTTACTTTCCGTAATAGACAGCTTTCCGCCCACTATTTACCCATTTTCCCCCCCTATTCCTGCCTCCCCTGTGATACGTGTGCACTTGACATTTTCAATTTGCTGGCAATCAAGCAGCAAAAATATGGATTACATTGTTAACGCTTTCGGACTGCGGAAAGTTTTACCCAGCACCTCAGGCACAGAGAGAAAAATGTACTAAAAAATATTATTAGCACCTTTGGGTGTCTTTAATATTTATAATAATATAATAAATAATATAATAAATCATTTTGTGGACTTTTAAGCAACTTCATAAGCTAAATTTAATTCTTCATTATTATCAACCTCATTTTTCTCCACGTGCCTTGGCAAAATGAAGTCGTTTGGTTTCCTGGACTTGCTCATTTGTCAGGGGCTCTCCTCCAGCAGGGCATTATTAATGGTTCGCCCACTGACTGGCCGGAACTCATCCCTTTTCGTCCTGCCGAGCAGCCTGCAACGCCTTCTTCTAGTATGCACAATTGAACAAAAGCCGAAAAATGACCGCAGGGATGCGCAGGACCTCGAACAAAAACAGAAGCCGAAGCCGAAGCAGCTAAAAGCCAATAACCAACAAATACTTTTTGTAGCCGCCACAATATTGCATATTCATGATGCGCACAGAAATATTTGCTCATAAAAACCAAACGTAACTTTAAACAAATAAAAAGAAACAATTCAAATAGATGCAGGAAATAATACACACATTTTGAGGGAAGTATTTCCTAGTCTAAAAAGACTTTTTAATGAATTTCTATAAATAAATTCTTGTTTATTTATCAAATAAAAAAATCAAAAAAAATCAGGAGTTTTGGTCAGAAAAAGGCAATGATTTCCTAATTCAGAAAGATTTTGTTATAAATATCTGTAAATAAATCTTGCGGATCATTTCCCAGTTATTATTTTAATTGGAAATTCATATACCTTTGACCCTTTCCTTGTTAGTGCAACTCTGGCATAGAATTTCCTGCAAATGCTGGCTAACTGGGCGTATGCGTAATTTTTTATTTTCTTTTCCCATTGTTGTTTTTGAGGGGCGGGCGCCGGGGAGGTGTAAACTTTTTCCGTAGCCACAACATGTGGCCAAGTTGCAGGCAAATTCCCCGCCGGGGCTTCCTTTTTTCCTTTTGCCACTTTACGATTTTGTGCATAAAAATTTCGACGTGGCCGCTTTGCAGTTGTTACTGCATTTTTGCCGCTCTCTCCCTTATTTGCACTCTCCATTTTCCTGGAGTTTCCTTTCTCTGGGATCTCTCGGTGGTGCCTACGCAACGGAAACTGCATTTTCATGCTGCCTCTGCCATTGTTGGTGTTTCTGATGCTGTCTTTTTCCTGGTTATTGCAGCTTAAAGTGCAAGACGTGCCAGTGGAGTTTTCCACAGCACTTTTCCCCATTGCCCCCCCCCCGCAGCCCGCATCTGCTGAGGCAACACAAATTCCCATTAGCGCTTTGGCCACCCACACACATAAACAGGAAGAAAAGAAGGTTTAGCTATAATTAATTATAATGATATATTCAATATATTAATCATTATAAATTAAATTTTAAAATTTATTATGATTGCCACAAAAAACTTCATTAAAATCGTTTTTAATTGACCCCAAAAGTAGACTGTAAAATCCAAAAGAGATTTTAAAGAGATTTCAAATCTTTTAAGATTTCTTTTATTAAATATTAATTATCATAAATTTATTTTTTAAATGTATTACGGTTGCCACAGAAAATCTTTAATAAAATCTCTTTTAAGAGTACCGAAAAGTATGCTCTAAAATCCAAAAGAGCTCCTAAAAGAGATTTAAAATCTCTAGAGATTTACATTTTATATTTAAAATAGTTTTCAAATCTCTTAAGATATTTTTAATTAAATATTAATTATTATAAATAAGTTTTTTAAATGTGTTATGTTGGCCACAGAAATCTTTAATAAAATCAATTTTAAGAGCACCGAAAAGTATGCTCTAAAATCCAAAAGAGCTTCTAAAAGAGATTTCAAATCTCTAGAGATTTATATTTTATATTTAAAAATAGATTTTAAAGCTGATAATCCTTTTGCCGACTCCAGTACAGGTCTAGAAATTTTTTCCCTGTGCACACAGAAAGAAAAACATGCTGCCTCACCCTCGCCTTTTTTTTTTTTTTTTGCCAGCACGGGATTTCCAACTCCTCTCTTTTTGCCGTTTTCCGAATGCTTTGTGGGATAAAGTTGGAGCGAACATATGGCCGACTTCGACTTTGACTATTCATATTTTCACAGTCCCTGAATTTCCACTGGATGTGTGTGTGTTTGCATAACAAAACTAACATTTAACAATAACATTTCCAGCATTACGATGTCGACGCCAAAACTGAAAGGATAAACATTTCGCAACCGAGTTCGGGGGCTGTCGGGGATGTATTGTAAGCCAGCGAAGTCCGCTGCTGGGCAAGGCATATATGTAGGAGTATAGGAAGTCCTTGAATAAATTCCGTTACCGGGAGAAAGGAGTTCCGGAAAAGAAATCAGAAGGTAAATGCTTTTTATTGGCAATTTCCAGTGGGATAGGTACAGTTTTTTATCAAGAGATTACTTGTATGAATTTTAAAACATTATAAACATGAATTAAAATTCCCTAAAATTCATACACATATAATTTCTTGAAATCGTTTACTTATTATTTATTATTTTAATATTATATATCACCATTTATATCCTTTTTTTGGGTAAAACAAACTTCAAACCGAACAGGCATTGCCAGGACTTTCAAGCACATTTCTTAAGTACATTGAGTCCGATTTTTGTAATGAAATGCCATCAATCATGGCGTATTTCATTCCCATTGAATTTCTGGATTTTTTGCCAGGACTACTCCATCATATTTTTGTGACCATCCAAACACACACACCACTTTCATCAGCCTTCCATCCATCCTTTGCTGTTTGTAAGCTTTGATTATCATATTTCTTTCCGCGCTCCTGAGCGCAAATACTACATAGATGTGTCTCTCTCTCTCTCTCTCTTTTTGCTAGACATTTTCTTCATTTTCCCATTTTCCTGGGTTTTCCGAAAATGCATTTTTGTATTTCATTTGGCCTGCGGCTGCGACTGTGGCTGCGACTGCGGCTCTCTCTGCCTGTGAATAAAGTTTAGCGCAACATTTTGATGCATTTTGATGTCTGTCTGGGGTTTGCCTTGTTTCCTTGCTCCCTTTTACTTATTTTTTTCCGCTTCTTCCTGTTTTCCCCAGTGGCAACGGTGGCGTATGCGTAATATGATTTTGATTGGCTTTGAATAGTGTAAAGCATTATTTGCCCCGGCATTCCTTGCATCTGTCTGGAGAATATTTATGTTTTCCTTTTATGGCCAAGCATTGGGAGCTTTATTTTATTTTTTATTTATTTTAAGAGGCAGACAAACTAAGACCCCAAAAGAGAGAAAAAAAGACTTTAGTCGGGGCTCAACCTTTGAGTTCTTTGCGTGGAAAATTATGCTGGGGAATATCGCTTTGATTGATTAGGGGATTTTCCAGACGATTTTTGTTTACTTTTAGTTACATTTAACTGCAGTTTTATAAGCTGGAAGCATACTTTTCCTGGCTTATTTTTTATTATTTATTATTTAAGCAGTTTTATGATTTTTTGTAATTTTAACTCAGTTTATTTGGGAACTATATCTTCTCTTATATTAAAAGCAAGTCATTTTAGAAATTCTAGGACATTCCTTCTAGACTTGTACACATTTTCTTTTTTTCTAAATCTCTGCAATTTTTCTAAAAGTGTACATATGTTAACTCCTCCAAAGGAAAGGCTTTGCATTCGTTTTTCTTGACTGTTTTCCCATCAAATGATGCGCAGCCAGAAAGGAATGAAATCAACAAATATATTTTCATGGCATAAAGAAAGGTTAAGGGCTGAAAGGCCAAAAGAGAGGGGACACAGTCATAAAATGCGCCGTCAACTGTCCACTTTTCGTATGTTTTTCTCCATTTTTGCGCTCTGAGGGAGGAGGGATGAGGGATTGGTCACCAGCTGCAATAATAAAATGGCTGCGATCCCCTCCTGCCAAGGACCTTCTCGTCCATTGTTGTTGTCGCTCGTAATTTATGGAGCAACAAACAACATTGTTGACATTATTGACAAGCGGGGCTGCTGCTTGTTTTTAATACCCTTTGCAGGGTATTGCAATTTTGATCAGAGGCTTGTAACGTATTTAAATATATTTTGGGTATTTAAATTATTAGTTTGTTTAATTTTCGTTTCATTTTTGCTTTCTTTCAGTTTGGAAATTATTTCAAAATTACCTTAACTTTGTTTCATTTAATAAGTAAATAAATGTAACTAACAATATTCATGTTTTTTTTAAGTTTATACTATATAAACCATAAATTCCATAAAAACATGATTTTATTTATTTAAAAAATTACGAAAGACTCAAGATACTATACAAATTCAAAGTCTTTTATTAATATTTGTCATAGAAATGATCCTCTGAAGGGCATACAAATTTCTCCTTACCAAAAATAACTGCCTCTCTCTCGTTTTTTGTATTTTTTGAGAGAGTCCTGTGAGCCTGCGAGGCAAGGGGGCGTGCCACTTGTAAGGGAATTGAAACAATTTGGCTTCCATCGAAATGTGTATGTTTGTTTTTATGATGGCCGCCGTCTTATGGCCATAATTTGCCAGCTGCTGAGTTTTTAGTGGCCCCGCAAATATTCCCAATCCTCTTGCTGGTTTCGTTTCCTTTCTTTTTTTCCACCAGCTGCCCCTTCTTCTTGTGCAGATTTCGCTTCCTTTCATTATAATTTGTCCACTTTTTGGCTTTGTTTTTGAGCGGGTCATAAAACATTTGGACAACATTTTAATGAAACATTCAGTTCCGTGGGGGATGGAGAGATTCCAGCGGTTGGAGAGCACTTAAAGATATTTTTAAAGGTTTCAAATAATTGCAAAAGAGAACAAGTTTATTTATTTCAATAAGAAGTGTAATATTTATTATTAAAAAATGTTTTAAAAATATTTTCAGCTGAGAGAGGAATAGGTAAATATTTAAATATTATTAAACCATAAATATAACCATTTTTAATAATTTATTTTTACAAAAATATAAACTTACTTAAAAGTTACTATATAAATTTCTATAATAAGTGTAATATCTCTTATTAAAAAATGTTTTAAAAATATTTTAAGCTGGGAAAGGAATAGTTAAATATTTAAATATTATTAAACAATAACTTAAACAGTTTTGAATAATTTATTTTTATAAAAAATATGAAATATTTAACAGTTACAATATAAATTAATTTTAAAAAATTAGTATTGATCTTCAAGAATACTTTTCTGCCTTAATTTTGAAGTTTTGTTTATAGATATTCACCGAAAACTTTAGCCGCTGATACATAAGCCTTATACCCATTATTTAATGACTTCTCTAGAGTTTGTCTTGAGAATATCTTTGAATATTCCCTCTTTTCTGCTCCTTAAATCCGCTAAATAAATGAGATATTTGAAAATTCATTTGGCACATGCTGCCAGAAAGCCACAATTTGTGATCTTCTGCCAGCTGCCGTCGGGGCAAAGTTTCGATTGGATTGGTTTGGATTTCTGCTGGAGTCTGGGGAGCTGGGGGCATAAAATGTTTATGGGCGCCGGGCTTCTTCTAATTAGGAACGCACCAGGAGGAGAGCGGCGCGGCATCGTAAAGAACTCGGCAGCGAAATGGCCGTCGCGACATATTGAATTAAATATTCAATCATAAGAACAAAACGCCAGGCGAAACAGGAGCCGAAGTTTCTAGGCAGTGGCATGTCCTTGTAGATATATATATATTCGAATATATATACACATCACCCCGACACCGACACAGACTCCGACTCCGGAGGAGTGACATTTTATGGCAACGACGTCAGCTGAACTTGATAGACAATTTCGAGTGCGTCATAAACATTTACCGTTCGACGTGCGGCTCCTTGAGATCCTGCCTCCTGCGAGCTCAACATAAATTAACTGCTACACTGCCACTCACATCCTTACACAGGCAGCCTCCTTGGGGCAGGCAAAAGCAGAGTTCAGGCATTTGCCGTGCATCTGACAATGTCTCCATGCTGATGAAGTGCCCAAACGAGAGGATATTGCGATGGCGATGCGAGATAGTCGGGCGAATGGAGTGTGGATTCGGCCCAAGTGTGTGATTGATCCTGGCAGCAGGCTCGAGTGGCCCCAGTTTACAGCTAATAACCCTCAAGCAGCTGAAGACTCTGCTTAAACAGATTAAACTCGGGTTAAGGGGTTATATAATAATAAATATAGAAACCGGATTCCCAAAAATTTTAAATATTAAATATATAAATATATATTAATATTGGGAAATATTTTGCTTTAAAACTTGTAAGATTTTCTTTTAATTCTTCATTAAGTTTGAATAAGGCCTGTATGAGCGAGATAGAAGATTTGATTTTATTGCAAGAATTTGGTCACACTTTTAATCAAAAAAGTCTTTAATAAAACTATAGCTAAGAAAGCTTAAAATTTAAAAGAAAAATATCTGTAAGCCTTTTTTTATATTTGTAACTTTATAATCTTGTTTATGTGAGAACATTGCTTTAATATTAAATATAATTATATATTGTATTTTTGTTGTGATGTTATCTTGACATTATGAAAAAATTATAATGAAAAAAAGGAAAGGAATGAGGATCGTTTTATTGGAAAAACAGGATTTTGTTTTGGATACATTTGGATATACGAACTTGTCGTTTCTCACCACAAAAATTGGTCCTTTGAGCCGGATTAATCCTTTTAGCAACTTTTTCTATTGGTTTTTCGGTGCAAAGTGAAAGTATTTTTCTATTCTAATATTAAATCCAACTTGTGTGTAATATACTTGTGTGTAATATATAATAACGTTTTTATCGATTTATATAAAACAGTCATAATAAATTGTTCACATATCTAACCTTTATTGTGGAACTTCTGCTTTATTATTATTAATATTTATTCTTTTAAGTTTCTAGCTCTTTAGTATTTCTACCTTTTTATTTAATTTATTCGTAAATAATTCCATTCTACTAATCTACTACTCACAAACATTTTCAATTAAATTTTGGAGTCAAGATCATGGCTTTTGTGTGCCTGCTACCCTTAACCCCTTTCTCCATGTGAACTTTAATCCGTGATAAATAGACGGTGGCTGGCAACCATTACCGAAACGAAGCCAGAATCCTAATCCTATTGCCTTGGCGCTCCCACAAAAGGCAATTGTTGCTGCAGGCCTGTTCACCAAGAGGAGGAAAACCGGGTATTAGAGGTTGGGTTTGAGGAAACGTTGCCGCCGCCGCCTCACGTTGTGCATATGCATGGCTTGTAATTTAATATTTTATGGCATACAATTAGGCGCAATGCAAGTGCCTCGGGCCACTCCACACACACGATTGCTACGTGAGGCGGCCAGGAGGAGAGCACCCATCCTGCAGAAGGACTTGCTGCTGCAGTTGTTATTAGTTATGTCGGTGGCAATTAGCCGAAATAATTCGTAATCCTATTAGCCGGCACAGAGAGAGGAGAGAGAGATATAGGCCCTGTCAAACGACGTTCCTTCCGGCAGCAGGCAGCCATTTTGGTTAGCTGGAGATAGCATCCGTTTCCGCTTCCTTTGTGCCTTTATATAATTACATGCATTGCAAATTACAGTTTAATCGACAGAGAGCTCCATTTGTTAAACTTGCCTCCGGGTATTTATTTTGCAGAGCGGAGCGCAGGGAAAACCTAACATTGTTTTGGCTGTGAAATTAATTTCATATCAATCAAGAAACATAATGGGCTTAAGTAAATATTTATGCTACTTAGTCATGACACGAATTACCACCGCAAACAAACACAAGCAGATGTCCTGTGATTTGTTTAAGATATTTATGCAGTTCATTGAAGCGAAATTTTGGCTTTTGCTTAAGTCACAAATCTATGAAGATGTTCCCTGGAAAATGTGTTAGTAATAAAATTTAAAATTCTTAATGCTAAGCTTATACAAATTTTTTTATTTAAAAAATGTATAATTTTTACTGTTTAGCAGCTTCAAAGTTGATTAGATGTGTTATTTCAATTTTAAAAAAATCATTCCTATTTAATCTTAAAATCTGGCGATACGGAAAGCAGAATTTCTTATTTAATCTAAAAATCGAACAATATTTAAAGCAGAATTCATGTTTAAAACTATTTAAATAAATTAAAAATACCCGCTAAGCCAATTAAAAATCAAACACACAGAGTTTTTTATTGTTTCCTTTGAGTAATAAATCGCAGAGCTTAAATCTGTCTAAAATCAATTAATGGGCCGTAATAAATAACGCAAATAAAAAAATGGTAATTATTTTAGTGTATTAAATATGAGTAAAAGAAATGTGTGAAATATATGCATATTCCCCTCAGGGATATCCAACTGAGACTGAAAAACCGCACAAAAAACGAGCTAAAAAATTACTCTGACCCCCCATTAGGTCGCCACAATTGGATGGCACAGAGAGTGGACCTAAAAACGATTTGAAAATCGAGCTAAATGCATTCGAGTGCCGCAAAGTGACCGCAGAATGCCAAATGCAGTTTTGCATTCCGCATCCGCTCCGAAAAATGGAACAAAAGCTCTCGCCAAAAGCCAATGTGGCTCCATCTCCGTTTACATTTACATTTCGAATCCTCCGACATGGACATGGGCCAAACAAAATTATGTTAATACCATGCTGAGCTCCATTGCAGATTGGCTGCAACTCGTAACCGAATCTCCGTAGCCAGAATCCACACATCCGAGTCGGAGTCCCGGGGAATCAGTCATGCCTGGGACCCCAAATCCAGAGCCAGGGGCACATGGTGGCTTAACTCTATGCCGAATGCGAGAAGATAATTTCATGTTTGGACTCTGTGCAGGAATTTCCGGCTTTTGGAAATTCAGGAAAATGCAGATTACGAACAAATGCCAACAAATGTCATTAAAGTGAACTCCGAACAGCTAACATTAAGGCAAATTGGGGTACAGTCACGGCTCGATAACTGTCTATCGATAGCTGAGTGAAGGCAACTCTTTTTGGATTCAGTTGAACTCCTTCGGTGGGGCAGCTTAAATTGCCAAATTTATGGACCATTACTCTCGCTTTCTCTGTCTCTGTCGCTGTCTCTGTCCCGCAACAAAAGAGAACTTTGGCTGCATTTTGTTGCAATTGCAATTTCTGCACACTTACAACGGTAATTCGTGTTAACTTTTCGTGTAATGTGCAAATTTATGGCCCTCGCACTGGGAGAGACAGAGAGAGGGAGTGAGAGAGCTGGAGAAAGCGAATGTGCAATGGAATGGAATGAATGTGGGATGACAACTCTGGCCGGTACAGTTGGGTATGAAACTTAAAAACCAAGAACGGAAGAGTACTGTTATTTAATACTTACGAATTCCTTTCATACATTGTTACCTTGAGTTAGTTATTATTTTTATTTAATTATATTTATTGCTGAAGTTGAGTTGTAAATGGGTAGGGCAACTCTGGCATTGAGAAGCATCACAAATTAGTAGTTTATGTAAAAGATAACTAGTTCTATTGATATTGGGAATATTTTGTACTGACTAATCTTGTTTAAGTTATTTATTACCCTTTATATATTTATATTCATTTAACAGTTGCGTCATACATGGGAATGGCAACTCTGGCAACTCTAAATTGCAAATTAATGGTGTATTTATTGAGATAAAAAATTACTTATATATTTTTTTCTAATCTGATTTGTTTCCTAAATAATTTGTATTTTATTTATATTAATTAGCAGTTGCGTCATACATAGGAATGGCAACTCTGGCAACTCTCTACTGCAAATTAATGTGGTTTTTATTCAGATAAGAAATTACTTATATATTTTTTCTAAGCTGATTTTTTATTTTAAATAATTTGTAAGCAAGAGAAATCATTTAAGCATTATTTCCAGCTGACCTTTAATTGTTGCCACCAATACAAGTATGTTTGCCATCCTTTCCCAACTTTTGCAACCCTCCTTGGTCGCTCGTCTGTCGCCCAAGTTGGCCATAATTTACCCAAGTCTGGTGCCGTGTCTACCAATTGGACCTGGACCTGGGCGCCGCCTGCGTTGTGCGGAAAATCATGTGTGTGCAAAGTGTCTTTGTCTTTTGGGCCAAGAGGACAGATTTATGGCCCAAAAGGCAGACGGCAGAAGGTTCAAGGGTTAATAAAGCTTAATAATTCCGCTTCCACTTCGAGTGTTAACTGCAGCAGCGCCGACCTTAAGTTCCAGCTTTAGTTGCAGGCCCAGGATCCCAGGATCCCACCTGCCGCCGAGGTCATAAAATTCCGGCCGGCCCGAAGGCACATCTATCAAAAATTTATTTTTACTACACACAAAAATTAAATTATATAGTCAGTCGCTCAACTTGATGAATAAGTGGCCATAAAAAAAAAGAAAGAAAGAAACGAGAACCAAAGTCGGTGGGAAATGGAAATGGAAATGAGGGCGGCGAGGGAGGAGGGCTGGCAGCTGGACGTCAGCATAAAAATCAATCTAATTTCATTAAAGTCAGTCAACATAAAAAACGGACATCGCTCTCTCGCTTCCGTGTCCGCCTCTTGCCTTTTTCTGCTACTTTTCCTCCAAGACAATGGGGAAAATCGTGAGAAAAGCGCTAGACGGGAGAGGGGGGCACTTGGGACTGCCGAGGGGAAATTTAATTTTCCTGAAAAATAGAAAGGAAAAACCTGGGGAAGACCCTGGAGCAGCTGTGGTGGAAGTTCAAAGCTTGTGAAAAATGCTACTGTTTTTAGAAAAATTGAGTCAATGATTAATTATTATATTTACTTAGTTCTAATAATTTTTAAGACATATTTAAGAATATTTTTATTGTTTTTAAATATGTTTTCTGCTTTTAGAGAGGGTAATAAAATGTTTTGAAGGAACTATTCCCTATCTTTTATATATATATTTTAGAAATGATTTAAAAAAAGGGTTTCCCAGATAAATTATATGGCTAAAATAAAATTCCGTGACTAGTCAAGGATAAATAACGCATCCTTGCCCAAACACTAGCAGGTTAATTCATTAATATGGATTACACATCACCGAATCGAGCCGGCGATCCATCAGCCTTGACTTGGGTACAGTTGCCCCCAAAAGGGGGCCTTTTTCTCAGGCAAGAAAAGTAATTCCTTTCGCCGAGCATAATGTAAATCTCGTGTTAGGGCCCCGCACATAACTCAGGCCGAAACACGGGCAATAAAACATTTTCCATTTCCCACTTCCCACCTAATGACACACACGCCCCCCACCCACCACCCACCACACACACACACGTGAAGGAGTGAGAATGGGAAAAGCCGGCCGGGTTCATAAATTCAATTCAATTCGACCAGCAGCTGCAGTTGATTTGAGTCTCCGTTTCGAGTGATTTTCTTAATGTAGTTCAAAGGAAACTGAAGATTCCGGGTAATGGGAAATGGGGAAATGGGAAAGGGAAAGGGTTTCTTTTTTCACGGCAACTCCTTAAGTGCTGCTGGGTGGCTCTGCCTGATCTAATAAATTTTCACTACGCTTGGCTCTGGCTCGAGTTTTCGGCGAAGAAGGAGGCGTTTCAGATTTTTGAATAATATTTCACTTGCAGGTGGTTATGCATCATGTGTGTATGTGCGGGTGTGCTGCTGGTGTAATTGTCTGAAAAATTACCATGTCTACATGACACGCACCCACGCACGCGCCGCCATTAAATCACATTTTCCGAGGTGTTTTTTTGGGTTGTGAAAATGGGGTTTGTCTGGGGGGTGTTATTTTCCATCCCAGATGTAAGACACAGGTAAAGCTCTGCACATTTTAAGGGGAAAACTAAGCATCACTTATTATCCAACGTTAGCAATAAATATTATTCAGACAAATGCATAAATAAATAATATAACCATTTATTTGGAGAGTAAACTTACTTACTTTAATTAAAGATTAATAGCAAATACAGCCAAGTTACATAATTTGTAGAAAATATTATATTATCAAAAATTATTTTGAGTTTTGAATGTATTAGTGTGACCTAAAGCATAAGATATTAATTTGTTGTTTATCTCATTCTTTTTTTTTACACCAAATACATATAAAAATCATATTAAAACGAGTTAAAATAAATTAAATTGATAGCATTTCTGTATTGAATGACTTGATATATTATTTGGCAAAGGTTATGTTGCATTTTTATTGGTTTAGTATGAGGAAAGGCAAATCTTCTTTTTATTCCACTATATTGATTACCTTAAAACTAGTAGAACTAATTAATATTAATCTAAGGGTACATTTCCAACATTCTGTTATATTTTTAATGGTTTAGTGTGACCAAATGCATATGAGAAGCAAATAGAGGGCGTTTAATATTGCAAGGATTCACCGCACCACGCAAAAACCCCATTTTATCAGCACTCTTTGCTCCTGCTGATGGAATTCCCAGTCAGGCCGAAAAGTCCCCAAATAGTTAACACATTTTCGCATTCACCTGTCCTGTCAGCCGCCGTGCAGTTGTCAGAGAAGTGTCGTGGCAAATCTCGCCGTTTATTTTATGTTTGATTGAAACTCTGATTAATTTCAGCAGTCACAACGGGGAGCGCGCACGTCGTCCCTGGTATCCCGATTTTGGATGGAAGACACCCTACCCCCATCCCTCCCGATTTCCAACCACCCCCGCAGGTTGCCGTATGTTTGGTGTTGTCAACACCTTGGCACAGGTGCGCCTCATTCGCTTTCGGCTTTCATTTGTAATGAGTGCTGGGCACACGTACGGCGCATTGGTTACACGGCAGGAGACACGGCACCGGATGCGGATGCGGATGCGGTAGCGGATGCGAATGTTAAGTGGGGGGGGGGGTACTACCCCTCACCATGTGTGTGTTGTGGAACAATCTGTCATACGCTTTTGTTAGGGAATCGCTGAGGGTATGGTGACTTGGATAATGAACGGGAACTGAATAAAGCTAAAGTTAACGATTAAAGATATGAAGTTTAAGGCCTATAGATATATTCATGTTTATAAAGTATTCGAAGGGACTAATTTATATTTTATTTTGAACTTAATCAACATATAACAAAATCCTTAGACTATTTACTTTCTAAAAGTGCCTTGTCTCAATTTGGTATGGCAAAAATAAAGACATATCGGCATGTTATCGAGTTTAGGTCGATATACTTATGATTTGTATTTGTAGATTTAATGACCTCTAAGTCTAACCTTATTTACTCTTAAGTTATCGATTAAAGATAGTAAGTTTAAGGCTATTAACAAATGTTATCGATATTTCTCGATATATTAATGTTTATAAAGTATTCTAAGGGACTAATTTATATTCATTTTGGGCTAAATAAACATATAACAAAATCCTTAGACTATTTACTTTCTAAAAGTGCCTCGTCTTAATTTGGAATGGTAAAAATAAAGACATATCGGCATGTTATCGAGCTTAAATCGATATACTTTCGATTTTATTGATAGTTTCTTTTTAAATAATTTTTTTTTAGTCTTCTTAGAGCATTTTTAGTTCGGTTTTAGCTTGTTCCACTTGTTCATATCTGTTGTATTCTCATGATTATCACTTTGCACGTCCTAGCCCGATGCTTTATAGTTCCGTTGGCCGTTGGCCCATCTGCTCCTGGCCGGGTCCTGTTTATGCGCTTTGCGTGATCACATTTAGTCCATACATACCCTCCTCGTTCGCCAGGATGTGGAGTGCTCCGCAGGTTAAGCTGAGCTGGCTCATAATGCAGGGCAACAAGCTCGTAACTCGTAACTCTCGTGGATTTAATGGCCGCCAGTTGTTGTCCTCGCGCCAGAAGGACTCCTTGGGGAGCCCTGGAATGGGAACGGGAGCACAAGTAGAAGGAGCAGGAGCAGGAACAGGAGCAGCCTAGCTAATGCCAAGATCTAATTGCTGAAATCAGTGTATAAACTAACCCTATCTACCCGGAACTTTCGCCCCACGCTTTATCGCCAGCTGCTTCTACCCGATATTATCCTTAAAAGCCGGCAAGACGTTGCCAAGGCCATAACCAAGTTAAAAGCAGCTAAAATAGACACCTGGGACTGGCGAGAGAGAGAGAGAGAGAGGAGGAGCAGGACTGGCAGGTGCAGCTGCAGATGGCCAGGAGTCGTCCCGGCTAAGTAAGTGCAGCTCAGCCCCAGCTCAATGCTCAGCTCCTGGCTCTTGGCCCAGTTCTCTCGGCTCTCAGAGCTTCCAGGGGGCCCAATCCAGTGCCACAAAATTTATTGACTTTGTCGGTGTCGTGTCCTCAGCAGTATTCCTCCTGCACTCTCCTCCACTCTCGGTTCAGAGACTAAAATAGTTTAGCTTACGGAGGTCTCAGCCTTACACAGAAGAAAACGGAACCGCTTAGACCTTTTGTAAAATGTTTAATATTATTTAGAGAATATTTTTCAAAGCTTAAACATAAAAGTAATCTTGTAGTTGGTTTGCTTGACACATACAAAATAATATAAAAGCAGAATCCGATTAATTTTAGTTTTTTATTTTTATTCAAGTGCAAAGCCATCTCTCTCAGCAGCATCTGGAGCTTAGCTGCAAGTCAAAGACAGCTCCAGGATGGGCCTGTCTTAATAATTTGGCACCTGGACTAAATTAAAACTGAAGTCCTGGCCATAAATCCAGCTGAGTTCGCCACACACACACACATCCACACCGGGCAGTACCATGATGATGATGATGATGATGATGATGGCGCTGGCAAAGCCCCATCTCAATCTCCACGGCCAACTGTCGTCCAGCGATGTCCTGCCATGTCCTACCCGGCCATGTTTTGTCTCCTGTTTGTCCTGACTTTAACAGCCCCGACGGAGACGGGGCACGGCATGTTGTTTATGGGCACGTGTAATCACTTGGCCATGGTCCACTTGATGGCCATCAACTGCGACTGCGACTGGACGGGACGGGACTGGACTGCATACAGTGCCAGCTGCATCCTTCTAGCCAAGGGGGTCCACTTAACGGGGAGTGCGTATCGTAAATATCCTGGAACAATGATCACAACAAAGGATTCTCATTCGAATTGTAAATAACTCGAGTACTTAATCGTATTACTTGTTGTATTTGTAGTAATTTAATCCATTTATAATGATTAAACGTAGCATTTTTGATGTTTTTGTGTAGAACGTAGAATGCATTTTTTTTACTAATTTGTTTCATGTATAATGATTAAACTCATTAGCTTCTTATATTTTTATGTATTTCTATTAGTATTTACACCAAAAGAAGTAAAACTAATGGAAGTTTAAATCATTTCTGTTCTGAGAGAGTCGAGCAAATATTTTCAGGGATTATGCAGTATTTATTATGGTTTAGTGTGACCAAATGCATATGAGAAGCATGCCTCTTTATCCCATGATTAAGTCGTTGCATTTTTTTACAAGGCAAGGCTCTGCCAGAATTCCAATCGTTTTAATCGATTATTTTCGGGACAATCGATCTTTTAAGTGCTTCGAATCGTTATTAAGCGTTTCTCTTCATTTTCCCCTACCGTGTTTCCGTCTGTGTGAAAATCCTTGAAGCCTTGAAGTGTGCTCTGAACACTGCCTTAACTCGATGACTCTTTGATTGCAGGACCTCCGTGCACCTGGGCTGCAGGACACAGACAGACAGACAGAGAGGGACAGGGGGCTGGAGCACATAGCTGGAGGCAGACATTTGGATGGACACTCGCATATGTACACCCTTTCTCCCTCTCGCAAACACACATGGGCACATTCCTGTGAATTTTTGTGAATTGAAATTTTTGAAATTTCCCGTCACAGTCTGCACTTTGCTGTGCCGGCCAGACACATTGGAATCCCGTTAATTGCTCCAAGAGCAAACTGAGCGTGGGGTAAAGGCCTACAGGGATAAGGCAAGGGATACTCGAAAAGGGATGACCTCTGGGTCTAGCTATCATATAAATTGTATCAGGTGAGCCATAGGAATCTTTGGGGACCTAAAATCAATTGAAATTGTGGCCAAAAGTATGCTACAGAAATAATTTCAGTTAATTTGGTGCTCAAAATATTTATTTGCATGCTTTTGGACACTTAGTTAATTGATTTTAAATCTATAAAATATTTAATTTTATTCATTTATTCGTTTTTGATTCAGTGAATAATATATTGTAAGAAATAAGTTTTGGCCAAAACACCACAAAAAAGAAAAAAATAATAATTAATTTTGGAGTAAATAAATAAATAAATTCATTGATTTAAATATTTCAAACTAAGTTTTGGTTAAATAAATCAAAAATAAATAATTAATAAACAATACCAGACAAATAAAGAATTTAACAGCACGTTGAGAGTGGGACTGTTGATAGTTTAACTATTTAATTTATTATTAATAATATTCCCCTCGAATTGCAACAGTAGCAGTAACCGTAGCATACCTTCTGTTAAATTCAGAAATTACCACGTCCTCCTCCTCCTCCTGCTCCTGATGATCCCCCGCACGACGCACCTGGTCCCGACAGGCGGAGGACAGGCGGCATGCGAGGCATGCAGAGGCACATGCCCATGTATAGGCGGCAAACTTAGATAATAAATATAAAAGAAATTGATCCACTTGTATTGTATTTATTTCATCATCCCTCCCGGTAGGAAACCATAAGATTCTGGGCCTTGATGTCGATCGCTCGCTCGGTTGGGTTAGCTCGAAAATTATCACGGTGACACTTTATTGGGGAAGCGGGAACTAAATGCACACACACTTTATGACACTTTCCTACTTGGGGCTTGCCATGCTCTGATTTTGCTATTATTTTCCGGTATCCAGACGTCCGGCCACCCGTGAGATCGATTATTCCGTGCGCGCTGCCTGATCTTGCTGTCAGCCGTCTCTGCTGCGCTGCCGCCGATCATCCACGTCCACTCATATCCACTAGCGGGGCCTCCGCGCCATCGGATATTTCTAAACGATATAAATTAGCACAAGTGCAAGGCATTGGAGGCGTCGTCCGAGGCCAAAAAGATTTCCCAAAGTTTCCTTTGACACAGCTGACGATGACAAACGACGCCTCGTCATACTGATCGATTTCCTCGCCGCCTGCCAACTCGGCTTTCTCTGGAAGGGATTACGATATTAGAAGAGTTGAAATGTTTGACAATTAAAACTATCAGTTACTTGTTGGTGTCGTTGCGAATCCAATTGTTTACGATCGTCAGCTGATTCTCGTTCAGCAGGGCTCCCAGATCGTTTTTTTTTTTTTTTAATCATGCTGCCAGATCTCTCGATTTCCCCTGTTATAAAATTTTTTCATATGCAACCAGAGCATAATTTTAAGCCTAATTTGTGGATATTTTATTAAAATATTAATATTAAAAAATAAAAGAAATGGGTCCACTTCATCCCTTTACAATAAGAATGCAACTGTAAAAAGAGTTTATTTGTTGGCAACTTTTAAGCAAATATGTGGATATTTTATTTAAATATTAATTTAAAAAATAAAATAAATCGAAAAATGTTCGATGGTTTTATAAATCAAGTGTACTATTTGCACTTTACAATAAGAATGCAACTGTAAAAAGAGTTTATTTGTTGGCAACTTTTAAGCAAATATGTGGATATTTTATTTAAATATTAATTTAAAAAATAAAATAAATCGAAAAATGTTCGATGGTTTTATAAATCAAGTGTACTATTTGCACTGAATCGGCCCGAGCCCGAGCAGTCGTTCTCTTCAACATCGCTCAAGAAGAGCGTTCTCTTCAAGAGCGTTCTCTTCGAAAAGGAGCACTCTCTTAGCCCCGTTGCACTGTGGGGATACTAGACCAAATATCGTGACAAAAGTAAAGTTATGCTCGAATGCAACTATAAAACCATAAGCTCAGACATTTCTAATGCATAATTCAAACACACTTTTCATATAAATGCTAATATTTTTAATAAAAAGCGATATTTTCTTAAATTTTCTAATCAAAAAAACAAACTTTGCTGAAAATTTTACTTATTCATGTTTTTTACTTCCTTTATTGCCTTTAAACAATGCCTCATTAATGTTTCTTTTCACTATACGCCTCCGCTGATTTATGTCGCTGATTTGGCCTTTTCAGCCCATAGTGCGTTGTTTTTGTTTCGGCTTGCGCTGGCTAGCTCCGAAGCATAACGGTTTTCTCGTCGTGGCGTCAAGTTGTGTGTCGCGTCCGCGTTGGCGTTTTTTTTCGCGTTTCGCATTTGTTTGTTCAATTGTTGTTGCCCCGCGTCTTGCAGCGTTTTCTTATTGCTTAACCAGAAATTGCACTGCACTCCGCCGCGTATTTTTTTATGTTTTTAGTTAGTGTGTGTGTGTGTGTGATTAAGCTGAAAGGGGAAATGAAAAGAGAAACACGATTGTGCCTGTCCCAAACAAACAGCAAACAAGCAACAACAACAAGTGCAACAGCTGTTTCTTAAGATTTTTAGGCGAAAAATGCAAAATACTGAATTCAGACGCAAGGCAATAAAAAAGTAAGCGCTCAAAGCCAAAAACAATTCACACAGCAGCGGTAGCCGTTTACCGTTGCCATTTTTTTGTTTTTTTGTTTTTGTCGCAATAACAACAACAGCATCGCAAGGCAAAGGGAGCCACAAACAAAAACAAAAACAAAAGTGAGGCAGGCACAGAACAACAACAACAACTGCGCAAGCTGAATACGAACAAGAAGAGCCAGTGAAAGACGAAGAAGAAGAAGAAGTGTGCGCAAGTTCTCTCTCACGTGTTTGGCCGACATCGACGTCGACTGAGGCAGCGACAGCGCGGCAGCGAATGCAAAAGGAAAAGGAGAAGGAGGAGGAGTAGGCGAATAGGGAAATTCCCATGCGGCCGTTTATTCCACATTCGCGATGATGATGGAAATGCCAGCAAGGAAGATGAAGAGCGAGACGAGGACGACGACGATGATGATGATGATGAAGCTGTCGAAGCGAGAGAGGAAAATTACAGCAGCAGCCACCAGCTGTTAGAAGAGAGAGCGAAGGTGCGTACGAAAAACTTTACTTTGTTTGTGTTTTTGCCAGATCCTTGATCGTGACGGCTAGCTAGCCGTCTCCCTCACTCCCCAAGGCTTTTCAGTAAGTATGTCAATGAATACGCTCAGGTGGGATCTAGAGAGAGAGAGAGACAGAGGTGGAGGGAGGAAAAAATCACTTGATTTGTCGTCGCCTAATTTGGCAAAAATGAAAAAAAAATAGAATTAGAAAAACGAAGAAGCTAGAAGAAGACGGAAGACACAACAAACAAGAAAGTAAACACAAAAAGAACACCAGAAAGTGAGCAAGTGAGTCACAGCAGCGGGGAAATAATTAGAAGTTATTAAGAACACATTTCAATTATAATTTAATTCTATATCATGATTATTTCCTATTGTTTTTTGTTTAAATTATTGAAATTATTTCACAGGAATATAGCTTTATTTTTGAATCTTGCATAAATGGTCACAATTATTTTCAATACCCTTTCTTTTAAGAGGCTTATTTCTGATATATTAACTTTATTTAAATAAATACTTGAGTCTCCTAAATGCTTGACCACCACTGTGACAAGTTGTGGGTGCTGCTGGCGAGAGGGCGGTTGTGGGCGTTGGTGGTGGGGGTGAGTCAAACATGGCGCAATATACCAAACAATTCCATTGATTTTTCTTGTGGGAATAGTTGGGAAAGCGACACTGTAGACATAGAAGGAAACAACGGTCTGCTTTTCCGCTGGCAAAAAAAATAAGGGAGCCATCTGCACCCTTGGCACCACCCCCAGCACTCACACACCCTTCCGTCCTGCTCCTCCACATCGTTGTCCTTGTTGCTGTTTTATTTGTTTGCGCTTTCCTTTTGCGTCTGTCTACTGTCGTTGAACTTTTTGCAACCAGCTTCGACTTCTCGTTTTCCCGCACCCCTTTTTTCTAACCTTGCCACCTCATGAGTTGTGTAAGTAGCAGTATTTTTTCTACCTTTTGCTTGGAATTTATGTTAATTTGGTGCTACATTCCTTGGCCAGCTCCCTCATTCCTGCCTTCCTCATCCTGGCCTCATCCTCCTTGTAGTTCTTGGTAGTTCCTTCCCCTTGCTCCCTTATCTGTTTGGCCTTTGTTTTGGTTTTTACCACCGATGTAGGGTAGGTTAGGATTCCGGGATTCTCTCGGGATATATCCGGAATTGGCCAACTATTTGGGAAGGCATCCTCGAAATTCTATATCAATCGGATGCGCATTTCTGTTTGATTTAATGGCTCACAGGAATGCGGATTGAGGATGTTTCAATTAAGTGTTATCGTGGTTCCCATGTCGATTATTCTTTATTTCGTAGATTTATCTTGTTTTTTTTTCACTTTTTAATGTGTTTTAGTTTTCGTTCTTCAAGTTGTAGTGTGACCGTAGTCTTCCTCTCTTCTTAATCCTAATTTTGTTAAGTCGTATCTTACTCCAATTGACACAGCGGAATTGGAACATAAATGCGGAAATTCAGCATATAATGCTATAATGCAAGCTACTTTTATAGATATTAGATAGCTTGCTTATAGATATTATTCAGTTAATCAATAAGTAAGATTTTTGTTTGGTTTATCAAACCATATATAGCCCTAACTCGTACTTCTCAAGTTCTGTGAGTAATCATTAGTCAGCCTTTATTAAAGAATCACATCTCCTATTAGTTTTTTTTTTTTTTTTTTTTTTTTTTTTTTTTTTCGCTTATCGGTGAGGTTTACCTATTTTTCCTCTCCTTACTATAGATTATAATATTGTAAGCCACTGTGACTCATTAGGAAGCTAATATAGTTCATATATTACTTACTAGTTTTACTTAATAATGCCATTTAGATGGCCGAGTTCATTGTAGTTTTAAATAATCTTTTTTACGAGTCAAGTCAGGGCTGCGATTGCCTTTTCCCTTGGACACTTTTCCGCTGCATTCGGACTCTGTTTTTCTAGCTTCTCTTGCTTTTCTCGCCTTCTCCCCGGTGACAAGTAAACTTTGCCATTCAAAGTGCATTTACCGTTGGCGCCTTCAGTGGGCTTCCTTCGCGCTGTCCTGCCAACACGTGGATACGTGACTGTGTCGGTTTTTCCTGCCGTTTTCACCTACAATGTCCCCGGCATTAGCCAAGAGTGCAAGGGTTGTCATTTCCCCCGAACTTCCTTTGCCACCCCCTTCGCCTTTCCCTACCATTTGCCATTTTCCTTCTTCCTTGCTTTTGTCACCGAGGAAATTGTTGATGTCATTTTCATTTTCATTTTCATTTCGGTGTTGTTTTGTTTAGCGAGTTTTCTCGCTTTGTTCTCCTTGTCTCTATGGCGAAAAAAACCCTTCAACACTCACTCGGGCTCTATCTCTCTTCTATTTTTCGGTCCCAATGTGAAGCTTTCGCCAGGAAAAGCCCAAATTCGAAATTGGAAATTTGCAGCGAGTAATTGGTTTTTGTTTTTCTTTAGTTTCCGTCCGAATGGTGTGGAAATCTTGAAAGTTTTCTCACGATGTGGGTCAGATTTTGAGGTCTTAGATGAGCAGGAGCAGGATATTTGTCGGAATAAAACTTCTATGCATTTTATGCGCCCAAAACTAGAATGGAGTGCAGTTTTTATTCGAAGGCACAGCTGCTGTTCCTGCTGCTGCTCCTTCTGGCGCTGAATGCAAACCTCAAATGGCAATTCCATGAACTAAACACGCACGCAACATAAACATAACTTGGCCAAAAGCAAAAAAAAACGAGAAAGAAAGCTAACTTCGGTAAACCGAAGTTGGTATACCCTTGCAGTCTGCAATTGGATCATTGAAAATCGAACCATTTTAGTAATGTTGAAAAAATATAGAATTTTGTAAATTTTACATTTTACATGTAGAATGTTACATTTTCATATAAATTGACCGATCGTTTCTATGGCAGCTATATGATATAGTGGTCCGATCTTAATGAAATTAAAACCGTAATTCTAGAACCATAAAAAACTGCTAGGTCTGAAAATTTATAGAAATACGTGGAAAAACAAAGAAGTTAAATTTTTTTTTACATTAATTTCGCCATCATTCCTATGGCAGCTATAGGATATAGTAGTCCGATTTCGGTCGTTCCGACATATATACTGCGTGCTAAAGAAATAAGGCTATGCTGAAAATTTCAGCCCGATAGCTCAAAAACTGAGAGACTAGTTCGCGTAGAAACCGACAGACGGACAGACGGACAGACAGACAGACAGACGGACAGACAGACGGACATGGCTAGATCGACTCGACTGGTGATGCTGATCAAGAATATATATACTTTATGGGGTCGGAGATGCCTCCTTCACTGCGTTGCAAACATCTGGTCAAAATTATAATACCCTCTGCAAGGGTATAAAAAGGGAACTAAACCAAAAACTTGAGGGAAAAACATTTTCTATGGACGACCAAATACACTTCTTCGGATTTTAAAGATTTCAATTTCTGATGTTAAAAAAAAAGGACAAAATCCCTATCCTTAATATTTTAAACAACTTTAAAAATCTTAAAAAAAAAAAAACACAAATATGTTCGAAAAGAGAGTTGATCTCTCTTGGACGGACACTCTCTTGAACGGACACAATTAACAAGGAAATATAATTATAATGATAAGCTTTACTTATATCTTATATTTAAACATTCTTATGATCTAATCTTATTTCGATACTGAAAGAATTCTGTAATCAGCATTGTAAAATAGTAAAAATATCTCTTGAGCGGACACAGCGCACAGAGCAAATATGCTCACAACGTTAAACTTTAGATATTCTGAATAAGATATTTAATCTTATATTTAAGCATATAAACACTAAACGAGTTTTGTAATTCGCCTTGCAACATATTTAAAATCCCTATCGAGCGGAGACTTTGTCGAGCAGACACAACGAACATAACATAAATATAGCCTCGGTTTACATGCTCTTTTCAGGGTAGCCGAAATTTATATTCATACATTTCAAACTTTTAAACAATTATTAGCTTGTTCCGAAAGTTTTTTAAACATATGGATATACATGAAGGGTATCAGGAACTAACTTTTGCACAATGCGAGAGAGAGAAGCCCGAGACAAATTTTATTTTTGTTTTGTGCTGCATTTTTCTACACTTCCCTAGCTTTTCCTACCCATGGCAGACGTGGCCGGAAACGGAGGAAACTTTAATAAAAACATGTCAAGAGCACTTTTCCCCCACAAAAAAATAGAAAAGAGAGAGAGAGAAATGAGAAAAAAACCCAAAAACCACCTCTGCAACCGCAGTTGGCAGTCGTTCAGCGGTTGTTTTTAGACTTGACCAAGTTTATTGCCTGCCATATGCAATTGCCGTAGATTATTTTGGGGCTCTGCCGGGGACATCGCCCTTGTGTGTGCAGCACAGATTTGCCACGCCCCCACGAAAATAGCCAGAATAGCCTGAATGGCCGGAACAGCTAGCCAGGCAGGCAGGCAGGCAAGGCAGCCAGCCAGCCAGCCAGCGAAACCGAAACCGAGACTATCGCCAGAGAAATGCGAATTGCGAAAGGCTAGTGCTCCTTGGCAAACGGGGCGGCTACGTGATGTTGCCTCACTTGGCCAATTTTGGCCAACACTCCGCAGCACTGCACTGCACACCACACCGCACCCCACCGCACCAGCCTGGCCTCAAGTGCTCCATGGCACGAAGCTCTTGAGTTTGGAGCAATTCGCCGGGATCCGGGATCTTTGGGGAGTGCGACGACGACGCAGTGGGGATATATTGCAGATATCGCTGGGAACACAGCGTAGACAGAAGAGTCTTATCCTTGTTGAATTTCACACGAGGAGCTGTAGTTTTAAAGTGCTAATTCGTATATTTGCTTTTGAGAAAATTAGAACTACAATATAAAGGGGGAACTAGAAAGAGCCTAAATAGTATTATTTCAAGAGGTAATTGTTGCTGCATCTCACGGAATAAGCAGTTGGGAATTATTATTTAGAATTTAAATTACAAGTTGTAAATATCCATTAATTGTAAGCTAAACCCAATATTATTCTGTTGGCAGCCCGTAATCAGTCTTTCATTGGCCTTGCCCTTGATCCAAGTGTTTTGCTAACTGCCCGAATGAGTCCTTTGAGCATGTACCCTGCGATTGCCAGCCCACACGTGTTACGCCCCCAGCTTTCTCTCGTTCAAGGAAAGACCGCTTCCGCTGGGCTTCGACTGCCTTTGCTGCTCTTTGCTGGCGGCGAAACGAAGGCAGTTTCCAAAAACTGCTGTACATTTAATTAATTATTTATACAAGACAAGGTAAACGTGCCTGCGCAGGTGAGAGGGTGGATATATAGACAGACACAGGTACGGACACGGGACACGGGACACGGATACGGATACGGATCCTGTAACCGTAGCCTTCGTAGCAAACATTTTACGATACATCGTCGCTGTCGACGTCGACATCGTTTTTTGCATAATTGATTAAATGACTGGCTATATAGCACGGCGAGGGTACGAGGAAAACTAGGGGAAAATCGGGGGCGGCTGGGGCACCACCGAAGCTCAAATGAGAATTTACGACGGAAAGAAATCAAGCAGCAGCGGCGGGAAAAATAAAAGGAAGAGAGCAGCTCATCGGAAGATGTTCGCTGCTGGTTGGCTGCATGTTAGTTATGGTGTTGGTAAATGTTGTGATTATTGGCCAAATGAAAAATGCAGGGAATCGTCCTGCCAATTGGCCACAAAACACCTTACATTTTCCCCCCTCCGAATTTTGTCATCATCATTTGCAGCAGCAGTTTCGGTTTATTTCTCTCGATTTTTCTCGTTTTTTTTTTTTTTCGTTTTTTCTTGTGTTTTCTCATTGCCAGTGACCCTGACATTGAAACGAATGATGAAATTGTGGGAATTGGTGGAAAGGTGGAATACGGTGAAAATAAGGAAAATGAGAAGGAGCATAAACACTAATGTAATGAGATATTTTTGGCTTTTCTCAGGCGTTATTCATTTAATGACAAATTAAGTTAGTTTAATATTTACCTCCGAACTTTATGCATTTTTGGAAAGTATCTAAAAAAGGGTAGTGAACTAGTGGTTGGTAACGTTAACAAAAATAAATTACAAATAATTCAACTAGTTTCGTTTTCGGCACTAAGCAGTTCAATACTATTAATCGTCACAAAATTTGATATCGGAAACTTTTGGAGTTGAAGGTGTCATGGTCACTTTAATCTCAACTCGTTAAGAGGTGTTTTTGTTTGATACAATATAATGGCTTCTCATAAGCGCAGTATTATCAAAATGAGCATTTTTTTATTTTTACTATTATTTTCAACTTTATAAAAGCGACCGGGGCGCAAATTTGTTGCTTGCAGAAATATTGCTTGCATATTGCAATTCAAATGTATGACCGTTCCACATCTAGGGATTTATATTGCTCTTTGATATAAGTGAGGCCGAAGGTTTTTTTGTGCTTGACTTTTGAAATCAAGGAGCCTTAGCATAAGCAATCAAATTGACAACTTGGGCCCCTTCAATAAATAACCAAAAATCGACCTGCTGTCATATTAATCAAGAGCATTTAGTGTTAGCGATAGCAAGCAAATCCGAATTAAATAAAAAAGCTCAGCCAGGATCTGGATTGCGAAAAATGAAACCAGAGTCCGTCGCCCAGATTATGGAGCCACCCAAGTCGTTCGATCTATTCATGGATACAGTACTTAGTATTAACGCGTTCCTACGTAAGGGCGACGCTTACCAGAAGTCCAATCAAGACTTTGACAACGCCCTGGTACAGCTGGACGTGTATGCCTTTCTAATTGATTTTTGCCGTGAGCTATTAATAACCACTAAGGACAACCGCCCCAGCGAGAGAGCTTGGTTCCTGCTCGAGGAGGTCCAGAAGGTCCTGAAGGCCGTCGATCAAGACTTGCAACTGTCAAGCAGTCTTCGCCCGCTCTTTAACAACTGGTGCAAGGTTAAGGGGATACAACCACAACCACAACCGGACAATTCGGGCGGCTCCGGATATAAGGGTCCAGGAAAGCGATGCGCCGCCGTAAAAGATTCTCGTCCGGTCAAGTACCAGAACATGGCCACCTCCGAAGGCGACGACTCCATGGGCGAGAACTCCAAATGCCCGATCTCTGAGGTCCAGGAGCCAGAGTCTAATAGTGACAGCGGAGAATCCTCGATACAGATCACCATCGAGGACCAGAAGCGCGTTTTTGAATTGGCCCAGGGCCCGCTCTATCAGGTGCTCGTGAGCAAGTTCAGTCTGAAGATCAACCGCGCAGACCTCCTCTCCTTGGACGTAAGCAGTTTTGTGAATGACAACGTGATCAATTTCTACATGGAGCTCCTGAACCAGCGCGCGGAGCAGCATGTGGGCCAGCTGCCCAGCGTCCATGCAATGAATACCTTCTTTCTGCCGCGCCTGTCCGACGGATACGCGGCCGTGAGACGCTGGACGCGGAAAATCGATCTGTTCAGCAAGCAAATAATCGTAGTGCCGGCGCACCGCGGAGGGAATTCCGGGCACTGGACATTAGCCATCATTCACATGCGTGACAAGACCATAACATACTACGACTCGATGGGCGGCAGCAATAATCAAATACTCCTTATCCTTAAGAAGTACCTGCACCAGGAATCATTGGAAAAACGCAAGCAGCCCTTCGACTGCAGCGACTTCAAGTTCGTGAACGTTGAATATGTGTCGCAGCAGTACACTTACTACGACAGCGGCGTCTTCTGCTGCGTCGCCGCCGAGTACATAACGCGCGACGCTCCCCTCACCTTTGAGCAGAAGGACATGACCTGCTTGCGGAAGAAGATGGTCCTGGAGATAGCCGACGGCCAGCTGCGATCGGGTCCACCAAAGCGATGCGACGCCGTAGAAGATTCTCGTCCGGTCAAGTACCAGTGCATGGCCACCTCCAAAGGCGGCGACTCTCAGAGCGGGGACTCCGAGGGCGGGGACGCCGAGGGAGAGGACTCTGAGGATAAGGACTCAAAGAGCGAGGCCTCCGAAAGCCCAAACTCCGAGGACCAGGAGTCAGAGTCTAACAATGACAGCGGAGAATCTTCCAGCGCAGCGAACCTGGCTGTGAAAAAGGAGATTCAGATCACCATCGAGGACCAGGAGCGCGTTTCGAAATTGGTCCAGGGTCCGCCCACTCAGGTGCTCGTGAGCAAGTTCCGGCTGCAGATCAACCGCGCAGACCTCCGCTCCTTGCACGGAAGCAACTGGCTGAATGACAACGTGATCAATTTCTACATGGAGCTCCTGAACCAACGCGCGGAGCAGCATGTGGGCCAGCTGCCCAGCGTCCATGCAATGAATACCTTCTTTCTGCCGCGCCTGTCCGACGGATACCCGGCCGTGAGACGCTGGACGCGGAAAATCGATTTATTCAGCAAGCAAATAATCGTAGTGCCGGTGCACCGCGGAGGGGATTCAAAGCACTGGACCACGGCCGTTATCCACATGCGTGACAAGGCCATACGATACTACGACTCGATGGGCGGCAGCAATAATGAAGTACTCCTTATCCTTAAGAAGTACCTGCACCAGGAGTCATTAGACAAGCGCAAGGAGTTCTTCGACTTTAGCGACTTCAAGCTCGAGAACGGTAAGAATGTGCCGCAGCAGGACAATTACAACGACTGCGGGGTCTTCTGCTGCGCTTTCGCCGAGTACATAACGCGCGACGCTCCCCTCACCTTTGAGCAGAAGGACATGGCCTGCTTGCGGACGAAGATGATCCTGGAGATAGTCGACGGCCAGCTGCGATCGGGTGGCTCCGGATCTAAGGGTCCACCAAAGCGATGCGACGCCGTAGAAGATTCTCGTCCGGTCAAGTACCAGTGCATGGCCACCTCCAAAGGCGGCGACTCTCAGAGCGGGGACTCCGAGGGCGGGGACGCCGAGGGAGAGGACTCTGAGGATAAGGACTCAAAGAGCGAGGACTCTGAGGATAAGGACTCAAAGAGCGAGGCCTCCGAAAGCCCGAACTCCGAGGACCAGGAGCCAGAGTCTAACAATGACAGCGCAGCGAACCTGGCTGTGAAAAAGGAGATTCAGATCACCATCGAAGATCAGGAGCGCGTTTCGAAATTGGTCCAGGGTCCGCCCACCCAGGTGCTCGTGAGCAAGTTCCGGCTCCAGATCAACCGCGCAGACCTCCGCTCCTTGCACGGAAGCAACTGGCTGAATGACAATGTGATCAATTTCTACATGGAGCTCCTGAACCAGCGCGCGGAGCAGCATGTGGGCCAGCTGCCCAGCGTCCATGCAATGAATACCTTCTTTCTGCCGCGCCTGTCCGACGGATACGCGGCCGTGAGACGCTGGACGCGGAAAATCGATCTGTTCAGCAAGCAAATAATCGTAGTGCCGGTGCACCGCGGAGGGGATTCAAAGCACTGGACCACGGCCGTTATCCACATGCGTGACAAGGCCATACGATACTACGACTCGATGGGCGGCAGCAATAATCAAGTCCTCCTTATCCTTAAGAAGTACCTGCACCAGGAGTCTTTAGACAAGCGCAAGGAGTTCTTCGACTTTAGCGACTTCAAGCTCGAGAACGGTAAGAATGTGCCGCAGCAGGACAATTACAACGACTGCGGCGTCTTCTGCTGCGCTTTCGCAGAGTACATAACGCGCGACGCTCCCCTCACCTTTGAGCAGAAGGACATGGCCTGCTTGCGGACGAAGATGATCCTGGAGATAGTCGACGGCCAGCTGCGATCGTAAGCTGTGGCTTTGGGCACTTGGCACTTCAAATATAAACAATTCTTTTATTTTCGTTTATGTTTCAATAAAAGGGAATCAAGAGAGTTTTATTCAATTTCCAGTCACAAAACAAATGTCGGCCACTTAACCCTTTAGAATCCCGTTGAAAGCCAACATATCGTCTAACAAAGCCCCGGGCTTTTTTGAAAGAAGCCAATTAAATATGTACGGCTGTAACTAAATGAAACAAAAACACCTCTTGATGTTTATTTTCTGATAGATAGCATAAATCAAGCTAGTTCTTAACTTACCTGAACTATTGAGGGGGATTTCATTATGAGTACATTTTTATAATTTAGAAAAATAGTTTTCTGAGGCCTTAGGACATCTTCGTAATTTAGCAAATTGTAGTAAAATTTCTCAAGCATTTCAGACATTTTTGGCATTAAAATGAATGTACAACTTACTTTTCTTTGCTCGCCTTAAACTCTCCGAGTTCATTGCCATCTATTGGAAGACCGCTTTATACTTATTTGTCTCTCATTTGTCTCGGTCATTTTTCTTGTGGAGCACTTTGTTTGTTTGTTTTCATTGATGGCCCCGATTTGGCCCATTTGAACTTTGAACCTTTTGCCAGAGGCAGAGCCCCCTCAATGCTGCTTTAGCCAGCATTTTCCCCATTTTTTTCGAGCTTCCAACTTGGCTTGGCTATGCAAACATGCAGCACCCCCAGCGCTTTCAGCCGCTTTTCCATCTCCTTTTTCCTGCCATATGCTAATGGCTCATGTGCTTGTGTGTGTGTGTGTGTGTGTGTGTCAAGTGTATATCCTTTCGGCATAGCGAGTGCATTTTCTTGTCAACGCTGACATTTCCTGCACTTCGGCCTTGTTTTTCCAACCTCAAATAGTCTCCCCTGCTGCCTCTTTCAGCTCTCCAACAGCTCCACCCACAATTTTTCGCCTGTCATTTCTCGTTTAATGAGCATTTCCCTTTTGTTTTCCGTGTTGTAGCTGCCAGCTGATGATAAAAGCCAGGAATTATGATTGCTCCACATTCGTGGGTTGTCAGTCGGATTTTCTCGCCGACTCCTGACATCTGTGCACAGGCAGAAAATGGTTTTAATGGTTTTTAAATTAAATATTTGATGTCTTTAAATAATTGGAAATATCTCTAATGTTTTAGACACAATTTCAAGCGATTTTGTGTGTGGCACTCCTGATAATATAACTATTACTTAGCATTTTACATTACTTATTATATTGAAAGCTTTGTCGGTGTTATTTTTCAGTGCCTTTACGGATATGTGTGGCGTGTGCTGAAGTGATGGGTGGAAAATAGGGGGTGGTAATGGGTGGAAAATGGAAGGAAGGATGCACAAAAGGTAGCTGCAAGTGAGCTCTATTTGAGTTGAGTTTCCAGCGAAGTTGCTCATCACATAAGTTCTCATTTGTCCTTGTTTCGAAATTCTTTTTTTATGTCCCTAACATGTTTTGTTTTCTTCTTTTTTTGTAGGCTAAATAATCGTCTTGTACAGTGAAGAGTACTTGTAAGTCTTTTGCAATAAAAGTGTCTCTGACGAGATGATAGCTTCCTTAGTTTTCAGAATATATACACAAGTTTTCTTGTAGCATTTCCTTGGATTTATTTAGGCTTTCCCATTGGGTAAATCTCAAATAAATAAAAACTAAAGCGTTTAATTTAGCTATATAAACATGGAAAACATTGATTTTGAATTGCGCCACCGCGGAAGCATATATAATTTCGATTCCAGTTTATTTATTTAACTCGACTTTGTTTATTTGTTTACTATTTTTCAGTATTATTAGCAAGACTTGCTCGTGTTTATTTGGGGAAACTTAATATTATTTATCATTCGCTGGCCTTGATTATTTTGTTTCTCCCAAACTAATATCTGCAATCAATAATGAATTTATGGCTAGTTCGTGATCCTCATTTGTCAGAAAACCACCCACGGAGAACATAGAACCAGGTCAGGGTCGTTGCCATCCTAGCAATTAAGATTTTCCTTCCTTTGCCCCAATATTTTTAGCTTTTTTTCGGTTTTGCTGATATTTTTTCCACATTTATTTTTATTTTTTGCACGACATAGGCGCCATTCCGCCAAGTGATTCCCATTCTTGTTTAATCGATGGCGTCAATTGCACTCCACTTGAGTCCCCTCGTTTTTTATGGCTCACCCTTCTCAGCCGCTCCATTGATCGAACGAACATGCTGAAACAATTGCACGCTATTTTTGTATAAACAAAAGCCAGCGGCACCAACTAAAAGCAAAGACCATAAAGGAAAAAAAAATATGGAAATAAATTTATAAACATTTCTTATTGATTCGGCCGCAAGTTGTTGAAAGATTCATTTTTATGTTGCCAGGGAAAAGCACTTGAAGCGCCCCCGCTTTGCGCGCTTTTTCCACTTTACGCCAGTTTTTCATCTTACTTATGATGAGTCGTGAAATACAGTCGTACTTCTATTAGTTGAACCACAAACTCATGCGAGTTTAATATAAATTAAGGAATATGCTTAAATTGAAGCTAGAACCCGTTTGGAATTAGAATATATAAAATGTATGTAATTAATATATTTTCTTGTATTGAATTTAGGACTTGTGCTGAATTATATCTATGAACATTTCAATTTAATATACAAAATCCTTTATATTTTAAATAAATACTTTATAAAAAGTATGTAATTAATATATTTTCTTGTATTGAATTTAGGACTTGTGCTGAATTATATCTATGAACATTTCAATTTAATATACAAAATCCTTTATATTTTAAATTTAAAAGTAAAAATAGAGGTTTACTCTGTACTACATTTTAATATCTGTACAAGGTTCAAAATGGTGTTGCTTATATTTTTTATATATACATATATTTATATTTATATAAATATTTATTTCAAGCAAATTAACCTTTTTATAACTAAGAAAAGGACTGTTATTTGTTACAGAAATTGCTAAAGAAATTTTAGGAGATTTTATGCGATTTTTTTAACTAAGAAAAGTACTGTTATTTGTTACAGAAATTGCTAAAGAAATTTTAAGATACTTTTATGGTAGGGTTCAATTCCAGCCATTTACAGAGACCTGTTAGCTGACTCTAGCTAGACTCTGACTCTCTCTTCTCTTCGCTGTCGAAGAGAGCGCTCGTGTAAGTGAGCGTTTGATGGCGACTGCAGCAGCAGCGGCAGCGGCAGCGGCAGAAGCAGCAGCTGTAGTTGCTAGTGTTGTTTTTGCAGTCCATTGACTTTTTCAACTGTTGTTATTGCCATTGTTGTTATTGCTAATATTGCCGTTTCTCTTGTTTGTTTGCTGTTGTTGTTCCTGTTGACTGCTATGCGCAGTTGTCACGGCTGTTGTTGTTGTTGTTGTTGTTGTTGTCATTTATTGTATAGATTTTTTTTGTCGCCGTCTTGGAATTCTTTTTTGTTTCGCCACTTAGCCCCTTCCCCCACCTGCTTCGCCTCGCCTTTTGTATTTTTTGTTTATTCATAAGCATGCGCCCCCCGTTCTGTTTATTAATGTTAAAAAAAAAAGAATGGAGAAAAATAAAAAGCAGAGCCAATATCTTTATTTCAAAGTTGCAGCCACAGTCTCCGCATGATTTTCCATATCTGAATTGAGTATGACTTGTACATTGCAATCGTTGTTTATTTATAGTTATTTTGCATAAATAACACTTATTGTTCTTGTCTGCCACTTGCCGGGCCTTGTTGTTTGCTGCTGCTGCATTTTAATTAAGATAACTTCACTTTATGACACATTCCCCCTTCCAATGTTCCTTGTGCACTGTCACTCAACGTAACATCAATTGAGCGGGAGCGGAACGAGGGAATGGAATGGGAAATGGGGCGGGAAATCACGATTAGCTAAATCGATTGCAATTGGTTCTGATTGAAGATTGCTGTGATTCTCAGACATTTCAATTGAAAGAGTTTTATACGAAGGGAATGGCGATTTAAGAGGGCAGAGGCAGAAAATAAATTGTTCCATCTTCGGGGTTCCTAGCTTAACAGAAAAGAATGTTATGGATTTGGAACAGAAAATTGAATAAATTTATTTACTTTTAAAATCTTAAATTAGAAAAGACTTATAAATATATATTTACATATATTATCATTGGGTTTTTGTTATTAGATATTAAATTCACAACTTTAGAAATCCATTTTTATTTTGTTCCTTTTCCATTGTTTAATTTTCGCAATATTTTATATTGTTCGTTTTTTGTTATAATTCCCAACCTCTGAGCTTGGCTTTAATGTCTTGATGAAATCGACGAAAATTAAGCCACTTTATGTAACTTTTGCCACTATAATCCAAATACCAACGCTCCCTTTTCCGTTGGTCTTATTTTCATAGTCAGTTTCAACGGTAATTGGCTTTAATTAAATGCAAGTCGTAAAGTCAACTGTGCGCAGCTCGCTCGCTCCCACTCACACTTCCTGCTCTTGTTCAAACCTTGCAAATTTAATTAAAGCGAATGCGAATCATAAATATTGTAATACCCCCACACCGAAGCACACACACAGCAGAAGCCAATTGTCAAACACTCGTTCGCAGTTACTCTGCGGCACTCGAAACGCCGCGACCTGCGAACAACCCGAATAAACTGCACACTGAAGCCAAGCCCAACCGAACTCAGGTGAATGTAGGTCAGTGAGGTGTGAGCGGGCGCCGGAGATGTGTGGGCGTCAGGGGAATTCCTTTGGCTAAGCACCTGAGCATCGGACTTGGATCTTAATCTTGCCGAATTTAGCTCACGCCTCTTAATGCTCTTCCACACGATTATATTTGTGATTTCAGAGTTTCGGTTTTAGTTTTATGATCATAGGAACTATTCGAAAATGAATGGGGAATGAATTTAAAAAGTCCACATAATGCAATACCAAACTTATTAATACAAATTATGCACAAAAGTTGAGATGTAGGTATTTCTTGAGATTCTAAAATTAGGTTTCTAATTTAATCAAAATCTGAGGAATATACGTATTCAATAGCTGCCATAAAACCCTTTGGTTAATTTAAATAACAAAGTAAGAAAATGATTAAAAGATCATAAGTGAAAAGAAAAACTTGACCAACCATCGGACTTTTACTTGGCCTCTGAAAATGAATTTCGGTTATAATTCTATAAGAAATCGGACGATTATATCCTTTAGCTGTCATAGGAAAGGCAAACGGAAAATAATGTGATAATTAACATTACTTTGTTATAACAAATACGATCAATGGTTTACCAATTAGAGTAACTTTTCATGCTGCTTATTTTATGTATGTACTTATATATTCTTTTTGGCCATTGCAATTTTGTTGCAGTCTCGTTGTCGACACCCGCTCCATAAAATGTTTCTAGATTTTCAGGTTGCTCTTCGCCCCCGCCCCCGCCGCCCCTTCCCCCATGTTAGCGAACAAAAAATAATACAAATAAAAATAGAAAACGAAAACTGGTCCACTCGAAGGTCGAAGTTGTTCTCGGGGAGGAGGTTTCTGCTTCTGATTCGGATACGGACTCGGACTCGGAATCGGATTCGGATTCTGTGGTCTCTGAAATGGCCAACGGTCAGGCCTCTTAATTAGCTGCTTATTTTTTGACACTTTTTGTTTGTTGTCTTACACCTTTTGTTGTTGTTTTTGGTGTGGTCTCATTAGAGGCAACATGTTGTTGTTGTTGTTTTAGCCGTTCGCTGGAAGTTTTCAAAGCGGGTGGCGAACCAGTTTATTTTTCTTCTTGTATTATGTTGTTTGTTTTCTGTTCTGGCTGTTTTGCCTCGCCGTTTTGATTCGGCTATATTACTGTGTGTTTCGTTTTTTTTTGTCCAGTTTTTGGTTAAGAGAGCAACGTTTAAAGGTAGCAGGGGGCTATAGTTATGTTTAGTTAAATTCCAGCTGTGGGATTTTGATATTTTTCGATTTACTAGTCTGGTGTTGAGAAGTTTTTGGTTTTTTAGTCACTGAAATTGGGAAAACCTGTTCTTAGTTCGAGTCTAAAAGGTTATATTGACCAGATTTATGGGTTCTTAGTTGCATTTTAATGCTGTCCCCCCTTAACTTGATTTCCTGTTCTGTCTGATCATTATTACCCATATATATTCCCCCATTTTTGGTAGCCACGAACTGCATTTCGATGGCATTTGGCATGCATTATGCGGGCAGCTATTAAAAACCATAAAGGCGACCATGCCACTTGTAAGGACAAGCCATCATCATATAGCAGAGGGAAAAATAATAAAACAGGAAGTGGGTTTTCAATTTTATTATTTTGTTTTGAAGTTAAAACTTAAACTTCAATTTGTTAAATAGAATTTTAGACACTTGTTTTAAGCCTGTTGCCGAATAAATATATCAGTTCGATCAGCATTTTATTTGTCTTTTATGAAAAATACAATTTTAGAGATAGCTCTATTATTTTGAGCACAACTGTGCGTACACCCTCGCCCAGAGAGACGCGTAATATATGTGCGGAGATATATCCAGTTGATCTAGACCCCAAGTCGTTAGTCGCCAGTCGGTGCTTTGTTGTAAGTCTCTTTGCTTGTCACGTAGGTCATGGAGGGGTACCCCTGACCCCCGGAGCCCCCTCCTAGGAGCCCAAGTGCTTACCAACTAGCATAAACAACAACAACAGCAACAACAACAATAGTAGCAACAACTGCGGTACGAATGACAACCGTTTTACAAGGAGAAACCGCAGACAACGAACGACAAAAGGGAGAAAAGACGACAGACGCACCCAAGAGTTAAAGCCCTGGCACACACACCATGTGTGTGTGTGTGTGTGTGTGTGTGGGCAGGGCTTACAGTTTCAGGGTTTGTCTGGGCTCCAAGACCCCCCCACGAAGGCCCCGCGTAGAACTCCCTTTCGGAGTTATTGTGGCAGAGACCAATTAAAATGCGCGACATCACATGTGCGCGAGCATTTATTATAAATTTTTCGTTGGAATTGAGTGAAAAATAGTTGAATGAAAGAACGAAAAGAAAGCAAAGGGAAGAATACACACATGGGTGATACAAATAAAGGAAAGAAGAAGGTAATAAAGAAGCCGAAATGGAAATACCCTGGGTTACCTGGATAAGGATTGATAGATACAATTATTTCTTAGCTTATGATCTCAAAAAATATATATTTTTGTGTTATTTATAGATGGGTTTATGTTAAAAAGTTTTAAAAAAAATATATATTAGATATAATTTAAAGATTTACTATATTTATTATTTGTATTATTAAGAAAACTATGCAGGGATGCCATAGAAATCGCTGTGATTTTTGGAATAAATGCTATTTGGAACTAAGCAATATAATATTACTTCTTTTAGCCTAAAATTTGGTATATAAAATATATAATATTTATATATGATGATAATATTATGCACATAATAATTATATAAATAATAGCTTTAGAAAAGGCATAGAAATTATATATAAATATAGGGTATAGGGCATGGAAAGCGATAGAGTTAACGCTGGCATAAATAAAGTGAGAAATGGAGGAGAGTCCCCGCTAACAAAGGAGCAACATGGGAGTAGAATTGGTGGCAGTAAATTGGTAGAATACCCCCGGGGTGTGGGTGTGTTACTATGTCTGGTTAAAAGCCCCTTCTCCGCCCCTGCCCTGCCTCTGCCTCTGCCTCTACCCCTAGTGCATGTTACAATGTTGTTAATATGACGCTTAGTAGTTAACTCACACCAAATAACACACACACACACTCCACACACACACACCCAAGCATTGACAATGTTTTCCAAATTGACGACGCAGGGGGGAGGGTTGAAGTGTTGTAAAATTATTGGCATGCCAGCGATGCAGCAGCGTTTATTAAATTTTTCAAGTGCCACAACAAAGGCGAATAACATAGTGAGTGTGTGGAGTGGTGTGTAGAGTGAGTGTGCGACTACAAAAGGGTGGCAAAGAGAGGGGAAGAGAGAAGGTGAGGTGGTGAGGTGTGCGGCGTTGTCATGTTGGAGCTGTGTCTGAAATTTTATTTTGTATTAATTTTTACAACTTTCCACCGAGCAAAGTTGTAAAAAAGTGTTTCAAAAAATTGTAGTTTACATTTTTCAAACATTTTTTTCCACTTCATATTCAGACTAAAGTCAAAAGAGCCGGCAGAGGCGGGACAGAGAAATTTGTCTGACTTACTCTTAACCAATGCAAAAATTCCTATTAGGTTTCCAACGAAATACTTATACCATTTCCCTCATGACTCCATCCTTAAAGCCTAAGGAATCCTGATTTCAAGCATCAGAGCTTTCAGAATAATAACGCTACATGCGGCAACATGTGTTCCTTAAAGGTTTTCCATTACAATTCTCTCTCTAGCTCTAGCTCTAGCTGTAGCTCTGATAATGCATAAATACATACATTGTCTGATATTTGCCAAGGCTTCGGCTTCGGCTTCGAGTGGCTAAAAATAACACCGAAACTGGAAAACTGCAGGAAGCGGAAATGCTGAACTGGGGTAAGGCTCCTCCCAGGCAGGGAGCTTAACTGTCGTCTGGGGTTTTTAGAAATTTGTTTCGCTTCGCTCCCAGCTCTTGCCCAGCTCCGTTCTTTGTCCCGCTCTGCACTTCATTGGAGCCGTGAACAAGTTTTGCCAACTATTTGAGTGAGTTTTCCATTGCATGTCGCCATTCTTATATTCGGTTTCCTCTATTCCTCCATTAGGGAGCTAAGCAAAGAGCAAACACAAGACAATGCAGTTGGGTTCTGGCTCTGGTTCTGGTTCTGGTTCTGCCCTGCACTTAGAGCCAAGGAAACTTGGCCCCAACTTTGAGGCGGAGGCGGAGGCGGAGGAGTGTCGGTATCCGGCAGTTGTTCAACTGTATCTCAGTTGCAGTCTCAGTCTCAGAATCGGCATCCGCATCCCCAATCCCCATTTCCTGTTGTGCGAGTGTTGGCCAAGTTCGTATTAAGCCGAGTGGTAAACAAAGATATGCAGTTACCAGTTTACCCGTTTACCAGTTACCATAAACCATAAACCGAGCTGGCATATGCATATGTGCGATACAAGCCATGTTAAGCTGCTTACGCTTATGAGTTTCAGGCCTGCCAACCTGAGCCAACTAATGCCGCCTAATGAGTTCGTTGAGCTCGTCGTGTACCTTCACGCGATGCGACAGTGTGACCAAAGTTTGCTGATTAGAATGATCATCGGGTTTTTAAGACTTTTAAACAGGAAAATATGCGATCAAAGACCATTTAATAACAAATATTGCAATATGCAAGCACAAAAAAATTGCATGACTTTATTTTTCTTAGTATTAAGGGGTTTTTTATCCGACCCTACTATAATTAATTTATTGAAAGTTAGTTTTTAACTCTTTAATATTTCCTATAGGAATTGAATTAAAATATGATGTCTTCTTATCCGATCAAACACTTGAAAACCCATTTAACTTAATTAAAATCATTTGTTCTCCGTGTTGCCAAACTTCTCTCAACAATGTGACCATATCCAAGGCACCCACTTCACATGGGCATTGAATGGCATACTGATTTCCGAGCTTGTTAGCTCCGGTCCACTTGAAGCTCCTTTCCTTGGATGCACATGCATCCGAATAATGGTCCATTGTCCAATCCTAAGGCTACATCGTTGTCGAACTTCAGCTGCTAATCAAAAGTGGATTGTGGACATCCTTCTCCTCTTGCAGCATCCTCGAGAGCTTGCTCGAGCATTCTCAAGCAATGTTGCCAATTTTCACCCAGGCCCGAGCAAATTAGAAACAATTTGCCGTAAAGTGCACTTAAAATCGAGAAGCAAGGCAGGAGAGTGCCGTGCCGGGCAAAGGACATTTTGTCAAATCAAAAACTGAATTTGAATTTCAATCAACTCGAATTAAATCAAAATTTGCAAAATGAAGTGACTGGGGCGGCACACACACACGGAGAGAGAGAGAGTGCAGCACGAAATTGGAATATAATTCTTATGAATGGGTTTGGTCTGCTCTGTGCCGGGCACCACCTCGACCGCAGCCTCAACTTCGAAGGCTCCAAAGGACCAGGGCTGCTCTGCAGCTGAAGGCTTTTAGCCACAAAAATTCACATTCACAGCAAAGTGGAGAGTGGATGGTGGATAGTGGAGTTTCACCGCAAAAAGATGAAAGAGTCTCTGGCATTCCTCTATCCCGACTCCGGAATGTCAAGTCTGCTGTCTATAATTTAGTGGCATATTCAATTTGCCAACTCTGCTAGCAAGGACTCTCTCTCTCTTGGCTTTTCCAGCCACTGTGTCCCGAACTATGTACTGTTGATTAAGCATTGCGCACACGTAGTGGCAATTGATGCCCCAGATTCGCGCACCTGTTGGCCAGCTCTCTCTGCCGGCCAGTGTCCAGTGTCCAGTGTCTCATGTCCCATGTCCAACGTTCTCCTCCAGCGCCTTTTCCTGCTCTTGCATTGATTTCTCCTCGCTTGGGCACGTAGTTGGAGGTGTAAATGTTGACAGGGATCTGGTAATGCACAAACCGATTCTCAGATGGCCAGATTGGCGGACTGATGGATTGTTTCTACTAATAAGAACGCTTTATTCTTGCCTTTTTACCTATTTTATCAAAAACCCTGACTGGTGATCCCCATCTTAAGCCCTTAATAACCCAAGAAACCTTTAAAATATGCTTTCCAAAGCCTGCCACCTCATTTTATTTGGCCTTCAAGCCAGAATTTGGTATGGTTTGAGGTAGAAATTGATGGTGAATCTTGCTAAGGAACTAATCTCTTTGTTTTAATAAACTGACTGCTTCTGCTTCTGCTGCTTCTGCTGCTTCTGCTTCTGCTGCGGCTCCTGGAGCTGGAGCTTCTGCTTCCCCTCCTGCGCCTTGACAAACTCCAGATAGTCTATGAAGCCATCGCCGGAGGTGTCGTCTCTCTGCAGGATGGGATCAATGAGGGCCGCCAGCTCTTCGTCGGTTAGAATCTTCTTCTCCTGCTCCACCTGCGGGTGCTTCTGGCCGTCCTTGTCATGCGAATGGATCAGGGACTTGAGGAGTTCACAGCCATCCAGCTTGTTGTTGTTGTCCGCGTCGTGCATCTTGAAGTAGTGGAACTGCAGCTCCTGCTGGGTCATCTTGCTGGTGTCGATGGACACCGGCAGGTGCTCCTGGATGTGTAAGCGCTCCTGCTGGATGTTGTTGCCAGTGTTCAGGATCTGTTGGCGCTGATATGGTAGCGGCTTCTGTTCCGGCACTTGATAGCGTTTCGGATTGACGCCAGGAGGCACACGCTGGCCGGCCACGAGGCAAATTATGGTGATAGTCAGGATAAGAGCCAGCGGTCCGCCGGCTCGCTTGTCCGGGAGGTACATCTTCTTGGTTTGAGAAATGGCTTCCACTTGGGGATCGAAATCGGTTTGCTTGTGAGCTCTATAACCACAAAAGTGAATGTGAAAGCTATATTTGCTTTGACAACTCAATGCCAGGCCTACTTGATTCAAGAAAAATTTACGACAAATGTCAAAACAAGAAAATTCGGTCGCTTAAAATTACTAAAACAAGTTCCTAACACTTAATTTATAAAATGTGTAAGTTAATTATAATATTCCCTACTTTATTCCAGCTGCCGCCGCGTCAATGTCTGACGAAGTGCCTTTGGGTCGTCTATCGCAAATCTTCGATACTCTGACCAACCTCCAGCAGCAGCAGCAGCAGCAGCAGCAGCAACTGCATCCGCAGCAGCAACTGCATCCGCAGCAGCAGTTGCATCCACACCAACAGCCGCACCATCCTTTGCCGGCGGATCAGCGCCGCAGATCCGCCTCCTCGTCGCCTTCGCCCTCGGCCAGTGCCTCTGCCTCAACTTCTGGGCGGGCCACGCCTTCTCTGGGCGTGGCCAGCCCCCTGAATAACCTGCAATATTATAGCCATGCCAATAGCTACTTTCTGCGGCCGCAGGATGGCGCCGGCAGTGGCTACCTGCACACGTTTCCCTCGCACCTGTACCATCCCCATCACCATCAGCAGCAGCAGCTCCAGCAGCAGCAGCAGCATCATCAGCTGCAACACCTGCAGCAGCACAGCCAGCCGCCGTCGCTGCCCACGCAGCTGAGTGGGCGTGGCTGCCTCTCCGGATCCCAGTCGCTGCAAGGATCTCCGCTGCTGGCCAAGCGAGCCACCTCCTTCAGTGGCCAGATGCCATTGGGTCAGGGTCAGGCGAGAGGGGTGGCGGGAGCGGGAGTCACTGCCTCCACACCGAACAGCCCGAGGCTGATGCCTCGCCGTGTGCCACGACCGCCGCCCATACCGGCCAAGCCGGGCCAGGCGAAGGTCGAGAGCAGGGAGCCAGCCAGGGATCAGGCACAGGCTCACACCCAAACCCAAACCCAAACCCAGATGCAGAGCAATATAAATCCCTTGCTGGCCGCCTTGGATGCGCCGGATGCCCCCTGGCCGCACTTTTCTGCACTCACCGAACACCTCGATGTCCATCAGGTCAACAACTATGGACAGGCACTCCCAGAGGTGGGAATATATATAAAATATATGCAGAAACGAGGCTATAAGTTGGCCTCCTCTAAGTGGAAATGCTTATCCCTATCCTTATTTGCAGATTAACTGGCAGGAGCGCTGCCTGGAGCTGCAATTGGAGCTGCATCGTTCCAAGAACCAGGCGGGTCGTATACGCGATATGCTGCGCGAAAAGGTAAGTGCTAGGCTAAGGAAAAACTAGGGGAGAACCAAGGGAAAGCCAAGGGGTATCAACTAGCCACCCCCTCGAAGCGCCCTTCTAAGTGGCTCGCCGCCGGGGGATGCCTGATGATTAGCCCAAATGAGTTAATAAGTAAAAAGCAACGCCGCCGCCGCCGCCGACACCACACAAACATTAATTACTCAAGAGAGAGAGAGAGGCGGGGGAAGCCACATCTTGTGCTTAATTATGATTTATGAGAGAGCCACGGTTGAAACATTTTTACGACGTCCCACGCAATTATCATCCAACACATACTCGTACACCCGATAGAAGCTCGAGTGGCCAGGGCACTCACAGGACGCAGGACCTGCGCGGAGATAGTGCAGCTGTTGGTTGACAACAACCAGCCACATGTGTCAGCTGGGAAAGCAGGAAAATGGGTACAGCCGGCAAGGCCTTCATCTCCTTGCCTCATTATTAGCCTAATTAAGTCATTAGGCATTTCGGCCATTGATGCAAAAACTATATGAATTATGTATTAGTCGAAATGCCAACTAACCCCCGGATCCGGATTCCGGCTGGAAATTCCCTGGGCATTCGCTTTCATCTGCACATAGCACATACAACATGTTGAGCCTGACATAAATTAATTGTACTTCAATGATTTTTCGGTGTCCATGAATAATGCATGAAAGAGCTGCTAACCTCCTGACCTCCACTTTGCTCTGCTCCGCTCGTAAGCGATATCAGCGGGCATGAGGGGGTTAAAGTGCAGGTGGTTTTTCCGGGATCTATGTTAATTTTCAACCGGAATTTCCCTATGAGGTTTTTCATATTTGCAAAGGGTATTTTACTTGGCTTACAAATATCAAGCTTGTCGATTTTCTTTGTAAGTTTTATTCGGATCAATTGCAGAGTGACCGTGATTTTTCTTTGTTCGCTATTTTCGCTATTTTTGGTACATTGGAATTGAAACACAAATAAGGAAACTCACATTGCATAATTAAATTATGGTATTTCTCATTAAATAATAAAAGCTATTCAGATATTTTCATAAAAATAAAAAAATTATAAACTTAACTTTAATTTAATAAGCACTAACTCCGTTCCTCTTTATTTATACAATTAATCCGATTTATGTAAATTCAGTGTATCTTATCTTACCCACAAAAAAACCCTAACAATAATATATCCTTTGTCATAAATGGAAAGAAAAAACAAAGACTGGCTTCCTTTATCCGTTGAGCACCATTAGTCAGACAAAAGGTAATCAAAAATTATTATTAAAATTATTGTGTGCCATTCGCGCTTTCAATATTTAATTGCCAATTTCCGAGCAGTCCGAAAAATGGCAGTAAAAGGTAAAAGGTCAACAAAAAATAGTTTAAAAAATATAAAAAGAGAAGAAGAAACATAACTCGATGCATAACTCGATGGCTCAAAGTATGCAATGAATATTTTATTTCTGTTTTATGCATTTGCCATTTGGCATTTTGCCTTTGTCGCCGCCATTCGTATGAGTTTTTGGCTCCCTTTTTCCCCGCACTTTTCCGCTTTTCCCGCCACTTTTCTGTTTTTTGCCCCCCGTTTCTAGTGACTTTTTGCCAGCTGCACAATTCAAGTGCATCATAAATTTTAAATTAGTTGCACTAAACTTGAAATGGCCTGGACACAACTCCTGCTTCCGTCCATTAAAAATGCCAAAGCGAACGCCTTTTAATATGCAATATTATTTATAAATTTTTTGCCTCGCTCGCTCGCTCTCTCTCTCGTTTCATTTGGCCAAAGACGAAAGACTTGAAGTTACTTTTCCAGGGGAATATTTGATTTTCTCGGTACCTAAGGGAGATTTTGGAATAATTTCCGGCTTGAATTAAACATAATACTATTAAAAATAGCTTGTTCAATAATATTATTAAAGAAAATAGGGAAGGAGGGCAACATCTCATGTTTCGTATTATGTTTTCCTCCACCAGTGGTAATATCATATCGAAAACATTGGAAAGATATATATATCGATATGTGAAATTTCGAAAAATATCGCACTTTACGATTATCGATATTTCAAAAAAAATAAAGATTCCGAACAATTGCGGTTAGTTTATATGTCTTTTATTTTACATTTTTATTAAATTTTTTTAATGTTCTTATACACTTAATATATTATCGATATATCGCACATGTATTTATATATCGGCCTTCGCGTCCATTATCGGTACTGTATCAAAATATCGATATTTTCGGCCACCCCGCCAGGCAGAATTGCCTTATTTCCATTTAAAAATCCGACGATTAAAGGGTATTAAAATGTTAACTGTGCGATGTCGTAAAATGCAAATTTTGCAGTCAAGCAAAAATTGTCTTAGTTTCTTGGTTTTTGATATCTGTTGCCGTTGCATAATGTACAAGTTGAGTGCAAAAGTTGCCCTTTCCCTATAAAAGAAAAGGGGGAAAGGACAAGAGCAATCAGAAGAGACGTTAAGCTCAGACCACAAAATTTTGGCTGGACAAGAGAGAAACAGAGAGAGGTCCTTGGGCTTTGGCAACAATGTGCAGGACGTTGAAATTATGGCCAAGCATATTGCAACATTCTTGTTGGACAATAAAATTCAAGTTTATTACCAATGCCATCCGAGAACAACGGCCAAGCGGCCAAAACGGAAGCAGAAGTAAACAAATGGAGCGGAGTGAAAGGCCAACAAGGTCCGGGGCCACACTGTTGCCAAATATCGGCTTAACAAATATATTGGCAAATATTTTGCCGGCAACAAAGCTTTAAGGGCGATTTCCAGATTGAACTTGCTTGCCAAAAGTATTTTTTTTTTCGCAGCCCAAGAGAAAGTGCTAAGCTATATGAGTCCATATTTTAATTTGTGTTACAATAAATACACAATAATCGATATAAATTCAGAAATCGTGGCTTTAATTAAATCAAATCGTTTTGGTATTGTCAAATTTCGATTTGATTCGTTTTGGCCAACCACAAAACAGAAGGAAAATTGCCAACGTATAGCAGATAATGTGTTTTGCAATAAACTGGAAACGGGAATCGTAATTTAATTAAAATTTGCAAAAACCACTCTGATTTTGTAGCCCCAAAATGGAATTAAATCATGTGAAAGAGAACAAACAACATTTTCAATCACTTTAAATGGGTTTTGGGTTTCGAAACTTAATTATTGCATTAAGTTTGATGTCTGCTTTTGGAATTTAAATGTTTATGTTCAGCATTTCCAAATTCTGAATGAGAAGGAGCAAGAAATGTAGCTCAAAAACCCTTTTGAGGATACTTTGTGGCATTAAGTGGCCATATTCCACAGGGACCTGGGATCCATCCAATGCCATTTGCTGCTCACTTGGTTATGCCATTTTGTGTTTGGGCAATTTCCGGGGCTTGCGAGACCTAACTCTCTGTTGGGGATGTTGGCCATAAATCTGCGTGGCCCGCTGGCCATGATTGCACATTGCACATTGGATATGGCCGTCAAAGAGCAAACACCGCCAAAAGTGGCCACATTAGAGTGCCGCCGCCATCTGCCGTAAGTTTCACTCTCGCTCCCTCTCTCTCTCTCTGTCTTTCTCTTTCTCTGTCCCTTTCTAAAGCCATCTCTTTCTGCGTGTTTGCGGAGCGCGTTAACGCGTTGAAAGCGTCGCTTAGAGGCAAATGACCGTCCGCCTTGTCATCCATTTCAATTTTCGTTGCAAAACGCGAAATCCCAAAGAGCTACAAGGGAGACATAACTGAAGATATCGAAGCTGGGAATACTCTGGGAGTGTTATCGATAATATTATCGATAAATTTATCGATTTAAAACAATAATCTCGTAAATTTTCTACTATATAACCTCTACAATAACCTCGTTATCAATATTTTTCAGCAATCTATCATATTTATTAGCGATTTTTTGTTCGATAATTAAATCGATCATTATTTCGATAGATTAATTTTATTTTTTCGATTGCAAACTCGATAACCAAGTCGCACAACCCTGCTTTGGTAACGGTTTTGCAAAGCGGGAAACGCTGACAAAAGTTTGTTCCCATTGTCGATTAATATGAACACATGCAGGCAGTTGAAATGCGTGCACAACACACACCCAGCCACACACACCCACACACGCAAATATGCGGCATCTGGCAGGATGGTGGCACTTCCTGGCAACAATGAAACATCCGGCAGATATTCCAGTTCCAAACCCAGTTTCAGTTTTTGAGGTCCATAAGCAGGGGGCTTTGCTACACGAAAAATAATACTTAAATAACTAAATAATAATTAAAATAATAAATACAATAATATCTAAATAATTGTATTAATAATTGAGATCAGGAGCTTAGCGACTTCAAAAAGGAAAAAAAAAGACAAAAATAAATATAAAATACTTTTAGTAATAAAAAGCCTTAAGTATTTGTATCCAACTATTGGCAAAGCAATTAATTTTAAATATCGATAACAAGTCCTAAAATAATTGCCATTTTCCCCCAGTGTAGCGGAAAAGGGAGCGGAAGGTGCGCGGCGAATCGGATGCATATCTGGGCTAGGGCTACGGCTAGGAAGGGAGGGGACAAAGGATTGTCGTCCTTTTCATGCCATTTTCATAGGCATTTGCAATTGTTGCGCTGCCGCCGGGAAATTGAAAATGCTCGCCCATGCCAAAGTAAATGCCAATGACTTCGATAATTAATCGATATGAGGGCTTAGCGGCAGCCGGTGTTCCATTAAAATTGTTCAAGTATTTGGCAGACCCTTTCCCAAATTAACTCTCCATGTTTATTGTGTTGCAAACTTAATTTTCGGCAAAAAAAATAACCTATTTTAATGCTTATTAAAAATGCACACAAAATGACAGTTAATATATTGATGGAATTCCATAATAATTAACGATTTAATGACCATTTATCAATTACAATTCAATGAATAATAATTGAAAGAGCTGCTTTTTTGTATCCTTTAGTTTTTACTCGTTTTTCGGAGCTTTATATGCTTATTATTTTCTTTTTTCTTTCATTTATTTAAACACCCAAATAGAAAATATATATTAATAGTGGATTTTTAGAGTTGTCCGAAATTCCTTCAACTTATTTAATTGTAGAACTTTTTAAATAAGGAAAAATCGTTGACAGCCAGCAGCCAGAGTTTCCTCCCCCCAAGGGATATAAGGGAGGGATTTCGAATGCCTTTGCCTTTGTGTTTAATTAAAATTTTTGACAACTTCGTGCCTCGGCATAAATTGGGCATCGATGCGAGGGACGTTGCCCGAACTGGCGAACAGAGGAGGAGGAAATGCCCAAAGCCTGCGACTTGGCAAACTTGTCCAACTATTTGAGCAATTAGAAGAGGAATCCTTTCGGCCCCCCCGCACTCCATCCACTCGGAAGCCGGAATCCTTGCCTCTATAATTAGTGAACAAAAAATGCGTTGTGTGTGTGTGTTGTGTGAGATGGAAATAATTTCAATGGATTTTTCTCGCCTTGCGGTCGAATTTTTCATATGTCGGAGATTCAAGTTCTCTCACATTGAGCCTACATTTTCCTCGTTTTGTGATTTGGAAAGCCAAGAGCCAAAGGCATCGAGGAGACCAACGACGATGGCCTGCAAAATTAATGGCCATCAGTCGCATAATAAATGAAGCGCTCCTCTCTGCAGAATGGCCCCTACCCGCCCCCATTTTCTGGTCGTGGCCACGCCCACTACTTGAATGGGGCGTACTCTCTACAATGGAGAAAAAAAAAAAAAAAAAAAAAAAAAAGGACAGCCGTAAAAGGAGAACAAGCACAAGAAAAACGCTTTCTAAAAAGTTTTTTTGTGTTTAAGGCAATCTTTTTTAGAAGTACCCCGTTTACTTTGGTTAGTTAGGGGTGTATTGGATTTATATTAAATTTATAGTGATGAAAAAAATGATTACCTGCTGAACTTTAATTTAAAGTTGGAATCAGCTGGGTTTAGTTTTATTAGGGAATGCTCTTAAAATTCCCAAGTCCGAATTCAGCGACAAACTGCCTAAAAGGTACTGTGTACTTTAATTTAAAAGTAAGAACAATTGGAAAAATGGGTATTTTATAGTCTGGGCATTTGGTAATAGCGTTCTCTCTGGCTTGGTTTGGTTTTATTATTTTATTTCCTTTTTTTTGTGTGCTTCCGACGGACTAAGAGAGTGAGTGAAGGGAAGGCGGGGGGATATAACAAACTCTGTCGCGACAAACTCATTTTGTGTATGCAGCACACATGTTGGCCACGCTCGTTTATTCATTTGAATTATTCCCAAAAGCGCATTTAATTTTAATTATGCGTGACAATGCCTCATACAGAAAAGCAGCCGCCCCCTTCACGCTCTCATTGCCGCCGCCAAGATTACAGACGACAAGGACTAGTTGCTGGGGTGGTGTCCTTTCTGCCTTCTGCCTTGTTTAAATATGCAGAAAAATATATACTGTGTATTTGGCTGCTTGGAACTTGCAAAAAAACTACTACAACAGAAACATATTTCTCTGTCGATGCCATTTGTTGCAATCCTTGGAATGCACATTTTCTATTTGGACTTTAACTTGTGTTGGTTTCTGTTTCCCTGCTGCTAATTCAAAGCTCGCCTAAAAGTAGGCAGCACACAAAAATCTCTCAGCGATGCAAACCGGAAAACGGAAGAAGGAGGAGCGGAAGTAGTTGGAAAGTGGGAGGAAAATGCCATTTGAGAGCACTGAGCGAATTCTTTTAAATAAGAAATATAAGAAAGATAATATGTATAGAAGATTTTTTGATATTTAAATACTAAACAAGAAAGGAAGCTAACTTCGGCAAGCCGATTGAACAAAATTATAATACCCTGCAAGGGTATAAAAAATTAAATAATTGCATTTGATGTGGTTTTCCTTTAAATCTCAATTTTAAAATTGTTAGAATAATATAATAAATGCTTATTCAAATTAAATCAATTGACTAAACTAACGTTCAATCAAAAGGTTGTCCGAAAAGAGACAATAACTTTACTTATTTGAACCTGGCGACCGTGACACGAAGAAGAATGATATTTAAAGTTTTTATCAAGTTTTATAATTCTTAGTTTTTATATTTAATTTTTAAGTTATTCTCACTGCAATTTACATAAACAAAATGCAACGCACACAAATGCAAATGACAAAAAATGTGTGCCGCACAGCAACTACAACGATAATAATAAAAGAAAAAAAAAAAAAAAATAACAGTAAGCGGAAACAATGCAAAAGGACGCTAGAGGGGCAGGAGGATAGGCAGGATACGATTGAGGGCGAGCTCACAAAATCAAATAAATATTTCAGCTCAAAAATATTTGCAGCAGCATTTTCTCTCATTCCTTTGGGTAGGTTCCTTCCCTTTTATATACAACAATTTATACATATTTATTTATATCCTTGCATGTATATATTCGAGTATATGTGCACAAGTATTTGTCCAGCTTTATGTTGAGCAACTGAAAGTGAGTTGTGGCCAAGGGGAAGTTGGCTTATGCCCGACTGTTGACAAGGAAACAAAAAAACGAGAAAAAAAAGAGAAAAGAAAAACCAGAAAAGCAAGCAGCAGCAGCATTTGAATGTAGGACACGAGCCGCCAGCAGATGGACTACAAAAAAAAAAAAAATACATATACAGAGCGGGAAAGGGACGAAGGACGAAGACAGTTCCTTGAAAAGTGACCTATCCCTGGGAAATGACAGAAAGCCATGGTAATGCGCCGAAAAACGCTGCAGAGATAAATTTTTATATACATATAAGAGATATTCAATATGAGAATGCATTAAGTTGGGCAAAGTAACTATATATATATTTTTTTTTAATAAGTAGGTTAGTTATTTCCCCTTTCATGATTGTTTTCTGTAAGAAAGACAAAGAAACTCAGCTAACAGGCTAATAAGGTTGCTTTAGGATTCTTTTTTTGGTTTGCTAGATTTTCCTCGGGTAGAAAAGAGCCGAGAGCAAGATTCATGGCATAAAGCATGATTATGCCAGCGCCGGCAATTAATGCTCGCTCGCTTATACACTCTCTTTGTCTGCTTTTGCTTAGTTTTTTTTTCCTCTCGGTTTTTTGTATTTTTTTATTTCCTTTTTCCTATTTCCTATTTTTTTGTGTAGACAACATTGAAAACCGCAGGAAAGTTGTGCGTTAAGCGGCTTTTGGCCATGTATTTTAAGCTTTTTATGTTGTAATGTATGACTCTGACTTACACACGGAATGGTTAGAGCACTCAAAGTAATGCCAAAAAATTATTTTAAGCGGATTGCGAGAGAGATGACCGAAAGAAGGAGGATAAACCCTTAACTTTAGCCCTAAGGATACGCGACAAAAGTCGCCAAAAAATTTATGAAAAACTATACTAGGAAATGGGGGATATAAAAAAGGAGAAAAATAGAAAGGGGAATTGGATAGTGGGTATAGAAAGAGGGGATATACCACGTACAGAAAATGGTTTCAGAAGAACACATAGAGAATAAAATAGCTGCTTAAGTAATAGTAGTAGTAATTAAAATTCAATTTCAGAGTGTTTTATAAAGAAAATCGGAAAAAATAACTTATTAGCACTGCTTTTAGTTGTCTAATCTCAACATTTTATATAATTTTTTTCGCTGAATTTGAGCTTGGGATTTGTATAATATTTTTTTAAAGAAATATATATGTTTGGAATTTTTTTCCTTAACATATAATAATAATTCCCTTGCTTGTCGCCGAATATATAATATTTTTTTTTTAAATATATATGTTTTAATTTTTGAAACTAGAAATATGTTTCAGCAATAATTCCTTTCTTCCCGTGCATGCCAGAGGGGGTTGGGCGAGGGCAATAAAATGTATATTTATGTGCACGGGGGATTAAAAAGGGTATTAGCCAGTTGTACTCCTCCCGTTAGTTATTATTGGTGTTCACAGTTGTTGGGCTTTGGTCAACAATAGCATAGTTCCCCTTCCCCCAAAACAGGCGACAAACATTCACTTAACAATGCCCCAGCCAAGGGTGTGGGACCTGGGTCCTGGGTCCTGGGACACGGAACCCGGAACCCGGAACCCGGAACCCTTGGGGTATGTTATGTCCAGTGTGTGTCCACTATATGGATGTGTGTGCCCTCGCTCGCTTATCCAGTGATGAAAGCCAAACAATTGCAGGCTGGTGGGCTGACTGCCTGAGACTGAGAGGGTAATTTAAAAGGTGTCGCGATGTCGTTTTTGGACTCAATTGAGTGGCCGCCGATGGGTCCAGTCGCCGGGCATCGTCAGTCATCGCATTAGCGTTGTCATCTTCTTCTGCCTGTGAGTGACTTTCAGGGGACTTAACCTTCTATAGCCTTCATAGTTAACCCAGCTGAGTGCTTGCCTCTCCCTTATTTATGCTTTTTTTTTGTCGGAAATATGTTTTTTCTATGCTTTTTTCTTTGGTTTTTTCTTTGCTTTCTTATGATTTAATGGGTTTTATCCTTTGTACCTTCAGTGGGATTACCTTTTTTCCTCTATAAATTAATTTTGCCGCTCAACACTAGTCTGCTATATCTTTATATATATATTCATTCTTCCTACTTATTCTGCAAGTGACTTTTATGAGATTAGTCCTTTATAAATTCAGCTTCTTTGAGTCTTGACTTATTATTTTATGATGCTTGGTTTTAGCTTTAAAACCATTGAGTTATTAAAGAACTATATAACATTATTACGTACTTAATTATATATTTTTTAAACCTCGTTTAAATAGCTCTGCTATTTCCTTGACTTTGCTCAGCATTTATCTCAATTGAAAATCATATAAATACTTATTTCCTTTTGTCCTTTTTCTTGCCTCAAGACGCTTATTCCCTACCATGTATGTCCCTGTGCTTGTCCGTGTGTGTGTCCTTGTGTCCTTGCCAGCGGGAGCAGTTTACATAAATTTATCGAGTTGGCAGGCCTGACATGTTAAGCGTTTTGGCTTAATTGCTCAACAAGTTGGCCTCCTGCTGCCACAAAAAAAGGAGTGTGGGCAGCCTGGCATTGGTCCTAAGCGCAAAATATTTTTGCATTCCATTTGATTTGGGGCTTTCGTGTGTGTGTTTCTGCGTTTCGCCACCTGCCAGGATATTCGCAGGATTGACAGCAGGCCTGCCAACCCGGGGGGCGGGAAGGAAAAAAAGTATGCCCGTTTGTGTGTCAAGTTGATGTTGGCGATATTTGTACCGAGATTGATAAATTTACAAGGGCAGAATTTATGCCAAATAACTGAATACATTTTTTAACTTTTATGTGGAATTTTACCTGAAAAATGTGTGTATATTTTTTGTTTTTATTTAAATAATAGGGAGAATAAAGTCGCAAAATAATTATATAGTTTTTACCTTATAAAACAGATTAAATTTTTGTTTTTTTTAATATTTAACTTACTTTATTAATCATAAAGTATTTCGTGTTAATTTGGTTTAGTTTTCTGCTTATTTTAATAATGATTTATTATTTAAAAACTATAAATTATGGTGTCATAAAAAGCTAATCACTTTAACACACATTTTAAGTTAATGTGGTAAGATAACATTTTAAGGGAAGCCTTACACGAATTTGTCCCAGTGTCGCCAATCTGTTTTTTTGCCGTTACAATTAAAATGCTGGGACTCCCTCTGATCCTGAGATCCCAAAAATCCCTGCGATCCTGACAGGACTCAAGCCTGTCTCTCCCCCCTTAATTGGCACTCGGCCGCATTTCGCATTCTGTTTCAGCCGAGAGAGGAGGGAAAAAAGGTCAGGCGAAAATCAATAGCGACATCTAATGTCCTTACTGGCTCTGCTGCCTTCCCTCCCGCCGCTCCTGGCGCGTCGGGGGTCTTCCTTCTTTGGTTTGATGTTGACATGTTGTCGTCATCATCATCGCTCGCTGACGACGACGACGTTTAATTTAAAATTCAAATGCAAACATGTTTGGCAACGCGAACCGTGAACGAGGAGTAAAGCGCCCCGAACACCCAACGGGAGGGGGCTGGAGCTGGAGCTGGAGCTGGGGTAAAAAGCCGGGAAACCGGGAAAAGCCGTGCAGTTACCTTCTCGGTCGGTGGGAGTCATTAAAATTTGCAGGCGGCCAAAACATGTGGCCAACTTGGCGTCTCTCGGCCGCCTTTAAGGTTAAGCGATGAGAGCTCTCCGTGTGTCGGCTTTAATGTACACAATCAGAGCAGGAAAGTATGCTACAGGATGCGCCGGGACGATGAGGAAGGAGCAATCAGCAGGCCCCGAACCCTATTCACCATGGCAGCGGGCGCGGAAAGAAAGTCCCCCCAGGAGCACTCTTAACAAACACAGCAGGAATGCCGATAAATACGGGGAAATTCCGCACTTGAAATGTTTTTTTTTATTTGCCCTTAGAATCAGGTTTTTCTGGGGTTAATATTATTATTATTTTTTTTTCATAATTTATTAATTTTATTATTGATAATTAATAACCATTAATTTAAACATATGAATATTTATTGTTATAAAATCTTTTGAAGTTAAGGTTTGTTGTATAAACATTTCTTAGTCTCATTTTAAAGACTAAATATTTAATTTTAAACCGATTTCAATCTCTAGATAAATTACATTGTTTTATGAGTATGTAGTTTTTAAGAGTTCATATAGGAAAACAATTCTTTAAAGTTGAAATCTTTAGAAATTGTGCCCAAAAGTATGCTATTAAAAAGGAACTCTCTGATAATAAATCAATTTATGTCAAGAAATATTAATTATTTATTTTTAACGCCATTGCAATTTATTAAAGTTCATTTATTTATTTCCAAATAGATTTTTATAACTAAACAATTTGAAAGCATACTTTTCGACACCCCAATAAAACATTGTTGTTTATGTTTTGTTGTATTTATTGGCCCGAACAAGGGTTAATGGCTAACAAAAATATCCCGCCAGCGCGGAGCTTCGCGGCAAACCGTTATTCCGGCGAGCCGCGGAAAATTCCCCACAAAAAAATCAAACAACGAAGAACCAAGGGAAATTCACCACGAAAAACCCAACATGCGGCGGAAGCACACACACATGCGCATTCCCCGACAGCTGTTCGGCAGCATGGCAGCGATGTGTGTGTGTGTGAGTGTGTCCCAGTGTGTGTGTGCGAGTGTGTGGGTCGGTAAATCACAACCATCGCATGGCACACGGCAATCAGTTTGTCTTTGGCTGCGTAACGCGTTGCGTGCTCCGTGCTCCGTGCTCCGTGCTCCGTGCTCCGAGAAGTCCGGAGTCTCCGTCTCCGTGTTTCCGCCGTATTTCGATTCCGTATTTTGTTTCGCGAAAAAGTGAAATTCCCGGCCGATGACCGGGAATAAATATTTTTTTTTTGTATGCAATTTTTTTACCAACGAATTATATCTGAAACAAAAAAAAAATCGAAGAAGTCAGTGAAGTTAGTAGTTGCTCTCATAAAAGCTGGCAATGAAATTGTTGCATCCTTTCTCCCTGCTCGTCGGCGCGCAAAATGTATGCCCAAAGATAATATATAGAAAAAAAGATATATGCAGGGGGCCTGGGCATCGTAATGGGAGAATAACAAAAATGTGAAAAGTAAACATTTGCGGGGATGGCGTGTATTTGTCTTTAATTTTTGCCACATTCCTGCCCTTGCCTGTGCTTAGCAGTTTTTGCCTGCAAAATGTGTGGGATATCTGCCGCAGATTTTAACCATTTTTACCTTCCGCCTCAGGTGTAGTTGTTGTTAAAGATTTTCCCTCCACAAAAGTGTGTGAAATTTGGTTTTGTGGCTGGATTTCTTCTTTAAGAAGCCAAAAGTGTTTATTCTCAAGAATTTGCATTGAAAAGCATTTACGAAAATTGCCGTGAAATGGTAATTTAATTCGTGAATTTGCCTAAATCAAATTTATGTAAATTCTTTTCGGTTTTTCGTTGAAAAGTTTTTCTCAAATATGTTTTTGTAGAGATTTGGAAATTATAATCAACCTTTTTAGGAAGTTTGAATATTATAAGTGGAAAAGTTTTGTAGGAACTTTAACTTTTGCTGGCCATATTTTGTTCTTAGGAAATTAAGTATACGCCGGATATGCCCTCAAAATGTATTTCTCAATGGGAGTTTATTTTTATTTAGTTACTTGAAATATTTAATTAAATTTATAATCCCAGAAAGATTTACAATTTGTAAATGAAATGCTTTATTCTAGTGAATTTTGTGAGTTAAATTCCTAGTTTGTTCTTTCAAAATCAAGTATACGCCTAGTGGACCAAATAAATATTTTTGGTGTCTAAATTGCATTAAGATTTAAATATTTAGAGTGTGTTTTATTTATTTCATTAGGTATACACAAGATTTAATTAAATTTAAGTGTTAAGAAATAACGTTTTATAGAAAATTCGGAATATACAAGTTCGTAAACATATTTATGATAGCCCTTTGCCAGAAAGTGAAATTGGAAGCTAGGCCCAAAAATTCGCTTGAATGATTTTCATCCTTGCCGAGTCCAGTGTGTCCTGTGCATCCTGTTTTCTTGACCGCCTGCAAATTATGGTGATTTGGTGTTGCATTTCTGCAGCGAGGCAAAGGCACTGGCCTTAAATTTCAAGCTCGTGTCATTAATATATGCCTACGTGTGTGCGTGTGTCGAGGCAATTGCATGCTTCGTCCTTCGTCCTGTCTGCCGCACAAACACACACACACACACACACATGGCCGCCTGGCCGCCTGGCTGGCCGTATGTATATTATCTCCAGTGAATTATGGCCTGGCCATATAGATTCCAAAACGGCTTGTCCTTACAAGAACTGCCACACACACAAGGCCCCATGTCTGCCACACACACACACACACACAGGGAGGTAAAGGACCCTAGCAAGGGACACCCCCGCCTCATTCGGTTAGTGTATGTATCATCATCATCATCATCGTGCATTTTGTGTGTGGCACACATTGTTAAATGGACGATACAAAACTTCAGACACCAAGTCCGGCAACAAGAGCGACTCCTATGCTCTCACACAACTGCACTGAGGACATGTCCTGGGCAGGACACCCCGTGTGGAAGCACCCCGACGACTCCTCTTTAGCTCTGTGTGTGCTGTTGCTTCTGATCTGTTGCTGTTGCATCGCATTTCTCTGGCCAGGCTTCACTTGAAATCTGATCTCTGCCGGCAGTTACACAGCGGGAAATTTCTGAGCTCATAAAAGCATAATTTGTAAATTTTTTAAGTTTGCTAGGAACTATTTTGAGACGCCCAAATATTTATGGCACTTTCTGCCGAATAAATAAATATTCATCTATATCTGATGTGCTCTTTTCTTGCTGCGTTTTTAATGTTTACCCTCTAACCCCCTTAATGCAGCTTTAAGTCATGCCCATGTCTGGCTTGTAATCGAAAAAGGTTTAGCCACTAATTAGCCAGCTTCAGCTTATGGCTCTGATTCAGCTTTAGCCGACTCCCAACCCCCCCGGCCTGCTGTGACTTCACAATCTGTCTCTACCTTCTCCTTCGATTTTCCACTCCCGGAAAATTTATTGATGGCCGGACAGCATTAGCCAGGAAGGACTCGGGGCTGGGAGGGAAGGGAGTGCAGGGAGGTGCGTGTGGCATGGCGTTGGAAATTGAGTTATTTATGCTCTGGAATTGATTGCTGCTTGTTGTAAATTGCCAGCGCGTCCAACGTCTGGCTCAAGTCAAGCGTGTGTGAAGTCCTGCTTGGCTTCCCTATCCCCCCCACCGTCCTTTTTTGCCGCCTTAAATATTTTTAAATTCCATTTGCTCGCTTCCCAGAAACGTTAGCTATGCATATGATTTAATAATTAAATCTGGCTTTGATTATTAATATTTTATAAGGAACTATGAACATTGTTATACTTTTATTTTTGCATTTACCCAATCAAAATCGATTAAATCATATGTCTATATACAAAGAAAAGCTGCCCTTTTCCCCTTTGCCTGTTGTCAGGCATCAGAATTAATTTATTTATACATATATATATATTTTTTTCTGTTGCCTGCAATTCGATTTCCCTGCGCATTTCCACTTCGATTCGGATTTCGATTTAGTCCCTTCAAATGGCAAATGACAACAATCTGTTTCTGCGGTTAATGTCCCAGCCCCGTTGCCGCCTTAACCCGCGCTGTTAACCCCCCATTTCTGGTGTCCCGAGGGGCCATTAATCATGTGGGCGCCGCCTAAAAGTATGCAGCACTGTCTGCCGCCTGCAATTAAAAAATAAACATAAATCTGCAGCCAGCCAGACGCAAAGGGTAGAGAGTCCAGAGTACAGAGAGAGATTGCAACAATTCTTTGCTTTCGCAGTCTAAAGTTTGAAGTTTGAAGTTTAATGAGCGCCCCGAATTATTCTATAATGGCCGGAGCCCAAGTGTGAACAAAAAGGAACTCAAAAAGGACGATGGATGCCAAGCGTGAGGCGGAGTCTCGGCCAGTCTCAGTAGTACCAGTTCCGGGATCATCAGCAGCAGCAGCACCAGGATCAGCAGCTAGCCCAGCCATGAGCAGCACCAACAGCATGGTGACCGTCAGCACCACTACCACCACCATCATAGAGTCCTCCTGCAGCTCGAGCAGCACCCTCGTGGATGGTCCCAGTGCCAGTGCCGGCGCCAGTCCCGCTGGCGGCTCCTCTGGCAGCGCCACCCCATCGCCGGCCTATATGCATCAGCATCACCTGCACGGCTCTCCGCTGCATCACCTGCAGCAGCAGCTGCAGCATCACCACACCGCACCGCCCTCGCCACTGGCTGCAGTGCGTGGACCAGGAGGAGGATCTTCAGCCGCCGCCGCCGCATGCCTGGCCATGTGCTGCAACTCCCCCGGCGGCAGCTCACACCTGGGGCACTTGGGCCATGTGGGCCATCTGGGACACCATCAGCTGCCGCATCCATCGCTCTATCCGCTAATGGCCGCAGCCCAGCTGGGCTATGCCGGCTCCAGCGGACCCAGCTCGCTGGTCAACTCACCCGCCTTAGGCAGACGGAAGCGGTACACCAGCACCTCCTCCAACTGCTCCAGTCAGTTTAATAATAACTACGCGGGATTGGATGTGGAGTCGCTGGATGATATGTTGAGAAAGGTAAGATCAAAAGAAATGCTATTTAAAGGGTTTATTATATGTAGTTTCTAGATAAATAATTTAATAATCTTGCTTTAAATTTAATCCTTTAAAGGTTCATGGTTCCAATGCAAATAGGCCTGGACTATGAACTCCGTTCGTTGGCAAGCGAGGAAATCAACGCTTCGCTTGTTTCGGGGGTTTGAGGCCTCTTTAGGCTCCAAGTTTTCCCCTAAGGCCAAGCGCACACTAGCAGCTGAAAGCGGAACTTATTGCTGAGATTATAAGCGAGCTGAGAACTTCAAAGCTCCTCAGCTAGCTGAGATTTTTTTGGTTGCGCACACCGACCGCTTAAACTGAAGCTGAGGCTGACTACAAATAAAATTAAATTAACATCGAAAATCTACTAATTTGGCTGATCGTTCCTATGACAGCTATAAGATATGAGTCAGAGTTGAATAAAATTTGAAATGTATGGCTATATTTCAATTAAAAGACCATTTACTAAGAGTTAAACCGATATCTTACAAAACAAATGAATATCGGCCCATTTGGCCCGATATTTCTTATGGCAGCTATATGATATAGTGGACAGATCTGGCCCGTTCCGACTTATATACTTTCTTCAACATAAATAAGACTATCTGCCAAGTTTCATTCAGATAGCTTTAATACTGAGAGATTTCACCGTTTAAGGTTTGGCTCCCACTTCGCAACACAATAAAATCAGCTCGTCAGCTTGCTGATAAATCAAACTGGTTTGATCGATCAAGCAGAGCTGAACTGAACTTGCAGCTGATCAGCTCAGCTGAGCTTTCAGTGTGCGCACTTTCAAGCAAACAGAGCGTTTGTTTTTTCGAGCTGAATAATCTCAGCAATAAGTTCCGCTTTCAGCCGCTAGTGTGCGCTTGGCCTAACTCTCTCTCTGCCGCTAAACTTTGTGGTTTTCTTGAAGTTTCATTGTTCCGGCCAGTTTTTCAAGGGTTTCCCGCCCCCTCTTGGCCGCGTCTTTTCCTTTTTTCCCGTCTGTCAGTCTTGCGCTTTCTGCCCGTCTGTCTTTTGCTTCCTCCTTCTGTGTGTTTGCCCTTGTCTGTTTTGGTTGTCCGTTCGCTTGTCCGTTCGTCCGTTCGTCCTGTCCGTCTGCTTCTGTCCCTCTCTTTGCCTGTCGCAAAGCCATAAATCTTGAGCCTAGTCCGCAAGCCCAGCGTGTGGTACTCCTCCTGGATCCTTCTCATTCAGCTCCCGTATCCTGTAGCCAGGACTCCGTCGGCGTCCGCCACCGAAATGTATGCAAAGCTTTTTGCTTGTTTAACATTTTTAAGCCGAGTGGCGAGTATATATAGTTGGGGCCTGGGGTCTCTCTCTCTCTCTCTCCCCCATAAATAATATGCGACAATTTTTGCCCCGGCCGCATGCGAACAATTTAAATTGTAATGTGCTCGCTGCCCCCAAAACCGAGAAAACCGAGCAAACCGAGAAAGAAAATGGCAATAGAAAATGCCAATGCAAATGTGCCACACTCGCATGTGTGTGTGTATTATTTTATTTTATGTATGTAGAGGCGATAATGAACTCGACACGTGCCAAAAACCGGGGGAAAAATGCAGCGCTCTATGCGGTTGCGGTTGCCCTCTCTCTCCTCGCTCCTCGCTCCTCGCTCCTTCTCTCACCTGCGATTGTCGCATTGCCGTTCTCGCTGGAGTTTGGAGTATGGAAAATCCGGGGGAAAACTCCACTGCATTGCATTTGTGGCCGCCATAATGGGGGAACATTTTCCAAAGGGGAGGAGCAGGAGGAGAAGGACGGACGCCCGCCCGATTACTGGTTGGCACAATTCGAGGCGAAGGCGAAGCGCGTGCATAATGGCAATTTGAGTAATGGTGCCAAATATGCGGACATTTCATTGTTTACCCGAAACCAGCCACAGGAATAGTGATCCTTGCACCGAAAAGGAGAACTTAGAGAGCTCCAAAGTGGGTAAATAAATGAAAGATAGAGAGATCTAGATTGATTAAGGATATTAACAGAAAAATAAAGAGTTATCCTTCAAAAAATATGTAAATCAAAACTCTTAAAAACAATTTATCAACAATAAAAGTTCAACAATTTGCGATTAACAAGGCCAGGATATAACAAGGCTCTGCAAGGCTCTACAAAAAGAGAAAAACCTCCCATAAAGGACAAAGGAAAGTGCTAAAGAGCCCCAGCTCCAGCTCCGGCAAACACAAAGTCAAAGTAAACTTTCAATAGGCAAGAAAAAGAACAGAAATAAAACCCGAACTTAAATCGAATTGGACGCAGTCAAAACAACAAACACACACAACTCACACACAGTCGAAGTTCGGGGGGAAAACTTCTCCTTTGGTGGTCGCTGGCCCGAGCAAACTTCTTCAGTTCGAAAAACTTTCAAGTGAAACAGACGAAAGATTGCCCAAGATTTTTGAGGGTGCAGTTATGGCTGAAAAAACAGGACAATGCACTTCCTAGTGTGTGTTGGTGTGTGTGTTTGATGAGAGCTAACAGAATTCTCTGCCCTCGATACTCGAGCGATTGATTTGACTCGTAAGGAGCGTTATGAGCAAAGTTCTATTCAAAAGTTGAACCAACGGAAGTGGGCTTTAGAAGTTCGTCAAGGAGTGACCACAAGAAGTATTCAAATTATGGGACAAAAGTCGAATTATTTACTTAGAGTGACCAGAGTAAAATATAAATCTTAAGAGTCTTAAATCTTATAAGTTCTATGATTTTCCAGCTCACACTATAATTGTGGCAAATGCTTTAAAATGAATTTCAAGTTGAATATCTAAATATTTTCGTACAAATTCTTCACACCTAGCTCAGATGAGATGTGTTAAAAGTGACCAGCTCACAGTATATGTGCATTTAGAGTTACCAGCTATCTCTATAATTGTGGCAAATGCTTTAAAATTCATTTCATCTCTAATTATTTTCGTACAATTCTCCACACCTAGCTCACATAAGATGTGTTAAAAGTGACCAGCTTACACTAAAAATGCGTTAAAGGTGACCAGCTCACAGTACATGTGCATATAAGAGTTACCAACTTACACTGTAAGTGCGTTAAATAGTTAAAGAGTTTCCAGCTCACACTAAAAGTGCATTAAGAGTAACCAGCTCACACTTGAAATGTGCCAAAATCAATTTCAAGTTGAATCTCTAATTCTTGTCGTCCACATTTGCCACACCTAGCTTAGATAAGATAATTGTTCCAACAAAATACTAGAAAGAAGGAAAGTAGCACACCCGCATTCTCTATGTAAGTTTTAATATGTCCTGCTCTTGGCGAGATGAGCAGGAAAAAAGGAAAAGGAAAGGGGACTGGGACTGGGAACTGGGAACGAGGATTGTGGGGGGTGTGTGTGTAGTATGCCCAAAGTGCTCGTTAGCCAGCATGAAATGCCTGCGTGGCAACAAATAAGCTCGGCCCGCATGGAACTGCTGCTGTTCCTCCTTTGCTACCTCGGTGTGTGCGTGTGAAATAATGTTTTTATAAGTCACCTTTATGTAATGACAATGGGGAATCATTAAATGTCTATTTGAGCATTTTTTATTTCCCTCACTCGCTTTCTTGTGCTTTTAATCGGGTTTTATATGCGGATCCTTTCAGGCCATGCTTGCTTTGTGGCTGTAATTATGAGGTACGAGCAGAGAGCAACGCTTTTTGATTGAAGCCAGCAGAGATGTGGCTGAAATTGATATATTCCCACATGCTGGTGGTCACCATTTCCCCACAAAATGCACACTCGTGGGAGTTATCCTTAAGTCCTTAGTCTACTTTTCAGCTTCGGCAACGAAAACGAAAGGAAAAAGTAGCAAGCAAGCAAGAGCCATAAAATAGCCAAGAAAAGACTAACTCAAAACAAAGCAAAAAAAAAAACACACAGAGAAAAAGGGTTGCCACTCACACGCTGCTCCTTTGTCCTTTTCGTCCCTTTTTCCCCACAAAAAACAGTGCGTGTACATCAGGGGATTTCCCTTCAATTAGGATTAATACTCAAGATACCAAAAGGAACACAAAATACGAGCGGGAAAAGCGAAAACAACAGAAAAATCAACCCAGGCAAGAAGCAGAAGATACCCCTAACTAGGGTAATGTGTTACATGTGTGTTTTTATTCTTTTTTTTTCTGTCTCTTTTTTCTAGAGGGGTTTCCTTTGGGTGGAGGTGGAGGAGTGGACAATCCTTTGGAGCACAATTGAGGCATTATTAGTAAAGTAGTTTTACATACCAAATACAGAGAGAGAGAGAGAGAGAGAGAGAGAGGGACAAGGGCTAAGGGAAAATGCAGAATGGAATTCTTGGCCAGAAAAGTCGAAACCTTTTTCATGCGGTGCTTCCCTGCTTTGACTTTGATGAGGGCTGACGCGATCCTGGAATTTCTGTCCCTCTGCTGCCAGTTGTGAAATGTTTGTGCTTCTTTCTTGGGTCTAAATTGCTTAAAAGTACAATTTATCACAATTGCCAATTGGATGACCTTTCTCGGTCCTCCTCTCTCCCTCTGTATCTCAACAACTTGACCGACTTCTGGACCTCCTACGCCTGTTCTCCTCCTTACCGCACCTCCATCAGCTGTCAAAATGACTTTTCTTCTCTCTGCCTCTCTCTCTCTCTCTGTTTATTTTTAGAGATTGGGTCACTGGAAGTGCTATTGTTTTTTTTTTACAGTTTTGCGGTCGAGAATTTGTTGAAAACTTTTGTGTTTGTGTGCGAAATTTATTTGTTTGTTCGAGTTGAGTCCGAGATGAAACACAATATAGTTGATTTGTGCTTCTAGTTATTTTTGTTATGTGACGGGTACACTGAATAATCTAACGGGTCGGGTTGCACTGAATAATCTCACGATGATTGGCAGAAATAAGAACGATAACTGGATAAAAGACTTAATTATGCAATTTCTAACTTATCGAAGAGGTTTAAGGAACCGAAAATTATTTTTAATGCCATTAATATCGATTATTTCGATTGCTGTTTTTTTAATGTATTTTAAGAAAGTCCAAATTTCTTAACATGCCATTGTTGGGTAATAATTTAATTTTGTTATCGATAAAACATAATTGATACAATAATTTTTATCGATTATTTCGATAAACGGTATTTTTTAATATTCCAAGAAAGTATAAAGCTAATATGCAATATCTTGGTGCGATATCAATGTGTTTTGAACTGTCGATTATAAATTGTACAGTACTTTATATCGATTATTTCGATAGAAGTTATTTTTCCTATGGATTTGTTTAAATACAAATTGCTGGCACTATTAATTCTCTTTTATAAACTTTTCCTTAGACAGATTTATATTAAATGTAACTAAAATGATCTTAATATGCATTATTATTTATATGATCCATCAACAAAAGCACTTTTGTCAAATTTTCCCTCGTCTAACCCCGCCGCATACGGCGATTGTGAATTTTAAATGCGAATTTCCATAAGCACCGGCAGGCGTAGTCCATTATGCAACACCTGTCGCTAACCCGATAACCGATAACAATGTTTCGCATACACACACATATAGACGACACTTTGTTCCGACACTTTGGCGCAATATGCAAATTTAATATGATTTTAATTTGGCCAAGCAGCCGCCGAGTCGAGTCTCCGCGCTCTTTTATTCTCCGCTGAGGAAAGGCGACATGACGTCAACATGTCGTCATCGTCGACGTCGTCATTGTCATCGTCAAACTATTCAAAAAGAAGCAGCCATCGCCATCGCCATCCCGCTTTGTGTGTTGCACACTTTTGTGCGGAGTTCACAGGACTCAGGTTGTCCTTTTGTGCGACGACTACTCCCCCTTCGCCCTGTATATTCATGTTCACGTGTAGATTTTATTAAACATATGAATTCATTATGTAAATGCTGTTTCCCTTGAACACAGAAAGCCAACAAAAATAAAGAATAAAGAAAGAAAAAACAGGAAAAACTAAAAAAAAAGAGCCAAGAGGGAAAATTGTATGGAAATCGTCGCCGTTGGGCAACGGTGGGTTAATGGGTTATGTGCCGTGATTTTCGAGCGACCAACTCCATCTCTCCCTTCAATTCCATTTCCATTTGCACATTTCCCTCTCGAATTCCTTAACAAACCAACTCCGAACTTCAGGTCTTTTGTTGATTTTTATGTAAAGCGCAAATTGATTTGCCATTGGGAATGGAAAATGGAAAAATATAATATAAAAAAAGGGGAAAGGGGAAATGGAAACGGAAACAGTCGTTAAGGTTAAGATGAAAATATGAGTTCACTTGCTGGTGTACTCGATGTACTCTATAAAAAGTAATTCTATAAATTGGAGAGAAAAGTTCTCTGTTAAAAGGATTCGGTTAAGTAAAATAATAAAAAGAATACCTAAACCAACAACTTATTGGGCAAAATATTTACTTTTAGTTGTAATTTAATTTGAAATTAAATAGGTTTAATTATTTAATAGATATACAATTCACTGATAATATTTATCGTTACCAAGTTGACACTACCCTGGCTTTCCCTCACATTTCCCTATAAATTATTTATAAATTCCTTTTCAACTGATTCTCTCTTCTCTTTCTGTGATTATAATTGAATTCTTCTTTGTCTGTTTCTCTTTGCAGGTGAGTCCTCCTCCGAACATAATTAAGAACTCATTCATCGCCCATAGGGTGAGTGTTACGTGTTCAACGAACTTGCTTTTCGAGTCTGAGTATAGCAATGCTTATGAACCCCACATGGTATGAAACCTCGGTGAAGAGATCGGGATACCGCTGATCTCCGCAGCGTCGAAAGGCTATGGCCATGCCGCACAGCTGCCCATCCCTGATCAGGGGAGCCCCCGAGTCGCCGAAGCACAGTCCCTCGCCGTTCTCCTTCTCGACGCAGGCAACGCCTCGCGGCAACTGGGGAAACCGTGAGCGGCATTCCTTCTGGCTCTTCACGGTCACATTAATGGTCTTTAGGGGTTCCGAGGTTTTGAGCCAATTCCAGCCAGCAATCACAGGCTGGGAAGCTTCAGTGTAACTCGAAGACATCCTGCACGAGGAGATGTAGCTGATGGTGTCCGAAAACACGATGTCATTCTTGGCTCGCAGCATGGCTATATCGTTGGCCAGGTTCATGGGGTTGAATCCGGAATGCTTGTAGATTCCCTCCACCTTGTGGCCACCTCGGAATTCCCTTTCCATCCTCGCAGATCCCGCTCGCACTGTCAGCTGTTCGGGCTTGATTTTCTGGCCAAAACAATGGGCCACCGTGAGGATGTAGCGGGCACTAATCAATGAGCCGGCTGCCACGAATTTCGGATCGTAGATCTGCACCACAAAGCCAAAGTTCTGTTGCCGCGCCTGCTGACCAAGCTTGAGGGGAAGGACAGGTCTGGTTCTGGTGGAAATTACCAGGAGGAGCACGAGGAAAACGAGCTGAAGCGAGTCCATTTCAAGTGGAAGTGAGCAGCTGAGCGAATGCGATCGTTTAGGGGAGTTAGAAGCGTGACAATTGTCATTCGTTGGGGTTGTGAAAAATGCTTATGGTTTGATTTAGGGCTTTGATAATCTCTTAACTCATTCCTAAAATATTACCCATTTATTCCCTTTGAACTCTGGAAGGACAAACACAATAAATGTCCTGTTGAATGCAAAAAACATAGGTTAAGTATGGTGCTGGCCTTTCTCTGGGCTCCAATCACGACGGCCTGTCTGTCAGTCAGGGCAGGGCGCTCCTCCAGCCTCCAATCTCATTTGCCACACCCATGTCATACCCACACACCCACACCCATGCCCTCTGTTATTGTTGTTCGCACACAATTAACACTCGAAATGTTTAACAGGCTTACAGTGGGCTCAAGTGGCAGACGACGGACGACGACGTCTGTGCCCTGCTCTGTGGCAGAGGCCCAAGGATGGGGGTGATTGCAAGTTGGTCATGCGTGGCCATATTCCCACATCCTCTCCACCGCACGCTCAGGCGAACAAGCAACAACATGCCACTTAATTTCATTTCTTTTCATTTGAGCCGAGAGCTGAAGGCGCACAGTGGTGCCAAAGTGGGTTTGAATCGATCATTTTGAAGTATATGAACTTGATATATTTAAGTTTTGTATATATTATATAAATGTACAATTTTTTTTCGAAAGATACACGTGTTCTCATCAGAAATATTTCCTTTGGAAGTGTTAATAACATTTTCTTTTTGTAAATTATTAATTTTTTGATCTATCTATTATTATTTAATTCTTCCTATTAAAAATCTTCGAAATCTATCGCTTATCTGTGTCATAGTTGTTATAATTTTCACACTTGGCCCGACAGTGCTGTCATAAATTAATAGAAATTGATCGGAATTGATAGAAATGTATCGAATCCAATCGAAATTTGTGCAGATTAATATAAATCTATCAGTTTTCTGTGTCATAATTCTGAATCCTGGCTCAAACCTGGCTAATTAATAGCTTAAACGATAATCGATAATCGAAATTAATCTAAATAAATCGAAATGTATCGAAATGTGTCAAAATTAATAATTTTCTGTTTCCTAATTGCCATAACTTTCACACTTGGCTCCACACTGCTGTAATAAATTAATCAAAATTGATCGGAATTAATATAAATATATCGAATTCAATCGAAATTTGTGTAAATTAATATAAATCTATCAGTTTTCTGTGTCATCATTTTTATAATTCTGAATCCTGGCTTAAACCTGGCTAATTAATATATTAATCGATAACGAAAATTGATATTTATCGAAATGAATCTAAATATATCAAAATGTATCAAAATATGTCGAAATTTATAATTTCCTGTTTCCTATTGGCCATAATTTTCACACCTAGCTTTACACTCCTGTCATTAATCAATCGATATTCTTTGGAATTGATCAAAGTGTATCAAAATTTATCGAATTAAATTGAAATGTGTCAAAATTAATCGAAATGTATCGAACTCTATTCTTTTTCTATGTTCTAATTGCCATAATTTTCAAAGCCAAGCTCCACAGTGCTGTCATTGCCCCTTCCCACCTTCATTGTTTTTGTTCGCCGACATGTATTTTTCTTTCCCCTGAACCCCTCTCTACCACCTACGATTTTCCATCCTCGTTTTTTCCGCCACAGCAGCCGCCCCCGCTCATTTTTTCTCGCTTGTCATAAAGCGGCGTGAATGTAATCAAGGCGGCTATTATTCTTAGATTTGAAGCGCAAATGAAAACGCCCGAGTCGAGTTGGCAGAGCTTGCTTGCCTTTCGCAGCGAGTCCTTTCTTCTGCTGGGCCCCTGCCTGCTCGTGCTCCTTGGGTTCAATACAAACAATGGGCCACGTATGTGTGGCATATGCGTGTCTTCCTTTTGGAATAAAAACCGACGAAACCGAAAAAAATAAAAAGGCGAACGCGTTGTGGCATACAAAAGCCTCATTGTTCGGCCTGCCGGTTGCCGGTTACTGGCTGCCGGCTGCCGGCTGCTGGGGGTTTCCCCGGAATGGGACACACATATACATATGCTTAAATATGCAAGAACCATTGTGCGAAGCTCCTTTTTCGGGTGCCGCACATTTTTAAGTAACTTTCAGGCCGCCGCCGCTGCCTTTGGCACCTTAGTCGTCGTGATTCCGCCTGCCTGCCTGCCTGCCTGTCACCCACTTTGCCGCACAATTCATATTCACACATATCCATATTCACATTCACAATTCGTTATTCATTCGAGTGAGTGCCCTGATTTGTCATGCAAATTCAATTAGCGTGTCGCTCGGCGCACAAAGGGAAACCGCAGCGCCGAAAATTATGCAACAGTTAATCAGAAAAAGTGCAGCGCCCAGGTCGGGCCCACTGCCACTGCACACGCTTCTTTTTAATCGATAACGATGACGACGACGACGACGACGATGACGACGCCAGGCAGTCTGCGGACCTAACGGTGCCCTGCTTCCGTTCCATTTCGTTTCGTTGCCGCAATTGCTTGGCTTTGGTTTGACTTTTGACTCGCGGAAAACGGCAGGGAAAGCGGTTGGGAAATGAGAAATGGGAACGGGGAAAAAGGGAGGTTTGCCATTGGCAAACACAATGGCATTGTAATTTTGCACATGGCCCATGAATGGACTTGGTTTTAATGCCGGGTATTCCTCAAGGAAACGAGGGGATTTTAGGTTTTATTTAAGGGTTAAATTTATTAATATTTAAATGTATTAAATAGGATTAAATATATTTAGTCAGTACCTTATAATAACTTTTAGTTTGAATTTTGGCATTTTTCATATTGAAGTAAACTCTTTTTATTTGGGATTTTGGGGATCCCAGATCCCAAATCAATACTCATCAGGCCTCGACGATAATTTTTTGGTCCTTCGAGACGGATGAGTAGCGATCTAGAACACATTTTAGTTTTAATAAATCTTTTCAACAAACTTTAATAGACCTATTTTTTATCGAATCAGAAAACTGGCAAGGTCTTTTTCTATTATCTAAATTTAAATCACATGATTAAGCGTAGAAATTAATTTTTTATTATATTTTTCCTTTGATTTCCTATTTGTTCTCCATATACCCTTGTGCTGGGTATCGCATGGTCTTAACCCCACTTGTATTGGACACTTATTCAGCTTTTTTCGGGTTTGGTGGCACTGCAGCAGCAGCAACGGCAGCAACAGCAGCAGTAGCAGTAGCAGCAACTGCGGCGGCTTTTGTTGCCACTGCCACTGCTCCTGCTTGCTGCTGGTGCATGCAGTTTGGCGCTTTTTTGTCTTCGCGTCAATGCCGCAAAAGCCACTCGCAACGAAACATGTTTGCTTCGCCTGCACTCTGTCTGCCATCTCTCTCTGGCTCTCTGTACGCCCCCACACTGGCCATCTCTTTCGCTCAGCACCGCACAGCAAACAGAATTATTGAAGCGCGTCGACCGAAAATGTGAGGCTCTCTGGAGCGGCCATTTCCGGCTTTTTGGTCAGTTTCCCGCCCCAAACCAAAGTCCCCCAATTGCTGCGTTGCTGGGTTGCTGTAAAGAAATTAAATTGCAGTCGCTACCAATTTTGGGGCCAAGCGTTAACTGAAACTCTGGACGATAGCCGTAACAGGTTCTCCAGCTTAATTGCTGCATTTAGCCAGGGCAGATTGTGTCGCCAAGATCGTAATTGGTCACGAAATGAAATGCGGAAAAAAATGAATAACTAAAAAATGAAATGGGGAACTTTAAGCTCGATAAACGTAATAAATCATTCACCTATCGATGATTTATCGAACAACTCTAAACTTATTATGGATAAGTAATATTATTCTGACAAATATTCTTAAAGTATATATACAAATTTCTTTATTGCCTCCAAGGATATCCTTTTAAAGCGTTTTTAAAGCCTCCTTTGATTGTCGTTCGATCACTATTCATGGTCGGCTTTCCGCTTGCCTAGCCTGGCCTGGCCTCAAGCGATTTTTGGCCAAAATGAGCAACTAACCGATGGCAGGTACTCGTGCTCGTACTACTCCTTCCCTGGCTCCTTCCTCCTGTCAACAGCCGCCGCAGATTTTTGTTTGGCCGCTTTTGTCGTTGTCGTTGTTGTGGGCCAACTTTTGACTGCTCAAGCAGCAAATCATATTGCTCGGCAGCAGTGGAAACTTTGTCAACAATGTTGAATAATTAAAATGCTCCCTCGGCATCAAGTCTTTGCGAAGAGCATAGCTCCAGACCCGGCAAAGGCACTCGAAGAAATGAGGGTTAGCTTTAAAGTTGTGGAAATTGTACTTTATAATAAGATGTAACTTTCTCACATGCACAATTAAATATTATATTTTTTTTATCTTTTAATAACAAAATTCACAACTTCCATACATTTGCTTTGCAATATGCAAGCAATTTTTCTGCTTATTTTCCCCAGTGCACTGTCGCTGTGTGAGCTGACAGTTTTCCCGAAAAGGCAGGACAAGTCTTGGTCCTGAGGCCTGGTGGCAGGGCTCATCAGCAATTCTCAATTGCTATTATAATATTTTTTGCCTTTGTTGCCGCTTCAGCTTCAGAGCCTCAGCGTCTTGGCCCGAGACAGTCTCTGTCTCTGTCTGTGTGTGAGCCTGGTAAACACCTGATACAATGCTAAAAGGGCCAAGAGTCATGGCTCACACTCTTCGCATTTTATCCTGGCGATGTCAGGACTCGCTTAATGCGCAGTCCCCGTGCAGTGCCCGAAGTTTGTCGAGCTAAAAATTCATCAACTTTGTTGCATAATATTTCAATAAAGAGCTGCGAGGGGAGAGAGTCGAGAGCGACGAGAGCGACAGGCTGTTGGTGTCATAAAATTAAAGCATACTTTGCAGCGTTGACAGACGGGGAGCCAGAAATGAGCTGCAAGCTTTTCGAATAGTGCACTGGGGAGTGTTTTTTTGGGGGGGAAAGAGAGCGCACTCTATATAGAAAAACATATTGTGAAATTTGTCAACATTCCTAAGGCCTTCCCCTCGACTCTTTCTCGGCTCCACAGGCGGCAAATTGGCTCGTAAATTAAATGAAGCGCACTTCCCAGCTCCCTCTCTCTGCCTGGCTCTAATAGAATTTTCCATTTGCATTATAAAGCAGTGCAGCAGGAGCACCGGATGGATTGAGATTGGGATGGGGATGGGTATGGGTTGGGTACTGTTGATTAGAAAACTTTATTTTTTTTTTGGCCAGGGCTGGTATTGTAATTTTTCTGAGGAAACTGTACTTTTGCTGACAGGTTCTGTAGGTAGGTATACAATTTTGGTCCTTCGAGGCGGATGAGTAGCGATCTAGAACAACTTTTAGTTTTAATCAAATTATGTGTCGCGGCTTTTGATCAAAGTTTAGTAGCCCTATTTTTGATCTAATCAGGTAACTGGCAAGTCCTTTTATTTATAATTTAAATTTAAATCACATGATTAAGCGTTGAAATTTATATTTAATTATATTTTTTCTGTTGATTAGAAAACGTTATTTTTTTTTAGCCAGAGCTTTGGAACGTCAATTGTTATTTTCCAGAGGAAACTGTACTTTTGCTGCAGGTTCTGTAGTTTGTGGAGTTCATTTTTGAGAGGCAACTGTACTTGATCTCTATTTTAAAATAAATAAATTTCTACATAACTTAACTTAATTAATCTCACCAAAATTACCGATTTAAGCCAAAAACTAAGCCCCAGCTAAGTACTTTTGACGCAACTATACCATTAGCACTTGTGGGCTTAAAATTTGAAGCCAACTAGCCAACTTGATGCAGCCATAATTGGGATATAGCTTATGTGCCATCAATGTCCTGTCATGGCCATCCAACCATGCAACCTTTTGCCGGGGCTTTTATGGTGATTTTCGCCAGGCGAGGCGAGGCGGCTTCTGTATAATTTTGTATAATTTTAATCCAATTAAACTTAATTAACTTGTGTGCAGCTGAACGTAACTGTAAACCAGTCGGCCATTTTGGTGCTGGGCCTCCCATCCGGAGTCGTAATTATTACCACTTACGGCTAAATACTCAAGTTTCCGGCAACATTTTTTGTGTTGCCGCTGGCCAAGAAAGTTCAACGAGTTTCTAGGGCTCGAGTGTGGAGTGTAGAGTGTGTGTGTGTGTGGCAGCCGCAGAAATTCCCGTATCATGCAACCGCAGCAATAATAACAACAACAACAGCAGCAGCGGGAGTGAAAAGTTTTAGCCAAATTCCAAAGTGGAAAGGGCACTTTTCCGCGGGATAAACTTTTGCCTTAATACCTTCGCCCTACCCAACACTCCACCTGCCACTTCCGGTCGCCTTGTTGTTTGGCTTTCGCTGTTTCGGCCACTTTGAGGCGCATCAAATTTATGTTTTACCTTCAGTCCGGCCGGGCATAAATCTTTGTTATGCGCGAAAGGCTCCGATCCGAGCACACACATAAAAGTCCTGTCCAGAAAAGCTGAAAAATCTCGCCCGCTTTTTCCGCAAGTCGCGTAATTATTTTCGTCCCTTTTCAGGTTTTTTTCACCGTTCCCCGTTCCTGTTTCCTGTTGGTTTATTTCACAAACATTTTATATATTTTTTCGGGAAAGTTGGCCAGGCCTGTGATGTGCATTTCATTTGCTGCTTTTAATTAAGGCTCATTCCGGCCAAGGCAAGCTTACTTTTGGGTCTCATTTCCCTCTAAGAGCACTGAAAATAAATTCTAGATAAAGGAAATAGATCAAGGAATGTACTAGAAGATACCTTTTTGTGTCTTAGAATTTGTTACAATTTATTTAAGAGAGTTACAATTTATTTAAGTAAGAAAATACGTAATTCTTGTTTAGAATTAATGCATTATTTCTTCCTGACTTTAATGGTAATATTTCCCTAATTACTTTGTGTAGAATCTTCTTATTTTTCTTCAAGTATAATGCTGTTTTCTTTACTTTTCTTTTAGTGTAATGTTGGTTTGGGCTTCGGTTTGTTTGCCGCTGACTTTCTAATGAGTTTAAATAACCTGCGCGGCTTTGAATGCATGAAATACGAGCGGCGATTAATCAGAGAAGAAGCAAGAACCAAGAATTGAGTTGGAAATTGAGGAAAGAAAATGTCCCAGTACCTGGGACGGACACCAATTGTAATCCAAGTTAATCAATGTTGGCCAGCTCCGCCTCCCTGGCTCGCTATCCATCAATCAGCGGCAATTGCCTTGACATTAGCCATAAATTACGTGAATGGAGCGTTACGTTACGATCCGTTCCGGGAATTCGCAACTGACCCGGCTCCCCCCCCGCCCTCCGTCAGCCAATGAACCGCATAACAAACTGTAAACGGTTTCCGGTTGCCTTTCGCTGCCGGGGCCTGTAAATTAAATAATACAAAAGGAGAGGCAGGAGCAGGAGCAAGGAAATCTAAACCAAATGCGGCAGCAGTTCGCAGTTTTGCCTTTGACGCTGTCAGACGGTGAAATATTTATCGATAACTATTAGCAAGTGATGCATGAAATGCGATAACATTAATTAGCCGGGCCAACGAACCACAAGTGGTGACCCCGTGCTCTCTAGAGTCCGCCCATGTCCCTATTTGAGCGCTGCGGCAATTTAATTGCCAGCCATGGCCATGGCTGTTGTAGTAATAATAATAATAATAATAATAACGATAGATGCCGGGCTCATAATTCATGGCGGGAATATGAGCCACAAATAAGCTGCGAACTTGTGCGGGGAGCGATAGAGAAATATATTGAATATATAGTTGAGTTTAACTCCCATAGAGTAACTGAATATATTGCAAATATAAGCCAAAAAATATCCTCGAGCCTTGAAAGCCATGGAAAAATTTAAGAAAGTGCGAACACATATGCCCGAGTGAGTGACACAAATACGAGGCGACAGATGCCACTTAGAGGAAGCCAAGACGCGGGCAGGAAGGAAGGAAGTGAAGAGGGCAGAGGCACACGGCAACGGCAACGGGACGGGGAAGCACGGCCATGTTGGCAGCCATGTCAACACTTATCTTTATGAGTTTCCGCTTTCTGTAAAGTCATTGACATGTATTTTTTCTTTCTTCTCTCGCCCTTTGATACCACGCACTCGTCGGGCACTTGGGGTGTGCTCGTCTCGCTAAGCTTAACTCTGCTCCTTGACAAACTCAAAGAGAGAGGCAATGTCTAGATCAGAATTTATAATAATTTATATTAGATATAAGCCTGAAAATCTTTCATGTAGTGAGCATTTCCCAGTCGATTTGTGGCAACTTCAAGCTTCCCTAGCTATTCTAGCCAAAAATAAACTCAAAAGGGAGGTTCGTTTGCAGCACAAAAAACCAAACACAAAAAAGAGCCGAGGAGTCATGTTCGCGTGTTTATGGGCTTGTTGTTGTGCTCGGAGCTCGGAGCTTGGAGCCCCTCGAAATCATTGCCATCTCTCGGCTCTCGGCAGCCCAACTTGCGCACACAAATTGCTGAAATCGCAAGTGTGCTTTTAGGCGTTAAATGCTATAAATTACTTTTCGAATGGCATAAATAACAGTAAAGTCATTGAAATTTGCTCTCTCGCACACGCTGCACCAGCTGGCGACACCAGAGGAATAGTCCTCGTCCTCGTTCTCGTCCTCGTCCTCGTCTCGTAATCAGCATATTTCCCTGTGTGTGCGAGTCCTGTGAGTGCTTCGTATGCTTTTGATCCTGCCCTGGGGAGCCACTAAATGATGATTTGCTTTGGGGCGTAACCAGAGAGAGAGAGCTGCGTGGGGGATAAACTTTAATTTCATAGATGAACAACCAATAAATGCGTCCAAGTTTCTTTCTTTTTGGAAGGACACAAGTGTTTTAAGTACCTCAATCAGTGAGCTCTCTGGAGAGCGAGTTCATTTGTTGCTTTTCAACTCAGATATAAGCTTTTTTTCCATCATAAATTGTTGGTCTAGCGTTTTCCGGGCACTTGAACCTTCAATTGTAGGCCATCAGCCCTCAACGTCACAAACAGCTTTGGAATTTATATAAATTCCAGGGGATTTTACACAACAGATATGCGTGAAATCTATATAAAGAGTCGGGGAATTCCGTTGTATATTTCATATACGCTTTATAATATATATATATATTTTTCCTTTTTTTGCGCCCCGAAAACTTTAAGCGCAACAAAAGCGTTTCACCTGCAGCTGATGCTTCCGCTTCCGCTTCCGTTTCTGTTTCGGTTCCTGTTCCCCAGGTTCCCAGTTTCCCAGGTTCCAGGTTCAGGACCCTTTTATGGGGCCTGACAGGCTCTCACGCTTTTCACTTTTATTATCCTTTATGTGCGATTTCACACCTTCAATTGCAAAGGATGAGGAGCAGCCAGCAGCCAGGAGCAAGGGATAAGGCAGCGAGAGCAGCAGCTTGCTTGCCACACGTAGCAGCAAATCAAAATCTTGAATTTATTCCACATACGAAGCGCATGAATTTCAAATTACTGTGGGAACGAACACCCACACACGGACTGCTCTGGCATTCGAAAGGAAGGAAGGAAGGAAGGCAGGAATAGGAGAATACTGACCCAGCTAACCCCGACTTTGCCCATTTCCCGCTACTTTTTTTGTGTGAGCTCGGAACGTGTGCAACACGTTATGTGGCAAGCAAGGTGCTCCTCTTCTCACCTCGAGTGTGTCGAGTCTCGTCTAGGATAATGACTGCTCTGTGGTCGTGTCTCTATGCCTTTAAAGCGAGAATCCATTCATACAGAGGTTATAGCTGTGGGTTTTAATTCAAAAATTCTGACATTTTCTAAGCAAACATTGTGGAAAATTAGAATCTTTCGGTATTCGAATTTTCTGAGACTTTTTCCAATTAATTCTGTTAGTTTTTCTGGAGTGGCTTTTTACCAAATATTTTTTTGGTTGCCCAGAGCAGGGAGAAGGATACCAAGGAGGAGCAAAAACAAAAGAGGCCGAGCAGGACTCATTTGAAATTCATGCGGCCACTCACTGGGTGCATAAAGCAATCAAATCAACCACAAAACACCAACTCCACACACTCGGCTCCTCGCACATATACTTGTGGATTTTCCGGGATATTTTTTTTTTAGCATCTCTTTCGGTTTCATACACGTTTCACTCGTGTAAATAATAAATAAGCTAAGCAGACTTTTGTGGCGTGCAAAACGTTTCAGGAAGGAGACGGCGCGGCGCGGCGCGGCGCTATCGATTCCAAATCTCAACCGAAAGTCAAAGACGAGAGAAGCCTAAACAAAAGCGAAAGTTTGAGCCACTTGCTCTCAACCCTTTGGCAACGCCTCAACCTCCATTTAGCCCCTTTGCTGGTCGCCTTCTTCTCCGCCCATGATTTATGCATGACCCAGAGGGGTCGAGGAGAAGGCGAAGGAGCAGGAGCCCAAGCTGTTCCAGATTTGCATGCGAATGGTCCAAGTTGGATTCATTGGCTTTGGGGCAGATTTGGAACTGGGTTTTGCGCCAGTAAATACTTTGTCCCAATTGTTTGGGGCTCACTGGTGTGGCCTTAGTGGTTCTTAAGGGGTTAATGCCGGAGCTAGTTCTTGAAGTAATTACCTGGGCAAAGAGTAGAGCTCTTGGTTTAATATATTTAAATTAAAAGTTAGTAGAATGAGTTCTCTTAACTGAGTAAATAATGAAAGCTGCTTTTAAATCTCAAATAATTGAAGCCTTTTCATGGTTTCCACCTATATTTTAAGGGGATTTCCTGGGCAATGTTTGTTAAATCTCAAATATTTGAAGCCTTTTCATGGCTTTCAACTATATTTTAAGGGGATTTCCTGGGCCATGTCTGTTTCCCATTACCAATTACCATCCATCGAACCCAATTAGCGATGCTGCGCCACTTTCAATGAGGGAGGAAGCCAATGCCAAAATGCATTTAGCTTTTAGTCCAGGACCAAAACCGGTACCAAATTATGCTCCTTTTCACTCCGTTGCACACGCTGCCTTTGTCTGTGTCAAATCAATTAGCAAGTGCAATTAATGAAGCGCCGAGCACGGAACTACCGAAAATAAGCCAAAAAAATAAAAAGAGAGAGAAAAGAGGAGAATTCTGCTTGGGTCAGCTTCTCCGGAGAAAAGGTGAGGAGAGAAGTGCACACAGCAATTTGTCTTTTCCATTAATTATTTAGACCATGATGATCGCCGAAAGGAAATGCAAAGGCGGGAAAATCACAGAGAGAAAGAGGGCGAAATCAAAAGAAAGAGCTGGAAAAGGCAGCTATTGGCTATTGGCAGTTAATTAATTGAATTCTGTTCTCAGTAACGTGTTGCAACTGACTGCAATTGCAGCAAAAGTTTTCTTGCAAAAGCGGAAGGGACGCTGGACGCTGGAGTTGGTCAAGTTGCGTAACAAGTTTGGCGCATAAAGTCATTAAAGTTTTCTGATTCGATTTGGCATCGTCTCTTATCCCTTTCATCCGTTTCCCATTTTTAAGACTTCCTCCTTCGGCGCAACTTTCTAAGCTTACAAATTAATGACGCTCGAAAGTGTGGCCCCAGGGTTCTGCGAAGGAAGAGGGACCATAAAAATATCGTTATACCTGAGAAAGGGTTTCGTTTTCGCTTATTTTTTATGCATTATTTATGATTTCCCCGATTAGTCGCGACCGGGAGCACCAGCAGCAGCCATAATGGGGCAAAACGCTCTCGCTCAGCACATTGTCAACCTTATGCGGGCTGTCCTCCCAGTTTTCCCGAATTTTCTTTACAGAGAGTGGGAGCCGGGGAAAAATGTGTGCTAAGCCAGCGAAAATTCCACGCCTAAGGGGAATTTGCAAATGGGTTTCGGTTTCTGAATGTGGGTTTCTGTCACTCTTATCAGTCAAAAAACATACATCTCAGTCCCACCCTCCCTTGGAGCCATAAACAGAGCCCATTTAAATATAATAGAGTGGGAAAACTTCTTTTATTTAGTTCAAGTATTTAAATATAAATTCTATTACAAAGAAGGGAAAGGTTATTGATATATTTTTGGACATAAAACCCCAAATTAAGGTCAGAAATTAGGAGAATAAATCGTATTTGTTAAAAGTCTTTAAATTTATATTGAATCAAAGGCAATGTGCCCTTGTAGTGGTCAGAAATTGCTCCTTTTCAGCTCAGAGTTCTGCGTGTAAGCCAAGCAAATTAAGTTTGAGTTATTTTATGATTGCATTAAGGGAGAGAGTCGGAGTTGGAGTTGGAAAAGAGAGAGCTGATGGTAACAATACGTGGCGCTGTCACTACAACTCAAGTTTCTACATCTTTCTCTGCGCTCCATTAATTTACCACACACACACACAAAGTCACACACACTTCATCCCCCTTTTTGTCAGTGCGTCTGCCACGCCCCTTTGATTGGTCACGTGCTTGGCACGGGGTTCCCCTTTCCCTTTCCCGTTCCCTAACCAGCTTTGGGCTTCAATTCGTTGTGATTGCTTTGTATCGATTACAAAATGCATTACAACATTCGCCACATGATAAATAACAGACAGTAACAGTAAATGGTAAATGGATATAGAAGGGGGCGGCGGTGGGCGGGGCTGCACTTGAAATTAATGCGTACGATTGGGTTTCAACGGTTGCGATGGTAAGCCGATCATCTAGTTTGCTGATTGGAGTCCCTGAAAAATAAACTAAAGATAACTACCTATTTTTGGAGTACTGTACTTGATTTTCATGATAGCTTCAGTGTGACCAAGTTTGCTTACTTGCATTTATAAACGAGAACTGCCACACTGGTTACCATGGCAGTATTTAAATAAAATTAAATCAATCTCCCAGCAAAGAAATTCCTCTCTTCTTATCATATTTTCCTACCTTATTTTGGACCAAGCATTATTAGTTTTCACTGTACTTGACTTTCTTGATAGCTTTAGTGTGACCAAGATAGCTTACTTGCATTTATAAGCCAGAACTGCCACACTGGTTGCCATTGCAGCATTTAAATACAATTAAATCAACCTCTCAGAAAAGAAATTCCCCTCTTCTTATCTTATCTTACCAAGTTCCTTAGCTTTACCTTTACCTTTCGCCAATTACTAACCATTTTCTTGATTACTTCAGTGTGACCAAGCTGGTCTTTTTACATTTATCAAGAACAACTATCACACTAGCTTACCACCCTTTGTGGGAGGTTAACCTCCCAGCGGACATTGCAAGGACATTAACCCCCACACGTGCCTGCAGCCATGTCTCCGCGTGTGGTTCCTTGAAAGAAATAAAATGCAATTGCGTGATTATTGAGCGATTTGTATCAATTTACAGAGTCGGGGCCAGCGAAAAGCTGCCTCAAATGTTGTTTATTTATGCAATTCACTTGCTTACTCCTCTTGGGGGAAGGAAGGAAGGGCTGCGGCGTCGAGGGGGAATGATTATTGATATCTGTAACCATACGTGCTCTCACCCCTCTGGAAACAACTAAACTTGTGGCAACCGAAAACTCCGGGGAGGATTGCAGCTCAAGACATTTGTCGCAACGTGCGAAAACTTTTGCCGAACAAGTGTCTCTCTGTGTGCCCGTAACCCAGCACCCCCAGCAACCCAGACCTCAGAGCCCAGACCCCAGCACACTTGTTAGCTTCTCAAGTTTATTAAAGTGGCATAAAAGTGTCATTGGCGTCTAATGGCCGACGATTAGTCGGAAAGAAGCCTCGATCCCTAAGCCCCCGGAACGACTCGAAAACTTAGCTCCAGTCGCAGACCGCATCTCTTCTCTACCGGGAAGAGTCCATAATTGAATGGAGGCAATTTTAGTGCAGAAAGTTCATTGAATCATCGAATCACTCTTAAAGTTGAAGTCACACAAAATGTCACTTATAGCACTTGGAAACTAAAGCGGTTGCTGATGAAGAAGGTTAGTTCATTTTCGAAATATCCATAACTTTGTCGTCTCTTTGATATTTGTTAAATCATATATGATTATATATATCGATTACTTTTTAATAGTTATTGATAAATTGCCGATGTTTTTAGTCTGCTTGTATTGTTTCTACAGTTATCGCATAGATTTAGTATATTAAATTGTTTCTTTAGTGTCTTATAGTTATCGATACATTTCCGTGTTTTCCGACTTTTTGTATTGTTTCTACAGCTATCGATTCGTTTTCAAATAAGTATCGATATATTTTTGTGCTTTTTCAAACTGTTTGTATTGCTTCTACAGCTATCGTATAGTTTTTTATAGTAATTGATACATTTCCGTGTTTTCAGACTGTTTGCATTGTTTCTACAAGTATCGATTCGATTTCTAAAAGGTATCGATATTTTGTCGTGCTTTTTTCAACTGTGCTTCTATCGTAGCACAGCTATCGCATAGCTTTTGTATAGCTTTCGATACATTTCCTTTTTATTTAAGACTGTTTGTTTTGTTTTTACATCTATCGTATAGTTTTTTATAGCTATCAATACATATCCGTGTTTTCAGATTGTTTGTATTGTTTCTACAACTATCGATTCGTTTTCTAAAAGGTATCTAAGGTGTGCTACTATCGTGTTGTGCTACTTTTTATAACTTTCGATACATTTTCTGTTTGTATTGTCTCCATAGTTATCGATTAGATTTCAATAGCTATTGATACATTTTAAACATTTAAAGCTTATTTTGGAATTACATTACATGAAGTGAAGGGCTGAGAAGCCCTACATGCTCCACCGTATGCTCTCAGAAATAATTGTTATGTTAGTTTGGCAGCTTATCGAATGTGTGCTCCTTTCGATATAACAACTTATCGATATTAAACTTGGCTTCTTTAATGGCTCGAAAAGAAAACTTCTCTTGGGGCTTATGCGTTTGCTTCGTTTTCTTCCTGGCGGTGAAAGGAGGGAGGAAAACTTATTGAAAAGTCATAAAAAGCATAAAATACCAAAATGGCTCAAGCGGAGTAAAGTGGCAAGGAGCAAGAGCTCCTCCTTGGATCCTGGGCTGTGTGGCAGCTAAGGAGCTGAAAGGACATAAACTGGGAGAGCACAGAAATTGTTTTTTCCCAGCCACCCTTTTTGTAAATCATTTAACACGCTCTCGATTTTTATTTTAATGACATCTCTGGGCAAAGTTCTATAATGGCTTGGGGCTCCGGAGCAGGCAGGATCCATCATTGGTTGCTTAGCCGCCCTCGGAGGCTGTGCAAATTTGTCCTTGTGCCCCCCCCCATGCATTGTGGATGAAGTTCGAGGCGTCAAGGGCTCCGGACTCCGGACTGCATCCTGGCTGTGTGTTAATGATCATCATGAATATTCCGGCATTTGTTTGTTTGTTTGCTCTCGCACAGTTTGCTCAGCCAAAATGTTAATATTCCCGGCCAGAAACTAAATGAAAACTAAACGAAAACTAAACTAAACAGAGCTGAACCCGAACCTGAACCCGACGGCGGCATTCGCCAGGGAAAAGAGTGGTTAAATATTTGATTAACTTTCCGGCAGCATGTGTGTGTGTCTGTGCTCGGAATCAACTTAATTAAAGTTAAACAAGCAGCTAATCAAATTTTTATTACACAGTCTTAGCCGCAAGAATCCTTTACCGTTCCGTTGGCAGCGGCTAAACGCGTGGCGTAATTTCATTTTAAAAATGCATACTCTCCTCTCCAAAGGGGGCGCCGAAAAGGATTGTCTCCCCTTGGTTGGCTTTTTTTTCTATTTTCCGAGGAGAAAGCACTTCCCCAGGGCCAGGGTCTGGTGGCAGTGGTTCGTGCAGAAAAGGAAAATGTAATCACCGTTTTTTGTGGATATTAAAAAAAAAAGGGAGAGAGCTAAAATCAAGAAAGTAAATTCCACAAACACTAAAGGTATTAATTTAAAGAAAATGTCATTAAAATATAAGCAAAGCTCCTTTGAAACCCTTTTAAATCATACAATAAAAATAAAGAAAGCGGCTCAGTTTCGTTTTTATTTGTTTAGCAAAGTCAAGATAAATAATAATAATCGAGTTGTTTAATCCAAAACATTTATCGTCTGCGAGTGTGAGTTCCCAGTATCGTATCGATCGATCGGTCTTAAATATCAAACCCCCTCAGGTTGAGATCGCTGGCGGAGGCACCGTGAAGCCACCAGGCTGTCCACCTGGTGGGCGTGCGCGCCTCATACTCTTCCATATCGTATAGCTCCTCCTCGGCGGCCCAGGAGCTCAGGGTGCTCGAATTGGTCATCGGATGGGGCAGGGGCATCAGGCTGAGACTCATGCTTATGGGCAGCGAGCACATTGAGTCATTAATGCCCTGGCTGTTGGTCATATGGAAGTCCGATCGCGACAGGTCGTTGAGCTGCAGGTCCGAGTGATAGTTAATGGGCGTGGGCGTCGACGTGGGCTGCTGCTCCTGGATGGGCTGGTCCTGCTGCTTCATTGCCTGCTCTGGCTGCTTGGTCTTCTTGGTCTTGGTCTTCGTTTTGGTCTGCTTCGGGGAGGCGGAGGAGCAGCTGCGGCAGCAGCCGAAGGAAAGGAGGAGACACATTGCTGGCTGCGATATTTAAAGGGGTTAACTTTATTTTCTATGAATTATTTTTAATATATTTCACCTTCTCTCGATTCCCTATTTTATATATATATTTTTTTTGAGAGTTTACCTACGCCTTCTCTAGCAGGGAGCCTCCAACTGAGGCACTACAACTCCGAGCTGTTTGCTTTTATAGCTGGCCAACGGTCTCAGTTTCAGGTGTGGCAGTGGCAGTGCCAGTGCCAGTACAGTTGTGTTCGCCGAAAAAAAACACCTCAGCAAACAAACCAAAGCTCCGCTCCTCCTGTGCCCCTCCCTGGGGACAACTGTGTTCATTATGCAAAATGATGTCACTTATGTTAATTCCAAAAATGCACTAGACTCCATTACGATATGCGATGCACTGCATATATTATATTATCGGCATTATCGGCATTATCAGAGGGGGGAGCGCTACCTATTGGGTTACCAATTTGCGAATGCAAATCAGCACGGACCATGGTCCTTGTCGGTGTTGGAATTTAAATTTAAATTTTAAAGAGCTGCCACAGCTCACACAAAAGTCTGCTCCGCCAAGGCTTTAAAGCCAATAGGAGGAGCCACTATTTCGATGTCATCCTCGATGGCTAGGCCAGAGTGGCTGTGACGTTTAGCGGAGCCGAAGGAGACACGCCGCTCTGGCTGTGGCTCTGGCACCACATCCGGCTGCTGATGGACATCGGCACAGATGCTGAGCGTTTCCAGCTGGGCGGGTGAGTGCGAGGCCCGGCGACTAGACCTGGAGCCGGCCTCCAACGGGAGGATCCTTCTGCCAGGACAGGGCTGTGGCGGCTGCGGCTGCTCCACTGGTTCCTCGGAGACGGAGAAGCTCGGGATTGGCTGCTGTTGATCCTTGACGCGTCTTGGCCTCTGGCAAAAGACAAACATGAGACATTTCTCCAGGATGTGCATCATAGAGCCTCTTCACGATGATTTCTCGCCGCTCTAAATCAACCTTGGGCTTTTATAAGAACAAATCGATGATGATGAGGGCTGGGTGAGTCAGTTAACTGCTAACTGGGTCTGTTTGCTTATCCGAGATGTTGGTACCAGTACCAGTACCAGTACCAGTCCCAGCCTTCGGTCTTTGTTTCCCCGTGCCAACTTCAATTTCAATTAGCATTCGGACGGACCGAAAAAGTTTCAGCACTAATGAGTTTTGTAATTATACGAAAAGTTGTGGAAAATGAATACAAAAGCCGAAAAGAAAAATCTCCCTCCAACAGGAACAGCAACAGCGGGTGGCGGGGCCTTTAATTTTACATTTATATATATTTCTTCTTTTTGTGAATGATTTACGCAGGCAGGGAAATTGTAAAGCGATAATAACATAAGCGAAAAGGGGATGGTTCCTTTGGGTGAGGAGAGAAGTACAAATAGAGGCAAGTTTTCAATGCGAAGCAGTTTAAAATTAATGATTTATAAGCAGCAGGGCAGATTTTCAACACGATTTATGCCATTTTAAGGGAATTACTTTTGGTTTTATTTAAATTTATTTAAAGGAGAATCATTAAAGAAGTTGAAAGTATCATTAGTATTTTATTTTTGATATTATAACAGATTTTAGATATGTTTCCATGTACTTTGTAATTTTCCTAGAACCTAGTTTTATTTCTATAAATTTTTCCATTTAATATAGAAATTTTTCGATTTAATTCCATGGCCTTTTAAATTTTCCTCTTTAAATTATTATCTCGTATTTATATTTCTATTAATATTACCATTTCCTATCCAATTTCTTTATAGGATATAGCCAGGGTCTATAAACCATAACTTCTCGAAACTGAAATGTTTACTTTTCCGGCTTTTCCACTCTCCCCCTTTCCGCCGCCGCAAACTAGAAAAATATCAATGTCATTTGCAGGCCCTTGGCCGAAAATTGGGGGTTGCTTGTCCGTCCGTCCGGAGGGGAAAATGCAATGCCCGGGGAAGGCAGCGACAGGCGGACTTTGTTACTTGTGTAATGTTAGATGGGTTTGTGTCTGTTCCCTGTTGTCTGGTGAGGATTCGGTGAATTTCCGGGGACTGGAGCGAGCTCCCTTTCCCGCTCCCCAGCTCCCCTTTGTCAGCCGCATCATTGCGGTTTCAGAACGGAATTTTTCGCAATTCCCAGTTGGAGTTGGAGTTGCTGTGTTTGTTTGTGTCTGTGCGTGAGTGTGTTTGCCCGTATTTGGGGAGTTCCACGATTTATACCCCTTAAAATGGGAAGGCTGAGGAGAATGCTGGACTTACGGGGCATCTGGGGTGTTGGGAAATTATAAATACTTGCATTAAAAATATTTATTCTACTGACAACTCTTTGGAGTTGAAAAATGAAAAAAAATGTGACCTTAGGAGCTACCTAACACTTTTCTTCCTTCCATGAAGAATATGTATTCTACATAGAACTCTGTAGAGTTGCAAAATTTTAAACAAAGTGACCTTAGGAGCTTCTTAACACTAAAAGAGTAGGCTTTTTCTTGTAATATCTTAAGGTCATACTTCTGTCAAGCAATTGCATTGTCATTCAGTGACAATTTTCACAATCTCTACTCATTTTCCGTGCAAAAAAAAAACTTTCAAGAAGATTTTAAAGGTAAGTACCAAAGGCAGTGTTTTAAGGGTTCCTCCTCCAGTGAATGCATTTTCCCAGGCACCATGGACCACAACGGTATCTTTGATAACGAAGAGGTGAATGAGCCCATGGACACTGGTCGCCTCTTTACCATGGTGAAGAAGCGTTCCTCCTTGATTTCGCTTTGCCCGATTCTACGCCGCGATTGTCCGCCAGAAATTCAACAACTTGGCCTGGACTCGGAGGAGCCAGAAATTCAACAACTTGGCCCGGACTCGGAGGAGCCCCTGGCCAAAAGGGTGAAGCTTGAGCCGCTCCCGGTGGAGGAGATGAAGGTGGAGCCGGTCCCGGTCAAGAGGGTAAAGCATGTACCGCTCCCGGTTGAGGAATGCAATTGTTGCTGTCATCATTACTATAAGCATTAAATGCTATAATTAACTACACTGAAACATACACACCGACACATTCCACACAGCATACAAGACCAATAAAGGTTACAAAAAGCAATCTCTTCCTCAGGCTTCTTAGTTAACTTTTGTTTAATATTCTCTCAGTTTAGAACAGGGGTCGGCACCCAGGCATACAAAGTTTTTAGTGCCTATGTGTGCAAAGCTAACAAGCCCGAATGATTTGCTTCTCTGCTGCTGCGAGAACCGAGCAATTGTATATAGGCTATAGTGAATATAATCAAGATGAATAAATGCATATAAATATGTGGAGTGTATATTATGGTTATATAATTGGTTATATACAAGATATAGTCTTAGAATTTCTCCTAATACTGAAAACTTTTCGAGATTCTAGAAAATTGTATTAAAAAAAGTTAAAAATATGGCAGTTTGGCCAGATTGTTCCTATAACAGCTATATGATATAGTTGTTCGATCCTAATGAAATTAAAACCGTAATTCTAATATAGTAAAACATGGCTTTATCTAGAAGGGGATGTTATTACGTTGAAAAACAAACAAATTTCACTAAATAATGTCATTTTAAGATGTTTTTTTTTACTAACTTTATTATTTCTAACAATATAGAGACTACCTTCTATAATTGTATCATGGCTTAGTATACAGGTTTAGAGCTTAACTGGCGGTTAAATACCAACTACAGGGTAACTCCTGGTTGTGGTTTTTTATCCTTTCTGAACCTTCCGTTTGTTTATATTGCCAGGGCCAGGAATAATAATTCTACTTAGAACTCTTTGGAGTTGAAAAATTAAAAAAAAAAAATACTTAACACTTTTCTTCCGTCCATTTAAAATATGTATTCTACATAAAACTCTGTAGAGTTGAAAAATTGTAAACAGAGTGACCTTAGGAGCTTCTTAACACTAACAGAATAGGCTTTTACTTGTAACATCTTAAGGTCATACTTCTGTCAAGCAATTGCCTTGTCATTCAGTGACAATTTCCACAAGCTCTACTCATTTTCCGTGCAAAAAAAAACTTTCAAGACGATTTTAAAGGTTAGTACCAAAGGCAGTGTTTTAAGGGTTCCTTCTCCAGTGAATGCATTTTCCCAGGCACCATGGAAAACAACGATATCTTTGTGCCCGTGGACACCGATCGAATCTTCACCATGGTGAAGAAGCGTTCCTCCTTGATTTCGTTTTGCCCGATTCTACGCCGCGATTGTCCGCCAGAAATTCAACGACTTGGCCTGGACTCGGAGGAGCCCCCGGTCAAAAGGGTGAGGCTTGAGCCGTTCCCGGTGGAGGAGATAAAGGTGGACCCGGTCCCGGTGGAGATGGGAAAGCTTGAGCCGCTCCTGGACGAGTCGACCGATGAATCGGAGGAAGAGAATGGAGATAATACAGTCAATTGTGAACTGTTCGTTTGCAAATGTCGCTGCATAAGCAATCTGCGTTATAAGCATTAAATGCTTTAATTATCTACACTGAAACATACACATTCCACACCGACACATTCCACACAGCATACGTGAATAATAAACTTTTGATTAATATTTTCTCAGCTTATAAGCTTAACTGTCGGTTAAATACTGACTACAGGGTAACTCCTGGTTGTGGTTTTTTATCCTTTCTGAACCGCTCGTTTGTTTATATTTCCAGGGTTTGGTTTAGTTTTATTCTTTTTTTCGGTGGCCCTGTGCATAGTTTGTGCTGGTCTCGTGGCTTGTGACAAGCCAAGCGCATAACCGCAAAACAGACGCGTGGCGCTGGAGAGAGGGGCAGGGGTTGTAGAGGGGGACACACACACACACACACTCGGCCACTCTGGCCATTTCATTTTCAATTTGTAGTGCATACTCTTTTCGGGACTTTCTCGGTTTCTATGCCAATCTGCGTTTCTCATTCAACTTCAATCTCCATTTTTTTATGGAGAAGGAAGAAGGGAGAAGGGAGAAGGGAGAAGGGAGAAGGGAGAAGGGAGAAGGGAGAAGGGAGAAGGGAGAAGGGAGAAGGGAGAAGGGAGAAGGGAGAAGGGAGAAGGGAGAAGGGAGAAGGGAGAAGGGAGAAGGGAGAAGGGAGAAGGGAGAAGGGAGAAGGGAGAAGGGAGAAGGGAGAAGGAGAAGGGGAACAGAGAGCAGAGAGAAGGGAGCTGGAGGAATGGAATGGATTTCTCCTTGACAAATCTCCATCAGCCCCATGCTTTTGCCTTTGTGGTCATGCCCACTTGATGCGTATTTAATTAACGTTAATTGAAATTGATTTATGTATGCAGCCTGCGTACTTGCCACCCCTTTTTGTGCGCCACACAAACCCCCCCGACCCCCCTTTAAAAATATGCTGCGTGAAATTTGTGGCAAGTCCTTCGCCTTATTTTATTTGCCAAAACAGGCAGAGAGATGCCAAGGGTTTTAGGCTCTCAATTGACAAATTTTTCGGCATATTGAAGCATGAAATAATTTCAGGGTTCATTTTGAGCTTCCCATTAAATTGATTAAATAAAATGCAAACAGGAGGGGGAATGAAGGGAATCATAGCAAATTGCGTAGAAAAGTGAAAAATAATTTGGGGAAAAGTGGAAAAAAAGATAACGGTAGAATATAAAAAAATAAATTTAAGCTAATTTTAATATTAAAAGCTTTTAAATAACATTATAGTGTAATTAAGGACTAGCAGAATATTCTGGAAGGTGAAAGAGAAAAAAAATGGCACCTGTCCCGTTAGGTTTGCAATGTATGAGTATGTGTGTGAAAAGTCGAATGTAGAGCATGTAAACGAGACAGGCGCTAGACCCTTTGTAAGAGGGAGATGACTAGAGGCACAATAAAAGATGACGGTGCCGAAAATAGGAAGGCAGAAAGCAGAAATGTTAAGTAACATGTTTTTGCGCATGGAATCGTCCTGTTAACGATAACATAGGGTTGTAAAATCCATGCGCAACGGGCTTAACAATTTCAAATGCACAGAAAAGGATATATTGATATCAAATGTTGAACAATACTTACTTAAAAATGATTTCTTTAACAAATATTAATAAAATACCCTTCAAAATTAATTAAATATGTATTTCAACTCGTCATCCAACTCGGAAAACTAAATAAAATGGAGCATAACGACTTAACTCCGATATATAGATATTTTTTTGGAAGGCATTACCAGACTTAAGGTCATTACAATCATGAAAAGATCATAAAAACTAAACCAATCAAAGCTAGACCAAAGAAATTAAATATATATATACATACATACCTGATATATACATATCTGTATATCTGGGGGTTTTCTTTGTCTCCAGCCCGCATTTTCCGCCCACAAAAATTAACGAGAGGAGAGCTGGGAAAAAGAAAAGCATTCGATGCGTGTTTGCGCAATTTCCACATCATTAATTTTGTGTTTCTGGCATTCCGGAGGAGCGGAGCGCATCTACATCTGGTGGCCTTTTTGCTCCTCCTTTTATGCTGATTTAATTAGAGGAGAAATCTTTCCTTCTGCTAGCCTTGGCTGGCCGCTTTTATTGCATAATTTTAGGTGTGCAAGCTGAAATCGAAAATGGATACAGAGAGTGGCGGCGGTGGAAGGACGAGGAAGCGGGGGCCTGCCTGCAATCAGCCAAAACAGCAAACAAAGAACAATAACAATAAAGCACAAGAAAATAACGAAAATTCATCATAAACAGAGGCGGCGGCGGCTGCTGCTGCTGCTGCTGCTGCTTGGGGGAGAAGTCCTGGCCCAAGTCCAAGTCCTCTCCAAGGATCGTAAATTAGAAATGGCATTTTATGCGTGCGCAAATAAAAATTCTGTGTGTGCGGCACACTTTTCGGGCTGGCATATCTTTTGGGTATCCTCAGGCAACACACTGGGGGAGACCCGAGTCCTGGCATAAAAACTTTCATTTGCCCTTCTCGTAAAATTACTCATACGACTTGTTAACCGTTTCACCAGCTCACAAAGATACACATTGATTTTCCCGCCTTTACTCATCTCTTTCTCTCTGTCTTCTGTCTTTTTTCTTGCAGGTGAGTCCCCCCCCTTCAACCCCAACTCCTTGGTTGTCCTTTTCCGGATCCGTTTTGGGTATGTACGTTGGAAATGGGAGACGAATGGCATTGGATTCTATTGATGCTGTTGAAGTTGAGCAGCAGAAATCGGAGGAGGGTGAGCTGCGCCAGCTGCGGGTTCTCCGCTTTCCCGGGTATTAAGTGTTCGCTTTGATTCCAATGGCAATGTAAACAAATGAGATTTTTGCGCACAAAAACTTTGACTCACTCAGGTGAAAGTGGGCACTGCTCAAAAATTATTGATTATGTTTAAGAAAATACATAAAATTCATAGAAGAAAGTCTGTGAAAAAGGGGATTGCTAAGAGGGAATAATTGGTAATTTATGGAAAAAATACTCTTTAAACCTTCTCCCCAATTCAATAAGACTTTACCCCCATTTATCTCAGTGCAAACTCCGAAATGGACCATGAAAACAAAAATCGCACAACAATTTTTGGTAAACTGTAAATGCAAAAACCAAAGAGCACAGGGACGGACTTTCTGTGATTAACAATTACAAAAACCCGGAGGAAAGCCCTGTGTTCCATTCCCGCATTCCAAAACCAATGCCGGCCCCGGCCCCCATTCCATTCCATTCCTTTTGGTTTCAAAGGCGGGTGCGGTGCGCTCGCTACGTGAGTTTGCCATAAGCAATTTAGCTAATTTAGCCACCAAAAGCAACAAAAACGAGATGCCGAGGACTAAAGCGAAATAATCGAAGCGGAAGAATAACAACGCAGAGGAAGAATGAGGGGGGTTGGGTTTAAAGAGGGAATTTAGGAGTTGGGAGATGGAATGGGAGTAGGAGAGGGGACTGTACAGGCAGTCCTGGCTAAAGTATATAGGAGCAAAAAGATAGCTAAGCACGTTTAGAAGTCCCCAATATCAAGCTCTGCTTATAAGTGTAATTCTTCCTTGGAGTATTCCTAATTCTACAGTTTCCTCCCAAAAAATTCGTCCAAAAATTTAACGTAAAAATATAACTTCAACACATAAGAACAATACTTTACAAAAAAAAAAAAAAAAAAAAATGTGACCTTAGCAGCTACTCAACATTTTTCTTCCTTCCATTTAAAATATGTATTCTACATAGAACTCTGTAGAGTAGAAACATTTTTAACAGAGTTACCTTAGGAGCTTCCTAACACTAAAAGAATAGGCTTTTCCTTGCAGTACCTTAAGGTCATACTTCTGTCAAGCAATTGCCTTTGTCATTCAGTGAAAATTTTCACAAGCTCTCAACTCATTTTCCGATTCGGTCGTGATTTTCTGCTAAGAAAAAACTTTCAAGAAAACTTGTAAGGTTAGTACCAAAGGCAGTGTTTTAAGTGTTCCTCCTCCAGTGAAAGCATTTTCCCAGGCACAATGGAGAAGAACGATATCTTTGATAACGAAGAGGTGAATGAGCCCGTGGTGAAGATGCGTTCCCCCTCGACTTCGGTTAGCCCGATTCTTGGCCCCGATTGTCCGCCAGAAATTCAACAACTTGGCCTGGACTCGGAGGAGCCCCCGGTCAAAAGGGTGAAGACTGAGCCGCTCCCGGTGGAGGCGATTAAGGTGGAGTTGCCGGAGATCAAGCAGGAAAATGTCGACGTGAAGCCGGAGAAGGTGGAGGTCCGCCAGGTCAATAACGAAAATACTGAGCAGCCTGCTATCAAAGTGGAGAAGGTAGAGCTGCGGCCGATCAAGGTTGAAAATCTGGAGCTGAAGGAGGAACCGCTGGAATCTGACGAATCATGCGATGAATCCGAGAATGACAATGAAAAGGAAGAGTCCGACGAGTCCTGTGAGTCAGCCAAGTCCGATAAGTCGGAGGAAGCTGACAAATCCGACGAGTCGGAATCCTATGAGTCTGACGAGGCATCTGATGAATCCGAGGACTAGAATAAAAAATGGAACAGTCATCTATAAACTGTACGCTTGCAAATGTCGCTGCAATGATTATTATAAGCATTAAATGCTATAATACAGCGAAACACACACACCGACACATTCCACATCGAAAGATTCCACATCGAAACCTTCCACATCGAAACATTCCACACCGACACATTCCACACCGACACATTCCACAGCGACACATTCCACACCGACACATTCCACACCGACATATTCCACACAGCATACTAGCCAAATAAAGGTTACAAAAATCAATCGTTTCTTCAGCATTTTTAGTTAACTTTTGATTAATATTCTCACAGCTTAGAAGCTTAACTGGCGGTTAAACGCTAACTACAGGATAACTCCTGGTCGTGGGTATTTATCCTTTCTGAACCTCTCGTTTGTTTATATTTCCAGGGTTTGGTTTTTTTTTTCGGTGGCCCTGTGTATAGTTTTTGCCCATAGATCCTGGCATCTTTCGAGAATTCTGCAACTTGGGTTCCTTAAAGGAAGTGCATAAAAATAACAATAAATGTAAGACAGTGGCAGCCAAAAGTGGATGCATAGTGCCAGCAGCAGTAATAATAGTAATAGCAATAATAATAATAATCTTCCTAAGGACACGCTCCCTTGCCCCTTTGCCTTTAATCTTTCTTTCTGTTTCTTTTTTTTTTTTGCATTTTCGAAGGAGAATCTTTGCCGGACAGGTCGCTCCCTAATAACTGTTTCTTTTTATGGCCAACAACAATGGGGCTCGCGAGGGGTTTGGGAAAAGCAAAATGAAATTTGCCTGGGCTGCCATTGTGAGTCCTTCGTCCTGCTGCCGCTCCTCTTCTCAAGAAGAAAAATGCATTTGATTGAATTTTGAATAGTCAACAAAGGAGGCGAAACTGCGGTTGGATTCGGTCTGTCTGTCTATTTGTCCGCCACTTGTCCGGAGAGTCCTCCACTATCCACATACACACATAGTACATAGACTTGGAGATTCCCGGGATTCCCCGCCCAGAGTCCTGCATTCCTCGGCCTGCCGCCTGTTTGGCACGTAGCCTTGAAAATCGAAGTGGAAATGAAATGTAATCTGAGGAAAATCTGAGCGATTGGGAATGGGGAAAATGTGAAAGGGACTAGTAGCTCTGAGGAGGAGCAGGATTATCCCACTGGGAAATTGAAAGTTTCTTCCTTGCAGCAAGGTTAAGTACTGCATAGTGAGGCTTGTAATTCAATTAATCAATTTATATTATATTTCGAATATAATCTACGCTTCTGGAATATTAAGTAATAAATCCACCTTGAAAGACACTTAATTCTGGCTTTCTTTAATTTAATACTTTAAAATCCTTATTACTCTGAGAATACGCAACCGTTGATTTATGTCTCGAGGGCAGCTGCTGCATTTAAAGCAATTGAAATTTATTCTCTTGCATAAAAAACGGGAAATTAAATGCTTACGGATTTTACATTCGCTTGGATACAATGGATAGCACTCGTGCAGCAGCATTGGATTAAATACATTTTTATTTTTTTGGGAATTTGGGAATTTACGCGGTGCATTTGTCCTGACGGAGGACAAGACAAATGCGCTTATTGACTTGAAAATGGCGACGCATAAATTTCGCAGCTTCCGCTGGCAGTTGGCATCCCTTGGCTTTTCTCTGAAAGCTTAGTCCACCTGCTGGCCATGGCTTTAGATATATAAATTAACTGAACCTTTCTAAAGACTTGTAAAGAAAGCTGGGATTTGGGAATGAATCCGTGGAACGGTAGGGTGCCATTTTATAAAAGTTTATTGCTCTCCCTAAGATTTAAGAAGCTAGTTAACTCTTTTTTAATGTATAGTAAGATTTATTTAGCAGGAATATATATTAATACATTTATTTATTTGGGTATTTTTATTTAGAGGGAATAAATAAATAATTGGTACTTAATGAAGACAAGAATTTACTATTAAAAGCTTAGCTACTTAAAAGAAATTAAAGATAATTTGAGACCAAAATAAGCAGAATTAAGTTCACTAAAAAGTTGCCTCTGAATTTGATTTAAAATGATCTTAAATATTACTGAAAATGGTCGCTAAAAAATCTATATTGATTACTTAAAATATTAAAAACATTTTAAGCAAACTTGAATACTAAAAACTCCTTATAAATACTTCTTTTTTTTACATAAATTTATTAGGTAACTAAATCACTACCTCCTCTTCGACCATTTTTCGGCCAAGTTTTTAGTGGCTTACAGAATACTGATAACTTGGCCAAATTATCTCAATAAAAGGGGGGACAACTCCCTCCCGAAAAAAAGGAAATAAAAGCCTGTCTCTCTCGATTATTCCCCGCTTTCCCTCGCTTTCCGGATTTATCTGCTGCTTCTGTTGTCTGTCTATGGAAATCGTTTGCTTTATTCTCACCGCCGGCAATCACGCGCCACGCAGCCACGCCTCTGTCCAAAGGGGGGCTGGGCTTTAGGGGTTGCTATCTCATAATTGCGTAGGCGAGTTTAGTACTCATTAAAAGCGTTAATCGTTTGCCGGGCTGGGCTGGGCTGGCTTCGCTTTGTCTGCTCCTGTCTGGCTCTGTCTGCCTGCCTGTCCTTTTGTCCTTCCTGCAGATGGAAACACTTCACTTTTAACTCAGTGGGCGGCGGTGACAGGAGAGATGATGTTGGGTAAAACCGATTTGCATAAATTTCCAACAATGATAGCCGGGATCCGTAACCGTGTTTGTTGTGTCCTGCAGCTCAAGGATCCGCAGCCGCAGTGTGATGGAGCGCTGTCATCGCTTTGGGCGCCAGAAAAACAAAAAAAAAAACAGAACAGTAACGAGAAAACGAGAAATACACTTAATTAAAATTTTTATTACACAAATTTTGCTTTTGTGTCGATAATTTTATGCTTATCATCAGAGGCGGCAGGCAGGGCAGGGCAGGGCAGGGCTGGGCTGGGCTGGGCACTAATTTGCAACATCAGCGCTTGTTACCTTTGCCCAGGTGCAGGTTCTGCTCCTCCTGCTGCTCCTTCTCATCCCTGAGAGCGCCTTGAGGCGAACGCATAAAAACGGAAATTAAAAAGGAAGCCAACGCAGCGGAGTCCAGAGTCCTGTCGACGTCGTTCTGGACTTGGCCGTTTGCTTTTTCGCTATTTCGCGTTTTCCTTTCGCGATTTGTTCGGAAGTTTCAGCTTAATATGCAGGAAATTTCATTAAAGTTGATACAAGCTCCGCGCCAGCTCAGGGTCTTGTCACTTGATAGTTGGCTCTCATCAATCTCGTCAATTTTTCAGTCTCATTTTCCTGAAGTCCTTAATCAGCATTTCTTGATGTTCCCGACAGCAGTCAGCCGTCAGATGAATATTATATGGGATACTTTAAAGAGAAAGAAAAAAAAATTAATAAAAATATCCCCTCACAATTTTGCCTTTAAAAACTAGTTAAAAATTGTTTTGAGATAATTAAGGATACAATCTAAATGGGTGTTCCCTCCTCATGACTTGACGCTACATAGTGCAGAAAATGTTGGCCAATTTCCGCAGCCAGCAAGCTCAGGAACCGCAACCAAAACTAATGAGCCCATCACAGTTAAAATCCAAAATCGAGAGCAACAAATGCCAGGAGGAGGAGGAGCCGGAGGAGGCACCTGTCCGGCAATCAATTTAACAGCCATGTGGCTAGGAGGAGTCGAATACCTTGGCACTGGGCCAGGCCAAGAAGAAGGCTGAGCTGAGAGCTGGCCAAATGAGTTTCAATCATGAGAACGACACAATAACCGAGGAGGAGGAGCAGGAGTCCCTATCCTGCAAGGCAGGCGTGAGCCATAAAAAATTTAAGCAATGCGGCATTTTACACCTTCGCCAGGATAAGAAGGAGGAGCCGCTTTCGGGCCTGGGTCCTGCCAAGCTGAAGCCATCAGGATGGCAATCAAAAGCAATGATTGTTGCTCATAAAACGGAACGGTTATGTTTATCTGGCTTGTGCCCAGAAGCGGATATATCTATATATATACATATATATAGCGAGAAGGGGAAGTCGGCTAATGGAATGCGATGCGATGCCATGGAAGCGCAACTCTCGGCGAGCCTTTTGCCTAAGTAAAAGAAATGAGAGCGCGAAGTAAATATTTAATGACAGAACGAGCGAGTCCTGCCCCCTAATGGACACCAAACGCCCGCGCCTCCCACTCGGCGAAAACGATTCTGTTGTGCTTACTTTTTGAACAAGTGCAAATGTTTTTCATGACTTTTCATTTTATTTAATTTCACTTTTATTATGATTATATTTCCAGCCGCTTTTTTGCGCTTCTCCACGGCTCAGTCTGGCTCTTTACTTTTTGTTTTTTCTTGTTCATTTCGGCTAACGATGAAATGACTTAATAAAAAAGTTGTTTCGGACTTTGCCGTAATTGTTGGCATGAGTTGAAAGCGGAAATCGAAGGTTGTGCCATTGCACCGCCGCTGAAATTGGCAATGCAGGCTTTTATTATTAACTGTTTCAATTCCGCCAGATGGCATGGTCACACTACTATTGGCGGGGATAATTCGGGGATAAGGTTTTATAAAGATTACTTTTAAAATTGAATAGTTTTGGGTAATGAGAATATTTATTCACTTTAAAAACTATGAAAGCTGAATATAGAAAAAGATATAGTTTATGGTGTTCCAATTCCGTTAGCTAGCATGGTCATACTGCTGTAAATTATAGCCATTATTATTAGCTTTATTTCTTAAAGCATTGATTATATACCAGATGTATTCAAAATTAATTTTAAAATCTAATTGAACACATACTGGAAGTATATTTCAAGAACTCAAGTTTCTTTAGGCATTATGTTCCTATTTCGTAGGCCTGCCTGGTCACACTGTTTAATATTTATTTATTTCTTTGAACTTGCTAGCGGGACAAGCGTGTTGCATACTTATAAATTATATATTTGTTGAGAGAACAAAGTATTCCCCTTACTTTTTAGTATTTAGATAATATGAGTTGCTTAGATATAGTGTTCCAATTCCGTTACCCTGCATGGTCACTCTAATGCTTATGCGGAAGCTTCTTTTTCTCTTCATTGACGTGGGATTGGAATCAGTCCAGGCTTAAAAATCGATTCAGATGCCTGATTAAAAGAGTGCCACCCCTGAAAAAAAAAAAACAACCGAAACAAACAAAAGCAAATGCCATGAAAATTGAAAATGAAACGTAACACGCCGCAATTCAAGAAACAAATGGATGCTGATGGCAAGGGTTGGAGTTGGGAGTTGGGCTGGCAGTGGGGTTTGTCGGTTGGAGTTGGGCCATGCTGATGAGGCTGGGGAGCTGGAGCCGGTTGGAGTCTGGGAAAAATGCTTCAGCGCAATGCAATTTCCAGCCAAGGAGCACAGAAAAATTGCACCGAAAAAAAGCGTCGAAGAAATAAACGTGCAGACATGTGCCGCGCCAGTAAGCGATAGTCAGTTAGTGCTTTCCCCCAGGAGCTGGAGTGGATGTGGGTGTGGTGGCTAGGTGCTCCTCCGGTTTAACTTTGGCAAACGCTTACGCAACGTTTTGTGTTGAGCCAAAATGCGAGGGACGCGGCGAGGGAAGTGAGACAAATGGCTGCGCCCGGGTGGCAACTGGCTGACAGGTGAGGAACGTGAGGCTCCAGGTGGGTTGGGATTGGGGTTGGGAAACAGACACACAGACACACAGACAGACTGCAAGTCGGTAAAAGCACTGGGAAATAACACTGAAAGCTTGGAGGGAAAATGCGATGGCGTTGGGTAAAAATTTACATAAAGCAAATGAAGCTGAAATGGAGAAATGGTCGAGGGCACGTGGGTTGGGTGTAGTCTTGACCAAAAAGGTAAATACTTCAATTTGCGCAAAATGTTTCTCCCCACAGAGAGCACAGAAACTGAAACTTTGTGCTCTCTGGCAGATATAAATGTTTTTCAAAAACCTATCCCAGCGTGGGTCAGTTGAAAAATGTAAGATAAATACACACTTGGCAGGGGCCACAGCGTCAAGATACAAAGTGAAATGGAAAATTGCACTCGAAGCGGGGGTTGGGAAAATTTTAAAATGCTTACAAACACATGCAGGCAGCCCCCTTAATGAAGCTGTCCTTGCAGAACCAGCGCCAGTCCTAGCTTCTCTCCGGTCTCATACTCCCTTCTCCCTGGCCCCACACTCTCGTCATGATTTTGTCCTGTGGTCCATTGGTGTCATGTTTGCTTTAGGTAGGTATCCTTCCACTGCCACACTGTTGCACATCCTTTTATCTTTGCCAGCCACACGTCAAAGCTCATTGACAGGCCATATGTCAGAAATTGATTCGTCGCCCGCACCAAGCACCTTGGCAGCCTGGCATGCTTGGTATCCTGCTGTCCCAGCAGCACTCGGGCGCCTGGAGAGCAGAAATTGAGATACCCAAAACCAAATTACGTGCGACAATTGTGAAACAGAACAGAGTCCACTCCTCCTGCCTCCTGCATCCTGCCTCCTGCCTCCTGTGTCAGTGTGTGTGTGTGATGAAGCACTTCCGCCTGTTCCGGCTGGCGATTTGTTTTTCGGGGTCTCAAGTGCATCCGCAATTTGTTTGCTTTTCGGTATTTTACGGACATTTGAAGGGGTCCGGGTCACCTATGGCCAATCCCTGGGCGGATTTTATCTAATGAATGTTCGTACAATAGAAAATAATAACTTGATCATTTATCGGGGACAGCTCACGAGGATTTTCCAGAACCAGAATTTAAAGATTTATCCGCCTTTGAAGTGTAAGTGTAATCATAGCCGCCAGCTGTTGCCCACAACTACCCTTTGACCCGGCCTGGGATAGCTTCACGTACTTTTCACCTGCCGGATTCTCTTTTATCTCGAGCTCCTCTTCCTTTTTTTTTTTTTTTTTTTTTTTTTTGTGAGTACTTAAGGTGAAAATCCTTTTAAATTGTATATTGACAGCTGTCACCTCTTCCCACAACAAAGCGTCAGGCAGGAATAATGAGAAAAGCAGCAAGAAAAGGGAAGGAAAACATTTTAATGTATTTTATTTTTGATATTTTTTTGACACTGTTTCTTTAATTAAAAGAAATTAAAATGTAAATTTCGCTCCAAGGAAACGTTTTCCATTTCCCCTCTTGTTTATATGAGAATCTTATTAAAAAACAGGAAATTCAGAGAGCGGGGGAGACAAGAAAGTGCTGCGGAATAAACCAAAATACAAATGTAAACAACAATTAAATGTTCACTAAGCTAACAATAAACAAGAAGGAGCCAAACGGAGACGAGCTCTGTTGGGGCAGGAAGAAGGACCCCTGTCGGGGTGTGTGTGTGTCGGGCATTAGGGGAAAAGGAAAACTCACTCACTGACATCTGTTGGCTTGCCATTTGCTACTCGCACAATTGAGTTTAAAGGATACCAACATGGCAGGCGGGGCACAGGCGGGGTGTGTGTAGACATGGTCTTGGGGTAAACTTGGGAATTTACCTAATGACACCAGGGAGGAGTGCATAGTGTTTAATTTACCGAAACGATGGCTTCACTAAACAGAACAACTTGCCCATTAGTAAAGGCAATTTATTCGAGCTTAAGTTTAATTTAAAAAAAAATACACAGCAGATAGTAAACCTTTCCTCAAAACTGTTTACTCGTCATACATAATAACCCTTATCTGTGCAAACCAACTGGTCTGCTGGCTAAAATGTGACAAGTGTTTCTGGCCAGTTCTGCCTTGAAACCGAACAAGAAAACAGGCAAAATTAATTAGTTAAATCAAAGCAAGTACTATGGGTCTTATACTGACAGCGCTCCGAGCCTGCTGCCTAACTCAAGATGCCGAAAGCTGTTCCCATTCGCCCGATCTTCAGCCTGCAAGACCTGTCGAGTCAATACAAGAATCTCCGAAAGTAAATAAGGAAATACATATAAATCCATCGCCGTTGGTCTCGCAAATGAGTCTGGATTTTGATCCCTACGACAAGCGCTTCAGCTTGAATCGAAGCAATTAAACTTAGCTACTAGGAAATAAATATATGTTTCTATGATTAAACTACAATATGACCAATAAACGAAAGCTTCGAAATCAAACCATTAATTGGTAATTGCAGTGTTCCATTTTTCCGCTGCAGTGCAGGGTCACACTCAAAGTTTCTTTGTCGCGAGTCGTGCGCTCCCGCCTGGTCACACCGGCAATTTGTCCCCGACTGCAGCACGTAGCAAACACAGCGAACGTGGCCGCATCACTGCACAAATCCAATCAGGGGCATTATTTTCGTGTAGCTCCCCCTCCCCCATCCCCCACTGTTCCTCTGCGTGTGTTTCGGGAGGGGGGGTCGGTCCTTAACTTATTTTGTGGTATCATTAACTTTTAAACTTGGACGCAGGCAAGCGAGCGAACTGTGTGCAGAAATTGTAAACTTTTGCACTCGCCAAAGTTTGCCGCAGCCGCAAACTTTTTTCTCCTACGCAGACGATAGGCAAAGGACGAAGGACCCAAGACGGGGGGCGCCCAGATACATCCAAGTAAAACGGTAAAATTTTTAACTTTATTTTCGATTTTCGTTTGCCGCAAAAATCGTATTTGCAGCCCAAAAACTTAATTTGCGCCAACAACACCAAAATAAAAATAAGAAAGAGAACGAGAACGAGAAAGAGAAAGAGAGGGGAAAGGTAGCTGGAATGGTAAAGGAAAACTTTTGCCGCGCTTTTCCTGACTTTCCCCCCCTCCTACTATTTCTTTTTTAATGCAATCAAGCGGAAATTGATACGTCACCGCCAGCCAAAGCTGCACCACCGCACAAAAGTGTTGCCAAATTGTTGCAAATAAAATTGCTGATATGGAAATTTTATGCCCAACTTTTTCTCGCTTTCACACGCCGCAAAAAAACTCAAACGAAGGCAACAACTTTTTTGAAGACACGAGAAAATGTCCCCCTTTTTCTGCTCACCTGCCAATAAAAAAAAGAGAAAGAAGAAAAAGTCAACCGAGTACTTAACGCAGGCATCAGATCAAAGTTCATACTTGTGCTGACATTTAAATGTCTTACAAGCAAATGTGACTAAAGTGTTCCAAATCCCGCTTCATGGCAAGGTCACACTACCAGATACATTTTATTTCTCTTCTGCTGTCTGGCAAGGTCACACTGGATAGTAAGGGTACCAAAATATGTATCAATGCAAAATCTGGCATTCCATTGAAAAAATATATTAACATTATTATATGATTGATAACATATAAAATCCTAACATTAAGTTCCAAATTCCGCTGCATGGCAAGGTCACACTACCATTAAATAATAAGACTACAAATATATTTTTGGCGTTTACGATAATTATACATTTATTACAGGGATTGATACCATATAAAAGTCAATCCAAAATAAATATTCTTTTATATATATGTATATCCCCCATATCCGGTGTTCCGCCGCAATGCCAGTCTTGTCTTCGCAAACCCAATAATTTGAAGCTTCTCAATCCTTGTGATTTTCGCCTCAGGCACCTCACCACCTCGCAGATTAGCTAGGAACCCATATCCGTGTGAAAATGGCAAGATTTCTAGCCATAAAAACTAGCTTATCGGCTCTTTCTGAAAATACAAAAAAGCTGGAAAAAAAATACGGAATGATCAAATTAAAGTTTGGCCATCAAAGGCGGCTTACTGGCGCAAATGGGAATCATGCACTCACTGATGATGACCGGGCCTGGACGGAGTTCCAGCTCATCAGGGCAGGAAGCACTAAATTCCCCGTGGATTCTTTGGACCCAGTTCCGTGTTTGCCGGCCAACTCAAAACGCACATCAATTTGAAACTTAATCTGGCCGCACAAATAAGCCGCGCCAAAAGTTAAGACCCGGCGCTGGGCCCGGCTCCTTCCTTTCTCTCCATCTCTTTTTGGCCTGGCCAGAACAAATGGCCGGGGTTTTGGAACTGGGCCGCCGCGCGCTCTATTGTATGCAAACAATTTACAGCGTAAATGGCCAGCGAGCGCCCGCCCCAAGAAGAAGATGAAGTGGAGGACAGGAACAGGACAGGAAAAAATTTAGTGGAGGAAGGAGGAGTGGCGAATGAAAAACTAGGCGGCGTCTCATGCATAAAACTGAAAATGAAATACAAGGCAAAGTCGAAGGGGAAACCCCAAACCCCCCCCCCAAAAAAAAAAATAGAAACGAAAAATAGGACAGCGGAAAATGAGAGCGGGGGATGAGAATGCAAGCCATAGTAGATGCTCCAAAGGGAATAATTGAAATTCACCACAAAACAGTGGAGCCGCAGGAGGGCGACGCATTGCGAGAGGGGTCACAGGGGCAGGTGTTGCCCTTCAGCCGAAAACAAAAAACGAAAAGGAGTTAAAAATTGAAATTGAAATGGAAATGCAAAATGCAAAATGGAAATGAAAACGGAGATACTCCAACAGGATTTGTCTCGGGCTTAAGAGATTTGTTAAGAGCTTTGCCGCTCCAAGACAGACTCTCATTAATTCGGTTTTGCTAATTTTGGGCACTGAGAGAAAACAGGAGTGCCACAGAAATCGTTGTTAATTGGAGAAGATGCCCAAAAGTATGACATTAAATATTCTGAGGCCTCGAACTCCTTGCAACGTTGTTGGTGTAACTTTATGTGGCATACTTTTGGGATGTTTTCAACAATTTATATATTTATAGAGATTTTCTCTTTGTGTACATATTGCCTAGGCAACTTTCAAGTGAAAATCAAGTACTGAGCTCAAGTCGTTTTCTGCATAATTCCTTTAAGGAGCGAGCCGCAAGGAGTTGATGCCAGTTAGCCAAATATTATTTTGAATAAATTGCCAGGACCTTGTCGAGAGAGAGCTGCAAGGAACTTGGAGACGAGTGGAAAATGTAGATGAAGCATTTGCCATGAATGCATTGAACTTTTGAGTGGCAATTACTTTCAGCGAGGAGCTCCGAGCTCCAAGCACTCGTCTAACCGCCCACAATTAAGTTAATTAGTATGGAGAAGGTAGAGTCGCTCTGTAGCTCGTAGTTCTCTGCCTGGCTTTCCTTTCCTTTGTTGTGTGTTATCTGGGGGCTGATGTTTGTGCAATTAACTTGATTGCGCCTATAAATATGCAGCACTTGGCTGTGATTATTGCGCGGACTCGTATTTATTTTTTTCCCTTCGCTGCTCCTTCTTTTGTGTCCGTGTCTTGACCCAAAAGTATGCACTAATTGTTATTCCTCGACTGTCTGCTCTCCGCTGTCCTTATTGTCCTTATCTCCTCCGAGCTGAGTTCGGGATAAGCTGCGTTTGTTTTCTTTCTTGGGTCCTTTTTTCTTGGGTCCTTGAGACGCTATCAACTGCTAATAGCTTTGGGATATCTGGCAGCTCGTCGGGTACTTATGACAAATGGTTTTCGAGTGTGTGTGTGTGTGTTCATCAAACTCTTTACACACACTCGCGAAAAGAAAAGAGGTGTTTTTCAGTTCATAATGAGGCTGTTCTGACGCGTTATTTATCTTTTAAACGAACGTAATAATAAATTATCTTAAATTGATGGTATTTCCCTTTTAAAGTTAGCTTTTTCTTCTTTGGGGAAGGCTTCTCTGCTTTGATCTCGTTGCTTCTTTGGCTCCTGCAATCGGCTTATCTTATCTTATGTTTCCACTTGATGGTGCTATCCAATCCATCCATTCCATTCATCAGAGGATGGCAGAGAGCGTTCTAACTAATAGTGGGCGTGACGTGCTTCTGGTGCCTTGCCCGTTCATGCTCCTGCTTCTGCTCCTGCTCCTGCTTCTGCTCTAACTCCTTTTCCTACCTTGTTTCCTGCTTCTGGGTCCCGCCCTGTCTGTCGCTCCTGTTTGGCATTGTTAATCTTTAACCTGAGTCCTAATCCGTGCGTCATGATTGAAAGCAGCTGCAAAAACGTTGCGTAGCTGCTTTTGCTTGTGCTTTTGCTTGTGCTGCTGCTGCTTCTGCTTTTGCTGCTTCTGTTTTTGCTTTTGGAGCGGAAAAACGAAGCCGGGCAGGGGAAGCAGACTGTTAAGAGCACATCGCACATGATGTGACGACGTCGTCTAATCTGATTGCCCTGATGTACTACCACCATGCCTCATGCCAATTTGTGTCAATTTTGGGTGGGGTCTGGGCTTAGAGCTGTCTTTGCCCTTGCCTCCTGGCTCCTGCCTGCTAATTAGTGCCTGCAGGCAGGTGCAGGTGCAAGGCATGTCCTTGGCACATTAAACGTAATGAAAAGGCAACGCCAGTTGCTAGCTTTTTAATTTATAAACTTAGTTTTCCGCTTAATTTATATATAAAATATTTAAAAATATACAAAAATTAAGGCTTGAAAACCAATTGATATTTTTAGATGCCAATCTCTTGCGTGTGAAGAAGGCATCTAGCATGCTTTAAAGGTGGATTCAAAAAGCACCACCTTGCCTTACCCCCTCTCTATTTCCCCTTCTCTCTTTTCCCCCCTGTGATGTGTGCTGCTTGTGGCAAGTTAATGACACACCTTAACCCATGTTAACCTACTTTTTCGTGTTGTGGTTATTCTTGTCGTGCTCGTTGTTCTTTCCACTTGACCTAAAGCCAAAAAAAAAATAATATGTATATATATATATAAATAAAAAGGAAAGCCCCAGGGGGCGTGGCCTGGCCTGGCCTTCATGCAATTGACATGAATTTTAGTTTTTTTTTTTTTTTTTTTTGGCAAAAGCAGAACGCATAGATGGCCTACTTTCTGTCTCTTTGGCACTCGCACTCGCACTCGAAACTTTTTCGCACGGACTCTCGTCCTCGTCCTCGTCCTGGTCCACGTCCACGTCCAACGCATTATCCTGGCCCCTCGTTTCGTTCGTCTCTCCTCACTTTTTAGAGCTTAATGCCCGGCAATTAATATAAAGCTCCATTAAGCGAGTCACACGCTTAGCACGCACCAGTTACTATCTCTTAATTATGCATCTCACAATGCAAAAGCAAAAGAGCAGAGACTAGGGATGAGAAGGCAAAGGATGAAATGGGAGATAAAGCTGAAAGAGCTTGAAAAAGGTGAAGAAATTCAAAGGAACTATTTTTTTAGACTCCTTCTAGCTGCAATATGTTTTTCTTAAAAAAAAAAACAGGTCAAGAGATCAGAAAGTCAACTTTATAAATAATATTTATAGCCTCTTAAGGTTGCAAAGGGTTCCTAGCTAATTAAAAATGTATACCTATTAATATATATTTAAATAGATTTATTACAGATTAAAATCCGAGTAATTTGAAACTTAAAATCCCCATAATAAATATATAAATAACTTTTAATGATAATAACTTTCTTAGGAAGTTATGCTTATCACATAAGTCCAATAGATTCTGGTCCTGTCTGAAGATTTCTACTTTTCTCTCTTATTTCTCTTTATTTTTCTTTTAACTAAAGAACTAAATCTAAATATATTTAAATTATTGTAAGCTAAAAAATCACCTAATTAACTTGCAAATATATAAAAAAAAAGAACTCTTGCCAAAGTCTAGGTTAAAATAGACAGGACCTTCTTTTATAAACTTGCAGAAAGCCTGAAAACAAAGCAGGCTCAAGAGGCCGGAGGAGACAATGCCCCATAGAGCTTTAGTTAGCAAGCAGAGACTAAGACTTTAGTTTAAATAGAAAGCCAGCTGCCAAAAGAGCAGGGAAATAATGCAGCCAGGTGCCAGGTGATAGTACCAGGCCAAGACAAAGGGAAAGAGTCGGAATCCTGGTCCCTTAGAGACTCCCAGGGCTTTATTATCCCGATTTCGACACCAAATTATTTGCCATAAATGCAGCCAGTTGAATATTCAGAAGTGTAGAGCTCATCAAGTGCAAAATGTGGAGTGAAATATTCCACAGACTTGGTTCTGGACCTGCAAGCGATGGCCTTCATTTGTCTTCCTTGGCTGCTGCTCCTTGTTAAGCATAATTAAAATCACGGAGTCCTGGCTGCAGAGAGAAAGGGGGAGAGGGAGTTGAGTGAGCGAGCGAGTGTGATTAAGAGATTGCAAATTGTTTTTGTCATTGCTGGGCGGTGGCAGGACTCCCTTCCCCTCTCCCTTTCCCCTCCCTGGCCTCATTTAACTCTTCTTCTCGCCGTAATTAAATTGACCGTTAAGCCAGGCGGCGAGCGAGACAGCATGACAGACACGAAAACAAACACAAAAGCTGCAAAAAAAGAAAAAAAAACAAAATTGTTGAACGTGCCACGCACCATTTGCAGATGCATTTACCTCAAATCCGCCCTTTACCCTAACTGGAGATTATATTTGAAATTAGTTAAGTCAGCAGAAATGCGAACTAGAAATGTTTCTGGCTTAGGCAATAATATTTATAATAAAAATATGTTTTTAGATTATAGAAATATATTATATTTGCTTAATTTTAGTTGATTTTGGGCCTTAGACTGCTGTGATTATAGCAAATCCCTAGGTCACTTCATTTTATAGCTGTATTTTTGTCTTTTCTAATTATCCACTATCGCCCCGCTGGAACTAGTTGGGAATTTTAGTTGATTTTCGACTCTACACTGCTAAAATTTGTTACGAATATCTAGACTGCATTCAGCAACAAATATATTTGTGTAAAATTCAAGATCCCTTCATTTTGAAGCTGTATCTTTATCTTATCTAATTTTTCATAATCCCCACTCTAGAACTAATTGAGAATTTTGTTTTTTTTTTCGACATTGGAATTAGAGATGGAGATCTATCGATGGTGCCAGCGATTGTTTTTCACAAACCATCGATAGTGTCGATAGTGCTATCGATATTGACAAAATGTAAATAAAAACTATTATATGAAATTTAAACAAAACTTTATTGTATGTGGGAATCCTATAAATAAAAATACATTTAATTTATAGCTTATTTGTGTTATACAAATTAATAAAACATTTCATTTAACCTTTTTCCACTATTAGAAACTTAGAAACGTATCCATGCTATAGGTTTTTTGTTTTTTTTTTTTCACTTTCAAATATGAATATGATTTTTTTATGATGTGCAGGTTTTTTCCATGCTATAAGCTCTTTTTTTCCCACTTTCAAACATGAATATGATTTTTTTTTATGATGTCCAGCGTTGTGCAAAACTATCGATAGTGCAGGGCTGCCATCGATGGAGGCTCGATAGCACCAAGCCATCGATAGTGTCGATAGTTCTCCACCTCTAATTTAAAATGCCAGTAATGATTTTTGAAGGTTTATGACTTTATTGTGTAGAAATAGAGTATTCAAATGGTCTTCTTTACCCTTCTTTAATGTGTGAAGGGAAGGAAGGCAGGGAGCCAGGGGCGTGGCATTCGTTATGCAAATGTTTTAGCCCCATTGAATTTGATGGCCGCGCATAAATGTAATTATAATGTGCATTCTATACACGGACACGGACACGGACAAATACCAGCATAAAGGCATAAGTACATAAATGTTTGTATATGGACAGTGAGTTGCGTAATGCCGATGCAGCATTATAATGCATAATGCATGATCGCACGCTCCTTAATCAACGGGCGACATTTAATTTTCATTTCATTTTCATTTTCATTTTAATTTTAATTAATTTTGTCATCTGCTTTTTACACGCTCGCCCACCCTGGCCAGGTGGTAATCCATCCATTTGCCAATTCTGATTACTCAATTCGTAGCTTTTTTCGGTTGAGCTGTGCAGGTGCAGCCACAGCTGTGTGTGGTGTGTGTGTTGTGTGTGTTGTGTGTGGATTGAGAGTGGACTTTGTGGGCCCCGAATGCTGCCCACCTGGGTCTGGGGTCTGGGGATGGCTCTGGCTGGATGGTCAGTGCAGTGCCTTGGCATCGGGCTTGGAGGAATCACAGTGTCTTAAATGTTTCTGGGCCTTCTCGTGGATCTCTTGAGCTGCCAGCGCTTCGGCAGCGACTCCCTAATGGAGTGTCCCCCCGCCACGCCGTGGGTAGAGCCCAGCAACAAGCCACCCCTGGCCACGGGCCAGCCCAAACTTACTTCCCCTCCCTTGGAGCAGCAACCGCCGGAACCAGCGGAGCCACAACCACTGAGCTTCGAGATCGTGTGCAATTCGCTCTGCTGGGAGCCCGAGCTGGACAACGACGATGGCTATGGCTTCGATGATCCCCGACTGCCCGAGCTCATCATCTGAGAGCCACCTCCACTACCTCCATGCCATGCCGCTGCATTTGCCTTAATTAAAACTCCTTTTTTTTAGCCATAATCCAATTAGGGCCAAAGGCAAAAACCAAATGACAACAAAATGCCATAATGGCCGGAGCAAAAAAAAAATAGAAAAACTCTCCACAAAACTCAAACAAAGCATAGAGAAAAAAAAACGGAAACAGAAACTGAAACTGAACAAAACAAAATGCAAACAAACAATGCAATAAAATTCAATTACAACAAATTTTTAATTAACTTTTTGTGCAATCAAAACAAAATCCAAATGAGGAGACAACAAAAACCGACAAAACCTGCATATAACATGTATGAATATCGAAAGCCAATAAAATTGGCTTTCATATGAGGCAGGATGGCTAATGGGGGAGTGGAGTGCACCTGCCACTGACAAAGACTGTGATGCGATAGTTTAAATTGGTGTAGGATTACTCGATTATAAACTATGTTTGCTTGTGTCGAAAATAAAATAAGAGTAAGCTTTTTAGGGGCTTTGTTTGAAAATAAATCATATTACACATACGTCAAACGGGGCATAATGGATATATGTTGCCATACAGGCTTTAGTTTAATTAAGTAAACAGGATGACAAAGAAATAAATTAATAAATAAACAAAGGGACTTGTATCGAGCAGAATAAAACAGAAATTAATGAATAAATAAATAAGGGAACTTGATGGGATTTAATACTGGATCTCTGGATCCTTGCTGCCAAGCCCAGAAACATCTTTGCACCTGGCGAACCTATATAAATAACAAATAAATAAATAATAAAGAAAATATCTAGTTTCCCAAGCTAATGTTTCCCCTTAGACCTTAGAGATATATCCCAGTAAAAGCGATACAATTCGAATTAATAAAACAATGTTGCTGCAATTCCCCGTCACTTAAAGGTGAAATTGGGGGCAGCTGCTGCTCCTTCTCCTGCTCCTCCTGCTCCTCCTGCTCCTCCTGCATATCAAGATTGTCGTGTATTTTCAACCCCATATCGTAATCGCGGAAAAGGACAACTTTTAGTGCGACATTCGCCGGCAACTTTGGAAGGCAGCAACAAAGCAGCTGCAGAGCCAACGACACCTAAACCGACTAATGGCCAAAGTCACCTCCTTGCCAAGGGGTTAGCTGCTGGCACCCATTGTGAGCCATTTGTTTGCGGCAATTGCATTCGTGGCTGGGAAATTACACATTTTCCACATTTTCCTGTGCTCTCTGCCGTTCTTGCCGTTCTTGCCGCTCTCACGCGGTGATTTCGCGACTCTGTTGCAACGACGACGACGACCAGAAAGTTGTAAAAGTTCTCGGTTCTGAAGTGTCTCGCAGTTTCTGCCTGCCTTTGTTGTTGTTATTTCCCTTTCTGCCACGCCCCCACGGCCCTGCCGCAATTAATGGGGAAATGTTTCAGCTTAAAGCCTGGGCAGTTTCCTTCCAATTAACTCACCAATTGGCAGGCCAAAAGCGCCTATGATTAAACAGGTGGCCAAAGTTGGCAATCTTTTCATGCTCGCACGCACGCAAGCCGAGCCTAACTTTCTGCCATCCAGCTTTTCTTGTAATCCATTAGTTTCGATCAAGTTTGAGTCCTCCTTCCCAGGAACAAAAAAAAATATTAAGGAAAACTCAATACAAAGAAATCAACGCAATATCGTTATCGTTATCATAATCGATAATTATATTCAAGAAAATAGGGTCACATTATATTTAAGAAGCAAGGCCACATTTTAGGTACGAAAAAGGTCACATCCTTAAGAAAATGTGACCCTTTCTCGCAATTTTCAAAGGGAAAAATCCCGGAGAGAAGGGATTATTTAGGAAATTGTAGAAATTGTTCTAAAATCAAAAAATCAAGTTGGCCATGACAAGTTTACCGGCCTCCGCTAGGCTGGTCTAGCTTTTCATTCGGGTCTCGGCAGTTCACCGAGACAGTCGTCCTGCAATCTTTATTTATTTTATTATTTTCTTCTCTCCAGCTGACTGAGAGATATTTTTTATTTTATTTTCTTTATTTAACTGTGTTGTTTTTTTTTTTATCTTCTGCTACTTATTCAGTCCAAAGTCCATGAAGTCGCATCGGTAAATTCTCCGACTTGATGTCTCGGTGTCTCCTTAACTCTGCAGCCTGAGCAGATGATAGCTACACCAGCGACCAGGAGATAGTTTTGTTTTTCATTTATTTATTTAAATTATTTTAACTTTGTTTATTTTGATGAGTTAAGTGTCACTTTCGCCAGTCCAAAGTCGATGATGTCCCGTCGGGAAATTCTCAGACTTGATATCTCGGTGGAGGCGGTTTCTTATTTGTTTTTATTTTTTTTCGTAGCTCGCGAGTTTATATCCTGGCCATGCCATCGGTGGTGGCAGTGGAGATAATTTTGTTGTTCAATTATTTATTTTAATTATTTTGGTTTTGTCGTTCAATTTACTTGAAATGTGAGATATACAAAAATATGTGTACGCGAGATGTGTTGAAATTTTCTTTTTAATTTATTTATATTTTTTGTTAAGTTCCCGCGAGTTAAATGCCAGTCTAACCAACGCTCGCTGTCCTAAGAGGTCCATCACCAAGGCTTGGTAGTGGAGATCATTTGGTTTTTATTATTTATTTTTATTTAATTTTTGTTATTATTTTTTGTCGCTATGTTCTGGTACTTCTTGGCCAATCCAAAGTCGATGAAGTCGCTTCTGGAAATTCTCCGACTTGATGTCTCGGTGGAGGAACCTCTCCTTAACTCTGCAGCCTGAGCAGATGTTAGCCACAATACCGACCATCGTCTTTTCTGGATAATATATATATATCTTTTTTTTTTTGTTACGTAGCTCGTGAGGTTAGTTTCTTGCCATGCCGTCCCAAGGCCCGGCCTATAGTGAAGGTATTATTGTTTTTCAATAATTTATTTTAATTATTTTAATTTTGTTTTTCAATTATTTACTAAGAATCCATACTGTTTCATGTGATTTTTTAGCCAGTCCAAAGTCGATGATGTCCCGTCGGGAAATTCTCAGACTTGATATCTCGGTGGAGGCGGTTTCTTATTTGTTTTTATTTTTTTTCGTAGCTCGCGAGTTTATATCCTGGCCATGCCATCGTGGGTGGCAGTGGAGATCATTTTGTTTTTCAATTATTTATTTTAATTATTTTAGTTTTGTCGTTCAATTTACTTGAAATGTGAGATATACAAAAATATGTGTACGCGAGATGTGTTGAAATAAGACCGAAAATTTGCTGTGACGAGATCAGGCATAATAGAGATCATTTGGTTTCTTATTATTTATTTGTTTAAGATAAATAAATCATTATTTTTATATTATTTTTTACTCAAGTTGCCAACATTTTTAGATTTATGGAATTCAACAGCGTGTTTCATTTTGAGCTTTAAAGGTGTCGCCTTTCGACATCATCTTCTTGTTTATTTTTTATTTTTTTTAAGTAGCTTGCGAGTTTAAATGCGACATCATTTGATGGTTCTTGTTTATTTATTTTTATTTTTGTTTTTTTAAGTTCTTTATGTAGCTTACGAGTTGAAGTGCGACAGCATTTGTTCGTTTCCCATGGCCTGGTAGTGGAAACCATTTGGTTTTTATTATTTATTTATCTTATTTATTTTTTTTTTTTTTTTTAAGTTGCAAAAATGTATTTATTATATTTCGATATGGGTTTTCTGGAAGGCAAATGGGCTTGCTTCGTGAGGTTTTAGAGCTTTCGCCCGTTTCTTTCGACATGATTAACCAGAAAATACAAAAAGGTGCTTTTCACTATGCATTTTTGAGTGTTTGAGGCTATTTTTATTTTGAATCTATAAAGTAATATAGATTTTACATATATGTGAAGTCCATTAAATTATTATTTTTGCATAAGTTCTGACTAGAACTGATCGGGAATATTGCGAGTCGTGGTTGATTCGGGGCCAGCGGGACCACCAAAGATCTGATCGTAGCGCTCCATGGCTTCGTAGGAGACCCGGGAATCCCGCGAAGTGGAACGAATGCAGCCAGATGGCGGGCGCGACGGCGTCAAGGCAGTGACCACGGCCGAGGAGCACGAGCCCAGTGCAGCCGGAGCCGCTCCCTTGGATCGCTGCTGCTGCTGCTGCTGCTCCTTCTCCTTCTTTAGCTGCTGCTTCGGCTTGAGGGAATTCCTTCGGGCGGGATTAGGCCCGCCTGGAACCACATCCTCGTTGGCCTCCGACTCCATATTCACCTGCGGACGCAGGCAGGAGAACAAGTCGTTCAGGCTGGTGCACATTCTCGGCGAGATCTGTTGATGGCTGTCGTGTGATTCTCCGTTTTTATATAATTGTTCGGAAGGGACACAGCTGTTTTTGGGGAATGACGCAGCCTTGGTACCAGGTGTGGGAAGGTACAACCCCTTAGTCTCAGGTGAGCAGCAGCAGCAACAGTTGTGGAGTCATGAAGCTAAGATTTGAGAATCTTGGGACTTAACATTGATTTCTTTGTCAAAAATATAATTATTTATTATTTTTTATAAATTTAAATTAACAGCCGATTGTTTTTTCATATTTTCCTTAACTAATAAAGGAGAAGGGAGGATATTTCGAGTCCTCCCTCTTCAGCCTGAAAAAGGCTAAAAGTCTGAAAGGCCGGAAGGCGGAAGGCTGAAAGTGGCAATCCATAAGAGCCAGGCCAGAAACCTTTCCCTGCTGTCCAGGCCACACTTCCGCTTCCTGCTGCTCCTTCCATTCATCGATTCGCAAAAATAAAGCGAAAAATGAAGGCAAAGGCAAAGGCAAAGGCTCTCATCTCTCTCATCTCCCCGGCCTCCTTCATATTTTTCTCGGCCGGCACAACACTTTGACAGGCATCAATCAATGGCTGGCTGTGCCACCGCCTCCGGCGCTGAGTGGCCACTTGGAGGGCATAAAAAGCGGAAATTAATGCACTTAAAGGCATTCAAAATAGGCGGAATCAAGTGGCAGCTTAACCAGAGCAGCCCCGGCTTCCTCTTTGCCTTTGGGATGATTAATTGGAAAGGAATTCCTCCTCCTTATCCTGATCCCTGCCTAATGGCTGGCCCATTGAGGAGTGTGAAAGCGCGGAAAGCGCGGAAAAGCGCGCGATTTAGCGGCAATGATTACTTTAATGGCCGCGCGTAGCTGAACAATTTTCGCCATTTTCTCGAGGCAGGTGCCACGAAATATAAATAAATAAATAAATACAAAATTGTATGCATTATCCTTATTGGCCGCAAATTGTGTGTCATTTTCCATGATTGATTCATTTCCTATTTGTTAACGAATTTTTCCTGATATTTTCTGCTATTTTTCCTGCATATTCCTTGAGTTTTCCTAAGATTTGAGTTTTCCCAGCCAAAAATGGAACCACTGGCGCCACCTGTGGGCAGTGTCCATGGAATTCACCACTGCTAAGAGCCCTAAAAATACTGGGAAGTCCTTTATGGCGCGGGGTGTGTGTCTGCACTAGGGTAGTGGTGAGTAAGTGGCAGTGGTTCGCTGTACCAGCTAAACTCACCAGCTTAGCAGCTCACCATCATGTCAAATGTATGTAAATAACATGTAGAGAGTATGTTAAAAGCAAACACTTCAAAATATATAAATAATTATATTGAAAAACCCTTGAAAATCACTATTTTTAATCTAAATTAAAACAAATGAAATTATATTTAGCGAAATGCATACTTAAATATTTGTACTTAAATCTCTAATGGAAAACCTCTCAAATTTTAAGAAAATTAAAAGAAAAAAGTATAAACCCTCATTCAAATCGGCATTAAATTCCATTTAGATTAATATATAATTATATTCCTTGAAAACTTCATATTTAGCTAGTTTTAATTAATTCAAAATAAACTAAAATAAATCAAACAAAATAAAGGGAAAACTTTGCCACCTAAAATCGTTACTTTACTTGGCAAGACTTTACTTCACCACATGTAAAGTAGACTACATTTACAGACTACTGACTTTACTTCTTAATATTTAAAGAAAGAATCTTTAGTTCCTTAAAGTAATAATTAATATTAACCTAAAAACCTTCTGAAGCACAGAAAAAGAAAGTTAGAAAATTACTCCTTACCAAATCCAAAATATCATTTACATATTCTTGGGGTTTTCCTAATATGTACCTATATAATTACAGAAAACTGGCTTGGTTTGAAATCAACTTTAAGAAAAAAGCTACAAAAAGTGTAAAAATCTCACAAAAGGCAGCAGCTATCACTTGAATATTATTTCATTGCCTACTTTCAGACACCTTTTCAATTGATTTCAAAGCGAGATTAAAACTAAAACCTATTGGAAAGAGTTAAATATTCACTGAAACTTCCCCTAATTCACTGGGAAACACTTTAGTTAATGTTCAGCCATGTGAATGCCATGTAATTAACACTGGGGATAACCTCACGATACGTGGGCTGCTATATATATTTCTGGCCTAGGCAACACTAAGTGTTGTTAGGTGGAATCTGACATTTCCATTGAAAAGTTCGACATTTTTAAGCATAAACGTACTCAGAACGGTTTGACGTACGACTATCATTTGTGTTGTTTACAGTTACTTAAAAAAATCAATTTCGCAAAAAAATGGAATTAACTCGTGAACATTTTCGTGCGATCATTTTTCACAACTTTCGGCGTGGATTATCACGACAAGAGTGCAGCGATGAACTTAAATCTTTGTATGACTATGAAGCACCATCCTATAGCACTGTGAAAAAACTGGTACAACGAATTCAATCGTGGCCGACGCTCCCTCAAAGACGAATTCCGCGAAGGTCGTCCAAAAACAGCCGTTGTGCCAGAAAACATCGATGGCGTACGTGAACTAATAATGCAAGACCGTCATGTGACATACCGTGAGATAGAGGCATCCCTAGGCATTTCTTCCACCAGCATACATTCGATATTGCATGAGCACCTGGCTGTAAAAAAGGTTTGTTCTCGTTGGATCCCGCACAATTTGACAATCGCTCAAAAGAAGGCTCGTGTGGATTGGTGTAAAGAAATGCTGAAAAAATACGATCGCGGTGCTTCAAAAGACGTTTATAAGATCGTCACAGGTGACGAATCATGGATCTATGCGTATGAGCCCGAAACAAAACAGCAATCGACCGTGTGGGTCTTCCAAGACGAGCCAAATCCAACGAAAGTTGTTCGTGGAAGAAGCACTTCGAAGCAAATGGTCGCCTGTTTCTTCGCAAAAACTGGTCATGTGGCTACTGTTCCTCTTGAGCAACGTAGGACGGTCAATTCTGATTGGTACACCACCATTTGTTTGCCTGAAGTCTTCGGTGAAATTCGAAAAACGAACAAGGGAAGACGAATCATTGTGCACCATGACAATGCGAGCTCTCACACATCGGCTCAAACCAGCGCCTTTTTGACTGGCCAAAACGTCGAATTGATGGGTCATCCGCCGTACAGTCCTGACTTGGCACCAAATGACTTCTTTTTATTCCCTCACATCAAGAAGAAAATGCGTGGTCAACGATTTTCGTCGCCAGAAGATGCTGTTGAAGCATTCAAAAACCATGTTTTTGAGGTGTGTCAATCAGAGTGGAAAAAGTGCTTCGAAAATTGGTTTGAGCGCATGCAAAAGTGTGTAAATCTTGATGGAGAATATTTTGAAAAACAATAAAACTATTTTCCTTAATAAATATTCGTATTTTCATTATTAGGCCAGAAATATATGTAGCAGCCCACGTAGTAATATTATTTATTAGCTGTCGAAGACTGTTATTTTTCGCCTGACTTCCCAGTGTTCTAACCTCTGTTCTCTGTTCTGTTATTTCCACTTGCAGCTAACGGAGCTGGAGCAGCGCGTCATCGAGGCGGAAGAGCGCGCCGAGGAAGCCGAAGATAAGGTAAGCCATTAAAGCCAAAGCCAGTCAACGCAAATATCTCTTATCGGTCGGTCGTTGGGGCAAAAATTAAAACAGGGACGAGACTTTATCCTAGACAAAGGCCGCATCATTAGAAGGCAGTTTAAAAAGCGGTTAGCCCAGGGATTTCCATGACAATGCCTCCGCCTCCGCCTCCCTTTGGCAGGGGATGTTGGATGTTGGATGTTACAGCAGTGCAACAGGGGGAACAGAGGGAGAGTTGACAAAACAGCTGTGGCCAAAATCCACAACATTTACCAGACCGACAACCCTCACATAAAAATTGTCACCAGTTTCACAAAAAAAATTGATTATTTCATTTGCTGTTTTTCATTTTTTTTTTTATATAAAATTAGAGTTTGGAATTTGGTTTTGAAATCATTTAAAAAAGATGCCAAAAAGTAGGCAATGATATATTTTTTAAAGTTAAATATTTTGTAGCATACTTTGGCGCTCATTTTTAAATGGTTTTCAATCAATTTTCAAAAAGGAATATTAAATGTAAGCTATTAAAGAACAATAAGCCAGATTATATAAAGTTTTAACGAAAACAAATATTTTAGATAAATATTAGACGAATATAATACCTCTACTTTCATATTCTAAGCTTTGAACACAATAATAAAAACTAGAAAACTTCCCAAGCTAAATAAATAAATAAATATAATATTTTTTATGCGTGCACTAAACTCCCCATGACAATAATGGTGGGGCATGGCTGTGTGTGTTCGGTACGCAAAAACATAAATCGACTTCCGGAGCACCCGTAGCACCCATACATACATATACCCACATCCCCTACTTCCTTCGCTTCCCCGGAAATACACATTAATGCAGACCTGCGTTGGAGTTCGTGCGGTTGCAAGCGGAGCGGAGCTTTGCCAGCTTCTCTGCCCCAGCCTTCTGCCATTAAACTACCCCCAATAGGACCAAGGGACCAGGACGAAGGACCAAGGACACGGACTCCCTTCCATCGCCTTCTGCCGATGCTTTCAATATCAAATGCGCATTGTTTGCATTAACAAGTCCCCGGAGGCTTTTGGCTTTGCCTAACGCAACACCCCAAAAAACAAGCGAAATGCAAATATTTGCAGCCCCTTCTTCCTTTCCCAAGGACACGGCGAGAAAAGAGGAGGATTTACATATAATAAATGGAAGTTAGTTGGATTAAATCAGCAAGGGATGCTGATGAGTATTCTTTCTTTTGCTCCTTTTCCTCGAGTTCTCTTGGCAAAAATCAAGTTAAAGATTTAGACTCTTGCTCTAAAATACATATGAAAGTCAAGGCTTTACTCTCCAATCTCCCTACATTTCTCCCTGTGTAAAAACCGACACACTCCCAACTCCCTTGGTTAGATCATGGGCTTATCTCTCTCAGCTACCGTTGCCAGGCAATGTTTGCCTTGGTTCCTTGGCCAACTCTGCCACTGCCACTGCCACTGCCACTGCCACTGCCTTTGCCTACTCCTTCGAAATCCTGGCAAACCGTAGAGCCAAACCCGGAACTGAAACCAAACGAAGCGGGCCCAACCACTGTGACAAATTGAATTCTTGTTACTTTGTTTGCGCCGAGATTAAATTCATGTACAAACACGTGGATGTTAACTAGCCAAGGGGGCTTGCCTGTGGACCGAAAAGAACAAGAGCCACCCCCGTCGAAATGTGTTTAAGCTCTGAGCAACCCTTTTGAGCCCGCTTTTGAGCCAAGCCGTTAACAGGCTTACTTATGCTTCAATTAGTCGTCGCAGGGCTTTAAAATGGGGTTAGCTCATTAGAACTATTACCGAGGGTCCATTGTTGTTATGGCTTCACGGTTGGCAGCCTGTGAACATTACGGAAGTTTGCTGGGATGATTGATTATCCTTATGATTGAAGGAGAACAATAAAGGAAAGATTTCCCGGTGGTCTATGAGGTATGTGAGGGGCTTCTGTGATTGGCAATCCGATTGTGATTAAGGATTAAATTGGATTTGATGAAATTTAAGATATTTTAATAATTTTTATGACTTGATTTGGAACTAAGTGCTCTCTTTGGGTTTTTTTCGCTACAAAATTATTTATTTTTGTTAAAGAAAGAAGACAAAATATTAAACAAATTTACTCTTGGATGATAAATCCACCTGATTTACCGAATAAATTAATCTATATAAAATGGGTGAGATAAAAAGTGTGTTGGGAATTACCATCTTAGAAAAGATCAACATAAAATGGCGCCCATTTCCTGGCATTTCATTTCCCTTTTTCTAAAATTCCTTTCTCTAATTCTCATAGAAAGAGTTTAACCTTTTATAGTCCATTTAAAAAATTGAAATTCCCACCCCCTAAGGCCAACACTTTTGGCAACCCGTAACCAGTCAAGGTCAGAGGTGGGGCTGTGGGCTGTGTTGTTACCCAACCATATTCCATATTCCATATACACGTACGTAAGACCCACTCCATTTCCTGAACGCCGCTCTCCTTGGCTGTCAGGACAAGCTGTCGCCGCAGGATGCCTGGCTGTTAACTGAATAAGGGTTCCAACCCCAACCCAATTGGCGCCCTATCGCATTAATTATGCATTAAAAAGAGAAAATATAAACATGAGAACACTTTGAAATGCCTCAACGCGGCCAATTAGGGAATTTTGTTGAAGGGGTTGGGGGTTGCAAAATGCCTGCAGAGCACATGGCGCACAAATAGTGTTGGAAAGTGCCGCTGGGGAAAGCCAAGCAAAACAAACAACAAGAACAACGAGCGGGTAGTAGTGGCTCTCAAACTTTGGGTAAGCCAGTGGCGGCCAAACTGTCAGTCGTAGGGGTTGCAAAGCTTGACAGCTGAGAGAACGAAATAGAGAGAGAGAGAGAGAGCAGCATGAGAAATTGAGTTTTTTGTTCCTTTGGCAACTTTTTTGTAGCCAGCTGTCGAAACGGAGAAAACAACCCCGAAAAAAACAACAACACGCGTGAAAAAAACCCAAAAGCTGAATGGGCTAACGCGTTCGAGGGCGAGAGAGAGAGAGAGTGAATAAAGAGAGCGCCAAGGAGGGAAAGCCAGAATGCCAAAGGAAAAGGCAGAAGCAGCGTAACAAAAGGCAGAGCGTAAAAGTTGTGCAAAAGAAGACTTGTAGCTGCGCGAGTCTGTCCACGATTACGAGTTTCGGTTTTTGTTTTATATTCCCCATAATAATATTAACCACCGTCGGACTGTGCAAATAATAAGCGAAAGTGCAAGGCAGCAGTGGAAATCATAACGCTAGGGAAGTAGAAGGCGGTGAAGTCATCGCCTGACAGCGGATATAACGGTAAAAGGCGCGCGCCTAATGTCCCATATACACACATACACCTGCAAAAAGAGTGACTGCGAGTGAAAATCAAAAGAATAATAAATTAGGACTTCACATAACGGTCTCCTCGGTCTGGAATCATTTGAAATTACGACTGTTTTTCCGAATTGTATGCGATTTTTGTGTGGCGATGACAGGACAAATTGATAAACGTCGTCGATTATAGGACATTATATTATTGCATTGTACAACACCAACAAAGAGGGCGGCCATTCACACGGCCACGGCTCTCTCTCGCTTTCGCGGTTGCCAGTGGCCAGAGGGGGAGAGAGCGAGCCAGCCACCCCAAATGCCAAGAGAAAGCGAGCGGGAGAGCGAATACCAGCGCATTCGAACGGAGAGAGTGCGAGAGATGAAGAGAGCACATGTCAATGACAGCTGACTGGCGAAGAAGAAGAAGAGGCGAACGAAGAAGGAGAGCAGGCAAGGCAAGGAACGGTACGTAAAGGAAAGCAAGAAGAAGCAGCAGCAGCAACGACGACGGCCAAAAAGGACAGACAAAATACAATAAGAGGAGGACAGGAAGTTAACTAAGCTCAAAAAAACAGAAACAACGAAGCAGAGGCCACGCAACAAACCAAATTACAACTAAACCTAACAAGTGAAACCAAAAATCGTTTAAAACCAAAAACAAAACAAACACACACGACACATATCAAAATTAAGCCAAACCAGCAAGCCTGCAACAACAAAACGTCCATTTACAAAACAGCTAAGGCAACAACAACAACAACAACTAGCAAAGGCAGAACAAGGAACAAGGAAATTCAACAAGGAACAGCGGAAAAAAAGCTAGAACAGGAAGAGGAAATTCGGTTACATTGAATGAAATTAACAAATCAGCAAATACTCCTAAAATGCCGCTACACGAAACGCAAAGCAGTTAGCCCTTAAGAAACAGAGTAGGCGGCAGAAGAAAAAGAAGTAGGAGGAGCAGGAGTAGACAAGGAAACTCCGGAGGAAAATTCGCAGTCCGCAGGTGCTCCAAAATGCTACAGGCTCAGCGTTTGGGGAAGCGTCGTCGCTGTTGCGTCTGCTTTCCTCACAAACAAAGAAAATACCAACAACAACGAATGCGGCAACAACAACAACAACAGCAACAGCAGCAGCAATAGTAAAAGTAACAGTAGCAGTAACGGCCCATGTAGCAGCAAGAGTGAGAGTGAAGGAGAAGCAAAAGCAACGAACGGAGGAACTGGAACTGGAACTAAGAGTTCCCCAAATAACGAAAGTCACCGAAGCAACGAAACCAATCCTTATATGAATGGATAACTATAGGAAGAAGGTAAGCCTTGGAGAATTGATATATAAAGTGTAGATGGGGGAAATATTAAGGCCAGATTTAATAGTAACGAAATTCCAGAAAAACAAGATCAAAGAAGTAATAAGTAAATTGATAATTAAATAGGCAAGAAATATCCCAATATTTATTGTACAATCCATTATAACAATAATATCAGGATAATTCACAGTATTCGGCAAGCTTATTGTACTATTTATATAAAAGAGCACCGAGTACTCCCTGTGGGCATCCCTGTCAAATAGCAATAGTGATATTACAACGATATTTTTAATGTTTTCATATTTTAAAACATCAAACAAGTAATAAGTAAATTGATAAATAATTAGGCAAGAAATATCCCAATAGTTATTGTACAATCCCTTATAACAATATTATTGTACTACTTATTGTACTAATTCTATAAAAGAGCACCGAGTACTCCCTGTGGGCATCCCTGTCAAATAGTAATAGTGATATTACAACGATATTTTTAATGTTTTCATATTTTAAAACATCAAACAAGTAATAAGTAAATTGATAAATAATTAGGCAAGAAATATCCCAATAGTTATTGTACAATCCCTTATAACAATAATATCAGGATATTTCACAGTATTCGGCAAGCTTATTGTACTAATTATATAAAGAGCACCGAGTACTCCCTGTGGGCATCCCTGTCAAATAGTAATAGTGATATTACAACGATATTTTTAATGTTTTCATATTTTAAAACATCAAACAAGTAATAGGTAAATTGATAAATAATTAGGCAAGAAATATCCCAATAGTTATTGTACAATTCCTTATAACAATAATATCAGGATATTTCACAGTATTCGGCAAGCTTATTGTACTAATTATATAAAGAGCACCGAGTACTCCCTGTGGGCATCCCTGTCAAATAGTAATAGTGATATTACAACGATATTTTTAATGTTTTCATATTTTAAAACATCAAACAAGTACACGTAATACGTAAATTGATAAATAATTAGGCAAGAAATATCCCAATAGTTATTGTACAATCCCTTATAACAATAATATCAGGATATTTCACAGTATTCGGCAAGCTTATTGTAATTATATAAAAGAGCACCGAGTACTCCCTGTGGGCATCCCTGTCAAATAGTAATAGTGATATTACAACGATATTTTTAATGTTTTCATATTTTAAAACATCAAACATCGGTTCTATAGCTGATCTACTTAAACAGGAAAGATCATTCCACGAAACGAAGGCGCCCTCGCAAAGTTATGAGTTTTTAAACATAATTCAGATTCTTCGCTTCCGATTGGGTAAATCCCTTGCAACGCCCACCTGCGCTACCTGACAAATTCCGTATTAATTTTATATGAATTTGCTATAATTAGAGCGGAGCTCCCCCTTTCTTTTCCCCATTTTTTGGAGGGTGTGTTAATTTATGTGCATATATCGAATGACGTATGATTTCGAAATCGGGGAAAATTTATGGCCAAAGTGCTCCCATTCGATGGTGGCGACTGGAAATCCAATTAAGCATTTCGCATTTGAACTTTTAACCTTTTCGCCGGCCAGCGGTGGAGTGCCAATCGAGAAGTGGGTCAGCCTGTTGATTGAATTTTTGTTCAGTTTTTCCCTGGAGCCACTTATCGCCAGCGCCGTCCGTCGACATCTCTTTGATTGTTTGCATGATGAATAGTCCCCATTTCGTTTCTTAGTCCCAGTCCCAGTTCCAGTCCAGTTTCATTCCCATTCCCATTCCCGACCGTCGCCCCATTTCAATTAACGTGGGTGCTGCATCATCGCCCGGGCCCGGGCATCCGTGAGATGCATCCGCGTCCAATAGGATGAGGCACTAGCACCGGCAGCAGCGGCAGCAGTTGTTGATTGATTATCAAGAGAAAGGCACGTGGATCAGCACCAAAAGCTTCCAGCACTGACTGACTACCCATTTATCTCCTGGTAAACATTGATTAGATGCGCCACATCCACATCCACATCCAGATCCAGATCCAGAACCAGACCCCAAGAAAGACGGATGCACCGAGTCCACTGCATTGTAAGTGGGCCAGGCCACATTGTTAATTGCATTCGCCAATAATGACAGACATCTAACCCAACTGAACTCGGAAATACCCTGGATAAGTGGGGAAACCGAGTGTGGATCGGTTGATGCAAACCATGGGAGTTTATTTAAATAAAAAGGGATTACATATATTACATTTAATATGAACTATGTATTCTCTTATTCCATGTCAGATTAGAAAACTTATCTTACAGAGTAATCTTTGTGAAATTATCTAGTAAAAACCACGAGGTATACCTCATGTCGTAGCTGCCATTAGCACCTCCCATTTCTCCCCTTTGGAGAGTGCACTTCGATTATGCGAGAAGCTAAGCGTTGGCGGACCTCTGTCCCCACATCACTTCCTCTTACTCTCCCCCTGCCATCCCCTCGAGCAGTTGCTCTGGCTGCTTTTTGTTGCTATTTAGTTGTTGAACATTGTTTCTGCTGAATTAATGATGCATGCATCCGTCATCGGAGTGCCAGCTAGCCTAGCCATCGTCTTGGTCTCCAACGTCGTCGTCGTCGTCGTCGTCGTCGCCACTTTCGCTCGAGGCCTCCGCATGTCGCCCACACTCCATGTGCCCATGGCCAGACTCTGGGCTACAGCCTGTGCTGCATGCCCCAGTCCCAGTCCCATACCCAGTACCCAGCCCCAGTCCCTGATCCAATACCCCCATCCCAATATCGTACGCGGCTGATGCGCATTTGAAAAATGTAATGCGTTTTATGTGGTGCCTCGAGTTTGCTCTCCCTCTAGCATTATCCGTTTTTTTTCCGAGTACCCATTATTCGTAGATTACATGGGGTATATGCAATTTGTATCTAAGCTAAAACTCCTTTGACTGAAGTCTTAAATCTTCCTCAATTGAGTAGTTATTGATCTCAATTTTCCTTCCTAACAAGTTTCAGACCTATTGGAGATCTACCTTTATAGTTCAGCAAGTTGAAAAGTTGTTATTGATCTCAATTTTCCTTCCTAACAAGTTGCAGACATATTGGAGATTTACCTTTATAGTTCAAGTTGGAAGTTGAAAAATAGCTAGGAAGTATCCCTGTGGTCGCATATTCTCCCCCATGGCTTTGCCACTTTTTTTTCCTTTCCCGGTTTAAGTGGTTTCTGCGTTTTGTAGCCGCCGCCGCCGCCGCTGCTTTCTTTATTTTAGACTCATCAGCAAGTCGACGACATCATTTGGCGGACCGCGGCTTCTGCGGCTACTTCTTCCTCTTCAGCTTCTGCACGAGCCAAGACACGAGTCTTGGCGGCTCCTCGGGCCGCATAAATATTTATAAATAGTGCGAGGAGTCGCGACGCGCGACTTGCGACTTGCGACTCACGATAGATATCCGCGAGATATCTTTGTATCTTCAGCATCCCCAGCAGCCCACGGCTGCATTGGGTCATCCAACTTACGTGGACGGGAGGAGTGGAGTTGTTACGAGATCGGTGCTAGGTTTGGGTTTTGATATCAGTTGGGATTCATTGTTGTTTATTTATTTATTTATTTAAATTAGGTGTTGTTTTTAAAGTGCTCCTAAGGCCAACGCAGGGTTGCTTTCTTTATAAATATATTAACGATAAATACTCTGAGAATGTATGGATAAACCGATGTTTCGCGGTTTTTCAAGAATTTTAATCCCTGTAACTACTTGAGCTGGAATATAATGTAATCAGACAATTAATTAAAGGAAAGAGACATCTGTAAAAATCAAATACAGACTAGAAAAATCTCAACTAGATTTGCGGATACAAATTTAAAATGAATAGAAAGGAAACTGTTGTAAATTTCAATTTATTTGCTGATTAGCATCATCTGGCGGCGATAGAAATCCTGAGTAGATAGAACCCAAAGCCAGTAATAAAAACCCCAGTGGTTCCTTTGAGAGGGAAAGTCGGAGAGTGGAAAGTGTCTCCTTCTGTGCTTGGCCGCCATCCAGTCTGGAGGCTCCATCCTGCTCGTCTGCACCGCATTGTTTGGGCTGTCTGGCTGGCCAATCTCCGCATGCGTATGCGCCGTCTCCTCTGACGGATGACAGGGCCACTGAGTCATCACTGCTGCTGCTGCTGGTCTGTCCGCCCTCCTCGGTTTGGATGCCACTCTATGTTATTGCCGGCCTTTAATCAGGGAAATTGTTAACGCCAAACCGCAAACAATCAGCCAAAGGAGTCGAGCAACATGTTACATTTATTATGTGCCAAGCCAAGAAAAGGAGAATAAACAAGGAGCAAGCAAAGCAACATATTTGGGCAATGAAAATGACTTGGGGAGCAGAGATAAATTGCCTGGCGCCGCTGCTCCAAACATATACGAGTATATACACATAATCTGACAGGGAACGAGCACCTGCCCCCGAATGACTCCGAATGGGACTCCGGATCTGGAGATTCCCCTTTGAGCTGGACGCCACATGACACGCACTTTCACCCAACTGACATCCGTCTCCAGCTGGCGCGCATTATTCTCTCTAATGTTTTTTTCCTTCTGTTATTTTTCTCTGTATTTTTTTTTTATTTTTTTTTTTTTTGAGTCATTGACACCGTGAGTCATCCTGGGGGAGGAGGGAATAGTTGACAGGAGGACATATTTCACATATCGTAGGGTTCCCTGTTCTCTTATAAGGTATATATACTAGTAACGGGTTAAGCTGGGAGAATCAGGAGTAAAGCCTTAAATTTGTCCATGCATAAAGCACTTAATAACTTAATATTTCTATTTAATTATTGATCAAATAAAAACATCTCTTAACGAGGTGAGATTAAAGTAACGATGGCACCTTCAACTCAAAAAGTTTCTGATATCAAATTTTGTGACGATTAATAGTAACGTTAACAAAAATAAATTACAAATAATTCAACTAGTTTCTAATTCGACACACTGCTCTTTAGTTTTAAGGCTTGGTATTTAACAGCTTAGTGCCGAAAACGAAACTAGTTGAATTATTTGTAATTTATTTCGATCAAGATATACAAAATGTTTCCGATCGGACTATCGTAGCAGATTTTCAATTCTACGGCTCTCCTTGCGCACCACAGTCTCGGTGGTCATCGTCACTACGTGGACTGCCGTCCACAGTAATCTTTGAACATAAAATAATTTTCGTATATATTTAGTAATAGTATTTATTGAGAAATTGTTATAATTTTTTATTCTTAAGTATAAAAGCATCTCCTTATTTTAATTTTTTTTTTTTTTTATTTGACCTCTCGATAAACCTTTGATTAAATTAGAGTAAATTACATAAAGCAAGGGACCTTGTCAATGAAAACTATTTATATTTTAATAAGCATTATTTGGTTGGCAAATTACTATTAAAACCATGTATAATATATTTTAATACCTAAATATATCAATATTCTGGGTTATTTCCATTAAAACAAATTAAATTGAAGGCTGTGTGACAATTTCTGGTCTAAATACATTTGATTTAATTATTATAAATGATTAAAACAGAGGGTTTATATTTGAATAAACTATTAAAACCATTTATAATGATATTTGATGCGTTCAATAACCATATTTCAGTGAAAACAATTACTGTTCTGAAAACATTTGATTTAATTACTGCAAAATGCATACAACACTTGAACACTCCATCTCCATCCATCCCATCCTTCCCTCCCAAAAAGGCAGTAATCTCTAGCCAGGCACGCGATATGGCTTCTATAAGGGATTTCCATGGGAGATGTGGGCTGTGGACTGCAGAACAGATGAATTGCTCCCGTTCGATGATGATGCCACCCCAAAAATAAAACGTAAACGCACGCATCGCTGGAACTTCCCTCAACTTGGTTCAACTCAGCTGCTTGTGCTGCTGCTTCTGCCGCTGTCGCTGCCTGAATTTCCCTCTGCCAGCAGCAGAATTTCCCCGAGCGACAGCAGAATTTCCCGCCGTCTTTTTCCCGTTCACTTGGCTCGAGTTCAGTTTCGGTGGCGGCTTCAGTTCAGTTCAGTTCCTGCTGGCAGCCCGAGTTGGTCGCCGCTCTCCTCAATCACACTTCTCTGGCCGCGACTTCAACTTCAGTTTTGAGTTTGAATTGGAATTGGAATTGAAATTCCATTTTTATTTGTATTTTTTACTGTGCCGAAATACTCGTTTTTTGCATAATCATTTGAAAACATAAAAAGGAACCCTTGAGATACCGAAACCGAAACCGAGAAATTGAAACCAACCCTTGGCTCGCGATCGGCGCTCCTGCGACCCCCGAAACCAGTTTATTCCCACTAAATAGTTGGCGTGTGTTTCTTGTGCGTGTTTTCTGTTATTCGAGTGTTAAACCTACCCCGAACCCGTCACAACCAAACCCCGGAACCCAGGAACCCCTGTGCCAGTGCCATGGCAATGAACCTTTGGCCGATCTTATAAGAATCTAGCGCTCGATAATCCCAATGAAAATGGCGAAAATCGCAAAATCAGCGGAAAGGGGCCAGCGCACAGGATGTCCACAATGTATGTATAACTGGAAAAAAATAGAGCTTGTGGAAATGGGTACATATGAGTCATTACTAGGATTGGGAACTTCCAACTAGAATGAATTACAAGGGAAATGATAAAGAATTTTGATAAAGGAGTTTTATTCAAAGAGAACTTTTGTCTAAAGTTGATCAGAAAGGCGGAGAGGGTTCTAAATCACTTTATTTTTAAGAGATTTAATAACTTGAGATGAAACTGCAAGCTAAAATGCTTTGGGAATAACCTTTACTGAATGAGGAATAAAGTTTGTACCTATTCTTGAAAGGGTTTCCAATCAGACTTTGCCCTGTGTCTTGATTTTGATATTGCACTGATTCTTATAATAGAAATTCTTAAAATAATTATGACCAAAAAATATTTTATAATTTATCCTAAAAAAAAGATCAAAATCAGTGACTCGGTATAAGAAGTACTTAAGCTTGCACTGATTCTTATAATAATAATAATAATATTTAAAATAATTATATAAAAAAGATATTTAATATGTTATCCTTAAAAAAATATCAAGATCTTTAATGACTCTCCAAATTCAGTGACTCTCCACTAACTCCCTCAGATCTCTGTCTCTCCCTACAAATCCCCTTCAATTATGCAGATTTATAAAGTGAAATATTAGCCGACAACTGTGGAGAACACATGCCACCCATAACTTAGTATTATTATTCGTTTTATTATTATTATTACTTGCACTCCTGTCGCGTCGCGAGAAATCACTAATCTCCAGTTGCGAATAATGAACTGAGAACACGCTTCTACGCTTGCCAAAAACACAAAACACTCGTCTTCATGGCGATAAATATCTCACAGTCCTTTGCCCTCGGAAAAATCCTCCTCCTCCTCCTCCTTCTTTGAGTTTTTCCTCCATTTCCATTGCCGAATGTCTTTGACTGCTTTTTTACGTGTCGGGGGCCCCAGCTGTGAGCAGTCGTCGCGAATGCTTCATAAAAATCTAATATTTATGAGCCGGGAAGAAGAGTCTGAGGGAGTGAGTGACAGCGGGGGGAAAATGCGGAGGAAAAATGCTTTTAATTGCTCACTAGTTTCCCGCTCATTCTGCGAAGATTCTGTTCTGGTTCTGGCTCTTCACGCTTAATTGGTTCGACGCCGGAGCCGGAGCCGCAGCAGAGAAAAGGTCACGTTAACGAGTTTTGATCGAAGACCAAAAGAGTTCTCCTGCTCTGACCCCTCCTCTCTCTGGCGCCCCTGGCAACCTTTGTGGACAGACGGGGGACAGTCTCGCCCCATTCCCCTTGAACTTACACTTGAATGCACTTTTTGTCATTGGCCGTGCAAAAGTTTTTTGTTTTTTGTTTTTTGTTTGCTGCAAGCATCGAAGGGGGGTTCTTGCAACAAAAGGCTTTTCTCTAAATTAAAAAAGAATTAACAGGAGTGGGTAAGACAGGACTCCTTAAATACCCTTGGAGTAGAGAGCTAAGTATCGATTTATGGGCCAGGAACTGGGAGGTTTTTAGCAGCTGTTCCTTGCATTTTTTATAATATTTAATTAGCTCCTAAAAATCTGTATTTCATTAAGCACTACCCTTGATATCCCCCCAACTCTAGGGTATCACAAAACAAAGCCAGCAGAGACAATGGCTGTGTTTGAGATTTGTGGGGTTTCCCTAATTAAAACTCGCTTCGTTCCAGCTCCCAAACTCCAAACTGCAAACAATCCAAGCCTGGCCTAAGCCTCTGGCAATTGGCAGTTGGCTAATGAATCGAGTGGAGCTACTTTCAGACTCAGGCTCAGCTCGATCGGAATGGGAAATCCAGACTGGGAATGAGAATGGTTAAATGCTCCCGACCATTGAGGCGGAAAAAACATCATTTGCACCCCAAAAACGGAGACCGAAGAGCCAAAGTCAAGCCCAGTCCAAATCCCAAACCATTTTTACCATTTTTACGCTGTTTTGTGTGTCACAAGCAGTTGGCGTTGATTCCCCTTGAAGACTCCGCTTGGGTGGGGATTTATTCTGCTTTTTTTCATCTTTTCGTTGCGACACAAAGCAAAATGAGGAAAGTTATTGAGCAGTCGCTGAAATATCGCGGCGCATTTTCATTATTTTCATTCCCAAATTGCTGCCAGACATGGTCCTCCTCCTCCTGCAGAGTCCTGCTCCAGCTCCTGCTGCTGCAAGTGCTCCTGGACATTGTTGTTTGCCTTTTCGCCTTGCTCGAGTGGCAGCCCTTGACAATGTGGCAGCCCAGTCAGCCGGGGCTCCTTCTTCATGCAGCTGGTGAAGCTGTGAAGCTGGAAACTGGAAAGTCTCAAGATCTTTGAGGCGACAGGGATACCGGGTGGACTTGGGCTTGGCAGGGCGACATGGCGACAAGTTTAAGTGGAGCTGGCAGAGGCAGTGGGAGGGAAAACTTCAAAGTTCCATGTATTAAAGAGTAAAACATAAAGGTTACTTTGGTATATTTAATAAGGTTTTTTTTTTAAGGTATTCAAGGAAATTTAAATATAAAAGGAGGGAGAAATTACTTTCCTTATTAAGTATATTAATTCATTGAGAACTTATAATAAAATATGAGCCGCTAATATTCCTCCCTGCTTTTTCATTAATTACGTTTCCAGTAAGACACTTAATTGTTGAACTTGCCCAGATACAGATTAGTCCCTTCATAAACTATATAAAAGTCTGATCTCTTTTTTTATTAAAGTTAATAATGGTTTAGATAGTTTAATGATTGTAATGATTGTGATTTAAGGACTCTTTCTCAGCTATTCATCAGCTTTCACTCAGTCTTCCAGCATCCATCAGTCCTAATCTCTAGATTCGCAGCGAACCAAGTTTAAATGCCTCTAGAGCGCCCAGAAAAACTATAGCCAGGCTGATGCATTATCCATAAATACCGGGCCATTACGGGGCGAGGAAAATTGAGGAGAAGCGGGCGAGGGAAAAAAGGGGCAAAGGAAAAACTTTTATCAGAAGCGCGAAACTTTTGTTTTAGTTTATTGTCTGGCAGATGGCGTGGCAAACTTTGTTTGCCTCTTTTTCTTTTTACAAAACTGATTAAGTTAAGCCTTTTCACAAACATGGCCAAGAACCGAGCGGGGGCTTAGCAGGCAAATTTTACCCGAGAAAACATCAAACGGTGTCTGCATTATAAATCAGTTTCAGAGGTGGGACATTACAGACTAAATTGACCTCATATATAACTGGGATAATACATAAATAATGCTGCTCGGTTAAGGAATGGATTGCTTCGGATGTTAGAGGGAAATTCCGTTTAAGTTTTGGGTGGAAGGAGATACGAGTGCCTCTTGTAATTAAAAGGAAGCTCAGACATCATTTGCGAAGCATTTTCCTGCTTTTGCACACGAATTACAGGGAATCACGGGGGGTATAATGAACATAAGTCATTCTTTGGAAGGATTTTTGGGATTTCGGTAAACATAAAGCCCTTAGATGGTATTTGGGAGGTGTAATTGGTTAGAACGTATATTAATATATGGAATATTGTATCACTAGGAATCAAATTAGACTTATTCGATTTATATAAAGTATTTGGCATCTTTTAGGGATACTATTGAGAGATAAATACTTTACCGAGTATTCCCTAGTCGAAGTTAAACCTTACTTTGCTTTCTTTGCACTTTTTGCTGCATGACGGAGCAGTTGAGAGGTAAAAAAAAGGGAGCAGGAGCCAAAGGATGCCGAGCATGATGAAGTTGCCATGTAACCACGTTCCTGGATAATGTGAAACATGCGCATTTTCAATTTCAAAGCTGCCAAAACATGCAGCAAATATTGACACTGACTGTAATGGGAAAATCATTCACAGCAGCCGCACCCTACATAGAGCACGGAGCGGTAAGGGTTGAGCGATTTCCCTGGTAACAATGGGACATATCCCTTTGGCGGCGAGAGGATGAACTATATTTCAGGGATTGAGGAAGGGCTGGGAAATTATCTTTGATCCTTTGATGTGCATCATTTTTCTTTTCCTTTTAAAAGTAAACTCATATACTATTTTCACTTCTAACTTAGTGCCAAACAGGTGTTGAGATGGTAATTCAAGATCCATTAGGATCGTTTCCCCTCCGTAAATCTGGAATCAATTTGTCGTCTCCGGGAGACTTTCCCCCTCTCTCAGGAGGAGTCCCTCTGTCTGAGATGAGCAATTCCAATTTCCAAGACGATGACTCGAAATAAAGATATGCGTGGTGCTGCTGCAGTTAACGATATCCCATAGATACCCGGAATGGGGGATACCAGATAAGTGGCAGTTCCCCCAGACTGGAGGACGGCGCGTGCCAGAGGAGAGGGGGATGGTGTAGATGCTGTTTTTCGGTTTCGGGGGGAGGTTGAAGATTTCTTTTTTTTTCAGAAAAGTGAGAGAGCGAGAGGCGGCAACAATGTTTTATGGAGTGTTTTCTTGAGTGGTTCTGCCGCTGCTACTGCTACTTCTTCTCTGGCTCTTCTTGGCTGTACCCCCCCCCTTTCTTTTTTTATTTTTTCATATTCTTATACCCTCTTGAGGGGTATTATTATTTTAAGCTTAAGTTTGCCACTTTTTTGTGTATTAAAAGGTTTTTTTTTTTTAATTAAGCTAGTAAAGTGTTATTTTTTTAATAGAAAATATAAATTAAGCTGGCAAAGAGCTTATTTTTAATAGAGAAAAATAATTTAAGATGGATAAGGAGCTCTGTTGCAATAGTATTATTACATATTAAGCTGGAAAAAGAGTTATTTTCAATAGAACAAATTTATTAAGCTGGGAAAGAGCTAATTTGTAATAGAAGCAATATATTAAGCTGGAAAAGGGTTATTTTTTAATAGAACATATTTATAAAGCTGGGAAAGAGCTAATTTTTAATAGAAAAAATATATTTACCTGTAAAAATAGATATTTTTAAAAAGTAAAAATACATTAAGCTAAAAAATAACTATTTTCGTTCCAGACACTTTTCTTAGTATTTTTCTATGTGCAGACTCTTAGTTTTTGAGGTTTTTAGCTCAAACTTTCAGCGTGTAGTCTTTCTTCTGTTTCTTTTACTATAATGTGGATATATCTTATACCTAACATACGAAAAATTATTCCAAATAAATAATAATAAGTTTATTTAAAAGATTATAAAAGATCTTTTCCGATTAGAGGATTATAACCTATCTGCCCAAGGTACCCTCTAATATTTAAGTTGTTTTCTAAGTATAATACCCTTAAATCTTAGTTAATAGAAAATAAATTCCTAAAAACCTCCTCAAAGTCGGGAGAAGGGTATACAATCCTCGTTGTAGCCGAGGTAGCCTGCTCTCAGCTTGTTGTTCCTCTCAAGCGGCTGCCGCTTTGTTGACTATAAATAACAATGGAATCATGACTCCAAATTAAACGTCGGGGGAGAAAAAAGAGGGTGCGATGGGACGGGAAGAGAGGAAGGGAGAGCAGAAGGAGGAGCAGGAGCAGGAGCAGGAGCAGGAGGTGGAGGCTGGCTGGCTGGATGTTTGCTCAAGAAGTCAAAGAAACACAAGAAACGCAAATAAAACATATATATTTTCGCCTGTGTTTGTGTGTGCAACATGCGACGCTTGATATGAGTGGCACGAGAAATGGAAATGGAAAAGGGGGGGCGGCAGTCACTTCCTGGAGGGGTGGCACATCACGAGTAATATTAACAAATTGCCCGGCAAAGGCAGCAGCAGCAGCGGCAGCAAATTTGTTCGCCGGCCAAGAAACGGGGAATGGATGGAGATGACTCTATAAAAAGTAGTTTATATACACAAATGCATGGGAAAAGTCATTATATCTTCATCAGCTCAATACCCAGCACCCACACAGCCTCCCTTCAGAGGCAGTTGTCTTCATTATAAACAGATTATTCATCTATCGGGGAAGGGAGGCGAAACCCTTTTTGGACACAAACCAAGCCACAGAGTAGTGAGTCACCGCAAAGCGAACTATGCTCCTGCTCCTGACACTCCATCCAGCGTCGTTAGTCATCTCCGGACTAATGGCAATGGCAGTCAGGATAACACCCCGGGAACCCCTTCGATCAGGCTCCCAGGAACCCCACTTAATTGCGTCCTCTGCTCATTTAGTCATAAAAATCAGGATTTACGCTTGGCCACAGACCACAGGGCACCGCTGGAAAAATTTATTAAGCTGGAAAAAGAGTTAGTTTTTAATGGAAAAAATTTGCTTGGCTGGAAAATAGCTATTTTTAATAGAACAAAAATATATTAAGCTGGAAAATAATAGAAAAATATATTTAGCTGGTAAAGTAATAATTTTCAATGGAAAACATTTATTACGCGGAAAAAAATTTTTTTTTAAGTAGAAAATTATTTAGTTGGAAAGTTAGCTCTTTTTTAATAGAACAAATTTATTTAGTTGAAAAAAAGAGTTATTTTTTAAAAGAAAAGCTATTTTTAAAAAACGAAAAGAACAAATTTACTTGGCTGAAAAATAGTTTTTTTATTAGAACAAAACTATATTAAGCTGGAAAAAGAGCTATTTTTAAATAGAAAAAATATGTTTGCTGGTAAAGTGATATTTTTCAATTTAAAAAATTTCGTTTGCGGGGAAAGAGCTAATTTTTAACAGAAAATATATATTCAGCTGGTAAAATAGCTCTTTTTTAATAGAAAAGAAATTATTTATCTGCAAAATGAGTTATTTTTTAATAGAACAAATTTACTTGGCTGGAAAATAGATATTTTTTAATAGAACAAAAATATATTTAGCTGGTAAAGTAATATTTTTCAATGGAAAATATTTATTACGCGGGGAATGCGCTAACTTGTAATAGAAAATATATATTCAGCTGGAAAACAGAGCTCTTTGATAATAGAAAAAATTTATTTATCTGAAAATGAGCCTTTTTTTAATAGAAAAAAATAGTATGAGTTTAAATAGAACTCATTTTTAATAGAAAAATAAAGTAAGCTGGCAAAAATAGCTATTTTTAGTGGAACAAATATATTACCAGGAAAATAGTTCTTTTTTAATAAAATGCTGTATATTTGCTTAGTTTTTACCTTTTTAAGAGACACTTTTATATAAAGAAGTTAATTGTAAACAAGATAAATCCCTAATTGGATGTGTGAGGGATGGAAATCTAGAATAAACACTTGCGAGAAAGGGAGAATTTCTTTTTTTGAGACCCAGAGACATTCCCCTTCCCCCAAGAACCCCCCTTAAAATTGAATTCAAATTTTATTCAAATGCCTCGCTTATTCATTCATTCATTCATTCATCTTTTATCGTCTGCAGCTTTTTGGAATTTACTTTATTGAGCGCATTTTTCTGGCACCCCCATAAATCCCAGCCCCCTTTTCCCTAGCTCCGCTCCATTCTAGGAGCATAATCCCCGATTGTGCGTTGGGGCAAATTATTATCGGGGATTTCTTCTCGACATTTTCTCCTTTTCTGCTTTTCCCTTTTAGTTTATTTGTTCTTTTCTTTTCTTGCTTTTTTTGAAGGGGACTTACGGCAATATGTGAGATTTATGTTAAGTGGCAGACATTGCACTATTTCTTTGGGGAGGTTGGGCCTTTGCCTTAGTCCGTGTGCAGTGAACAATAAAAATGTCATTCTGCAATGGGAATCGAATGCTTTTTTGCAAGCGGACTTTGACCAGAAGGGAAACCCACCATAAATAAGTGGCCAGGGTTTAAATACTTTTAAATGTCCAAGCAAGCAGATCTTTATTTTTTTATAAAAATTCAGACAGTATCTCAATTGAATTTATAAATGGAAATCTCTCTGTTGTTTTGCAATTTAGACAGGACTAAGGACTTGGATTAGCATTTAGAGATTGATGGAAAGCTCTTGTAAGGGGACTCCTTGAACATATTTACAGATTCGCAAAATCCAATAACGAAAATTGCCTGGCTTTGGCTGTCTGTCTGGGAATCTAGAAAACGCATTTAGATAAAGTCAGCTGGCTGTCGCGACAGAGCCTGGCATTTTCCCTGCTCTTTTCTAGCGTTTCCGATTTGTTCTTTGTTTGTTCTTTTCGGGGGGCTCAAAGTTTCACACGCCTAAATGCAGGCAATTCATTTGATTCGGGACACAAGTTGGCCCCGCCTGAACTTTGCTCTTTGGGCCATTAAATAAGCCATTGCCACCATCCGCTCTTGGTTCTTGTTTTAGCGGTTTAGGCGCAGCCAGATTTTATGGCTCAAGTTTCCCAAAAGTTGCTGGGATTTCTTGGATGCAAGTTGATCTTGAAACTGTGGCGACTGCAGGATATAGTTTTTTCTATTTAAACTGATTTCTTGTAGTTTTTTCTTTAATTTTTATACCCGGTACCCATAGGGTACAAGGGTATTATAAGTTTGTGCCAACCGAGAATGTATGTAACAGGCAGAAGGAGGCATCTCCGACCCCATAAAGTATATATATTCTTGATCAGTATCACCAGCCGAGTTGATTTCGCCATGTCCGTCTGTCCGTCCGTGTTAAACAACAGATCTCAGAGACTATAAGAGCTAGAGTTACCAAATTTGGTGACAACATTGGAATCTGTTGCACGCAGATCAAGTTTGTTTTAAAATTTGGCCACGCCCACTTCCGCCCTCAAAAATCATAAAAAACGTTAAATAAGCTATACTCGTTTTTTTTCGGGTAAAAGTTAATAAATACAAAAAATGAATAAAATAGAGCGGACGTTTCCTGAAAATTTCAGTAAAATCGGATGATAAACATGGGAGATATTAGCAATAAGGTTAGAATTTTAACACACCGCCCTAAGGCACTGCTGTTGCAAGCTGTAGCCGACAGGTGGCGCATTCGAGCCTTGGCCGTGCGATATAATGGCGCCAATGTACATATGTATGTACAATGTGTAGTGTATGTACATTTTTAAATTGCCTTTTAGTGTGAAGCGCAAACGTTTAGGTACCGGGTATCTCACAGTCGAGCACAGTCGACTGTAGCTTTCTTACTTGTTTTCTACCCTTTTTGTGCCAGTTTTTTGGCCTTGGCAACGACTTTTGTACTTTGCATGTCCATAACTCTTGTCTATTGTAGCGTCCGTGGCGTATCTCTGGGCCATATCTTCTTTCGCGTATCTCAGCTGGTGCACATGGTGTATCCCATAGCGAGCTCCTGGTTCCTCCTTCCTCGAACACCAGTTGGTGTCAGGAGCAGCCATAAACTTTGGCATTTTATATGCGTCACTGGCCAGGGAGATGGCACCTGGTGAAGCAAGCTGCCTATTTTCGGCGTTCTATCTATTTTTAAGCTTATTGCCCAGAGGCAAAGGACCTCCCTCGATTCATTCATTCACCTCGCCAAAGGCTGCTCCAGCTGCCAGCTCCCATCCTCCCTCTTAACCCTTGAACATTAAGCAATTGACCCATTTGGGGTACACACAATCCCGGCTGACAACTAATAATGCAATAGGTGCCGACACATACTTGTGGGTTTTCTTTTCTATTCCTATACCCCACTTCACAGTAGAACCTGCTCAAGCTCAAGCCTCGTCCTGCCACCGGCATCGATTCTAGCTCCCCCTTCTGCTCCTGCTCCCGCTCCTTGCTCCTTGCTCCTTCTGTGTTCCTGCTTCCGGCTTTGTTTAGTTGTCAGTTTGGTTTCCTGGCGTGCCAAATGAAGTTATTTCTTTCCTGGCTCTCTCCCTGTCTCTCTGTGGCAGTTGCATTACTTGCAAATTGTTGTGTAACCATAAAAATACTTATTTCCTGGGGCGATGGCATGTGCCGGGCTCATTCCTCTCCACCGATTGCCGACTGCCATTTGCAGGGCCATTACCGGGTAGCTGGGTGGCCGGGTGTTAAATGGTAAATGCGCTGGATATGCGCCTTAATTACACAAGTTCCGCGCCACACTTGAGCCCGGGCTCTGGGTCTTAAGAGGAGCCAGGGGAAGATCTCCGGCTTGCAACCCTTTCCAGGCACTCGCAAAAAGATCTTGGACTTGAAAGAGCTGGCCAGCAGTTGGAACTAATACCCCAAGACCCATTTCTTGCAGTGCACAATGCCCTTCTGGAAGCTAATCCCCCGGCGGAGTCATGTGTAACCATTAGACCCTGCCCTGCCCGGGCCAGGAACTTTGTCGTGGCTTAGTGTGAATTTAATTTAATTTGGAAAAGTTTGCGCTGTGAAAAGTTTGCAACTTGAGTAACCTTCTCCTTTCTCCTTCTAGGTGCGTGCCATGGAGCAGCGGCTGAGTGAGTGGCCCAAGCCGCCGCCCCAACAGCCCCAGCATTCGCACCAGCAGCATCCGCACCAGCATCCGCATCCCCAGGAGCAGCAGCAACAGCAGCAGGTCAGAAGCAATAGTTCGCCGAGTCACCAGATCGGAGGAGGAGCAGCAGCAGCAGCAGGAGCAGTATCCGGAGCAGCTACCGGCTCAGTAGCACCACCGCCTGTGCAGGAGGCGGAGAGGACCATCACCTCGTTGGAGATCCAGGTCGAGGAACAGCGGCAGCTGCGACTCCACGACGCCCGCCAGATCGAGGCGAAGGCGGCCAAGATCAAGGAGTGGGTGAACAACAAGCTCCGGGATCTCGAGGAGCAGAATCAGCTGCTGCGCGAGCAGAACATCAAGTGCAACCAGCAGTTGGAGCTGCTCAAGAACCACATAGCCAACCAGTCGCAGCGCCACAGCATCGTTGGTCCCGTGCGGAATAGCCTGAGCCTCGACGTCCAGGACTTTGCCGGCGGCTCCGGGACCAATCCCGAGCATCGGAGGCGAAGCGAAAGCCTAGATCCGCAGGAGATCATCGGGCGGCCGCTGACCAGCTCGTATCCCCATCACCAGCACAGGCGCAACCTATCGATGGAGCCGCAGGAGCTAGAGCGGAATCTGGTGGCGGCCGTGGATGGCCTGACCCTGGCCCCGCTCTCGAGCATCTCCAGCAAGGCGCCTAGCCAGGGGCTAGTGGGAGTGGGAGGCGGAGGACCCTCCTCCGTCGGTTCCGGGGGCGTGGCCAGGCCAGATAGCTCGGACACGGATACGGCCCATGACTATGCGGAGATCTACACCCCGTCCTGCGAGAAGCTGCCCGCCTGGATGAAGAACAATCCGGCACTGATGGCCAGCGGCGGGAACTCGAGCACCACCACCACAACGACCAGCGAACTGGGCGTGCCCAGACCCCCGACACCCCCCCTGCACCGCTTCCCCAGCTGGGAGGCCAAGATCTACCAGGTGGCCAACGATGGGCTGGCGGGAACGGGCACAGGAACGACGGCGGCCTCGGAGAGTGCGGCGGCCAGTCAGGAGCCAGATATTCAGGAGGGAACGGGTGCAGGAAACACTGGAACGGGCAGCAATCTCTCCAATGGCCGGAGGCATGGCCACGGTCATGGACAGGCGGCGGCGGCGACTGGAGACGGACACGGCACTCTGGGGAGCACACCGGGCACCCCGCTGCCGCCATCGAGGCAGCAACAAACCGCCAGCGGCGGCTTCTGTGATATATCCGTGCCCGTCTATGCGACGGTCAAGGGTCGCGCCTCCCAGATCCGTTCGATGCCCTTCACGGGCGACTCGAGCGACGACTCCAGCGACGGGGAGGACCACGCCGTGATGCTCACCCACCACTCGCACAACTCCTCCAGCACGGACAACACGGAGACCTCCACCTCCGGCAGCGCATCCAGTCCCTCAAAGAGCCTGAAGACCTCCTCCAGTCTGAGTCCGGCCAAGAGGAGTGGTTCTGAGAGTCCCAAGAACGCCAAGGCGCGTGGTATGTACCTTTGGGTTTGACACTTTTGAGTTGTGTAATCCGTAAAGACCCCGTTTGATCCAAGCCTGGCATAGCGTAGATCCAATTAGAGCATTGTCCTTTAGGGGGTTAAGGAACATGTCCCGTACTCTTAACACTGGACACCAAGACCTGACACCCTACTCCCTGACCTTTTACCTTTTACCTAGTAACTAGATACCAAGTCCTGATGCCTTGGCCCCTTTTGATCCCTGGCATAGCACCCCTCAGAGAGTTTTAGTAGCAATTCCAATCCCCAAACACTAAACAACAACTAATAGTTACTAAAAAAGACTTGTCACCACCTGAATCCCTACTAATATCCTAGTTCCTGATTACTAGTTCGTGAATCCCAGCTCCTTAGAACTATTCTTGTCTGACACATCCTTTTTAGACAATCCGAACCCCCCTCAGATAGTTTCAGTAACGATTCCAATACCCCCAACTAATAAACTCCAACTAGTATTTACTATAAAGACGTGACACCACCTGAATCCTTACTAATATCCTAGTTCCTGAACTAGATTTAAACTCCAGGCGCCGTGTTTTTGGCTAACTCATCCTGTTTAGACAATCCCCCCTTCAGAGGGTTTCAGTAATATTTCCAATATCCCAAACACTAAACACCAACTAATAGTTACTGAAAAAGACGTGAAACCACTTAAATCCCTACAAATATCCTAGTTCCTAGATCCTGAATACCAGTTTCCTAGAACTATCCTTGTCAAACCTTGTCCCAACCCCCCCTTAGATGGTTTCAGTACCATCTTACATGTTTATAGTAAAGACGTGACACCTATTATATCCTAGTTCCCTAACATCATAGTTCCTTAGTTATAGATCCCAAATCCTAGTTCCTAAATCCCCAATGAATGATCATCCCCTTACCTTCTGACCATTGAGATCTTTTACGATTTACTGAAACTTTCCCTGTTATAACCGATGTCATATTGCCCATGGAATTTCTCCAAGTTTTTGTATTAAGTTTGAACCTATCCCAGACCCTGGAACTCTCCTGCATCCTAGAACCCCCATCTCGCCTAGAACTTACTTCCTCCTCCTGCAAAAACAAAATCAAAGAAACTAATTGTGTGCTCTAACAACTTGCGATTCTAACCACTTTTGTCCATCAATCAACCATCGCCGGCCGAATAACCAAATAACCGCCATTAACCTCTGACCCAACCCGCAGTCCACCATCCACGCACCTCCACTACCACCAACACCATACACTCCAACCACCACTTCAGCCAGCATCTCCAACCGCATCACCACCACACTCTGCCCCACCAGAACCACTACCAACAGCTGCACCAGCACCAACACCACCAACACCAGTACCCAGGGATATCGACGCTGGCGCCGGCTGGATGTGGCCAGAACACGCTGCCACGCCCCAGCCCCCGAACGCCAACGAGGCCACGCCCCAGTCCCCCCCCTCCCGCCAACGCCCATGCCAACCCCTCCCCACTCCAGCACATGCGTGGCACAGTAATTTCAGATCTCTCCTTTGAATCAGGCCTCTCGGACGACTACGCCCTGCCCCCCGACGCCGTCTCAGAGTCCACGTGCATGGACGCCTCGATGCCGTCGCTGCTGATGCGCCAGTCCTACGTGGACTCGCCGAGCAAGAAGATCGAGTCGCTGGAGAAGGTGAGTAAAGAGATCTGGAAGGAAGGAGGAAGCAACCATTCATTAATCCCTTTCTCAAAGATGGGCCACCTGGCCAAGCTCGGTGGCAAGCTGAAGACGTGGCGCAAGCGCTGGTTCGTCCTCAAGAACGGATCCCTCAACTACTGGAAGAGCCAGCACGATGTGCAGCGGAAGCCACAGGGCCAGATCCAGTTGGACGAGGCCTGTCGCATCAACCGGGCGGAGGGGGCCTCCACTTTCGAGATTGACACCGGCAAGAAGGTCTACTACCTCACCGCGGACTCACATGCCACCATGGATGACTGGATACGGGTGCTGCAGAATGTGCAGCGAAGGAATGCCACCAAACTCCTGCTGAGTCGCGACGACCAGAAGCCCACGGTGCAGGGCTGGGTGACCAAGGTCAAGAACGGTCATCCCAAGAAGTGCTGGTGTGTGCTTCTAGGCAAGATGTTCCTCTACTTCAAGGCCCCAGCCGAGACGGTAAGTTTTCACTGAGGATTCTGACATGGCTTGGTCACTAACTCTTCCAATAGAACCCCTTGGGCCAGATCAATATGCGCGATGCCCGGGTCGAGGAGGTGGAACACGTCTCTGACTCGGATTCCGAGGAGCGCGAGGACGCTGCCCAGGACCAGGCGCGACTCACGGTGGCCATCTATCCAGCGCACCAGGGACCGACCTATTTGATACTCTCCGGCAAGCCGGAGCGTGACAACTGGCTGTATCACCTCACGGTGGTCTCTGGCGGCGGACCCAGCGCCGGCACCCAGTACGAGCAGCTCGTCCAGAAGCTCATGGAGACCGACGGCGATCCTAGTGAGTTTCTATTTGTCTTAGGGGTTTAGTTTCCAGAGTTTACCCTGTCAAAACCTCTTTCTAAACTTGCAGACTGCGTCCTGTGGCGCCATCCCATTCTGCTGCACACCAAAGACACCATCACGGCCCCGCTCTCGTCCATGCACACGGAGACCATGCAGCCGGAGGCCATCAAGCTCTTCAAGGTGAGTGGCTCAAACCGAAGAGGGGGAAACTCTGACCAAAGGGTATCTCTCCCATTACAGAGCATCCAGCTCTTCATGTCGGTGGCAGTCAACCAGCCGGGCATCGACTATCACGTGGTGCTCGCCCAGAACGCCCTGCAGCATGCTCTGGACATGCCCGAGCTGCAGACGGAGATGATCTGCATCCTGATCAAGCAGACCTCCCGGCACATGGGCCAGAAGCTCAGTGTCGGCGTCCAGGTAAACAAGAAGCTGGGCAAGCAAACGCGCGTAAGTTTTTCAGTTGCAAAGCTTCTTATGTGTTTTCCCTTTAATGTCCTCCCCCCCTAAAAAATAAAGAAAACCCTTTCCCCCTGAACCTGCATCCCCTGGAAAATGTTTAGTTGAATGTCCTTGATTTTTGATGTAGAACTCTACCCCGATTTCCCACTAACAAATTGCAAATTGCAAGAACTGAAAGAGTCTCGAAGAAGCGGTGGTACAGTCACCACCCGTGTCTCAATAGGTATTGTTTCTTTTGCCAGAAAGAGAGCTTTGCTTTAAGGAACAAGCTTACGAACGCTTTATACGCAATATCATAACCAAACTAATCGAATATATAACATATATACCCGAAACACTAACCTATATCATTAAACAAAGCATGCTTTTATCGTAACCTAACCTAATTGTCGTAATTTCTATTGAGTTTCTATTGAGTTCACTTTCGTAGCGAGCAGACAACAAATTTCCCCCATAACTGTCAGACATCTATATTCTGTACATAAGTGTATAACTCTATGTGTATCTCTACCATATAACTATCATCAAAAGCGAAAAAAACAATCAGTCAAGTTCATTGTATAAAGTAATTGCTGTAAATTTGACAAAGAAAAAAAAACAAACCACAACTAGAAATCACTCAACCACTGAACCACCGATCTCAAAACACATAACACACCACAGTTACGCAGCAGTCGCAATATAAGTGCCTTACCAACACTGATAAGAGACTAGTGTTGGTCAAGGGGCTTGTATTTTTCTTTTTTCTTAACTTTTCTAGAGAGATTTTTCCATGTTTTTTGCCGCTTTCTCGTATTTTTCTTTATAATTCGCTTGAATGTGCTTTATCTTGTTATCCTGTTAATTGTTTCCGCATCACTTTGCTTTTTTAACGAACATAACGAAGCGTCTGACGTTACACAACACTGCCAACAACCACATCAGACACCAAAATACCAAATTACCAAGCAAAAATAACACACACTGCTAATTAATGATGAGTGAAAATTGATCAAAACAACTGTTCTCTTTGGCTTCTTCTCTCTTCTCCATACTTTTGTTGCGTTGCGTTGCGTCGCGTTCCGTTTCGAACGTTGCGTTTCCGTTGAATGTGTGTGTTCGTGTGTAACCGAATCGAATCGAATATCGTTGACCGTTTTCCAACACTGTACGAACGACAAACCAACCCCCGATATGAAATTTACAGCAACTACTGTTGTGCGCCACCCAAAGCCTGTTCACCTGTGATACCCAACAGGCTGGCCACGCCCAAGCCAACGGCAGTTCGCCCACCTCCATACAGGTATGCGGGGAAATTTATGGTCTCACTAACTTTTACTCTTACTCCTACTCTTACTTTCACCTCAACTCAACTCAACTCAAACTCAACTCAGCTCACCTCACAGCACTCTCTCTCTCTCTCTCTCTTTGCCGTAATCGATTGTTTGTTGTGCGAGTACAGTTGCGTTCGATTTCAGTAGTCACTACCGTAACCGTAGTTAACTCTCCTAACCTCACTAACAGTAACTCTAACTCTAACTCTAACTTTTACTACTCACTGTTAACTATAAGCCCAAGTCCCCATGATCTCAAATCGATCCCGAACTAACCTCTGACCGATCCGTTGATCCAATCGCATCCGTAGGCTCCAGCCGCCGCGCCCATCATTGACTGCAAGAGCAACCCGCCCGCGTACAGCTTTGTCCAGGGCTGGCAGCTCCTGGCCCTGGCCGTATCCCTCTTCGTTCCGCGCTCAAGCCGCCTGCTGTGGTACCTCAAGCTCCATTTGTCCCGGAACGCTGATACCAAGACGGAGACGGGCAAGTATGCGGCCTACTGCGAACGGGCTCTGGAGAGAACCCTGAAGAATGGGGGTCGCGAAACGAAGCCTTCGAGGATGGAGGTGCTGTCGATTCTTCTGAAGAATCCCTATCATCATTCGCTGCCGCATGCGATTCCAGTTCATATGATGAACACCACTTATCAGGTGAGTTTTAATACAGTTAACAGGAGGTTTAACTGCCAGTTAGTTATTGTTATTTGTAAAATTTTAATTTGAAACCAAAGAACTAAGGCTTTTTATTTTTAACCAACAAATAATTGAATATAATCTAATATAAAGTCACCTCTTCCGGTTAATTTTCTGGTTAATTTTTAGCTGGAGATTAACTTTAACATTTTTTACATTTTACATTGTGTTAATTAGAATTTGAAAGCCCAAGAACTGCAGCTTTCAAATTCCCATTAACAAATAATTGAATATAATCTTTATTCGAATATATAGACACCTCTGTTAATTTAACACAGCTAACAGGAGGTTTAACTGCCAGTTAGCCATTGTTTTTGTGAAATTGGAATTAGAAAGCTGAAGAACTGCGGCTTTTAAATTCCAATTAACAAATAATTGAATATAGTCTTGAATCGAATATAAAGACACCTCTTAAGGTTAATTTTCTGGTTAATTTTTAACTTTAAAATTTTACGTTCGAGAATGCCGTTTCCAAATGCATTCTTTCCCTCCCCAAGAACTCGGGCTTTTAAATTCCAATTAACAAATAATTGAATATAATCTATAATCGAATATAAACACACCTCTCACAGTTATTTTTCTTGTTCATTTTTAACTGGAGGTTAACTTTAACATTTTACGATCGAGGAAACCGTTCCTAAATGCATTCTTTTCCTCTCAAATTCCAAATTAGCAAATATTTGAATACAATCTTTAATCGAATATAAAGACACCTCTCGCGGTTAATTTTCTTGTTAATTTTTAACTGGAGGTTAACTTCAACATTTCTAAATGCTTTCTTTCCCTCCCCCAGGTGGTTTCCTTCGATGGTTCCACAACCATTGAAGAGTTCCAGGCCACCCTGGCCCACGAGCTGGGCACGCGGGATGCGACCAATGGCTTCTGCCTGTTCAGCGACGATCCGATCGAGAAGGACCTGGAGCACTACCTGGAGCCGCTGGCCAAGCTGTGCGACGTGATCAGCAAGTGGGAGACGGCGCTGCGGGAGAAGGGATCCGGCAAGTTCGAGAACTCGCGGGTGATCCAGCTGAGCTACAAGAACCGCCTGTACTGGAAGCACACCATCAAGTGCGAGACGGACAAGGAGCGGCTGCTGCTGTGCTACCAGACCAACTCGCAGATCGTCCAGGGCCGATTCCCCCTGTCCCGGGAACTGGCTCTGGAGCTGGCCTCGCTGATGTCGCAGATCGACATGGGCGACTACTCGCTGGAGAAGTCGCGGGACGTGGGCGTGGGCCTGAAGGGCCTGGACAAGTTCTATCCGTATCGGTACAGGGATGCCCTGGGCGCGGAGCAGCTGAAGGACGTGCAGGAGCTGCTGGTGTCCAAGTGGATGCTGCTCAAGGGCCGTTCCACGCTGGACTGCGTTCGCATTTATCTCACCTGCTGCCGGAAGTGGCCGTACTTCGGAGCCTGCCTGTTCCAGGCCAAGCCCAGGCAGAGTGAGACCACCGCCGCTGTCGTCGGTGGGGGAAGCACTCCCGTTGCCTGGCTGGCTGTGGCCGAGGATGCTCTGAATGTGCTCGAGCTCTCCACGATGGCCCCCGTGGCCCGGTATCCCTATAGCTCAGTGATGACCTTTGGCGGCTGCCAGGATGACTTTATGCTGGTCGTTTCCCACGACGACGGCGGTGGCTGCGAGCAGAAGCTCCTGTTTGCGATGAGCAAGCCAAAGATCTTGGAGATCACGCTGCTGATAGCGGACTACATGAACGCGTTGGGTCACACGGTGCCTGGGACCCCGCAAATGAACTCGCTGACCCGCAACGGTTCCCATCGCTCGCTGAGGACCTCCCAGCGCCCCAACACGGGTGGCGTTGGCGGCAACTCGGCGGCGGCCACCGGGTTCTCCACAAATGCCACCACCACGGCCCACAACACGCTCAATTCGCATGCCACGCACACGCTCAACTCGAACCACTCGCACACCCTGAGCAGCTCCCATCACGCTGGCGGAAGTCAGCCGGGCACCCTGAGTTCGGGCCACCACCAGCATCACCACCATCAGCAGCACCATCAGCCGGACATACTCAAGAGCACGCCCGATCACCAGAGGATTAAGTAGGAGCGAGGCAGATCACATTGTACATAGAGCGAGGATCACCCCAGCTAAACCCCAGACATATACGACTAAACAGATACATATGCACCAGCCCCTAGCGGCAACAAATATACACCTAAAGCTAGAAAGATATATTATATAGATATAGAATGTTTCGGAGGATAGAAAGGATAGATGGATAGATGGATAGAGGATAGAGGATAGCAGGATATATGGGTAAATGGTTAGTTGGAAGCGGCCTGGGACGGACCTTCTTCTCCTTGCGCACCACCACCACTCACTAAAGTTCTTTCCTAAGCTAACAAAACGGTACTCGTACTCTAAACTTAAATTGTAAACATCAGCAGCAAGCATACATATATATATATTCTATATATACTTACTTTTTTTTTGAATAGTCCTAAGCGTACCCCGAAACGTATGAGGTAAACAGAACTTGTACTCGTCTTATTTGTTTACTCTATTCTCCTTTATTTTAAGCCAAAAAAACCACAACAGTTCACGATATTATATATATATATATTCGAGTGTTCTTGCTCTTCGATGCTTTGTAATGAATCTCTATTTGTAATTGTCCCTCCATGCGCAATACTGCCTTTTGAATTTCTAGATGTCGGAGCCAAGAACGAGACGCAAAGGAAGCAAGCCAAAAAATTAAAGAAAAAATCAAGCAAACTAAGTAGTAGCATTAGCAGAAACCAATTGAGATAAACAAAAGCAAATACCGATATTTTGTAAAGGATTTTTCAAGGCCCAAGTGCAGAACGAACCAGCATCAAGCATCACCGCCATTGATCCCCCAGTTTTTTACCAATTACCAAATATAACGCCCGCCCCCCGTTTCGTATGGTTTCCTGCGATTTTATATAGAATATTTAATTTTGTAACGCCTTTTTAGCCTGTTCAGTGTTCAATAAGCAAATAACTCACCCACTCACCTTCAGAGCTTGAGCAGAAATCTCTCTTTTGTAACTTGTACACAAAGCAAAGAAAACTAAGTAGTCAACAAATTGTAGTAATTATTAAACTAATTATTTCCCCCCCACTTTTGTTACTGATCCACTCAGCATTCATATATATACATAAATATATATATAGAAGATATATAGAGAGCGTATACATGTATTCGGATTCGATATTTAACAAAATTATACACACAAAATGAACGATTAACGATTATAACAAGTGTAAATGGTAACAGCGCATTTTTTTCCTAATTGTAAAGATTTGATATTACAAATTTATATGCGCCGAGACGCAACGAACGACGACGCAACGGTAACTAAACGAGAGAATCTCATTGGGAAGAATCGAAAATCGAAATATCGCAAGCTTGCAGCAAGATGATATATATATATAAACTATATAGGCGAATGTATCACATCTCACACTCCAGTGAAACGAAATATATATATATATATAAAGGGAAAATTAACGATTAAAACTAAAAACCAAAACTGTGTCGGCTTTTTCATTTGCAAGAGGAAAGGAGGGAAGAAAGGGTTTGTATTTTCATTAAACATTATTAAATCGCTCAATCATGTGATCAGCAGTTCAAAATTTGCCCACGAGCGGCTTTGAATTCACTCAAATCCACCAAGTCTGTGGTTTTTGGATACCAGGCGCACAGAAACAGCCAGCAAGCAAACGGCAGCAAGTGCATCGCGATCAGCTGATTGCTCTCATCTCTAATCTCAAGTAACGGCACACTCTAAAGATGGCCGTCTGTTACTTGACCAATCAGAAGCCCTCCTTTACGTTCCCCTCTCTTAAGGACCGTTACTTTCGGATGGTTTTATTAGGTAGCCAGCCGCTTGCTGAATTTTCTGGTGTTCTGCGCGCCTGGTACACATATCACGGACTTGAAGAATTTATTCCCACGAGCGGCTTAAATTGCATGGAATATGCACCACATATCACGTGTCTGTGGTTTTTCGATACCAGGCGCACAGAAACAGCAAGCAAGCAAACAGCAGCAAGTGCAGCGCAATCAGCTGTTTGCTCTCATCTCTAAGCTCAGGTAACGGAACACTCTAAAGATGGCCGACTGTTCCTTGACCAATCAGAAGCCCTTCTTTACGTTCCCCTCCCTTAGGGACCGTTACTTTTGGATGTGTTTTTTCAACCGACCAGCCGCTTGCTGAATTTTCTGGTGTTCTGCGCGCCTGGTATACAAATCACAGGTTTAAAGAATTTATAGTGGCGAAATCGTTCGATTGGGAAAGAAATGTTGTTGGTTTTGTTATTTATTTGTTTCAAATTCATCCGATAGTTCAGTTCTCTGTCTTTTTTCAATACCAGGCGCACAGAAACAGCAAGCAAGCAAACAGCAGCAAGAGCAGCGCGATCAGCTGTTCGCTCTCATCTCTAAGCTTAGGTAACGGATCACTCTTAAGATGGCCGTCTGTTCCTTAACCAATCAGAAGCCCTTCTCTACGTTCCCCTCTCTTAAGTACCGTTACTTTCGAATAATTTTATTAGGCAGACTTTTGGATGGTTTTTTCAAGCGACCGGCCGCTTGCTGAATTTTCTGGTGTTCTGCGCGCCTGGTACACAAATCACGGACTTGAAGAAATTATACTGGCAAAATCGCTCGATTGGGAAATAATTGTTGTTGGTTTTGTTATTTATTTGTAGAAAAATCTTCCGATAGTTCAGCTCCCTGTCGTTCTTCGATACCAGGCACACAGAAACAGCCAGCAAGTAAACAGCAGCAAGTGCAGCGCGATCAGCTGTTTGCTCTCATCTCTAAGCTCAAGTAACGGAACACTCTTATGATGGCCGTCCTTTCAATGAACCAATCAGAAGGCTTTCTTTAGGTTCTCCTCTGTCAGGCACCGTTAGGATTATGATTATGAAATCAGCTGATCCGCGCGGGAGTAGGAAGAAAAGTTGATTTCTTTCTCGGTTTTGTCTTTTTATTAAACAATGTAAATTGATTTATTTGCCTTAATTTTATTCATATAAATTGCCTAAAACTGTAATCGTTTCCTTTTCGATTTCTTTGCTATGTTTTTTGTTTATGTTTTTCTTGTTTTGTTTCAATCACCCATCGAACGGATCGCCGTGCAGCGTACCTATCGGCACAGCGATCCCATCTACAATCTAGACATCTACACGCACACATACACGGATCATTTTTAGCATTTATAATTTACAAATTTTGCTGGCCGGCCGACTTGGCTCAAAGGTCGGTCTGGCGGCGGTTTTAATTGAAACTGAATCGTAATCAAAAAGTAGAAAACCTGCGCAAACAGAGGGACCGCAGCAAAGTGGGGAAATTAAAGCTGGTTAGCCGGAGAAATGGAAATAAAAAATAGAAATGAGCTGGGGCGAGGGCAAGGGTCCGGAGTTAATAGTTAATGGAATCCAAGACCGGAAACAACACAAAAGTAAGTTAAAATTAGAAGTTAAACAAGCCTCGGAAGCAATGCGCGTGTCAAAAGTGTGTTTTGCTCTTTAGTTTTTCGCTTTTCGCCCCCATTTTCAATGTCTGTCGACGACTGCTTATGAATTAAACATATATATATGTATGTGTGTGTGTGTGGAAGGGGGGGTACAGGTGTACGCGTCTCTCCAAATATCTTTCAGCCGTTTCGTCTATGACGCCGACGTCCACAACATGCTGGAAAGAACGCACCGCTCCGAGTGGCCAAGGGCCAAAACACACTAGTGGAGCTGCCAGCGAATATTACAGAACCCAGAAGTACAGGATGAACACTAGGAATAGGATGCCCACGGCTGCCGCCTTCACGTACATGGACTTGCGGTTTAGTAGCTTGGCATCCTTCTTGTATTTCTGCGACATCATCGACAGGTTCTGGGTTTTTGTGTCGAGCTCTGAAAGCGGAAACAGATAAGATAGGGCTCTGATGTTGGGAAATTCAATTCAGTTACTTACCCGCCAGCACGGTGCCGCGTTGGAGCACATCGTCTATGTTCTGTACCATGATGCGCTGCACATCCTGCAGCTGTGTGTTGATGTTGCTGATGTTGCGCCTGCGGTCGGTCAGCTGCTTTTTCGCCTTCTGTATGTACACGTCGAACTCGATGAACGCGTACGGCCGCGTCACCGAATTGACCCGCCTGCCATAGTTGGCATGGAACTCCTGGGCCAGGTCCTCCAGATAATTGAAGGCCAGTCGCTTGGAGTACATCTTGTCCACCATCACCAGGTAGCAGACATCGTTTTCAATAAGGTAGCTAGATGGGAGGAGTGGGAAATAGGACAATATTTAGAAGGCTTCACATTGCATCATCTAGATTGAAGTTTCAGGGAGAGAGAGCATTCTCCCCTTGTCCAATATGGATTACTTACTGGAATAGATAGGGACCGGTTTCGATGCTACTGCGAGCTGGTGAGTGCGTGCCCAGCTTCCGGAAGAGCATCTTGGCCTGGTTCTGGTAGTCCAGTATGCTGCGTCCGCTCTGCAAGAGAAAGTGAAAGTAGTTTAGTTGTTGCAGTGCAAAGCACGAGGCGAAAGTGGCTACCTGCTCGTCATCCTGCATGGTCCCCACCAGCGGTAGGCCGTCGATGACCCGGGCAATCATGGTTAGCAGCGCCATGGCTTCGCTTGTGTGTCTGGTTACGTTTCTCCGCGGGATTCGCTCGCTGTCGCGCTGGCCACGGCTGCACTTCGCCGCCGCCCTTCTCTCTCGCTCTCTCGCTGTATGGGATCACCTTCTCGATCCTCGCCTGGCTGAGCAGCAGCAGCTATCTCTATATATATACGTTGTGGCTTCGTCCGCTCCCCGCTTTGCTTGATGGAGTTTGAGTCAGGAGTCAAAGGGCTTCTTTCGATTTCACAAGCCAGCTGATTGAATCGTGTCGCTCCGCCTCCTAGATTACTGCTCCGATTGTCCGGTTTGCTGACTGGATTCTGCCTCAAATCAGCCCCTGGGACGTGTCCTTGCGCTGGGGCACCGCTTGCGGTGAAAACTATGTTGCAACGTCGCGGGCGACGACGGGCGGGCAGGCGGCGTATTGGGGGTTTCTGGTGGATTCGTGTTTGGGATTCGTTGGAAACACGTCAGCAGTGTGACCGTCGCCGGTCCGTTGAAATATACCCCCCGGGGCTGCGACAAAATATACTAAAATAAACCATGTCACTTCGAGCTATCGACTATCGCGCGCGCGCAAAAATATAAATAAAATAAAATGTAATAAAATAAAGTTAATAAATAGAGTTAATAAATACAAAAACCCCAGCAATTGTTTCCTTAAACACCATTATTGAGGTTCATAAAGTTAGTCATAATAAATTGAGCTGCAAAGTAAATCCTGCAACTTAGTCACCCTAGTTTTTATTTAAGAAATATGTATTTAAAGTTACCAACATTGATTTCTGCACGCCTGGTGCTCTCGTACGTAACGCACAACGGCAAACCTTCGTTTTCCTATCCGAAGTTTACGTATTTACCGCGCAAATGCAAAGAACCTCGGATTTTGCTTACCAGGCGCACAGAAATCTCAGCAAGCAACTGATTCTCTCCGAATGCAACTCTGTGCGCGCGCAATATTTGAATAACGGTTCTTTGAATCCCTGAGATTAACAGTTATTTGAACATAGGGCAGAGTTGCCACCTATTTGCTCGGCACTTCCTAGGCCCTTCTGTTCCTCTGTTCATTTATTGGAAATTTCCTTGCTTCACAGTGCCAACTCCGGTTTCAATTTGAATTATTAACCAACATAAATCGGAATCTGTGGCGTGGCGCACCACCTTCCCATCATCCTCGTCTGCTCCTGATGATGCTGTTGCGCAACACCTTCACCAAATCCGCAGCCACTGATGGAGGAAGTGCGCCCGCACGCATGTTTCAGATGCTTCCTCGACAGCGGATCGCCCAAAAGTCGGTGACCAAAGTGGGCCCAACTGGTTTCGCCCGCAGCTTCCATCTTAGTTTTCCACATCCCAGTTTGTGGCCCCAAAAAGGAAAAGTGGTTCGTCCGCGAAACCGGCCTGGAAGCAGGGACTGGACTTGGACTTGGCAATTAAACTGTCTGAGGTACTTGGAGGTGCGTGTGCGTTGGGAGTGACCATCGCTGTGGGCTCCTGGCTCCTCGTGCGGAGCGGTTAAACCCGTTTACACACTGAAAATAACACAACATGGGATCAAGATTCACTATTTATCCGATTATTAAATATTAAGAAATATTTGTTAGACAGATAAGTTACTTCAAGAGAATCCCCAATTGAATTTTTCACCTTTATCCAGTGAACCCTTCTTTTTTTTTCCGTGCACTGGCTCACCCGGCACCAAATGCGTGCGCTTCCGTTTCGCTGGACTTGGCCTCCTTCCTTCTTCCGATAGCTGGAGGAGGAGGGAGATATATAAGAGAGTGCTCCGCCCAGAGGCCCCACAATTTCGAGTCAGTCATGTTCGGGTCAGTTGGTGCGACGTTGCTGGGCTTCCTGCTGCAGATTATGTTCGATGGGACGGCCGGCCAGCAGCTCCTCCTCGCGCGTCCCCAGAGATCGCTGTTCGAGGCTCCGCTGGAGCATTTGGAGCATTTGGAGCACCTGGCGCCGCAGCCCGCCCTGCCCCCGCTCGGCTGGAATACTGTGGGCGGCGGACTAGGACTGGGACTGGGCGGGGAGTGGGCCTACAACCCCGTTGGCCTGGGTCACATGACAAAGGATGAGCTGCTGACCCTGCTGGAGGCCTGGAAGGAGGTGGAGCAGGAATCGGCGACCACTACAACGGCTGCCCCGCCGCCAGTGGAAACGACGACAAGGAGACCAGTTCGCCCTCTGCCACCGTTGCCACCACCACCGCCGCCTCGGCCGCGTCCTATTCCCATCCCCATTCCCCTGCCGGTGCCTGCTCCCGGACCTCAGCTGCCCTCCGGAACTCCCATCACCGTCAGGCTTCCAGCATTTGTGCCCGTCCGGCTGGCTGCCATGTGGACTCCTCCTGCAGGCGGAGCAGGTTTAGCAGGAGCAGGTGCTGATGCCGCTGATGCTGGGGATGAGGATCTGGCCACAGACGACGCCCCTGATGACGACGCTGCTCCCCGTCTCTTCCGCTTCATGCCAATGCCAATGGCTCGAGCAAGACCTCAGACCCAGCCCCGGCAGCAGTTTGTGGTAAGGAACACCCTGGACAGCGTGGACGCTGGAACCGCTCCGGTGAGGACGCAGGTTAAGCCAGAGATCAAGCCCAAAATAGAAGTTGCTGCTGCTGCTGCTCCACCCGGTCCCAAGGTTCACGCCCAACCAGCGCCCTTCTTCCGCCCCAGATCTGGCCTGCCTTCGCATCTGGCCCACGCCCGCTTCGAACTGGTGCCCTCCTCCCAGATCATCGGCGACTGGCGGGAGTGATCCCGAGGAGGCGGAGAAGGAGGGGAAAGAGATGCCACTAACCAAAACAGGAGACGATTTCATCGAGGAACTGAGAAACTCCCAAGGAGGCTTCCACGCAAGACTTCCCCTAACGCCTCCCAATATTTTATTGTAATATATTGTTGTTTTTTTTTTTTTGCTTCCAAATAAAATATGCCATTAGTCATAGGTTAACAACATACTTGCTTTTCAATTGTTTAATTATTAATTATTTAAATATCGCAACTATCGGTAGCAGGGCGGCTACCGATAACACACGACCGCCCAGCTATCGATTGCCGATATCAGTCCGTCTCTATGGCCCCAGCAACCCTCCGCTTTCCCGCCTTTTTCTATGGCGAGGCGAGAAATGGAAACTTATTAATCAGTGCGGCGCCGAAAGTTACATGCCCGTGATCCGAGGAGAGAGCAGCGCACACACGCAGCCACGCCGGAAAGCGCAGCCCATCCGCAGCCAACCGCAGGAAGGCGATCCGTTCGCCGTTCGCCATTCTCTAGATTGCCAGCTGGCCAGCTTGCCAGCTCCGCTCCGTGAAAAGTCCGTACCACCCCCGACCCGTGTCCGCGCCCGCACCCGCACCCGCACCGTTCCCATCGCGTTCTCGGTTACCCATTCCCATTCCCAATCCCATTCCCGTGTCCAGTGCCGGTTCGAGGCTGCGCGAGTAAATCAGAAGAGCAACAACAGCCACAATGAGCGGCAGCGAGACCACCAGCGAGCCGCAGGAGCTGGGCGCTGAGGTGGTCAGCGGATCCGCGGCGCCGCCCGACGACAGCCAGGAGGTGGCCAAGGCCAAGTACACGAACCTGTGCCGCGAACTCAACATGGACCGCCAGACGGAGATCGATGGCTTCGAGATGTACCTCAAGGTCTCGCAGCGCTGTTCGCTGGAGGTGAGTAAAGTGGGGCCTCGGTCCACATTAATTCCGGAGATTAATTTGGCTGTTCTTCTGGGCTGCAGGGCGAGTCCATGCACTGGCTGTGCTGTGCTCTCTATGCCGCCTGTCGCAGATCCAGCACGCCCACAGTGATTGGCCAGGATGCAGTGGTGCGCGGCAACTGTGTGTCCCTGAACAACCTGCTGCGCTGCTGCCAAATGAGGTTTGTTTGCTGACCTCTTGTGCCTTCTCCAGCTCTAATCTCTCTCTCTCTCTCGCAGCATCTACGACTTCAAGACCAAGATCAAGCTGTGGTGCGACATGGCCAACCTGCCGCAGGAGTTCGTCAACGAGATCGAGGTCCTGGACCGCAAGTTCAGCATTACGTTCACGCTGTACAAGCGCTTCCGCACCATATTCGACCTGATCTTCATGTGTCCGCCCAACGAGAAGAAGCACTCCAAGTACATGTAAGTTCCTATCTCCTGCCCCCTGCTCCCTGGCTAAAGAAGGCTCCTGCCCCGCACACAGCTCGCTGCACTCGAGCCATGCCAATGGCAAGTGCTCGTTCATCAAGCTGGACGACTTCTGCTGGCGCCTGTTCCTCTGCGCCAAGAACCAGAAGCCCAGCAACACCGTGGACCTGGTCAGCTCGTTCAACCTGATGATCTGCTGCATCGATCTGATATACAACAATGTGCTGGCCGAGAGGCGCACCGATCTCATCAACCCCAAGTTCGAGGGCCTGCCGCCCAACTGGACGGAGGTGGACTTTCGCCAGAAGCAGTACTGCATCCTGGTCTACTTCTGCGACATGACCGACGAGGCCAAGGCCATGAAGGCCACCACCTTCCGCGAGATCATGTCCAGCTTCTTTCAGGCCTCGGTGGGTTTTTATACACAGCCTTTTATGCAGGCCTCCTTCTCACTCAATCCACACTTAATGCCTCCCACACAGACCATCTATGGCAGCATGGACTCGATGCTGGGGCTGCTGGCCAACGAGAACTTCGAGCGCAACCTTAAGTCGCTCAACATCAGCTACGAGCAGTATGTGCTGAGCGTCGGCGAGTTCGACGAACGCATCCTGAGCGCCTACGATGCCGGCGACCACACTGGCCTCAATGACCAGGCCCTGCGTCCGCCGGTGACGCCGCTCACCCGCAAGCAGGACCTGCCCGCCCAGCCGGCGATGGCCGGTGACAAATTCGAGCCCGTCCGCAATGCCACCAACAATGTGAAGCAGCTCATAGCCTTCGGGCGCATCACCGAGCCCACGGATTTTGTCAAGTGAGTCAGTCAGTCCAAGTCTGTCGGCTTCCCCTTACTCGATTTTCTTTCCGCGGAATCTAGGCGGTGCCGGTCAGAGCAGCTTCTCCTATTTATTCTTAGGCAAAGGGGGTAAACATTCAGAACTCGCTGGCAACTAGAAAAGGTGTAAGAGAAGCTTGTCAAGGGTCTCGGATTCACTGGGAGTGGTGGCATAAACACAAAGCTTAGCTGCTTGGCAACTAATGTTTAGGTTCAATTTCAATTATGGGAGTTGCCTATAGCCTTGTTCCACTGCTACATTCAACTCCATTCTCGAGAATGGTCCATTATTTTACCAGGGGGAAAAATGGTCCATTCAAAATCGACAGACCATCCGTTCACCATTCGCCCCGAAGGAAAAATACCGAAAAATATCGATTATTAGGCGATATTTCTTAAGTTCCTTCCCTAAACCTTCATTTCCATCCCTGGTGTCTTATTGTTCTTGAAACTATGGATATTTTTGCAAGAAGATGAATGAAAACTAGATTCAGCGCAGCAATTTGTTGTCGCCACTGCATAATGCGATGCTCCTTAAGCTGAGGCAGGGAAATATTTCTGATTTGCACCCGATTTTTCTTTGATATTCAAGATTTCAAAGCTCCAAGCCTAGATATTAATAGGTCCTTGAATGGGTCGGTTAACTTTGAAGAGGACGTCGTCCGGGAGTCGCAAAAGAAAGCCTGAAATGACCGCTTTCGACCTGCTTAGCTGTTCGTCCCATTCACATGTCGCCGGAGAATGTAGATGAAGCTGTGGGTCCATTTTCGCAATAACGGAGCAATGGCACAAGGCTATTAATTGTTTGTCCCATTCCCTGGCTCTTATTTCCCCTTTTCCTGCTCTCCCCCCTTCCAGGCAAGCTGGCGAGGAGGTGATCGCCAAGCTGCTGAACATCATCGAGGATTTGAAGCTCAAGTTTCTCGCCAAATATCCATCGACGGAGGCAAAGAGCCGCTTCCGGCTGGCCAAGTCCTTCTACTTCTACCTGCTGGACAAGATCCTGCAGGCGGAAATCCGGAATAAGCCCGACATCGATCTCAAGCGTCTGCTGGTGCAGAAGATCTCGCTGGACATCTTCAACATCACGCTGATGGCCTGCTGCGTGGAGCTGGTGCTGGAGGCCTACAAGACGGACTTCAAGTTCCCGTGGGTGCTCGAGTGTTTAAGTATTAGCTCGTTCGAGTTCCAGAAGATCATCGAGATCGTGGTGCGGCACGGCTCGCACGAGGGCTGCCTGAATCGCTCGCTGATCAAGCACCTCAACTCCATCGAGGAGACGTGCCTGGAGCGCTTGGCCTGGTCGCATAACTCTCTGGTCTGGTCCTTGATCGCCTCAGCTCCGCCGCCGCTGGCCACATCGCTGGTGGTGAATCGTGATCGCACCGCCGGCCCACTGCAGATCTTTCTGCGCAAGGTCTACCTGCTGGGATGGCTGCGCATCCAGAAGCTCTGCTCGGAGCTGAGCCTGTGCGAGAAGGCGCCCGAGTGCATCTGGCACATCTTCGAGCACTCGATCACCCACGACACGGAGCTGATGAAGGACCGCCACCTCGATCAAATCATCATGTGTGCAATATATATCTACATTAAAGTGAGTACCGTCTGGTTCTCCCTCTTTCATATTATATAAACTCATCCCTGGCAGGTAAAGAAAATGGAGGAGCCCAAGTTCAGCGACATCATGAGGGCGTATCGCAACCAGCCGCAGGCGGTGAACAGCGTCTACCGGGAGGTCTTCATCGGCACCCACGACAATGGGGAGCCCAAGGTGAGGGACATCATTCACTTCTACAACAACGTGTACGTGCCGATGATGCGGCAGTTCGCCATCGATTACCTGAACGTGACGCCGGACGTGAGTGGCCGCACCTCGGACCTGCTGCTCTCGCCGCACCCCAAGGAGCGCGCGGCCCAGCCCAAGAAGGTCACCCAGAGCCACTCGCTGTTCGTCACCCAGATGCCCAAGAACGACATCCAGCTGCAGCAGTCGCCCAACCAGATGGTCTACAGGTTCTACCACAGCCCCGCCAAGGTGAGCTTCGTGTGAAGCCTTGCCTACTCCTTTATGATGTCTCTCCACCTCTACCTTCCTTACCCTTACTTACCTTACACTTCCTACTCTAGGACCTCCACCTGATGAACGAGAAGGTGCGCGGCGGCAAGCGGATGCTGAGCTTCGGCGATGACAGCGGCGTGACGGACACCAAGCGCTTGGTGCGCGAGATGCAGTCGGGCGAGCAGCGCTCCGCTGTCCCGGCGGAGGGGGGCCGCGGCGCCAGTGGAGAGCACGAGACATAGACACGGGGCTTCTGGGGGCAGCTTAGACTTAGATTATAACAAAAGAAACGAAGAAGAAGAAGAAGAAAAAACCATGGAAAAAAAAAAAAAACTTAAACTAAACAAAACACAAATTATGCAGCCGGGGGCCGCCCGCTGGCGCCCGGCGCACGCTCGACTCTTTTATGATTGTTTTTTTATTATTTTTTTTTAGTTCGACATGTTAATTTAAACAAAAACAACAGCCAACCAACCGATCGTTTGCATCTCCTTTTATAGTTTGTTCAATGCCAGCCAACCATGTAATGCATATGCTAACCGTACAGTTATAAGTCTTAAAGAACACCCGATACTTGGAAGGAATTTTAGTAAATAAACACACGCACACACGCAACACACATCCATCGGTCGCCGGTCCGTCCGTCTCTTGGGGGAAAGGCAGGAGCAGGAGGAGGACGTTCCGCGATCACTAACAAATCAAATTAAGCAAACCCACACATTATATATACGCGCATATATACAAATACACTTTCTAAAAATTACTAATGTTGCATTTTCATTTTGTTTAACGGGAAGTGACCTACGGAAGATATTGCAGGGTTGCCAGCATTGCCAACAGAACTTGGTGTGAGCGGAGAGAGACAGCAAAAATATAACTGCATAGTGCAAAGGCCTCTCTTAGGTCGTAGGTAACTTGCTCCTCTCTGTGAGTGAAAGTGCCAGCATTGCTAGCGAAAAGAGCGCGATATTCGTCGCCAGCTAAAATATAGCTGCAGACTGCAAAGGCAATATATGGCCGTTCGCCATCTAAGAGATTATATTGCCCCCAATGTTCAAATCTGCCTTATGGCAGTGCATATACCAACACAAATAAAAGAAATCATATGCACACTTGTAACAACACTTTTGCTACATTTCAAGATGTACACTGAGTGAAAGGCACTTGCCAATTCATCGCTCAATTTACCAATTTACCAATTTACCTCCAAGAATGCGAATGAATCAAGCCTAAAGAAGAAAAAGTGTTCAGTGTAGAAAGAAGAACAAATTACATTGGGATTAGCGGCGAGAAAAAGAACTCAATGTTGGCGAGCTAGGTCTTATCAGTAAAGGACGCTGACACAAAGAGGAATGTGCAAAAGCCTATGCTCTGGGACTTTACAAAAACAAATGTGATGCGTGGGCATAGGCTTGAGCATCACGGGTCTATAGCTCTCTCTCTCGAAAGAGCGCAACCTGGAACACCTCAACTGAGAACTCTCATTCGAAAACCAAGACGAAGACCTCTGTTAAAAAGTGATTTTATTTGAGGATACATGGTTCATACGAGTGCTAGATACTGGCTTGGCCAAAGGGGTTAAAGCTATGTCCGCCTACGGGTCCAGCCGGAGGGTGTTCACAATGAAGGCCAGGGCGGAACGCTGCTGCTGCGGCGTCGTCGCCTCCGCCTGCAGACGCTGCTCCAAGAGGGGACTGCATGTGAAGAGCGGGGCCGACTGCTCGGGCACAATGCGGAATGCCACCCGCCGCCAGGTGCCTCGCACCTCGTCCAGCCGATCCTCCTCCAGAGCCTCGCGCATCGCCGGCAGATCCGAGGCTTTGGCCAACTTTAGGAGGTGGGCCATGGCCAGGCAGAGCTGCTGTTGCAGCGCATCCCTGTGGTTGTACTCCTCGAAGTTGTCCAGGGCATTGGAGCGCTCGAGGGCATCGAGGAGCGAGCGCCACACCTGGGGAAAGTGCGCACCGAAATCCTGGCGCAGCTCCACCTGCAGCAGCACGCCCGTGGCATTGATGCGCACCTTGAAGTTGGCATGCTGCACGACCAGTTGGATGAGGGCCGGAAAGAGGATGCCCGCCAGCTGGTTGGTCGCGAAGAAGGCCCTGTGCTTCACCAGGTTTCCGATGGCATGGCAGGCGTTCCACTTGACCTTGGCACTCCCAGCGGACCGCACGCAGTCCAGCAGCTTGGACATGGCCAGCTGCATGTGCTCGGTGTTCTCGGTGGCCTGCAGCTGCAGGATCTGGAGCAGGTTGCCCAGGGATCGGACGGCGTTGGCCTTGACCTTGTCGTGATCGCCGCACCTCTGAGTGGCCGCCTGGATGAGGCGGCCGAGGAGCTCCTCGGAAATCCTCTCCGAGTGGTTGGGAATGGCTGCGATCAGGGCATCACTGATGTTGCCCAGCGCCCAGGCAGCCTTAATCCTGACCGCCAGCTGGGGATCGTCGATGACTCGCAGCGTTAGCTCCGCAGCATTCTCCACAAAGACCAGATCGGCCTTCAGGGAGGGATGGAGCACGTAGACGGCGAGGGCCCGCAGAGCGGCGGCCCTGACCAGCGGCTCCTCGCCATCGTCGCTGGCACAGCCGCTGAGGAAGGCCAGCAGGGCGTTCCTCTGGCCGGCAGGCAGCTTCTCGAAGCTAAAGCTTCCCATGTTGGACAGGGCATCGCAGAGGGCGCACTTCAGGGAAGCCCCGGCGGCCTCATCGTAGGCCCCGTAAATGCCGGGCATCAGCTGGAGCCAGAAGGAGAGCTGCATCTCCCGTTCTGGCGGTTCGGGGAGCAATCGCCCCAGCTGGTAGCCAACGGAGTCCAGGCAGCGGGCAGCGTAGAGTCTCACATCGGCCGTGGTGTCCCTCAATCCCTCCAGCAGAACCCTCGCCAAACGGGCCTGATGCCCGCGGAGCAGGCCCACGTGCGTGGCCATGGCCAGCAGCACCTGGAAGCACTCCACACGCATGGCGGGTCCCGTGCCCAAGCTCTCCAGCTGCCTCAGGACCTGCCGCAGCAGCCAGGAGTTCCGGGGAATGGGCGGGGCAGCCAGTTGAGCGGGATTCTGGGGCCTCTGTTGCGCCGGCTGCTGCTGCTCCGCCTCCTCCTCCAGTTCCAGCTCCGCATCCGAGTCGCAGAGCTCCAGGAAGTCCTGGCCGGACTGCAGCTCCTCCAGCTTGAGGTCCCGCTGGCTTGGCGCCAGTCCAATGGCGCTGGCCATCTCCGGCGTGAGCTTCGGCGTGGCCACCAGCATTTCCATGACCAGAAGCGCCGACACAGCCACCGGAGAGTCCGCGCTCTTGATCAGCTTCTTCACGTGGCCGACAAACTCGTAGACGAAGCCCATCGCCAGCTGCTCGAAGGGTGTGGCCTGCACGAGGACGGCCAGGCACTTGAGGCACTGCGTCAGCACGGGGGGCGCATACTCCCGCTCCAGAATGGAGCACAGGGAGCGGTAGGCCGCCAGCACGGAGCTGGCCAGGCTCACGGCGAAGGGAGTGTAGTTGCTGGGCCCCCGGGAGCAGGCCTGGCTCAGGTAGCCCTTGGATCCGTACAGCAGCTGGGCAGCCAGTTGCAGGGCCAGAGCGCGGCAGCGGGAGTTGCCGTCCGTTTGGCCCAGGAGCAGCAGGTGGCCACCGCCGCCGCCAGAGTCGGCGCTGGGAAACAGGACGTGCCAGTAGCCGTAGAGCGTGCGGCGGGGAAGCTGCTTGGTCAGGGATCCCAGCAGTTGCAGCGCCGAGATCCGCACCTTGGCCTGCAGCTGACGGAGCTGCTTGGGTCCCGCCAACTGATCCGAGTCGGAGGGAGGGCAGTTCTCGCCGGAGTCGCCCGTCAGACAGCCGTAGTCGAGGTTGCCCAACAGCAGCAGTCGGTCGCGGGGCGAACTCTCCACCGGGAGGGGCTCGTTGGCGTTGTTGTTGCTTTGGTTTCGCTGCTTGGCCAGCGATCTCATCTTCCGCACCTTGTTCTTGCGGCCGCCCGAGCGACTCTTCTGCTGCTCCGCTTCCAGTGGTTCCTCCTCGTGGCCATAGGCGGCGGACTGCTGGGCGGGCTGCACCTTCCTGGGCAGCTGCAGCTTGGCAGGGGCTTCGCCTTCCGCTCCATATTGCACGTAACACTGGACTATGCCCATCAGTTCGGGCACATGCTGGGCCGCATACTCCGGCTGCCTGGCCACCAGCTTTTGGAGCAGCTGCAGGCTGTGGGCCACTGCCAGGGGCAGCTGCTCCGGTTCCTTGGCGTCCAGCCAACAGCCCTCAAAGTGGCAGTGTATTAGGGAATCGGCAGCATTTCGGCTGGGACTGCCCTCCTCGGGCTGCTCCAAGTCGGCCAGCACGGCTTCCTGGCACTTGATAAGCAGCAGAGCTGCTTTCACATCCTTGGAATGGGGCAACATGGCCAATGCTGGCCAGTAGGCGGGCAGTTGTTCCTTGGGCAGGGTTTTTAGCAGCGATAGCAGCAGATTCAGCTCCTCCGCCAGCTTCTCCCGACTTCCGCCGCCCATCAGCCACTCCGCCAGCAGGTGGGGCCTCACCAGGATCACCCGTCTGGCCAGGATCAGCTCACTTAGCCACAGCTGCCAGTTCCGCAACAGGTCGTGGTCCCCTCTCGCTCGCACCTCCTCCAACAGCTGCCGCAGACGCTCCCCCGGCACGCCCACGGGTATGCCCTTCGGTTGCCACAGCTCCTGGATCAGCTGCAAGTGTCGCTGGCACGTCGCCTCATCCTGCTTCGCCGCTGATTCAGCGTCCAGAAGCCTCCGCCGGAGAGCGTCATGCATCTCCCTCTCCTTTTCCATCGCGTTGCCAAACTGTAAACTACCAGGGTGACCACCTTTTACGAACTCCAGGCAGGCAGGCAGAGTTGCCGCCCTTGGATAAAAATATACCAAAAACTTCGATAATTATCGATATCGGCGCACTTTTTGAAAATAACAAATAAGGCATAAAATATTTTAAAATGAAATTATATTTATTCCAAACATAAATAAATTCAAACAGTGGTAACTAATTAAATAACACAAATGTGACGAAACATGTATTATTTGCAAGCTCTCCTCCACAATAAAATCCTTCACTTCAGTTGAAAATAAACAATTTATTCAAGCATTATCTATGGAGTTCTATGGGATTTGCCTAGAGTCCCGCATTACAACTAACCGGAGCTGCACCAGAAACGAGGTCTGCAACGAAATAGCCACTGCAGACGCCAAATACAAAACACACGAAAGCAATATCCACCGATCCGGGTCGGGCCAGGCCCCCAGAATATCAAACGTATCAATATCTTTCAGTATCTGCGAACACATCGAGCTGAGTCCCTGAGCTAAGCGATGAAACTGGCCTTGGGGGGCTCTGGACCGACTCCCGCTTAATCCTAGGTTCGTCTGTATACATAGAGTATAGTATATCTGTATAATATCCTGTATATATAGATGTATAATGTGTGTATATCGGTATAAACATGTAAAATGGTAATGCAGGCTACAGGCGGGATTCTAGTGATCAAAAGGCGCGGGGTGGGCATTAGAGTTCATGTTATAAACGTTCAAATTTGTACAAATTCGTTCACTTCTTCACTTATACATTCATTTGTGTGTGTTTCGCCTTTTGTTTTTTGAGTCTTTTTTGAGAAACACATGGCCAAAGTCGTGAGCTAATGTAAATGTGAGTGTAAATATATAGAATATCGCTAGTAATATAATATCAAGAGTAGAGAGGGAGAGAGAGAGACGTGAGCACTCGCACAATTTGAATCTTTGGCAAGACCGCAGATACTGATCACAAGAATCGTTTCGATTTACATGTATATAGTTTAGTATAGTCCGTAATGCTAGGCTACAACTACTTCGTACTCGCTCGAAAAATTTGGCTAATTGTGGAGCAGTGACTCGGGTACGTTCATCACCATCGAATAGGAATACGTTACGCGGCTGACAAAATTCGAATCCCTGTCGGTTAAGTACTCTAAGGTCTAAATTCGCTGTTTCCCCAAACTCTCCTGCTCCCCTACCTATGCCCTCTCTGTTCTCACGGCTCGACAGCTCCCTCGCCGGGATAGAGGTTCACCAGGATGGCATAGTAGTGGCATCCGGCGGCCAGCACCACAAACAAGTGCCAGATGGCGTGCGCCATCGGTATCAGGCCGTCCGCCTTGAAGAACACAATGCCCAGGATGTAGAAGGCGCCGCCGAACTTCAGCTGCAGCATCCCGTGGAAGTGGTGGCCAGTGAACACCACCACCAGCGCTGGTCCCAGGCCCATAACCAGGTAGAAGAACGTCTCCAGGCACTTGTAGCGCTCGTGGAAGATCTGTTTTCGAGAAATAGGTATTAATTGAGTATTAAGTATTAGGTATTAAGTATTAAGTATCAAGTATTAGGTATTAAGTATCAAGTATTAAGTATTAAGTGTTAGGTATTAAGTGTGAGGTATTAAGTATTGAGTATTGAGTATTGAGTATTGAGTATTGAGTATTGAGTATTGAGTATTGAGTATTGAGTATTGAGTATTGAGTATTGAGTATTGAGTATTGAGTATTGAGTATTGAGTATTGAGTATTGAGTATTGAGTATTGAGTATTGAGTATTGAGTATTGAGTATTGAGTATTGAGTATTGAGTATTGAGTATTGAGTATTGAGTATTGAGTATTGAGTATTGAGTATTGAGTATTGAGTATTGAGTATTGAGTATTGAGTATTGAGTATTGAGTATTGAGTATTGAGTATTGAGTATTGAGTATTGAGTATTGAGTATTGAGTATTGAGTATTGAGTATTGAGTATTGAGTATTGAGTATTGAGTATTGAGTATTGAGTATTGAGTATTGAGTATTGAGTATTGAGTATTGAGTATTGAGTATTGAGTATTGAGTATTGAGTATTGAGTATTGAGTATTGAGTATTGAGTATTGAGTATTGAGTATTGAGTATTGAGTATTGAGTATTGAGTATTGAGTATTGAGTATTGAGTATTGAGTATTGAGTATTGAGTATTGAGTATTGAGTATTGAGTATTGAGTATTGAGTATTGAGTATTGAGTATTGAGTATTGAGTATTGAGTATTGAGTATTGAGTATTGAGTATTGAGTATTGAGTATTGAGTATTGAGTATTGAGTATTGAGTATTGGGTATTGAGTATTGAGTATTGAGTATTGAGTATTGAGTATTGAGTATTGAGTATTGAGTATTGAGTATTGAGTATTGAGTATTGAGTATTGAGTATTGAGTATTGAGTATTGAGTATTGAGTATTGAGTATTGAGTATTGAGTATTGAGTATTGAGTATTGAGTATTGAGTATTGAGTATTGAGTATTGAGTATTGAGTAGAGTATTGAGTATTGAGTATTGAGTATTGAGTATTGAGTATTGAGTATTGAGTATTGAGTATTGAGTATTGAGTATTGAGTATTGAGTATTAAGTATTGAGTATTAAGTATTAAGTATTAAGTATTAAGTATTAAGTATTAAGTATTAAGTATTAAGTATTAAGTATTAAGTATTAAGTATTAAGTATTAAGTATTAAGTATTAAGTATTAAGTATTAAGTATTAAGTATTAAGTATTAAGTATTAAGTATTAAGTATTAAGTATTAAGTATTAAGTATTAAGTATTAAGTATTAAGTATTAAGTATTAAGTATTAAGTATTAAGTATTAAGTATTAAGTATTGAGTATTAAGTATTAAGTATTAAGTATTAAGAATTAAGTATTAAGTATTAAGTATTTTGTAGGGAATCACATCGCGCACTCACCTGCTGGTAGGCAATCCCCACGGCCGCCATCAGCCAGATGACCCACTCCATGCAGAAGAGAATGGCCGAGTGGTCCGTGTTCTCCAGCGTCAGCCAGGGGAAGTAGGAGCCGGCGATGAATACATAGATCATGGCCCTGTCGCAGCGATGCAGCACGTTCTTCAGGCCCTGGTACGTCTGCCAGCCGAGACTGGGCCAAGCCTTGACATGCCTCGGGGGTCTACGCAAGGTAAACAAACAATAATGAGTCTAGAGTCCAGACAGGGCTAGGCTTGTGGACTCACTTGTGCTCGGCGCAGTAGCAGGAGCAGTGAAAGAAGGTCGACACGGTGAAGAGCATGCACAGGGCGCCGCCATAGACCCAGGACACCAGGTACTGGCTGGAGCTGGAGGAGCGCTCAAACAGCTTAATGGCCGCAAACACGGCCGGCAATATCCAAATCCCGTGGGTAATCACATTGGCCACCTGCTCGATCTGAAACAAGCTCATATGTTACGTAGTCGCGGGCATGCCTTCATGCAAGTGTAGAGACTCACCTCGGTTGGCTGGTAGGCACAGCCCGGCTTGGCCTTGCCATTCTTCCACTTGACATTCCGCAGGCGGAGCTTGAGATTGGAATTCGACTGAATGATCGACTTCCAGAACTTGCTAAACAGATTCTCGAGGAAGGCGTACTTGTTCTGCAGATCCTGCATCAGGCTGAGCTCTCCGTTGTTGCGATTCCGGTTGCCAATCAACCGTTCATGCCCAGTCCCACTGCCACTGCCACTGCCACTGCCGTGGCCACTCCCGGTGCTGCTGCTCATCGTGGACAGACTGTGCGGGGATTAGATTGCTTAGCAAATTGGTTGTCCGACTCGCGTAAAATTGATTGATTACCCCGAGGGGCTAACCCATCCACCCACGGCCAAGCCCACGCCCACGCCCGCCTTCCTGCTTCCCCGCTTTATGGCTTTATGGCCAATTGATTATCATCCGCCACCGCCGACGCGCGCTTATCTTCGGCGACGTGATAAGTCCCCTCCCCAACGCCAATGACTGGACAATGGACGGGCACTTGAGCTATTCCTCCTCTGCCGACAGGCCGACTGGCCGACTGGCAGGCACTGCATTCAGCTAATTTATGCTCATTGGGAGAGCAGAGAACCTGCACTGCATACAATGGGCCAAGCCAAGGTTGCTGATTTTGACCCGCAATTGAAACCAGTTCTCAGATTGCCCCGCTTATCTCGTGTGTGTGTCTCGGACATGGCTCAAAGTCCAAGTCGGATGAGCGTGCGGCGGGAGATATGCCTTGTAGCTGAAGGAATATGATTAAACGGAGGTTCTTGAGGTTCGATTACAACGGAAGGTTATCTAATCCCCGAAGCACAACCTTTTTTTCGGCTCCGAGTTGGACATTAGCCCCCGTAATAGGTTTCTAAATTAGATTTTTAATTACCCAATCGCGTGCTGTCTGTGTCCGAAATGCACTGACCATGAAGAGGTCACTTTCAACAATATCCCGCACTTAACGAGGCGGAAAGCTGGTTGTATCCTGCTTGATAGCCTCTAAAAGATTCATTATCATGCTTACCCTGCCCGGCTTACTGACTGCTCCTCTTCGGTGCGCCGGATTAAGTGAATATTTACCCAGAAAAGTTTGCTGCCTGTGCAGCCCCCCTCCTCCCACACGTATTGAGTTATGACAGCTTTTCAATAAGTCCGTCCGGAATCGGGACACATCCGGCATGCTGGGTGGTGTCCCCGCCCCAAAAGTATGCCTCATTTGGCGCTGCGGCGCTGCTGCGCTGCGGGTGGTGGTGTGGTGGAAAAAGCAAAAGCATAACATAACGGCCGCCCCCGGGTAGCTTGATCATCATCATCACCATCACCATAACGACTATGCTAATCGTTATAAAAATAGATGCCTCGGGCATTCCTTATATTGCCAATTGTCAGTCAGCGGGGGGAGCACACGCAGGTGCACCGAGAAAAGCGATTACAAGTATCTCAAATATCATAACAATTCGATTGCTGATTTTAAGCATAAGTTAACTTGGAAGGAAATAAATAACGAAATTGGATTCTAGTTTAACTTTCCACAAATTTCCCAGCAACTTGACTCTTTTTCTGAATAAAACTATAAACATTTATGCTGCTGCCTTGGCTATTTTTTTTCTTTCAGTGTCTAGGAAACGGCCGACGATTGTTTACATCTCGCCCAGCTATAATCAATCGCTGTGCTAATCCAATTTGTTACGGCTGCCGTCACGCAATTCAGCCATGCAACCACCTGTCCAGCCCATTTGTCCACCTGTCTAACTGTTATTTCCCCCTCCACAGAACGGGCTTGGGCAGCGGTTACTTCTAAGTTTCTAAATTTCTGGAGGGAAACTCACCGCCTTGTTGTTACTGCTGCTGCTGCTGTGGATTTGGATGCTGCGCTGCGCTTGGTGGGATGCGGGGGAATCTGCAGCCAAGCAGCCTCACGTGCGGATCGAAAGTCCCACGCAGGACACGCGCTGCTCGCTGCTAGACCCCAGCGGTGGCTGCATTTGGCGGAGACGAGGGAGACGCGACGGAGATAATATTATTATATTCCACTTTCTGCCGATGGGAGACGAGACGCAGTGTGGACGCGGCACGACCGTTCAAATAATACCGAAAAAAAATCGGAATAAATTGTGGTATTTTGGATTTTTCGAGAGGCAGCCACATCGGGATTTTGAATTCAAAATTTAACCATGATGTCGTCGCTATCTTGACATAGTGTGACCATTTTAGATTTGAGATTTCAATACCACGACCACTCTAAAACCCAGCTAGTTGCGCGAATTCGCGGTTAATTTTGTTTGTTAATCAGAAAAACCATGTCCGAGAGCGTCAACCCCACGCGTCAATCCAACGCCAACACCCTTCTGCCCCCCAGCCGGGTGCGCACGATCATGAAGAGCTCAATGGACACTGGCCTGATCACGAACGAGGTCCTCTTCCTGATGACCAAATGCACCGAGATGTTCGTTAAGCATTTGGCGCGGGAGGCTCATGCCAAGCATGGAGGCGGCGACACCCTCAGGTATGAGCAACTGTCGCAGCTGGTGAACAAGGAGAAGAACCTGGAGTTCCTGCTCCAAATCGTGCCGGACAAGATACGTGTCCACCAGTTCCAGGAATTGCTCCGCTTGAACCGCAGCGGCGTAGGCGCCGACGATGACGACGATGATGACGATGACGACGACGACGATTCTGGCTCTGGGACCGAGTCGGAGGAGTGATGGCGGCGCGATCCAGCGCCCAACCCTACTGATCTGTCTCATAGTTAAGTCTAGATGATAAGTTCCGTTCCCGAAAGATTGTATAAATAACGGATTGTATAAATAAACGATTGAATAAATAAACGAAGCCTAAGCAACAAGGTTAGGATATATAATACCATACTTGCTCCTACGTGGAGGTACAGAATCCAAGTTTATGTAGTTTACAGGACCTCAAAGTCCCCACGATCGGGGACGTCATCAACAGTCAAGCCGCAACAAACCAAACTAAACTGTCTTCCCACCCAAATGTTCTGGTTAGAAGACTACTAGAACACAGAACCAGAAGAAGACACCCTATAGACTTACCACACTGAATAATACAAATCTTCACACCTAAAGCTAACATACTACACTAATTTGTAACCTATAACTCTTTCTTACACCTTCACAGTTGTATTAATCCATTGAACTCGGCCCTACACTATTGTACAAGTTACTACAAGATAGTAACAAAACCTTCCAGGATTTACTTAGTTCATACAAAAGCTAGTTCAAGTGGAAAGGCTAGATTGATTGGTTTCGTTCCCGAAGGAATGTATGAATAAACAAACATTGTTAAGTCTAAAAAGCTCGAGATTTCGTACTTCTGTAGAAAGCCCTTCCAGGAATCCATACAAAAGCTAGTTCAAGTCGAAATATTGTAATTTAAAGAGTTTAATTGCACTTGGATTCGAATGGTACATGGTGACAGAGATTGCAGCTCCTGTTTCAGACCCTCAGGTTGACGCCGGGATAGCCGGTGGCATTCAGGCCAGTCACCTTGTAGGTGGTGCCAGCAGGCGTGGGCTGGTCGAACTTGGCGGCGGTGGTCACATACAGGATGTCCAAGTTGGGTCCTCCGAAGGCCGCCGAGGTGATCTGCTTGGTGGGGAACTTGATTTCCAGCAGGACCTTGCCAGTGCTGCAGGATTAACAGGAAATAAAGCATTAGCTGAGTGATTGGCCGAGATTTATAGAGGATAAATAAAAACCCACCTCGGGTTCACCTTGTAGATGGTGGCTCCATTAAAGGTGGCCACATACAGATTGCCCTCAGTGTCGATGGTCAGGCCATCGGGCAGCAGGTGGTCCTTGGGACTGGTCTTGCGCAGATTGAAGATCACCTTGGGGTTGCTGGCCACGCCCGTGTCGAAGTCGTAGTCGTACGACTTGACCTCGTAGTCGGTGGTGTCGATATAGTAGAACTTCTTGGCCTTCTCGTCCCAGGCCAGGCCGTTCGAGATGCCCACGTCGCCCTTGATCACGGAGGTCTGGCCGCCGGCCTCCCAGCGGTACAGCTCGCCGTGACGGAACTCGAACTCGTCGCCAATGTAGCGCATGGTGCCGCCGAAGAAGCGACCGCGGGGATCGGCCTTGGCGTCGTTCAGCCGGTTCTTGTCCATCAGCGGCTGCACCTCGAACAGCGTGCGCACCACCTTGGCGGTGGGTGAGACTCCGTCCCAGTTGACGATCACCACACGGCGGCCGCAGCCCACGGCGAACTCCTGGGGACGCCCCTCCACGGGCAGAACAAATCCGGCCAGGGTCTCGCCCTCGATCTTCGTCTTGTAGGTCTTGTTCTGCTTGAAGTCGTAGCGCAGCAGGCTGCCGGCCTCCAGGTCCACAAAGTACAGGCTCTGGCGGGCCACATCCCAGTGGGGACCCTCGCCCAGACCGGCGTACGAATCGGGCAGCGGCTCAATCTTGTAGGACATCTACAAAGAGAAGGAAGGGAAAGTTGAATTATTTACGGAGCTGGGAATTCAATAAATATGCTAAGAATAAATCGAAAATCGTGGTTTTCCTGTTAAAAAGTTTATTCCTATTACTAATGCTTTTTCTTTTAATTCGCTTTACCGTTAGTCCCAATAGGCACGTCAAAGCCACTAGAATCTGAAAGCTGGAAGACTGGAACTGGAACATCTGACTTCTTGGGATTCCGACTACGAACTGAAGCTCAAGCCGTCGACGGGAGAAGCTTATATTATGAATTTATTACCTTCCCAAGAGGGGCTTGGGCCTGACATTAACGGAGAGGCAATCTCAGCAGGCGGAACACATTTCCATCTCCATGCATTCTTTATTACACGATTTAAACAGCCGCTCTTGTGACGTCATGCCCTTCACTTACTCAGCAGCAGCAACAACAACAGGGCAGAGCTTCAGCCTCAGAGAGATGTCGTTGCGATTAACTTTTAACTTTGATTGCGCGCCTGCCATTTAGTATTGTTTATTGTTGCTTTTGCTGCTGCTGCTGCTGCTGCTGCCGTCGCACACACATTTTAATTGACTTTTGATGTCGAAGCTTGTGTTATTGAATTGGTCAAGTTTGAAGAGGCAACGGGGACTGTTAAGTAGCAGGGACTTCTGTTATCGCAACCGTCGCGTCTTTTCTTATTAAAACCTCATTATCTTTGAGTAATATTCCATAACATATCCTTAATTAATTCAAAGATTCTTTAATACGTTTTTTTACCATTTAAAATGTTAAATACAATTTGATATCAAAACATCATTCATATTAACTATTGTATTTCCCATTGTGAAAACACTTTAAAATGTCTGAAACATTGCTCTTAATATTGAATTGCTGTTCAAAAATATTTCGCTTTTTTAAATCTTTAATATTGAAACAAATATTTTATTGAACAAAAATGAACATTTTGAAATTGAAACTTGATTAGAATTTGAAATTGAAATTAATATTTCTTTATCATTCGAAATGATCAATAAATTTCAAAACGAAAATCTTAAGTTTCCGATGTTATATTAAACGATTTTTTAAGAAATCAATTTTTAAGGGTTTTCATTAACAACCTTTATAAGTTTTTAAAATGTTTATATTCATTTATTGTATCCTTATTACTTTTTTACACTTGAGTATTTATTTTTAGTTCACCACTCAAACAAAATAAAAATTAAAAAAAAAACATGATGTAGAGGATTTCCAGTTGGAGGACCTTTAAGCAGGACATACCTTCGAAGGAGTATTCGCTTAGCGTGGATAGAGCAGAAAGTGAATCCTTGGACACGGGCTCCGGCGGGTAACGCGTTCAAACTGAAGTTCCTCCCATCGGCCAGAATTCTTTATATACCCCAGCCGGCACCGACGTGACAAACAATCTCGCACAGACCTAATCCCCCGCACCCCGGTTCTGGCCTGATAAGGGGCCAATTGGAGGGCTGGATAACCCGGCCTGATAACACACAGGCCGGCAGGCAGGCAACAGGCAAATTAACCCGCCGACAACGAGCGCCACTTGTGTGGATTCAAGTGATCCGAGAGCAAGAAGGGTCAAATTGTGTTCAAAATGGCTAGAATTACTATTAAATTTTGGGATAATTAAGAGTTGTATTACAAACTGTGATGAAATTTGGCAGATTCTTCAAAAATGGAATTGAAAATATAGCTGAAACGAGAAAGAAAGCTAACTTCGGTAACCCTTGCAGTCTGCAATTGGATCATTGAAAATCTAACCTCTTTAGTAATGTTGAAAAAACATCGAATTTTGTACATTTTACATTTTACATGTATAATTTTACATTTTCATATAAATCGACCGATCGCTTCTATGGCAGCTATATGATATAGTGGTCCGATCTTAATGAAATTAAATTTTTAATTCTAGCACCATAAAAAACTGCTATATCTCAAAATTTATAGAAATACGTTGAAAAACAGAGAAGTTAAAATTTTTTTTACATTAATTTCGCCATCATTCCTATGGCAGCTATAGGATATAGTAGTCCGATTTCGGTCGTTCCGACATATATACTGCGTGTTAAAGAAATAAGACTATGCTGAAAATTTCAGCTCGATAGCTCAAAAACTGAGAGACTAGTTCGCGTAGAAACCGACAGACGGACAGACAGACGGACAGACAGACAGACGGACAGACGGACATGGCTAGATCGACTCGGCTGGTGATGCTGATCAATAATATATGTATATACTTTATGGGGTCGGAGATGCCTCCTTCACTGCGTTGCAAACATCTGGTCAAAAAATTTAATACCCTCTGCAAAGGTATAAAAACATAGATTTAAAAGGCCAAAAATAAAATGCTTAACTCTCCATAGCAATAATTTATGAATATCCGAAATAAAGAGGTATAAATACAAGGTTATACTATTTAGAATATTACAAAGGTAATTTCTAGGTTTTAGAAGGTTAAATCCTAAGCTAAAGCTCAATATTATATTATATTATTATATGCAGTAGCTTGCACTGATGCTTGTGTGGGCAAAAAAGTCCGATAAAAGCGTTTTTAAACTTCTGTTTGTTTTATAGTAATTAATTTATTTTCCCCTTTAGCAAAGTTCTATGCTTCCGCTGGGCGAGTGATAAAGTGCAGCGTGTGGCGATAAATGGATATAAAAGGATGCCTTCTGGAATATGAAATCACTTGACCTCCAAGCATTATTAATGGGTAGCTAAGGGCATGGGTATAGGGATAGGGATGGGATCCGAGTGGACCATGACTGAGTCCGAATCTTAAAGACCCTCTTATCGGTAGACAGAAGACAGATGTCACCCGGTTGGCCCCTGACTGGTCTTTTCTATTTCCATCTCGACTTTAAATTTAAATTGCTCTTTAATTAATTGTCGCAAGATTTATGGCCATATTTGTTCGACTTTCGCTTGATAAGGTTAATCGAGCCTTTTACAATCCAAATTCGATGTGGTGGAACCCCCCAGACCAAACTATTTTGCAAAAATCAGAGCAGATAACATTGAAATTTCTTTTAATTTTTATATTTGTGAAATTTACAGGTTTCACGAGATATACATTCTGAGATTTTACAATTCGGATGAGAATTTATAAATGCTTTATCAGGACTGCCCATTGAAATCGCTGCGGCTTATATTCCATCTCTGTCGATGGCAAAACGTTGTACCGTTTTAATTGATTTAAGGTCCATAGCGTTAAGAGTAAATTAACGAGTATAAATATTATAAGAAATATACTACTTATAATACCTTTTATCTGTGGAAATAAGAGGTAAAGGGTTATGTATTTTGTTAAATGATTGAATAGCAACCTATGAAAATAATGTAAGAGCGAATGTCATGTAAACTATACCACATTCTTGCTGGATTCGGTACTACATATTTCGATTTTAGTCCAGAAACTAGCTAATAAAATCAAATAAAAAGTTTCCTTAAAAATGAAAGTGAAAATGAAATGTGAATCGAACATAACGGGATCCCACATACCGTTAGGGTTAGGTGTATTCGCGGGTAAGTTTTCAGGAACACGCAAATTCATGGAAAAGGGAAGACAAAAACCGATCGTTGTTGTTGGACCGGTTTCTTGTTTACCCTTTGCACGGCGTTTATCAATTGTGTTATTGCCCCCGTTCTATGTCAAGGCCAAGTTAATTGCGCAAATTGGCCAGAGATGCGGCGTCGATTCTTGCGGTTTCTTACTTACGATTAGCGACCAGCTGGCAGAGTAATTAAGTGTAGTTAAATTAAGAGAAATAACTAATTAAGCAAAACAACGAACAACAAAACAAAGAGAAAATAATAACAATAATAATACTCTGTGGGGGAACAGCACCTAACAGCACATTGCTGGCTGTTAATTAACAGTGGTATTTTTTGGGTATGCCAACTTGTTTTGATTGTTCTTGAATGTTTTTAAATATCTGGTATATGGCAGTTATATATTTATTTACTTTAAATAACATTTAGTTTTTTGACGCTCCCAATTTTTTGTTTAATTTTCTAGTAAGAATACGTGCATTCCCAAAAAATCACCAATGTCGTCAACCATTTTATGACATTTGTTAGCAGGTTCCCACCTTCAGACCAGGGCTGCCGGAATCTCCGAAAAAAAACTAGATTTGGAAAATAAGTTGCTAAAAATGATGTAAAAATTGCAAAAAAGAAATGCTAAATCATTAAAACTTTCGTTTTCAACAAATATATACATATTTAAGAAATAAATAAAAAAACAAATTAAAAATACCTAAGTTAGAAAGGAACATGGATTCATATATTAAACTGATATGTTTATATTGAATTAAAGAATGCTTATAATTCGTTTCAACCCAATAAAGCACAGTAAAAGAGAAACACTTTCAATTTGATCATATAATCGAACCACTGAGTAAATACAATAATTTGTGCAATCAATTTCAAAAAGATAAAAAAATGGCTTACACACAAAATTTCGAAAGAAAAATTAAAAACTGCTAGATTTACGGCTATAGCATTTAAAAAAATGAATTGCAAATTTTTTTTAAGTTGGCAGAAATATGAACTAAATTTGCTAAAGTGGCAATTATAACAGTTTATGGCGGTATTTTTTTCTCCTCTAGGTCGCGGTCACACTGTTTGGGCTTCCAAAGTCGCAATCGGCGCGGCCACACTCATTGCGATTCTCTTTTGGCCTTCTATTCTTTCGAATTTCGCCGAATAACGAACAACGCGTCGCTCCGCATCGCTTTTTTTTCTTGTGCGCCTTCTCGTTCTGCCCGCTGCAAAACAAAACGAAATCGAAACTGAAACAGAAAACAACGGGACCGTTGACTGACGCTCGGCTCAGGATCGTTCCAGGAGCGAGTGAAACGGAACGCGTGTTCCGATGTGCGGAAACTGGGTGAGGAGAGCGACGGCGGTGGCAATGGCGACGGCGACGGCGACGTAGAGTCGATTGCGAACGGACGCAGACCGAAACAAAAGTGAAAACGTGCAAAAATACAAATACAACTGCGGCAAAATGTGCGACGCTGCGGCAACGGCGTCGGAGACGACCTCAGCGCTGGGAGGAGCTAGTGCAGCGTCGGGCCCTGGAACGGGCATAGCGGGAGTATCGGGAGCAGCTGCCACCAGTACAACCACATCCACATCCCAGCCAGAAGCTACAGCCTCAGCCTCGGCGACAGCAGCAACCACGACTATGACGATGACGACGACGACGACGACGACGCCGCTGGCGACGAAGAGCGAGAGGGCGGCGCGACAAAACTGCTGTCGCCTGTGCATCGCCCCGGCCAGCGAGTGCATCTCGATCATCAACAGCTATGCGGCGGACAAGGAGCCGCTGTCCACCAAGATCCACAACTGCGTCAGCATCAAGGTGAGTGAGTTGAGCAAACCCGGAGCACACACGTAATCTGGCTGTCGTCATCCGCTCTCTCGGCGGTGGCGGTGGCGGCGTCGGCGGCGGCGGCTCTCTGGTGTGGCGTTGGCGTGGTGTGGTGTGGCTGGTGTCCAACCCCAACAGATATACACACCAGGAGAGGCCAGGCCAGGCCAGCCGAGCCGGACAGAAGCCAGCGATGGATGAGGAGGAGGAGGAGGAGGAGTAGGATGAGGCAGTGGCCACACCCGACGACGACGACGACGACGGCACTGCTTGTGGTTGTCGGTTTGTCGCTTGGGATCTCGCTGCTGGACACGAAAAGTGAGGTTACGGATGAAGCCACCACAAGGCAGCCAGCCAGCCAGCCAGGCCAGATTGTGCAAGCGACGACGACGACGACGACGGCGGCGATGGTGATGATGGCCACCGAAAGCGAAAAAACCAGCCCACCCCGCCTCCGTCGCCGTCTCCTCTTCATCCTCCTCCTCCTCCTCCTCTGCTGCTGCTGCTGCTGCTGCTGCTGCTTCTATGGCTCTCAGCTTCGTTCGCTTCGTGCATGTCTCTGTGTGCGAGTGGCTCGCCGCATGGTCCGTTTTTGGGTTTGGTTCCCTGTTTCCACTGCCAAGTCACGATGCAGAGAGCGAGGGAGTCGCGGAGGCAAGGGCAGTGACAGAGGGGCAGCGTTGGTATGGGTGTAATCCAATCACGACCACAATCTTTGCTTTTGTTGGGCTCATAATCAAACTTGAACTCCGTTCTCCGTTCTCCGCTCCTCCTCCTCTTCCTTCTCCTCTTCCTATTCCAGTCCCAGTCCCATTTTGAGGTTAGAACTGATCCTGCTTCCTTCCCAAAAATATGCTCCTCCTCCTCCTCTGTGGCTCCTCGTCCAAGCGGAGTGGAGTGGAACAAGAGAGACGGCAGACGGACGAGAGACGAATGGCCAGCGCAAAGCGTAAAGTACGATGAGCGCGCCGTCGTCGTTGTCGTCAGCCATCGCCGCCGCTTGTATGTGTGCGAGCTGTGCGATATATACGGGGTTTGCCTGTGTGTATTTGGGTGCCTGGACAGGCACAGGCACAGGCACAGGCACAGCCACTGGCAGAGATTCCAGGCCAGAAAACTCTAAAGCCCGAAACCCAAAACCCAAAACCAGACCACGACGACGATGACGATGACGACCCAGGCAATTACATATAATTTCGCCGCTGTGCCTTTCCATGGAATTTCGCTTGGAGGGCAGCACCAGCAGCTGCCTCTGGGTTTTGGTTTCGGTTTCTGGACTTGCCTCCGCTCCGATTCCTATCTGCTTTGCTCTCCTCTCTCTCTCTCTCTCGCTCTCTTTGCGCGCGCGCGTCCTTCGGAGGAAGTGGTGCTGCAGCAGGAGCAGGAGCAGGAGCAGGAAAGGGAGCGGGAGCGGGTGCGGGTGCGGGAACAGCAGGAGGACATGGACTCTTCCTCATGCGGCTTCGCTAGCTTCGTTTATTGATTCTTTCAAGGGCTGTACACAAAATGGACGCCCGCTGCTCTGGATTGGTTATGTTTATTCTTTTTACTTTTCTGAGCCCCCGGCATCCAACATCCCACATCCCACATCGCATATCCCATTGCCCAGTGCCCAGGGCCCATATCCGCCAGTTGCCAGTTGCCAGCTCACAGCACGCTGCTGCTGCGTGTGCTCTGTTGCCCCCGATGGTCGTCTGGTCTGCCGGTCTGCCGGTCTGCTGGGTCTGCTGGTGCTCGGTTCTCGGTTCTCGGTGTGCTCAGTGCTCTGTTCTTTCCCTGGGCTCGATTTCATGGCAATTGCTCTGCACACACGCACACAGCCGCCGCACACACATACACTGGGCAGGGCGTATGTATACACCACGACAACGACGACCGAGAGGCACTGGCGCTGGCTCTGGCTCTGGCTCTGGCTCTGGTTGGCGTCATCGCTAGCTCGACTGCTTCTGCTGGCGAGGCGATGGCTATGGCTATGGCGATGGCTTCTGGGGCCTCTGCTGCTTCTCTTGCTCTGCCTCTTCCTCCGTTCTCGTTATCTGGAGGCGGACCACATGCTCGCACACACACACACACACAAAGGCACTTGGGTACGGGCACAGGCAGAGGCAACGCTTGGGTAGCACATACACACAGCACAGGCAGACCGACTCATACACACACACACACACGCACGGGAGCAGGCAGGCAGGCAAGACAAAGACGACAGGCAGGGCAGGGCAGGCAAAAGAGACCGGGAAACGGGAATGGGAATGGGAATGGGCTTGAGCCTGGGCATGGGCATGGGAAGCGGGAAGAGGACCAGAGGCCAGCGGGAACGGACGGCGGACAGCGGGAACGGGAACGGGACAGAGACCCTGGCCGGGCACAAAATTCGAGTGGTTTCACCTTGGGCACCAGATTACCTGGCCTGGTCTGTTGGGATGTCGATATTTCTACTTGGGCTTTAGCTTCTTCGGCCTCTCCTTGTGCATCATCTTCTTTGCTTGGCCACGGCTGGGCTCCTCCTGCGACCCGCATCGAATTTCATCCACCGCCTCCAGTCTCGAGTCTCCATTTTGTGGCACTCTTGGGTCGGTCTCGGTCTCGGTCTCGGGCTCTGTCTCGGTCTCGGGCTCGGGCTCGGGTCCCCAGGTGGAAAACTTTCTCCCTTGGCTCTGGCCAAAAAGAGACGCCACGCCACGCCATGCGACGTGATGAGATGACAAGCTGATAAAAGAAAGAAGCAGAGGGAAGAGGGCGACGGGAGGCGGGAGGCGGGTAACGATGAATGGGAGAAGCATCCGCAGCACTTCTATTGCTCATCCAAGATGGCTGGAATAGGTTGAACGGATTTCGCAAGTCGGAGGATACACATTTTATGGAATGGATGTGTACACCATGTTCCACGGCATGTTCCTGGATTCCCTGGAATAGAAGTCCCGGATTCGCTTGGTACTAGGCCAGGATGAGGCAAATATTGGAAAGGCTTGCTTTTGCTTGCTCCAGGCATAATCATAATTAATAGAAAGATAGTTGTTTCGCCTTTTCCCATTCCCAATCGATAACCGCGATCACCGCCGCTACGATAACAGCGATAACAGCTGTTGGGGTGCCTTAGGGTGGACCCTGTTGCTGCACTTGCGTTTTACATTTTGTTTTTGCGTTGTTTTGCTTTCAACGAAATTCAATATTTCGAGTGGGAACCCAACAACTGCCCCCGACTGTTCATCATCCTCAAGATCTCCTCCGCTCTGGCAAATACGAGGGTTACTTTTCGGTTATTTCTACGTCTTCACTTTGTGCGTGGAATGTCCAGGACAGGATGCTCATGCTCTCTCTCGCACACACACACACACACACACACACACACAGAGGCTTACATACAGCCGGACGCTTACACAGCATGGGCTTCGTACGAATAAGGACACAAAAGGAAACGAGCAGAGCGAGAAAACTCGTTCCACGAAGGAGCCGAGGAAGCGGGGAGGCGGAGGAACGCGATGGGAATGGGTCTCTGGTCCAGGCTGGTGATTATTGCACCTGGTGGCCAGCAGAAATGATGGTAGCAGCGGCGGCAGCTGGTGGACTGCAGCGCAGCACTGCAGCCTGGTGCAGCTGCTGTCTCCTCTTTCTCTTTCTCTCTCTCCCTTCCCCCTCTCCCTCGTATGTATATATATATATATATCGATATATTGGCCCTTTTGCGACTTTCTAAAATCTCATCTTTCGATGGGCAATAATTGTTGCGTAGTATCCTGAAAGGTGGTTGGAGCGCTCCTTAATGTGGACACATTGGAGGAGCATTAAAGTTCTGGCCGCGAGGTGTGGGAAATCCTTGCTCCTTCCGCTCCTCCTCGTCATACTCCATCTCCTCCAAACTCCAAACTCCATCCTCCAGCCGACGTGCCTGTATCCAGTTGCAGAACCGAATAAGGAAACATGGCGGCCATAAAGGAAGCGAGGTGTGGGCGAGGTGAATGAACAACATATTATCGGAACGGAGCGGAGTGGAGCGGAGCGGAGCCCTGGAAACCAAAATCATCCTCCACTGGGAGTGTGAGTTGGCCCAAAAGGATTGAGCTTGCACATAAGCAAGCCGGGAGTACATAAGCCCCGTAACCCGGAGGCGGGGATATATGTGCATCTACCTACATATATATATATATACGTGGGCTGCTATATATATTTCTGGCATAGGCAACACTAAGTGTTGTTAGGTGGAATCTGACATTTCCATTGAAAAGTTCGACATTTTTAAGCATAAACGTACTCAGAACGGTTTGATGTACGACTATCATTTGTGTTGTTTACAGTTACTTAAAAAAATCAATTTCGCAAAAAAATGGAATTAACTCGTGAACATTTTCGTGCGATCATTTTTCACAACTTTCGGCGTGGATTATCACGACAAGAGTGCAGCGATGAACTTAAATCTTTGTATGACTATGAAGCACCATCCTATAGCACTGTGAAAAACTGGTACAACGAACTCAATCGTGGCCGACGATCCATCAAAGACGAATTCCGCGAAGGTCGTCCAAAAACAGCCGTTGTGCCAGAAAACATCGATGGCGTACGTGAACTAATAATGCAAGACCGTCATGTGACATACCGTGAGATAGAGGCATCCCTAGGCATTTCTTCCACCAGCATACATTCGATATTGCATGAGCACCTGGCTGTAAAAAAGGTTTGTTCTCGTTGGATCCCGCACAATTTGACAATCGCTCAAAAGAAGGCTCGTGTGGATTGGTGTAAAGAAATGCTGAAAAAATACGATCGCGGTGCTTCAAAAGACGTTTATAAGATCGTCACAGGTGACGAATCATGGATCTATGCGTATGAGCCCGAAACAAAACAGCAATCGACCGTGTGGGTCTTCCAAGACGAGCCAAATCCAACGAAAGTTGTTCGTGGAAGAAGCACTTCGAAGCAAATGGTCGCCTGTTTCTTCGCAAAAACTGGTCATGTGGCTACTGTTCCTCTTGAGCAACGTAGGACGGTCAATTCTGATTGGTACACCACCATTTGTTTGCCTGAAGTCTTCGGTGAAATTCGAAAAACGAACAAGGGAAGACGAATCATTGTGCACCATGACAATGCGAGCTCTCACACATCGGCTCAAACCAGCGCCTTTTTGACTGGCCAAAACGTCGAATTGATGGGTCATCCGCCGTACAGTCCTGACTTGGCACCAAATGACTTCTTTTTATTCCCTCACATCAAGAAGAAAATGCGTGGTCAACGATTTTCGTCGCCAGAAGATGCTGTTGAAGCATTCAAAAACCATGTTTTTGAGGTGTGTCAATCAGAGTGGAAAAAGTGCTTCGAAAATTGGTTTGAGCGCATGCAAAAGTGTGTAAATCTTGATGGAGAATATTTTGAAAAACAATAAAACTATTTTCCTTAATAAATATTCGTATTTTCATTATTAGGCCAGAAATATATGTAGCAGCCCACGTATATATATATATGGATTATGTACATATGTATTTATGCGTGTGCTTAAAGGAGCCGGCGGCGGTCTTCAATGCCCAGAGCTTCAATTACAAAAACAAAACAATCCAAGCAAGAAGCAACAACTATTTGATTATTAAATTAAACCCACCACACACACACACACACACACACATGCATAAGCTCAGAAAATGCAGAAACAAAACATTTCCACCGTTTGTTTTGATCATTTTCATTCGTCTGCTTCGATTGCTAATTCTTCCAGTTTGCTATCGATATTCACCCAAGTGACAAAGGTGGCCAGGAATGAGCACTTGGCGTTTTTATAGCCAGAACTAGCTATGAGATTTTATTGAGCTATATAATTTTAATTTAACCAAGTTTACTTATGGTGTTTGATAATAAAAGTTTTCAATTTATTAATTCCCAACATTATCTTGAAGTAAACAAATCGATTTAATCTAATTAGCAAAGACCAAGAATCCCAATTAGACCAGTTCCAAATATAGCTTTTTTTCCGATAAACTGACATCACTCTCCATCCGCAACCGGCGCTTCGATAAGCGATGAGCACTTGGCGTTTTTATAGCCAGAACTAGCTATGAGGTTTTATTGAGCTAATTAACTTTAATTTAACCAAGTTTACTTATGGTGTTTGATAATAAAAGTTTTCAATTTATTAATTCCCAACATTATCTTGAAGTAAAGAAATCGATTTAATCTAATTAGCAAAATCCAAGAATCCCAATTAGACCAGTTCCAAAAATAGCATTTTTTCCGATAAACTGGCATCACTCTGCATCCGCAACCGGCGCTTCGATAAGCGATGAGCACTTGGCGTTTTTATAGCCAGAACTAGCTATGAGGTTTTATTGAGCTAATTAACTTTAATTTAACCAAGTTTACTTATGGTGTTTGTAAACTGATGTATGATAATACAAATTTAAAGTTTTAAATTTATTAATTCCAAAAATTATCTTGAAGTAAACAAATCGATTTAATCTAATTAGCAAAAACCAAGAATCCCAATTAGACCAGTTCCAAATCTAGCTTTTTTTCCGATAAACTGACATCACTCTGCAGAACTAGCTATGAGGTTTTATTGAGCTATTTAATTTTAATTAAACCAAGTTTACTTATGGTGTTTGTAAACTGATGTATGATAATACAAATTTAAAGTTTTCAATTTATTAATTCCCAAAATTATCTTGAAGTAAACAAATCGATTTAATCTAATTAGCAAAAACCAAGAATCCCAATTATACCAGTTCCAAATCTAGCTTTTTTCCGATCAAACTGACATCACTCTCCATCCGCAACCGGCGCTTCGATAAGCGATAAATGAGATTCTGGGCTTTGCCACTGCGGCTATCTTTGATAATTGCGATTTAAGTGATTTAAGTGCCCAGCCGGCCAAGATGTTTCGTGCTCAACCTCAACCCCTGCCTCCGCCTCCGTCTCCGCCTCCGCTTTGGCCCGAAACCGAACATAAGTCGGCCTATGTACCCAGCCAGCAGCCAGCAGCCAGCAGTACATAAGAAGGGTCCGCTTACATAGGCTGGCAATTCAGGCGATACACACAGTCGTAGTCGTGCACGTACACAAACAAACATGCGCACACACTCTGTTATCAGGCAGCAGGACATTTCATATGATTTGCGCAGTCTTCTGTTTGATGGAGCGAGCGGGCGGCCGGGGGCAAGGTGGAAAGGTGGGTCTGGCTGTGGGTCTGAGTGGGCGGTGTGGGCGGTGTGGGATGCTGCAGCAGTTTTGCATATAATTATAAGCAGGTCATTGACACTAATAGGGTAGTTGGGAGTGGAGTTGCGGGACTACCTGCATTCTCCGCATCGATGGACACACACAAACTCCTCCGCCCGACTCCCCCGATGGAATGTATTGCCAAATATCGAAGGAATGGGCGAAATCCGGGCTAAATGCGACTTTAAATGGTGAAATCTGTGGCTATTTGTGTAACTATGTGGATTTAACTATTCAAGAAATTAAGGAATTGAGCTATACATTTAGGGACTTCATTTATATTGTTCCTAATCCCTTTGCTTGCTCTCCTTTCATTCCAGATCACCTCGCAGGATCGTCTGTCGCTGCATATATGCCACGCCTGCATCAGCTACCTGAACTCGTGGCAGAGCTTCAAGAACCGCTGCCTCAGTTCACAGACAAAGCAGCGCCAGTGGCTGGACACCAACAACAAGAGCAAGCTCTTCAACTACCTGGACCTGAACAGTGCCGAGAACGGAGGAGGATCCTCCGATCACCACCACCACCAGCAGCAGCAGCAGCATCAGCATCAGCATCCGCCGCAATCGGAGAATGAGCTCGACGCGGAGAAGGCGACGGCGACGGCGACGGCAACGGCCACAACGGCCGCCAACATATTGGACGGCATACCCTCGCTGAAGAAACGCAAATCCCTAACAGTCTATGTGAGTCCTAAACCGCAGCAGCTGCCACAGCATCAATTGCAGCAGTTGCAGCAGCTGCAGCCACCGGCCAGATTGACGGCGACGACCACCAACGCCGCCCAGCAGCAGCAAACGTTGCAGACCCTTCTCCTGCAGGTGCCAGCATCGACGGCGAGCTCCTCCTCCACCACCACCACCATCACATCCGTATCCCAGCAGCGGGAGCAGCAGCATCAGCGCCAGCAGGCGCCTCAGTATCGCAGATACCACCACCATCATCATCACCAGCAGCAGCAGCAGCAGCAGCAGCATCATAGTCTGCAGCAGCATCTGCAGCGGAGCAAGCAACTGATGCAGCAGCAACACCATCACCAGCAGCACCGGCGCCACCGTCAGGTGCGTCCTCAGAGGCCCACTGCAGTGCCGAATCCGGCTCCATCGCTGCGCAAGTACAAGCCCAAGGTGTACTTGCCACTGGATATATCGGTGCCACCGCTACCGCCGCTGCCAACGGTGGTGGCTCCCGGATCATCGATTACTGCTGCTCCTGCTGCTGCGCCTGCTGCCGCTCCTGCTGCTGAACAGCCGCTGCTCTCGGGATTCGCCGGTCTAACCGGTATCGGTGGTGTGGGCGGTGGAATGGAGAGCTTGTCGTTGGCGCTGCCACTTGATTTCAGCCAAAGCTGCAGCAGCGGTCACACAGTCCAACAGCCGGCCACGGCCACAGCTACGGCAACGTCCACAGCGACGTCCACGTCCCATCCTACGGCCACTTCTGGCTCTGGCTCTGCGTCTGCATCTGCATCTGCATCTGCATCCGTGTCCACGGCTACGGCTCCGCTGCTCATGCCGGTGACGCTGCAGAGTGCCGCCCAGCAGCTGCGCTTTTTCAGACGCTACTCCTATAATGTAATTGTATCGTGCATTCGAAGCGTGAATCCCCTCCCAACCCAGCGTCCTAATCCCCATCTTGGGCGGTTTCTACTCTCCATGTGTGCTACTACTACCTGTTATCCCGAATTCGAAATTATCTGAAATCCGAGTGTGTCCGTCTGGATTCTATCTGGTTCTTTGGTCCCTTGAGGCTTCCCTTGTCGGCTTTTGGAACCTTACAAAGCTCTGGCTAACGGGTACCGATGGACGCTCGGCTGCGTCCATGTTCCATGTTGATTGCTCTTGATTTCACATACACATACGAAAGACAGACCCTGTTCGATTCAAACTAATCTTGGCCTGTGCGCAATGCCCTTTGCTTTGATCCCTTGCAGCCGCTGCCAGCGTTGCCCATCAAGGATGAGCCCATTGACACGGACGACGACTATCAGATGAAGTCGATAGACGAGTCCGACGACATGGTCGATCCCACAATGTTCCTAGAGCGCTCCGAGCACGAGGGCGATATGCCGTTCATGGTGAGTGTCGTGAAAGAAAGGGTTTTATATAAGGTTCTTCCATTTTCCCCCTCTTAATTGATCAAATCTACCATTCCGCAGGCTTCGGACTACGACTACACGGCCCAGCATGGCGTCAATGCCCATTCCGTTGCCGCGGGCCTGCCGCCGAATGCGGTGGCCAATGTGGCCGCCGCCGGGGATTCCAAGGTGGCCAGCTGCCGGGCCTGCAGCCTGCAGTTCTCCACGCGAGCCAATGCCCGTCGGCATGAGCGCAATCTGCACCCGAACCTGTTCCAGCTCTCCACAGACTCGCCGCACAACACGCCCATAACGAAGCCAACGCCCGCACTGGCCGCCGCCCTGGAAATCCAGCGGGCAGCAGCCGCAGCGGCCACCGCAGAGGCGAACCGTGCGGCGGGCGGAAGTATCTCTACCCAGAAGTACCGTCAGGTGGTGATGAACGCGTTCATCAAGTGCGAGGGCGGCGGCTACGACTACGACAACCCGGAGCAGTACCGGCCGCTGCTCAGCCACGACAAGGTGGAGTTCATCGAGCAGAACGAGGAGTTCCTCGAGCAGTACCAGACGATGACCTGCCGCTGCTGCAGCAAGTACTTCAGCACGTACAAGAACTTCATGGCGCACGTGCGCAAGAAGTATCCGCTGCTGCCGCGCAACCTGTGCTTCAACTGCCTCAAGATGAACGACTCCAAGGCTCTGTTCATCTCGCACCTCAAGAAGCGCAACTGCATCAATCTCTACAAGGTGCTGAACACGCTGCGCGCCAAGACCCCTCTGCTGCCCTTCTCCTCCGCCACGGATGCGGGCGAGGATGGAGGAGCCTCAGCCGTTGCCCTGGCGGTGGCCGATGCCGGCGCAGGCGTGGTCACCATGGCCAGTCCCAGCGAGATCGTGGGCACTGCGGGCGCTGGGTCCGGCTCCGAGCGCCCCGAGAAGCTGCGCGCCAAGGAGCTGCTGGTGAACAAGCTGTACGAGTGCAAGCTCTGCCCGAAGGGCTTCCGCACCAAGCACGAGTTCCGCACCCATGTCTACGACAAGCACGCCGACGTGCAGCGCAAGGACAACAATTCGATCCAGTGCAGCTTCTGCGGCCTGGACTTTGCCGACCCGGTGGACCGGCGGCGGCACTACAACAACATGGACTGCATCGTGCGGCTGCGCTGCATGACGTGCGATGCCAAGCTGGAGACGCACCAGCGCTTCCTCGACCACGTCTACCAGGACCATCTGGGCGGGGTGGGCGGCGGTGGCGGTGCCAGCAGTGATAACGCCTCCACGACGGGCAACAGCATGGAGCACTCGCCGGGCAAGCGGAGTCTGCTCGGTGCCCTGGGCATTGGCGTTGGCTCCTCCGCCGAGGAGTCGCGCAGCAGCAGTGTGGCGCCCACCCTCACATCCACACCCAAGCCAGCGGGAGTCGGAGGAGCCCCGTCATCATCCGCCCCCGGCTCGGCCAATCGTGATGCGTCCGCCGCCCCCAAGTCCCAGTACTTTTCGCGAATGCCCCAGGTTTGCCCCATCTGCGGGCAGCAGTACAACAACTACAACAACGTGCTGCGCCACATGGAGTCGAAGCACCCGAACAAGCTGCCCGAGACGTACAAGTGCGTGCGGTGCGGCCTGGGCTATCCGCGGATCTCCTACCTGCGGGAGCACATGATCAACGTGCACGGGGTGGACAAGAACCGGCACTCGGGCGGCTTCGAGTACATCGTGAACGCGGATGCCGTGAAGCTGGCCGATGGGAGCACGCCGAATGTCTACACGGGTCGCTACGACTACGTGATGAAGGACCTGATGTCGATAACAAATGGTGGGACCCTCGGTAATTAGGCTTAGTCTGTAGACGTCCCCCGCTCTGTCTCTTTGTCTCTCTATCTGTGCCTGTGCGTCTCTCCTTGTTGTATTTTCTGTTGCCTTTAGTCTAATCGCTTAACCAAGGACCCCGCCAGAGAATAATAGCCTTGTTCCACTGCTACATTCAGCTCCATTCTCGGGAATGGTCCATTATTTTACCAGGGGGAAAAATGGTCCGTTCAAAATCGACAGACCATCCATACTAAAAAAAAAATACCGAAAAATATCGATTATTAGGCGATATTTCTTAAGTTCCTTCCCTAAACCTTCCAATCCTTGTTTTTGAAATTAAGAATATTTTTGAAAAAATATCGAAAAATATCGATTCTTAAGCGATATTTGGCAAGCACCTTCCCTACACCTTCTAACCCTTCTCTAATTTCGTATTGTTTTCGAAATTATACATATTTTTGAAAAAATACCGAAAAATATCGAGCCTTAAGCGATATCTCATAAGTTCCTTCTCTAAACCTTCTAACCCTTCCCTAATTTCTTATAGTTTTTGAAATTATGAATTTTCTTTAACAAAAAGTAGAATGAAAACTAGATCCAGCGCAGCATTTTGTTGTCGCCACTGCATAATGCGATCCTCCTTAGGCTGTGGCAGGGAAAAACACCCGATTTTCCTTTGATATTCAAGATTTCAAAGCTCCAAGCATAGATATTAATAGGTCCTTGAATGGGTCGGTTAACTTTGAAAAGGGCTTCGTCCGGGAGTCGCAAAAGAAAGCCTGAAATGACCGCCAATTAAAATGTAAACAACGCCTGCTCAGAATGTAGAGATGCAGAGAATGTAGATGGCGGTATGGAACAACCGACGAAGCAATGGAACAAGGCTATAACTTCATAAACCAGACCCGAATTGGCCTAGAATATAAGTTTAAATAGTATTCCCTGGACTGTAATGTCATTAACTCGTTGACTAACCTTTTGTTCGTGTTTGTAACTCCGTTCGAGGCTTCCACTGCCTCTCCTTTCTGTTGTTGCTACCAAGTTCCAGCAGCACTAACCCCTAACCCGATCCCTTTTCCAGATGAGGACGACGAGGAGGCGGCGGGCAGCGTGGCCAAGAAGATGCGCCTGGACGACAGCAGCAACAACAGCAGCCTGGTGGGCGTGGCCAGCAGCAGCAGCCAGCAGCAGAAGGAGTGCCCCATTTGCAATGCGGTGTTCAGCAACAACATCGGGCTCTCCAACCACATGCGCTCCCACTACACGGCCTCCAATGCGGTGAACGCAGCTCTGGCGGCCGCCAATCGCATGACCCCGAAGTCACTGACCATCACCGCGACTCCGGTCGCCGCGGAGGGAAGTCCAGAGGCGACAGCGATGGCATCTGCCCCCGTGACCACAACCTGCAGCAATGTGCCACCGGCGATGGCCAATCAAACGCCCCAGGAGCAGGCCGTGTTCCGCCGGAGCCTGGATCAGGCGGCCGACCGTCGCTTCCGGCGCATGCGATGCCGGATCTGCCAGCGGCGCTTCAGCTCGAAGAAGTCCTATCGCTACCACATGCTCACGGACCACCAGGTGCAGAACGTGCAGTTCATCAAGTGCAAGCTGTGCAACGCGGAGTTTGCCTACGAGAAGGGGTTGAAGGTGCATCTGTTCAAGGTGCACGGCAGGGCCATCAAGGACGAGATGATAATCAAGCAGTTCGAGTGCGAGGTATGCTCCATCGTGTACAGCTCCGAGCTGGAGCTGCAGCAGCACAAGCGCAGCGTCCACAAGGTGACCTCGGCCTCCGCTTCGGCCTCTGCTTCAGCTTCAGCTTCGGCCTCCACTTCCTCGAAGATGGAGGACGACTCTGTGATGGAGGAGGCCAAGGCCACAGCCGATCTGTCCACCCTCTCCGCCAACGCTTCCAGCGCCTCCACTTCGGGCCTGGGACTGGGACTGGGCACGCCGCTGTACTGGTACCAGTGCAAGTACTGCCCCTCCAACTTCAACACCAACAAGAAGCTGGCCATCCACATCAACTCGCACGACGAGTTCGACTCCAATGACTACTCCTGCAAGGACTGCGGCAACGTCTACAGCGGCCGCAAGAGCCTATGGGTGAGTGCACAGTCCTTGTATCCCCTTAACCCGTGTAACCCCTCTCTCCCGCAGGTTCATCGCTACAAGAAGCATCCCCAGGTGCCCGACCCGGCCGAGTGCTCGCTGTGCCGCAAGCTCTTCTTCGACCGCCAGATGCTGGACAACCACACGCCCACCTGCAACCGCAAGCCCATCACCTCGACGGGGGCCCACCAGTCGCAGGAGTCGCTGCTGGCGCAACAGCAGGCGGCACTCCAAAGAGCTGTGTTCCGGCACAAGACGGGCGACGACGAGGACGAGGAGGAGGATGACCACCAGCAGCAGCAGCAGCAGCAGCAGCTGGAGGAGGGTGCTCCGAACAGTGAGGGCAATGGGGGGGCAACGGGAGCGGCGACAGTGGCTCCTCCTCCACCTCCCCCGCCCGCTTTGAAGATCCGCATACCCGAGGTGGCCTGCACCATTTGCGGGGCCCGCTTCACCGACCAGGAGCACTTCAGCAAGCACATCCAGAAGCACGAGCAGGAGCTGTACGTGGACAATCCGCTGGCGGCGATGTTCGACGATGGTCCGGCGGACGCCGGCCAGTTCCAGGTGGAGCGTCAGAACGAGAACGGGGAGTACGCGTGCGATTTGTGCGCCAAGACGTTCCCCCAGGTGATTGCGCTCAAGGTGCATCGCAAGTGGCATTTCAGAGGTGATAGCAAGCAGGTGAGCGTTTTTCGGCTTGTGCAGCGAGGAGGACTTGGCGACGCGTGTCGCCACCAACTAACTAACTAACTAAACTAACTAATTAACGATGTGCCGATGATGATGATGATGCCTCCGCACCAGTCGCAAAAAACAGATATCAACATCTCGTCATTGCCCCTGGGATCTCTCGAACTAATCTCTGTTTTCTCTCTTACCTCCTCTCTTTCCTGCCCTTCCTGTGACCTGACCACTCCTTGCAGAACCCCATCGACGGCGAAGCGACACAGTTGACCAACAACAATCATTCTACCAGCAACAACAACAACAGCAGCAGCAGCAGCAGCTCGATGCTGCACCTCCGCGAGCTGCATGCAGTGGGCCTGATGCCCAACCAGCAGCACCAGCAGCAGCAGCAGCAGCAGCAGGAGCAGGGGAGCAACTTGAACCACAGCGGCAACTCCAGCGGGAGCAAGTCGATGAAGCGGAAGCGTGAGCTCAAGTGCGAGTACTGCGCCAGCACCTTCATCAGCAACAACAATCTGCGGCGCCACATGTACGAGCTGCACAAGCACGAGGTAAGCAATCTCCCCGAGCCACCCGTTATCCTGGTGGACGAGCATCTCCACTGCCGTCGCTGTCAGCTCCGCTTCGAGACCAAGGAGCTGTGGATCGAGCACAAGCTGGCCGATGCCAAGGTGGTGCGCCCGTTCTGCCCCTTCCAGTGGGGCTGCGACCTCTGCGGCGAGTATCTGTCGCGCAAGGAGAAGCTGATGAACCACATCAACAATCATCTCAAGGAGGAGGTCATTGTGCCGGTGGCCACCAAGGCGGCCCAAGATCGTGAAGCGGCGGCCACAGCAGCAAAGGATGCCGAAAAGGCGAAGGATGATGAGGTGGAAAGGGAGGAGCACGCAGCTCAGGATGGCAAGAGTAAGGCGGTGCCAGGAGCAGCAGCAAAGGCAGAAGAAAGCGATGACCTGGACGAGGAGGACAGCTCGGGCGATGAGGAGGAGGAGGAGAGTTCGGGCACGGGCGACGATGAGGACGAAGACTCCGACGATGACGAGGAGGAAGATGACGAGGCCGATGGGGGCGAGGGTGAGGACGAGGAGGGCGTGCAGCCCGGTCACCTCTTGCCCCAGCAACAGCAGCAGCAGCAGCCGCACAAAGTAACCCTCAGCCAGGACGACGATGATCTCGTCGAGGAGGTCATTAGCTCGGATGAGGGCGAGGTGGAAAGCGACGACGATGACGACGACGACGAGGACGACGTCGAGGAGGATGAGGACATAGAGGAGGAGGACGACGAGGACGATGAGGATGTGGAGGAACCAGAGCCAGTGGCCGTAGCAGTGCCCGCGCAGCCGCTGATGAATGGCAATGGCAAGGCGAAGATGCCGCCCCTGATCCTGGCCAGTTCCGAGGACGAAGATGATGAGGGTGTGATGCCCATCGAGGACATTATCGAGGAGGAGTTCGACGATCCGGATGATGCCATCGAGGAGGTGGACGACGATGATTTGGATGAGGAGGGGGATGATGTGATGGAGGAGGACGAGCCGAATGTGGTGTCGGCGGCCTCCTCGTCGGAGAGCGAGTCCACGTCCACGACCACGTCCAACTCGCATTCACATTCCACGGGTGAGCGGCGTAAGAAGATGAAGAGGGCTGACGATCAGTTGAATGATCCCAGCTTTACCTGTGATCTATGTCAACTTTGTTTCGATTCCCAGGAGCTACTCCAGAGCCACATCAAAAGCCACTTCCTCAATGGGCCAAAGCTCACAATGGCGGCATTAGCAGCCCCCGCCGCCCCACCAGCAGCAGCGGCAGGATCACAAGCAACGGCCAAGACGAAGCCTGACTCCAAGTCAGCTCTGCTGGCCGCCGCCGCCGCCACCAACAACAATAATAACAACAACAATAAGAGCAGCAAGACTGCCACAAACTGAGTCACCTTCCATCACCACTCGAACCTCTCTCATCCCCAAAACATCCAAGCTCACTTGAAATGTACAAAGCCAGTCACAGTCAGTCCACTGTCCACCCAAGAACCACACCATCATCACCTCCTCATCCTCTCCAGAGCATAAGTAGCATTCCGAGGCGAGGCGTGTGGCGTGTGTCCTACCCACAATACTTTTTAGCTTGCTTCTAGTCGTAAGGCCCCAATTACCGCGCATATATATGTATGTATCATATATATATATATATATTCATCGTAAGACTTTTTTTTTTTTAATGTTAACCTAGTTTCTACCGCGCATTCCATGGATTGACCCCCGAAACGGGGGGTTGATAAATGGAACCCGAGAGAGCACACAGCACACGAGACAAGCAAGAATAGGGCTAAGTTTGAACCTTATATATAAAGATATAGGAGATATAGAAGCGTATATTACCCCAGATATGATATAGGAAAGATAATACTAATCAGTTAATCAAGCAGAAGTTTCGCCACGCACCAAAGGAAAACTCAAACTCGAGAGAAAAACAGGGGGAAACACCGCTCAGTTAGACTTAGTAAGAACCATCAGGATTTTCAAAGTATTTGCATGACAAGCACTCACAAAGGTTTGAAAAACCCAAAGCGATAGATGTTATTTTATTTTCTCCCTATTTTCATTTTCATTTTCATTTTTATTCTGTTTTTTGTATTTAAGCCTTGGTCTTCCCCAAAATTCGAAAATCGGTTCTCAAACCGCAGAAACCCAGTTTAGGCCCAACTTCATTTCGGATTATCAAAGACTTTAATTTCTCGACACAATACCTTATACCTGGTACCGTAGCATTAACCGATCAGAAGAGTATCTCGACATGTACACTTTATTTTCCAGATTTCGAAACCTTGTCTGGCTTTTTCCTTTACTTAACATTTCCAGTTATATCGACAGTTGAAAGGAAAATGCAGTACAATACAGTACTCTTGCATGGGGGAGTTATCTTTAATTGGTTTCTTTCGAAAACCCAAAACAAACTCAAGGACTCGGGACCCTAGGAGTTTGTTTATTCGCTTTGGATCCTTTTCGGGGAGCAAAAGAATGCTCAATTAATACACAATACACACCTTTTCTCACCTTACGTTCTGGCAAGGAAGACCAAGGTCGATGCTAGATCCACACTTACCACACACATATTTACGTAGAAGGAAATACACTGATAAAGAGAGACCCTAGTGTAAGCACACAAAACCACAACAACTTCGGCATACATATGTAGACACCACACTGATACTGATACGAGACGGCATTATATGTGTAAAACCTAAGCTAAGAAATCTCTAATATGTAACAAGGAACTGTAGTCTAAAACGTACAAAATAAAATGCAGAACAAAATGCATCATATATAAGCAAACTTTTGTCCCTCACGCGTTGAAGAATCGAAAAGAAAATAAAAGGAATATAAACCTAAAAAATAGAAAGTAACGATGTGTGCGGTTTCTTTAACCTGGATGGGCACTTGGGGGAAGTTCTCTCTTAATGTCTGACTCTTGAGTTTAAAGGTGGTTTTATAACTTTGAACAGAGGTTTGCAACGCAGTGAAGGAGGCATCTCCGACCCCATAAAGCCGTGATTATTAAGCCTACGCCCACGCATCACATTTGTTTTTGTAAAATCCCACAGCGCCTATACACAAACACGTTTGCACATTCCTCTTTGTGTCGGCGTCCTTTACTGATAAGACCTAGCTCGCCAACAACAATTTCATTGAGTTTTTTTCTGGCCGCTCATCCCAATGTAATTTGTTCTTGTTTCTACACTGACCATGCTTTCTTCCTTATGCTTGATTCATTCGCATTCTTTGAGGTAAATTGGTAAATTGAGAGATGAATTGGCAAGTGCCTTTCTCTCAGTGTACATATTGAAATAAAGCAAAAGGTTTCTTACAAGTGTGCATATATGCTTAATTTTATTAGTGTTGGTAAATGCACTGTCATAAGACAGATCTGTGGACGGCAGTCCACGTAGTGACGATGAGCACCGAGACTGTGGTGCGCAAGGAGACTAGTATATAGAGCCGAAGATTTGAAAATCTGCTACGATAGTCCGATCGGAACCATTTATATCTTGATCGAAATAAATTACAAATAATTCAACTAGTTTCGTTTTCGGCACTAAGCTGTCAAGTACCAAGCTTTAATCTCACCTCGTTAAGAGGTGTTTTTGTTTGATTAAGTTACAGCCGTACATATTTAATAGGCATTTTTACCCGGGGCTTTGTTAGACGATATGTTGGCTTTCAACGGGATTCTAAAGGGTTTAGTGGCCGACATTTGTTTTGTGACTGCAAATTGAATAAAACTCTCTTGATTCCCTTTTATTGAAAAATATACGAAAATAAAAGAATTATTATACATTTGAAGTGCCCACAGCCACAGGCCACAGCCTACGATCGCAGCTGGCCGTCGGCTATCTCCAGGTCCTTCTGCTCAAAGGTGAGCGGAGCGTCGCGCGTTATGTACTCGGCGAAGGCGCAGCAGAAGACGCCGCAGTCGTTGTAATTGTCCTGCTGCGGCACATTCTTAACGTTCTCGAGCTTGAAGTCGCTGAAGTCGAAGGGCTGCTTGCGTTTGTCCAAGGACTCCTGGTGCAGGTACTTCGTAAGGCTCTGGAGTACTCGGTTATTGCTGCCGCCCATCGAGTCGTAGTATCTTATGGTCTATGAAGAGATCGAGTGACTTGGGTGGCTCCAAAATCTGGCCGTCGCCCAAAAAAAGGTGAATAGTTAAAAAATTAGCTGATATTGTGTTCAAAAAGATTTCAAAAGAAAAAGTTTGTCAGGGATCACAATTCACGCAATTCACGAAATAAGCTGCGTCATTGAAGAAGTCAATATCTTTAGTTTTTTGGAAATTTAAATATTATTGAATGGAATTGAAGAACAATAAAGGATTTTTATATATATTAGAATACTACTTTAAAAAACTGCATTTAAATATTGTTGATATCTTCTATAGATTATGTGCTACACGACTTTAAAGTTTGGTTGTACCTCTCCACGAAATAAAAACCTTGGGCCTCACTTACCTACTGTAAGTGAGGCCCAACGTTTTTTTGTGCTTGTCTTTTGAAATCAAGGAGCCTTAGCATAAGCAATCAAATTTACATTTTGACAATTTACCCTTCAATAAATAACCAAAAACCGACCTGCTGTCAAATTAATCAAGAGCATTTAGTATTAGCGATGGCAAGCAATTCCGAATTAAATAAAGATCAGCCAGGATCTGGATTGGGAACAATGAAACCAGAGTCCGTCGCCCAGATCTTGGAGCCACCAAAGTCGTTCGATCTCTTCATGGACCATGTACTCAGTATTAACGATTTCCTACATAAGGGCGAGGTTTACCAGAAGTCCAATCCCGACTTTGACAACGCCCTGGTCCAGCTGGACGTGTATGCCTTTCTAATTGATTTGTGCCGTGATCTATTGACCACCACTAAGGACAACCGCCCCAGCGAGAGAGCTTGGTTCCTGCTCGAGGAGGTCCAGAAGGTCCTGAAGGCCGTCGATCAAGACTTGCAACTGTCAAGCAGTCTTCGCCCGCTCTTTAACAACTGGTGCAAGGTTAAGGGGATACAACCACAACCACAACCACAACCGGACAATTCGGGCGGCTCCGGATCTCCACGAAAGCGATGCCACGCCGTAGAAGATTCTCGTCCGGTCAAGTACCAGCGCATGGCCACCTTCGAAGGCGACGACTCTGAGAGCGGGGACTCCAAGGGCGGGGACGCCGAGGGAGAGGACTCTGAGGATATGGACTCAAAGAGCGGGGACTTTGAGGATAAAGACTCCAAGAGCGAGGACTCTGAGGATAAGGACTCAAAGAGCGGGGACTCTGAGGATAAGGACTCAAAGAGCGAGGTCTCTGAGGATAAGGACTCAAAGAGCGAGGTCTCTGAGGATAAGGACTCAAGGAGCGAGGACTCTGAGGATAAGGACTCAAGGAGCGAGGACTCTGAGGATAAGGACTCAAGGAGCGAGGACTCTGAGGATAAAGACTCCAAGAGCGAGGCCTCCGAAAGCCCGAACTCCGAGGACCAGGAGCCAGAGTCTACTAGTGACAGCGGAGAATCCTCCGACAAAGAGGCATCAACGAACCCGGCTGTGAAAAAGGAGATTCAGATCACCATCGAGGACCAGCAGCGCGTTTCGGAATTGGTCCAGGGCCCGCCCAGCCAGGTGCTCGTGAGCAAGTTCCGGCTGCAGATCAACCGCGCAGACCTCCGCTCCTTGCACGGAAGCAACTGCCTGAATGACAACGTGATCAATTTCTACATGGAGCTCCTGAACCAGCGCGCGGAGCAGCATGTGGGCCAGCTGCCCAGCGTGTATGCAATGAATACCTTTTTCCTGCCGCGCCTTTTCGACGGATACCCGGCCGTGAAACGCTGGACGCGTAAAATCGATTTATTCAGCAAGCAAATAATCGTAGTGCCGGTGCACCGCGGAGGAGATTCAAAGCACTGGACCACGGCCATCATCCACATGCGTGACAAGGCCATACGATACTACGACTCGTTGGGCGGCAGCAATAACCGAGTACTCCAGAGCCTTACGAAGTACCTGCACCATGAGTCCTTGGACAAACGCAACCAGCCCTTTGACTTCAGCGACTTCAAGCTCGAGAACGTTAAGAATGTGCCGCAGCAGGACAATTACAACGACTGCGGCGTCTTCTGCTGTTCCTTCGCCGAGTACATAACGCGCGACGCTCCCCTCACCTTTGAGCAGAAGGACATGGCCTGCTTGCGGACGAAGATGATCCTGGAGATAGTCGACGGCCAGCTGCGATCGTAGGCTGTGGCCTGTGGCTTTGGGCACTTCAAATGTATAATAATTCTTTTATTTTCGTATATTTTTCAATAAAAGGAAATCAACAGAGTTTTATTCAATTTGCAGTCACAAAACAAATGTCGGCCACTAAACCCCTTAGAATGACGATGGCACCTTCAACTCCAAAAGTTCCTGATATCAAATTTTGTGACGATTAATAGTAATGTTAACATAAATAAATTAGTTTCGTTTTCGGCACTAAGCTGTTAAATACCAAGCCTTGAAACTAAGGAGATATTGATATCAGAAACTTTTGGAGTTGAAGGTGCCATCGTCACTTTAATCTCACCTCGTTAGGAGGTGTTTTTGTTTAATAGAGATATAGCGTTTTTTTACGGTTTTACAGTTTAAGGTTGTAGGGCTCCGATTTCGTTAACCGGTGCCCATTTATGGTCCATTAAGTAAGGTTACCGACAGAACGTCTCCCCAATTTGGCCAATTCAAACGCTTTACTTGGTCTTGTGCTTTGTATTTATTACAAAATCTTTTTGAACATACATATTCACTACGTTTACACGCCCCTTCTGTTGCGAAATAGGATTCATTAAAGACTTGCAAATCGTGCAAGTTCTTTTCGAGATTGTGCTAATTTTCGCTTTCTCATTTCGAAAGTAAAACGGATGACACAGTGCCCATGTTTGAACTGCCAGTAAAACGCCGGACCCCGTGTCATTACAAAAAGTTTATTAGCGCGTATAAACGTGGTAATAGGCAACATATGCAGATCAGAGGAGGTCGGGCTGCTCGAATTGACACATTTACCTTGCCAGTTCGTAAAGCAATGGTGGAAGTTCGTGTGTGGATCTTTCCTGCGGTGATGCGCTTTGATGGGTAATAAGTTATTAACAAACAAACAAAAAATCACAAATAGTTTCTGGGGGTGCACACAATCGAAGAACGAGACATACAGATGGGATTAACAAGGGGCACAGCCAGCTCTCCTGGGGATGGCCAAATGCACACAGAGCAGAGTCGAAAGGAACACAGGGTGCAGGAGTTGGTCAATAGAAACTACTTTATGCTGATAAGGCTTAAACAGATGGATCTACTAAAGCTATATGTGAAGCGGCCGGGAATGCTGTTGCTCCTGTCGCTGGCGCTGCCGGTCCTAAGAGTACTGCGTGTGCGGATTCACGTTGATCATCTCCATGTTGCTGCTGGGGAAACAGAAACAGAAACAGAAATGGAGACTCCGATTAGTTCAAGGGCGCTCAAAAATGGATGTGTCAATCATTCCGCCCGATAAGCTGCTTGCTAACGCCAATTCTATACTTATCGCGCACCGGCAAAAGCTTAATTTGGCCAAGAGATATGATTGGGCTTCCGTTAGGCGAGCACGGCTTCTGGGCTCTTTTTCTCTGAGTTAATGCTAAAGGTTCTATGGAAGTGAGGGGGGAAGGGGAACAGGAAATGGGATGAATGATGATGAGGGGTGCAAAAGTAAAGGAGTAGAGCTGGGAACAAATCGATTGCAATATCGATACTATCGATTCCATTTTGGCAGAATCGATGTATCGTATATAAATATAAATGTATAAATAATAGTTTTTCTTTTCGATTTAATCGATATAATCGATGTTTTTCCTAAAAGATCGACAACAAATCGATTTTCTCCCAGCTCTAATGAGGAGGAAGTGCTGGAGTTCGTTCGGAATTTGGCTCACCTGCGGCTGCAGCGCACGTGGATGAAGAGCAGGGCCAGGCCCAAGGTGATGCAAATGGCGCCGACCACAATGTAAGCGATGCCCAGGAAGGGATTCTTGCCACCCAGCACCGAGGTGGTCGACAGGATCATGCGCTTAGTGCCATCGAACGAGGTGACCGGATATTCTGAAAGGATCAAAGAGTTAACCCAGAGATCCAGCAGCCGCGTGAGCACCACTTACGATACTTGATGTTCAGCGTATAGTCGCCCGCCTTGAGCCCGTTGGCATAGGCGCTCTCAGTCTGGTCGAGGCGGCGGTAGAGCTTCCTGAAGCTGGGCAGGGCGGCGGTGCGCATCCACACGATCAGATCCTCGTTCTGGAAGCCGTTGTTCTCCGGATTCTCGGGGTCCAGATCGGCCAGACCCTTCTGCCAGAACAGCGGCTTCGCAAAGTCCTGGAGGGAGACGTTGAGGTTGCCCTCGGGGTTGCGGAACTTGACCCTCTTGTCCGATGGCCACGCAATGCCCGTCTTCAGCAGCTTAATGTCAGAGCCAGCATGCGACAAGGACAGCGTGTCTGTGGAAGGGATCAAGGCTGCAATTAGTTTGCATCGACCGAAGGTCGCTGGACAGGCCCCACCCACCGTTGAACAGGGAGTTGGCAATGGCGCCGCAGGGCGCAATGGGCTTATTGGTGTCCGGATCGATGGCAAAGGGGGTGCAGTCCGAGCTGGGCGTCTGCGAGAGGTGGCCCAACAGCTGCTCGTCGTCGCGCGACTTCACATAACGCCGATGGTTCTGGTAGTAGTTGGTCAGGCCATAGTACATGTACACCACGCCCTTGAAAAGGTAACACAGCGGCAAGGTTATCCAGGTGAAGAAGGCTTCCTTGAACTCATATGGCTTACATTGAAGTCCTTGGGCAGGGTGAAGTTTATCGCGCAGTTGCACTGCCCTCCGGGGTTGTTCTCCAGATAGTCGGAGCAGTTGACGCTCCCATTGGTACACCAGGTGTAGTCGATGATGTGCTCATTGGCCGTATTCGACAGATGCAGCAGGACGACGCCGATGGGTATGAAGAGCACGCCGATCACAAAGAACGTGGGCAGGACTGTGCGGGCGGTGAGTACGGGCTGCCAGGCGGGCAGGCGCTGCTGCTTGAAGGCCGAATCTGGTGGGGGGTGGAAAGGAGCAGAGAGCAGAAGGTCAGCAACTTGACGACCCAGCGCCATGACCTCATATGGCCCCAAACGGGGTCGGGGGGGGCGCGAAAATCGATTTGACGCAAAACCAATAAGCTAAGTGAGTGGACATTAGTCATTCCATGCCATTCCCATTCCGATTCCGTCGAGGGCCCCTTATCACGCACAGCAACTTGTTACATGCGCTTGTATGGGTGGGCGATTGCGGGGGGTGTGGATGTGTGGATTTGGGTTCATGGAATCGAATTGGGTTTTCACCTGAAGGTCGCTTGGACTTCTGCGCTGGAATCTCCTCGTTCTCCGCATGCTGCGTGGACATGGCGCCTTATCGTTGGCCCCCAACGGGCTAATCTCTCGGATCTGCTGGGAAAAATGGACGCACAACAGTCGGACAGAGAGCTCTCCAGGTGGTTCGTCTACACTGTCATCAAATCGAATAAAGTAAATACAAGAAATTTTCAGCCACCTAGCGATGGCACCACGCCAATCATCGATAGACATCGATAACGCAGCAGGCCACTACAAATATTTACGGATGCAAGCTAAAATATATATCGCACACTGAAATAAACCCAATTATTTATGAAACGAGTTAAACTATAACTAAGCATAATTAAATTAAATACAACAAAAGGATTTAATGTCGATTTTATAACACAGAAGCTCATCATTTTATACGATACTTTCTTTTGTTTGCTGCGATAGTTTCCGCTTTTTGCCAGGTCCAGACGCCTTCGCAAAATGTGTTAAGATCTATTGATTACATTTAAAAAACCCCTCCCAAATTTAACGTATTTTCCCGGTCGACAAATATAAAGAAATATGCAGTAAATAGGCTTGGAATTATTTTGTCTATGCTTCAGCGAGCATAGGCAAGAACGGCAACCATCGATAAGCGCGCCCGCCCATGCAACCCTGGTTGCGTAGGCGGCGTTTTCGCTGTGTCAAAACAACAGCAGCAGCGGCAGCAGAATATCGGCGCACACACCAATTAAAGTGGAATACGCAGAGATTACTAGTCCTCCAGATTCTCCAGATCCTCCAGCCAGTGTTCCCAGTCACGATCCTCAAGCAGCGGCAGAGCAGGATCAGCAGCAGCAGCAGCAGCAGCAGCAGCAGCGGTAGCGGCAGCGGCAGAAGCAATGAAAATCACAGTGACCACCAGCGATGACAAGGTCTTCTGCCTGGACGTGGCCCAGGATCTGGAGCTGGAGAACCTCAAAGCACTGTGTGCCATGGAGATCGGTGCGGATGTGGCCCAAATAGCAGTGCTCTTCAACGGTCGGGAGCTGACCAACGACAAGCAATCGCTGCAGCAATGCGGCGTCGGCGATGGCGACTTCATCATGCTGGAGCGACGCAGGAGCGCCAATCGGCCAGGTAAGTCAGCCACCTGGAGTGGGAGGGATTAGGCGGCAGAGCAGAGAAGGGGGAGCCATTAAGTGGGTCACTTTCTGGCGGGGATCGGGCGCGCTGCCTAGCTGACTCGGCTCATGGTGAAATTTGAAATGCGATTCTGGCTTTTGTGACACTGCAGAGTTTTCGAGATTTTCGATGCGTATGGCCTATGTATGTATTGCATGTACATAGTATGTGTGCCCGCATTATTTCTTAATTTCTTTTTGTTTACTTGTATTATATTTTTTTTTGGAAAAGCACAGATCTTTGTGGCGCAGTTGCTGGTAAAAATAAACGCGTTCCTTTCTTCTTTTTTTTTTGCACATTCCAAAATAAGTGAGACACGCTCGCACACACACACGCACACTGGAAGCCGAGTGCTTGAGTGTGAGTGTTAGAAGTGGGAGGGGGGCAAGGCTTATCTGTTTCCATTGCAGCGGGAAAGTAAGTGGGAGGGGGGAGGGGCAAAGAAAGTGGAAGTGAAGAAGAAGGAGGAGGAGCAGCAGCAGGCGCCACTCATCGGCGCCATTTCAGGTCCCGCTCTGTTCAATTGACCCCCAGCGTGCGTGGTTGGCCGGCCTTGTCTGTCGGAATGGGATCGTCGTGTCTATATGTATGTAATGGTGACTGCATGCAGGTGTGGGCGGCGCCAAAAAATTTCGATTTCATTTAACCATCGAGCCGTGCACGGAGCACGTACATATTATATGTATGTGCTTTTGGACTCTGCATTATGTACACATTGCATGGTAGATCCATATTTTGATATGCAACGGGGTTTCTTTAAGGATTGGGCCGTTAGTTAATCTGTTTTGTATAAAAACAGTACTTACAACAGTCTCTGTTTGGGGGGGAGTGGCGGGGTTGGAGAAATCCCACGGAGAAGTTCCGTAATAAAAAATAGTTGGCGGAGTTTGAACGGTCGTTGCACATGTACTTTTATTCGCAGCATCTATTTTACATTGGCTAGGGAACACAGGCCGTTAACAGACGGTTAACAGCGATCGGTGGGAGGCTGGAAGCATGAGAGAGAGAGAGAGAGAGGCTGACGGAATACCGGGTGCCCCGTGCCCCGTAGATCTATAAAATCTTGAATCACAATTTGACTCGATCCCCTTTTAGGTGACAGCAATCCAGCGATGGATTGGACTGGCCTGGACTTCAGCAATATCGCCGTGCCAGGCACTAGTTCCGGCGGCAGTCCGCCCACGAGGGCCGCCCAGCAGCAGGGAACGCAGCCGGCGGGCCAGCAGCAATTCAACAATCCCACGGACATCCCATTGACCGACGAGTTCAATGTCAACTTCGACGACGATCCGGCGACGGTGCGACAGATGTTCCTGTCCAGTCCCGAGACGCTGTCGCTGCTGCGGCAGTACAACCCCCGGCTGGCGGAGGCCATCGACTCCGGCGACCAGGAGACCTTCGCCCGTCTGCTCCACGAGCATATCGCGGAGCGAAAGCGGCGGAATGAGCAGCGGGTGCGCATGCTAAACGCCGATCCCTTCGACGAGGAGACCCAGCGCCTGATCGCCGAGGAGATCAAGCAGAAGAATATCCAGGACAACATGGCGGCGGCCATTGAGTACAATCCGGAGATCTTTGGCACCGTGACCATGCTGTGAGTCTCTTTTATATCCATACCCATGAAAACGAGGTTAAATCCCCTTTCCAGCTACATCAACTGCAAGGTGAATGGCATACCGGTGAAGGCCTTCGTGGACTCGGGCGCCCAGACGACAATCATGAGCAAGGACTGTGCCGAGCGCTGTCACGTCAACCGGTTGGTCGACACGCGCTGGAACGGCGTGGCCAAGGGCGTGGGCACACAGCCCATTCTGGGCAGGATTCACATGGTGCAGCTGCAGATCGAGAACGATCACCTCACGTCCAGCTTCACCGTGCTGGGTCACCAGCCCATGGACATGCTGCTGGGCCTGGACATGCTGAAGCGACATCAGGTAAGATGACCTTAAAGAGTTTCCCTCAGCAGAAGTAAGGTTTATCCCTGTATATCCGTCCCAGTGCCTCATCGACTTGCAGCGGAATCTGCTGATTATCGGCACCACCGGCACGACGACGCCGTTCCTGCCGGAGAGCGAGCTGCCGGTGGGTGCCAGGCTCACGGGCAATTCGGAGGACTCAATGGAGCAGCAGGCCATTGCCGATGCCATTGAGCAGAGTAAACGCGAGGGTGGGGGCGGCGTCAGTGGCAGTGCGAGCGGCGGCCCCAACACCATCCAGCCGCTGGACCGATTCACAGAACAGGACGTCACCGATCTCATGGCCCTGGGCTATCCGCGCAGCGATGTGCTCACCGTGCTGCGGATGTGCGGCGGCAACAAGCAGGCGGCCAGCTCCGTCCTGCTCAACCGGAATGCTGCCGCCTCGGGCGGCGGCCTCAGCTGAACGCGGCTCCAGCCACAGCCCAAGCCCCCCCCCACTCCCCACAGCCAGAAACTGGATTGCAATACTCCGAGCAATACCAAAAAAATTAAAAGGAAACAAATGGAACACACACACAACAAATAAGCAATGAAAACGGAAACGGAAACGATAACGAAGAACCTTTCTTATTTAGTGAAATTTTTGTAAACTAAACTAAAGCCACTTTTTTATATATACCGATCGTTGTTACGATGTACAATAGCTAATAACTAATAATTAGGGTGCATTTCCATCAGCGGATCATTTTGAAAGCCGATTATGTCTAGAGAATATTGATGAGAGAGAGAGAGAGAGAGAGAGAGAGAGAGAGAACGAGAGAGAGAACGAGAGAGGAGTTAATATAGGCGATTTAATCTAACAAAATCAGGGACCGTTGCAATATTTTCAACATTTTACAGTTTTATTTGAGGGTTTCTTTTACAAAAAATCAATATTTAGAGCACTAATCGTTATTAAAGTGAAAATTTGTGCAAATTAATAAGTTTATTTGTCATTCTTTGAGCCTATCCAAAGGTCGTATTCAGAACTAAGGCCACCAAACGTACTTACATGTATAATAATCGAAATTGGAAAGTTTAACATGTTAGAACATGTAAAATAATGGAAATTGAAAAGTTTGACATGTTCTAACATGTATAATAATGGAAATTGGAAAGTTTGACATGTTCTAACATGTATAATACTGGAAATTGAAAAATTTAACGTGCTAAAACATGTATAATAATGAAAATTTGAAAGTTAAACATGTTCTAACATGCTGAAAACAAACTTGATTCGAATACTTCCCTTTACTTTTCTCCTACAATTTTAACAATCTCAATTAGCCATTGTTTTCGGTCCCTGCTAAAAAAAAAAAATTAAAAAAATTAAAAAACATAAAAAAAGAAGAAAGTTAGCCAAGAGTAAGGAATCGAAGCGAGATAATCGATGGAAAACAGGATAACAGGACGGAGAGGTGGTGATGGAACCCAGCCGGATCAACGAAAAACCGAAAACTGAAGCTGTATTACGAGGAAATACAAACAAAAACGGAAAGAGTACGCCTGACTATTAATATATATACACATAAAGATATATATTAACCATATACACACATGTAAACATTATATACAATTTGATCTAGTATTAAGGCCGCTAAATGTCAAGCAAAACTGAAAATTGGGTTCAATAAAAGGTCGAGTATTGTTTTGGATTTGGAAAGGAAATACTCGGATTTCTCTGCGGGGCTCTGCACGTTTTCTTTACTCTTTAATAGCGTTCGTTATGTTATATTTATATGGTATATAAATTATGCAAAAAGCTGCAACTTCTTTCGGGTCAGCTTTGGATTTATTAATATGCAAAAATCTGGTGTTGCTCTAATCCTCATCCTCCTCGTCGTCGTCGTCATCGGCAGCAGCCGCCGTCGATGAGGCTCCCTTGTGGTTGAACTCCTTTTCGGGGTCAAACTGCATGCCCTCCTGATCGGCGCCATCCTCCTCGTCATCGTCACCGGCCACCTGGGCGTTCTCGGCCTCGGCGCGCTCCAGGCGACGGGCCAGATCGGCCTCATCGATGGCAGTGACCAGCTTGGGTGCCATGATCACCTTGAACTCGCCCTCGTGCTCGATAATCTTGGCCCGAATGTTCTCAATGGCCACCTCCAGAGCCTTCAGGCCGTCTGTCTTCTTTGTGGTGGACGTGGTCATCACATAGCTAAGCAGGGATTTCGAATTATTTCATCATCGTGCATGGAAATCAAACGAAAGCACAAATAAACCGGAAAAACCGGCAACTACTTACAGTGGCGGCGCTATCAGGTTGATGCGAATGGGCAGCTCCTCGGTGCTCAGCTCCAGGCCCTTGGTAAGCGACGCCTTGACCGCATCGATGCCCTCATAGCCGTAGCAGGAGCACTCGATGTCCGCACGAATCTTGACCGTGGGCGAGACCAGCTTGCGTTTGATGTTGCTCAGCAGCACCTCCTTGGTCTCCGCGTCCAGGTTGCACTCGTCAAAGACAGAGGGGTCCGTCACCGATTGCTTGAAGATGTCGTACGCCACCGTCTTGCTGTTGTACTTCTTTTCAAAGTACCAGGCGGTCTTTTGGTAGAGCTCCTCCAGCTTCTCGTTGCCCTCGTAGCCGAGGATATCGGCAACGTGGCGAAGCAGCGAGTTGATGGCCTTTGCCTTGGCAAACCGCTCCGTGCACTTTTCCACATCCTCGGGCGACACCCGGCGCTTGGACAGATCTATGTAGCCCTTCTCCTTGTCCACACGAATGACGACGACCGGCTCGGTCTTGCCCACGCGGATCAGCTTGTTTATGGATCGAATACGCCGGCGGGACAGCTCAGAGAGCAGGATCATGCCCTCGATGTTGTTGTACTCCAGCAGATGAACGTAGGCGCCCATCTCGGCGATGGACAGCACGTTGACCATAACCACATCCTCGATCTCCGGGTATCGCTCGTTGTAGAAGCGCGACGTGAGTGCCATCTTGGTTCTGTACTGTGCTCTGGGGGTGCGGGATTCCCGATGACGAAACGCAACGAAAAGAGAAAATGCACTTTGCGAATTAAAGAAACTTCGGAAAACGTGTACAATCTCTGAGCGGGGGGCGTAAGAAGAAGAAAATAGCGCAGTATTGCCAGATGAAAATTTTGCTTTCCCCCTAAAAAATCCTAAATAGTCGATATTTCACCCTAAAAAATCCAAAACAAGAACGTAACGATCTACAACGTAAGTGAACAAAAACGTGAAGATTTACGACGTAAGTGAACAACTATCGATGGACTATCACGAAAGAAAACGTCGATGCCAGCATGGATGTCATCGATGTTTCTCCACCTCTGTTGGTATCGATGGTTTCGATGAAACTCGTATTTAAATCAATCAGTTCCGAAACAAAACCCTAAACTTTCCCCCTAAAAATTCTTCCCCCCTAAAATTCCCCCTAGGACATCAGAAAACTAGGGGGAAAACCCATGATCTGGGAACACTGGAATAGCGGCAGGGTTGCAAACTATCGATATTTAGTATCGATACCATCGATGTTTTTCCAAATTTAATTGTTCTACATTTTTGAATTAATTTATCAATATATTTTATAATTACAACCATAAAAAATGTTTTGTATTTTCTTTTCAAATTTACAATTTATATGTATTTCTTCATTAATGTGTAAGATATCGATTTATTTCGAGCTGGTTACGCCCCCGATTCAGTATTGCAGTATTTTTTCTGTTAAAAACAAAGTTTTAAAATGTAATAAATTGGCGGGAAAAGTAAACACATGTTTTGCAAAAAGACACAAAAAGCAGGACATGAAAAATGGTCTTAACGTTAATAAAAAAAGGTGAAAAACTTTGCCCTGAAGGAGAACATAATCAGACATCGAACAATCAAACATTCTATCAATGCTTTTAAAATAGGCGAGATCTATGTTTTCACTTCATACTGAGACGCAAAGTTTTCCCTTAAACCAAAGGCAACGAATGCACTAATGTCTTTAAAAGAAAATCATGGAAGTTATCTTAAAAATTTGCATATATTTTATTAATTTTAGCAATCTTTTTTAAAATTTTGTTTATATAAACCTATCTGATCGGAAAAATGAAGTTAGGCTTAAGTCACATAAAAACAATATATTTATTACAATTTAAACAAATTTCTGGTTAGTTTTAACAAATTAATAAATTTATTCGGTATGTTTGTTCTGCAGTTTTTAGCGGTTGAACCATCGATATTGCTATCGCCAGCGCGGGCGATAGGCCTGCGCAGCGAATTGGCCAGTGCTGCTCCGTCGCGCCGAATTGCGGCGATTTTAATTATTCACTTAAATGTTCATGGCTAGAATGCAATTGTTTCCCCTTATTTAGGTGCAAATTTAAGTCTTTTCTTCAATTGGGCGTTTCCACTCAGAAAGAAGAAAATATACGAAACTTACTCGCGGCGCCAGCAGACCGGTGTGGACACACTGGCGGCGAATAACCGTGGTATTTCAGACTGCGGCGAATTCGCTCATTTGAAAAAAATAAAACATGGCTGGAAGAGGTGGTTATGAACACGCTAGGTAAATATTATTAAATTATTTTTGCAATTGCACCCGCCGGCCGGCCGGGGACTGCGGAAAGTCCAGTGAAAGTAGTCGCAACGCGTGTGATTCGATTGTACCGACGTTGTACCCAAATGTGAAATAATGCACGCGGTTTGGTTTGGGCAAAAAGGCACCAGCACACCCGCACACACGCGCACACAAAATACATATATATATACGCGTGTACGTGTCGGTCGTTGGTCGCCGCCTTTGTGTGTGCGTGCGTGTGTGCGCCAGTGTGCGTGTTTTTTCTACATTCTTCTCCTCCTTTTCCCGTGTTTTTTTCTTCTTTTTTTCTCTCCTCGCTTTTCGGGAAATTCTGCTGCAGCGTCGGTGACTGCTTCGCTGCCGGCGCCAGCATCGGGCGGGAGCGGCGCCGCCGGGCCCGGCAGCGTTGGAGCGGGCCGGCGGAGCAGCAGCAATAGTGGCGGCGTGCGTCCGTTCAAGTGTCCCCCAAAAATAGATCGAAAATCCTCATGTAGCCTGCAATTTTGACCGAAAAGCGCGCGCTTTTGCCCCTCCATTTGACACCTGTCTCTCCGTCCCATGCCCGTGCTCGTCCCGTGCCGTTTGTTGTTGTTTGTTCTGCATCTTTGTTGATGTTTCGCCGGGAATCGGAGCCTGCGTCGCTAGATTTGTGTGCCATGTGCGTTTGTGTCGGCGACCAGGGAGCTGGGGGTAGCTCCGAGGGTGGCTCGGGCCCCAAAGTCAAAGAAGAAGATGCAGACACACCCCCATTAATTGGATTCAGTTTCAAGGCAACGCGCTCTCCACGAGCCACGAGTCGAGCATAAACATCAATCGGAAACAATAATATATACACCCAGAAGTCGGGCAATAATAAACAAAAGGCCAAGGGAACCGGCGGCATCAAATTCGCAATCGCATTCGCATTCGCATTCGAGGGAAGCCGCCAACAACTTAGTTACATTTAAGGAAAGAACAACAAAGGCACTTAATGATGAGGTAGCTAGAGTATTTGTTACTCCGCTGGAAATGTGTTTAAACGGAAATCACTTGAGGACATATAGCTGAATCGCCTAGCAGAAAAGCTTAATGAAAAGTTAGCTCTGCTTTGGTGACATCATCATCTCAATTGTATGTCGGTTGTGCCTGTGAATGAATCCATCCTGGCCCGACATCTGTAATCCTAATCGCTGGAAAACAGCCCACATTTACGTCCATTTATTCCCCCCCCACAAACCAGTTACAAATCCTATTTAAAGCACACGCTTTTTGTTGTACCATTTCAGAGGCGGATTCGGTGGCGACCGGCAGGCGAAGCAGCTGCCACAGGAACCGCCCTTTGTCGCATTCGTCGGCAACCTGCCGCAGGGCCTGGTGCAGGGCGATGTCATCAAAATATTCCAAGACTTCGAGGTGAAGAACGTGCGGCTGGTGAAGGATCGGGAAACGGATCAGTTCAAAGGCTTTTGCTATGTGGAATTCGAGACGCTGGACAATCTGGAGCGGGCGCTGGAGTGCGACGGACGGATCAAGTTGGACGATCTGTCGGCGCCACTGCGCATCGATATTGCCGATGGTCGGAAAAACAATCGGTATGGATATATGAAAGATATACAACCCATGATGATTCCAATTGTGAACTTAAACTTATAGCCCTGGTGGCGGTGTCGGCGGCGGCAATGGCGGCGGCGGCATGACCCGCGACGGCGGCCGAGACGGTTTCCAGAAGCGCGGCCCGCCCCGCCAAGGGGGCAGCAGTCAGTCCTACAGCAGGGGCGGCCCTGGCACCGGCGGCGGCAACGGCGGCGGTCGCGAAGGCGGCGGCGGATCGGGTAATCGCGGCGATAGTAGAGGTTCGTACAATGATAGTTATGGTGGTCACAGTGATAGAAGTCGCGGCAGCGGCGGCGGCAGCGGCGCGGGCTCCGGCGGTGGCATGAATAGAGGATACAATGGTAAAGCATTTTTATCTGCCGTCCAACCAAGCAACCAAAAATCAACCAACCAACCAACCAACCAACAACACGTAGCTGCATCCCTCGTAGTGCTGCCAAAATAGTTGATTCTGATTCTGATTCCGTCTCCGTTCCCGACTCAAAAATACCCATACGATTCGGTCGCATGGCAGAGAAGACCTCCAAGCTGCAGTCCTCGAAAGTGATCCCTCAATCTCTCTCTCCATCCGGCTTTCTGTTTCTGTTTCTGTTCCTACTTTTGTGTTTATCTTCCTCCCCCGGCGGCTCTTCAGGCTGGTGTAGAGTTGGATTTGCTTTGCTTTCCCTTGCCAGTCTGTGGGTATTGGGGCTGGGTCGATTCAATGAGGGATTATGCTAGATATTTAGACGATGTATCATATATGGTCAAGTTCTGTAAGGGATAATGTCTATACAGTCTATTTTTATACCCGGTACCCATAGGGTACAAAGGTATTATAAGTTAGTGCCGACCGAGAGTGTATGTAACAGGCAGAAGGATACCTCTTCGACCCTATAAAGTATATACATTCTTGATCAGCGCCACCAGCCGAGTCGATTTAGCCATGTTCGTCTGTCCGGCTGTCCGTCCGTCCGTGTGAAACAACAGATCTCAGAGACTATAAGAGCTAGAGTTACCACATTTGGTGACAGCATTGGAAACTATTGCACACAGATCAAGTTTGTTTTAAAACTTGGCCACGCCCACTTCTGCCCCCAAAAATCATAAAAAACGTTATAGAAGCCATAGTCGTGATTTTCGGCTTAAAGTAAATAGATATAATAAATAGGTAGGCATTCGCGGACATGTTCTGAAAATTTGAGTAAAATCGGATGATAAACATGGAAGTTAATAAACAATAAAGTTTCTGTGTATGCTTCTTCTTCTTGTTGAAAAGCTACGTGCACTATCAACATCTCTCTCTCTCAAAAGCTCAGTACTCAGACACGCGAAAAGTGTTTCGTAGCATTGAGTCATAACGAGAGGTCAATGGTCTCCCTCTCGCTCTATCGCACTGCTTAGGAACTCTTTTCGCGTGTCTGAGCACGTAGCTTTTGAGAGAGTGATGTTGTGAGTGTCAGAGCGTGTAGCTCAACATGTTTCTAGCAACATTTGTCGACATTTTCCGTTTTCCACGTCCGTGTGCTATTTAATTTCACCCACAATGCTTTGGGTACCGGGTATCTCACAGTCGGTCACACTCGACTGTAGCATTCACACTTGCTTTAAAAGGAAAGTAAACTAAAATGGGTTTAAGGCCTCCAATGATACTTCATTGTAGATTTTCATTGTAAATATGTTAGCATGATTCCCAAAGAGGCTTCTTTTTCCGTAAGGATGTACATTCCAGCCCTTGAAATCGACCCTCTCCAATACGCTCCGTTTAGCCCAGCTCCCTTGTACATCAGTAGACACCAAGCACCCCTTCCTAGATAGATTTGAACCGACTCTCCACCCACCCCCCGCACGCTTTGTACAATTTTGAACTGCATTCCTAGCCAGCATGCTGAGCCATACTCTCTAAGCAGGGCCCCCATTGGCCACCAGGTTGCTAATCCCATTGTTTCCCCGCTTGCAGATCGACCGGCGAATCGGGGTCGGTACGGCAACTTCAACAACGATGACCGGTTCGAGCGCAACCAGGATCGGGATCGTGGCCAGCGGGAAGGCAGCTATGGCAATCAGTCCCGGGACGGCGATCGTTACAACAACTTCAGCCGGCATCGTGACCGCGAGCGTACCCACTACAATCCCAACCAGCAGAGTGAACGTCCCAGCGGCGGCCTAGGCGGCGGCTCGGGTGGCGGCGGCGGCGGCGGTGGAGGCGGCGGTGGCGGCGGCGGCGGCGGCGGCGGCGGCAGCGGTGGTGGCTCCTCGATGGGCGCCATTGGTGAGTTGAATCTTTATTCGGAAAGCCTGCAGCATTCTTATCTAATCTGGCTTGGATTCCAGACGACAACGAACGGCCACGCCTGCAGCTGAAGCCACGGACCATTGCCGCGCCCATCAATGCGGTGGCCGAGACCAAGCAGTCGGCCTCGATCTTCGGCAATGCCAAGCCGCGCGAGGAGAAGTTGAAGGAGCTGCAGCAGAATGGCGACAACTAGAGGTAGCTGGCGGCGGAGAGGGTTCGCAATATAATATGCCTGATATGATATTTTGGTGTGCGAGAGGAGAGGAGGAGAGTGGAGTGGAGTGGAGTGGAGGATGGAGAAGATGGATGAGGAGGAGGGAGCATCAGCAGAATGCATATATAAACACATACATTAATTTACGCTACATACCTATTATATACGAAGATATGTACTACATTGCAAGCAAGAACAGGCGGGCTGGCCTCTGTGTCCTCTGTGTCAGTCAGCAAAAGCAAAAGCAAAAGCAAAAGCAAAAGCAAAAGTAAATCACTTAACAGCAGCAGCAGCAAACCTTTCTTACTCTAGCAGGAACCACAATAAACAACAACAATAACAGCAAGCAAAGGCAACCACAACAACAGCAAATGGAAGGTCTATAAATGTTAGTCTTTAAGCAGCGATAAACTTTATATATATATATATATCCCATATATATATGTATGTAAAGCTCTACCATTAAGGCATAAATAGTAAACGAAAAACAAAAAAAGTAAAAACAAACAAAAACTAGAAAAAACAAAGCAAAAAACTCGAAAAAAAAACAAAGCAAAAATCGAAAACAAAAATACTTTTTTGACAAAACGTTCAGCGTAGCAGACGAAGGCAGGAAGGCAGGCAGGCAATTTATACAGTTTATATAGCAAAAAAAGAAAAAACTAAAAAAAAAAAAGAAAGAACAACTAATAACGAAACCAATTATTGAACATATAAAGTATAAACCTTATGAGAAGAAACACCAACAACACCAATAACTACAACATCAGAGATCTTTAGAAAACAAGGAAACGCAGAACACCAACTACTACGTACGTAAAGAAAGAGGAAACAAAAAAAACAAGTGAAAGATGAAAGTTTAATTAACAACAACAACAACAAGCAACTTTATACATAAAACTATATGTAACTGAAGAGCCAGAGTCTAAGTCGCAAACCAATTTAGTTGTACGCTTATTTCCTTTAATTACACACTTTATTTCCTTTAAGTTTGAACCTGCTTATATCCTTATATCTGTGCAGTTTCCCTTCTTTTTTATTATTCTTAAATACTATTAATTTCTTATCAACCACACACACACACACACACACACACTATGCAGACTTCTTTGTAGATAACAACCTTTGTAAAAGACGCAAGGGGTGTATAAATTTAATTGTTGTTTGTTTCGATTTTTCTTTGCATAACGTAAGAGCGAAAGAGCGTTTCTTCCCCCCTTTTATCTTTTATCTTTTTACTTTTTACTTTTTTATTGTTTTTCCCACAAGTTATATATATATAATTTTTTTTGTAACCCTTTTTTTTAATTGTATCTTGCAAGAGCTGAAACAAAAACGCGAAAGTTGTAAATTAATTTGAAAATAAAGCAAAAACATTTACATAAGAAACAAAAGAAAGTAATGCCGTTCTGTTTGGTGTTTTCCTTCGGACTAATTCGGAATTCGTTTCGGAGTGCGGCGCCTCAGGCTCAGCACTTTGTACATAATAATCAAATTCCCCCTCCTTTCTTCCCCCCCCTTAATGCCGGGGAGTAAGAATCGTTGTGTTGTCCTGTCCGAATCCGGATCCTTTCCCAAAAACAAAAAAAGAGTAAATGCAAAAAAATGAAAAAGAAAAACCGACTTGACCGACAAAAGCTAAACCAGAGTTAACCGCGAAGAAGGAAATAGAATACAAAAATGAAAAATGAAAAACGAAAGAGTAACAGTTAAAGTAAATATTACGTTTAATATATATACATACTTACATATAAAGCTAAAGATAAACTTAACAATTAATTTTTAGCACTAATACCGTAAGCAGTCAAAGATTTACACTAAAACGAAAATGGACAAACAATATTTGTAACTCCTCAAAAATAAACAAAACAAAAAGCAAAAACATGATCGAGTTGAAACTTACTTATATATGCTGCTCTTAAAAACCTAATTAAGAACTTTGATATGCATTTTAAAACGCCCATAAAGACGAGACAATTGTTTAAATTACGACTAAAATAAAACAAAACAAAAAAATGAAAAAGAAAAAGATGAGAAAAAAAAACAAGAAAAAAGAAAACCAAAAGCGACACTAAAACGAGACGAGAATTTATACAAAGCAAGAGTTAGACATTAACGTACATCATAAACAAAACTATATACAAATATAAATAAATATACGCTATGGTTAATGACGACAACTGATTGAGTAAGCCAAGAATAAATAGCAATTCTACTCTTAGCAACCGCAATAAATTGAAACAAAAGAGTTCTCCGAAATTAGAAAGCCGCTAGAAGTAAACAATCGTAGTCGATACATTTTTACCAATTACAATTACAACACCAGCAAGAAACGCAAATGCTAACTTCATGTCACTTGCATTAACAACAAAAGTTAAACAATATATATAAATAAATCAAAGTCAAGTCAACAGACCCCACAACAACAACAACAAGAAGAAGAAGAGGAATGTTTAATTAAGTAAATGATGAATGACGAACGAACAGCCCTAAACAAATTCACAATCCCATACACACAACATTATATCGAAATATATAAAAATATATATATATTTTTTGTTGTTTGAACATTTTGTACGATACGTATATATACATATATATACACATAACTAAATAAATAAATAAAAGAAATTATAATAGAACTAACCCGCAGTTTGTTTATCTATAGCTCTTCGATTTTGAGCACTTCTCGAGAGCGATTCATTCGAAATGATAATTATCTCCCTTGGCGGTAAGAGCCCCCATCATAGCATACCTGAATTTATATTCCATAGGCCTGCTTTTTATTTATTTAAGAAATCCAAGAAAGAAAACACGAATTAAGTTTCATTTGCATAACAAATTCAATTAAATCTCATTTTATTTCAGTTTTGTTTGTTTGTTTTTTTTTTTGGTATTTTTTTTTTACAATTTATTAAGCTAAAGTGTGAAAAAATTTCGCTTTTAATTATATATATATTCCTTTTGTTTTGTATTGTTTGTTTTTCATTTATTACATTACAATATTATTAGGTTGCCCATTTATTAATTTGATTTATTTTAGTTTGCTTTATTATAAATTGTTTTTGTCTTTATTTTTTTTTTTTTATAAATTATACATAAATTATGCAACTGGCTGGAGAACTAAAAAAGCGTTAATTATTTATATATAATGAAAATAAAAATCGTTTACTTGTTAGCGCTTTTTCTTTTGGGCATTTTTCCTTAGCTTTTTGCTTTGTTTATGTTTTAGTTCATATTTTTTACATTTAGATGTTATTGTGCAGTTGTGGTTTCCTTGTTTTTTTTTTTTTTGGTTTTTTGTTTTTGGGTATGCTTGGTTTTTTTGTTTTATTTTATTTTGAATTAACTAATTATAATTCTTTTCTTTTGCATAATAAACTAATTCAGGCGTTTGTTTCTTTTCGTTTTACTTTTATTTTAAATACATTAATCGAATATATCTTTATAAAAACAATTTTTGTCTGTTTGTGTGTATTACGAGTGTGTCTGTTTCGGTTTTGGTTTCCGGTTTCCGGTTTGTATTTTCCCTTTTTCCCGTATTATTTTTAATAAAAATGAATACATACAAAAATTGTTGTTGTGTTTCATTTGTCCCATATAGATTTCCCATACGCTGTTATAAAAAAATATATATGTATATTTATATTAATATGTGTGTGGCTCAAACTTAATGGATTCTCTGTGGTGTCGGTAAATACTCGTATTCTGTCGAAAAAAGTCGATAACAAGAGGCTAGCTTCAATCGAAAATCGAAGATTGTGCCCACTAATACAGGCTTTAATGTCCCTTCTTTAAAAAATTAGAAAACAAAATGCAGATTGTGTGTGTGTGTATGTTGTGTGTGGTTTGGTTTTGTGAGTGTGTGTGTGTGTGTGTCTGTTTGTCAAGCAAATGGACAAAGTGTTATACTACACATACTGTTATACTTCTACATAAATATACTCATATTATCATATATATATATTTGTATATATATATACAGTCAATTTCTTTTTAGTAGAAAAGTGGCGGGTGTCATAATTTTTTAGCATTCTTTTTTTGTATATTTGTTTTTGTATTTTTTTTAATATTTTTGTAGCTGCTTTTACTTGATCGCACATATATATTCTATACATATTCATATGTATATATCTTTTTCATCGTTTAGGGGAGAATCTCTGTGTATACGGGTGTGTGTGTGTGTGTGTGTCGTGTCTCGTGTCAGTGTCTGGTTGGTTGTCCTTGAGCCATCTGAACCACTAAGAATTTGTAGCCGGGGAAGTTGCTATCAAATAGAGTTGCTCGACAACGGCTGGATCAGGGTGTGGGGGTCGCAGGGTCCTTGTCCGAGGATCAGGACCCCTGAACTGGCTAAAAACTAAAGGGGGAGCTAACAAACGCATACAAAGACAAGAAGAAGCCTGAACACTCCGAGCTCCGGTGCGCCTCTCTACGCGCTTCTCATCGAGGCCACCTAAGCTCCGGTTCTGGGTGATGAAATGTGTGTGTTTTCCTATTGGGTATGGTGTCTGTCTGCACAAGCGAGAGAGAGAGAGAGAAAGGGGGAGAAAGTATTGTGGGTTGTGTGTGTGTGGTGTGTGGTGTATGGTGTGTGTGTGTGTGTGTGTTAGAGTCAGACAGCTAGGCAGATGTAGGCATATGGCAGGCATATATAAAGTCTTTACAAAGACATCATCAGTTGCTTCGGTTTCTCATTAATAATTTACTTCAATTTTTGTTGATTTTCGTATTCGTTTGCTTAAATTGTATTTTGTATAAAAAAAATATGCTAACGGTGCCTGGTGTCTCCTCGTCTTAAACCTCATCTCGTTACGCGTTACGCGTTACTCGTTACTCGTTACTCGGTACTCGTTAATCGGTATCTCGCTAATTTGTTAATTTGTTATATTGGCTTTTGCTGTTGCTCTAGTTAAGACTTCCTTTAATATGTATATTTAAATGATGCTTCCTTAGTATCATGTATCCATTTTGCTAGCTTGCTTGGTGTATAAATATAAATACATATTTCAATCATATCTCATTTATAGCTGCTCCATCTCCTCTGTGTGTGTGTTAGTGTGTGGGTGGGTAGTGTTTTTTGTGGGCGTGTGTGTCTGGGCTTAGCTCTGGATGCATGTAAAAGCAGCTTGGCAATTTGTGATACTGTTCATATATATATAGCTTGGATGCACTATATCATTATATATATAAATTTTCTTGTTAAATAATTCTCATTTTCTTCAGTCTGTTTTTGGTTTTTTTTTTCTGTTTCTGTTTCTTTTTCGTGTTTAACGGGCTTCATATATATAAACTGCTATTAATTCTTGCTCTCAATATAAATTGCAAATACTTCGCTGGATGGCAACTTTCGTAATTGTGTGTGTCCTTCTGTGTGTGTGTGTGTGTCTGGTATCCTTTCGTATCGGATTATAGGCTTGGCTTGGTATCCTAATCTCTGCTGCTGCTCTGCGGCTTGGTGTCCTGGCGTCTGTCTGTCTGAGGGTCCTCGCTGGCTTCTGTTCCCGATTCCTGCCTCTGTCTGTGCTTGGGGTGAGAGTGGTGGTGGTGGTGGTGGGGCTGCAACCGATAAGACTGGAACTAAGGATAGCTAACCTTTGAGCTAGGATTAACTAGGAGTTAACGTACACGTATACGGGAATGCGTATGTGTGTTTGTGTGGGTAGTGTGTGTGTGTGTCATGTTCGTATATGCACCCTATATGCTTTACTAAAGATTTAGAATTTTTTATGTAGAATATCTAATTGCAATAATTGTTCTTACTTCTTGGTTTCGTCTCCTGCTCTTCTCTGTATTTGAATTTTATTAGCTATGCATAATAACTGGCTGTTTTACATTTAAATGTTTTTTGTTTTTTGTTTTTACAGTTCGTTTTTGGTTTTCTCCTTGTTTTTTTTTTTTTTTTTTTTTTTAGATTTTCTTCGTTCGCTATTTTATTAAATTTACTTCGAATTTCATTTGCTATGCTTCGTTTGATTTGGTTTTTGGTTGGTTTGTTTGTTTTTTTTTTGTGGTTTTTCGATTTTTTTATTTGTAAAATTTTTTGGTTTTGCCTTTTTTGTATAATTTTAATTTATAATATATATTTTCTATTTCCTTTGTGTTTCCTTTTTAATGTAATTAACTAGACTTATGTAATATATTACAAATGTACGAGTATAAAGCTAAAGTTTTTGTCCATCTTTTGTTTGGTTTTTGGTTTCCTTTCTTTTTCTTTTTTTGTTTTCGTTTTTTTCTTTCTTTTAAATATAGTGTGTTAACAAAAAAGGATTTTATTATTAACTAATATAGAAATTTCCACGCTTTGATTTTTTGTTTGAAGTGTATCTAAAAAATGTTATATTCTTGTTGTATTTGTTCTTGTTTTTCGGTATCTCACGGCCGGGTTGGCGAACAGTTTGTGCCGCCACTGTGCGGGGGAGAGCAGTGCGGCACGGCCTTCGTTCCATCTCGCTCTCGTTGGTGTGCGCCACAGTGACGGCGCAAATATTCGTCATGATGCCCACTTTTGTGGTGAGTGGGGTGTGTGTTTGGTGTGTGTGTGTGTGGCGTGATTGTTTGAGTGTGTTTGTATTGCTCTAAAATTGTTAGAAATTTATATATGCTTTGTTTTTCTTTATTGTTATCATGTTTTTTGTTGCGTTGTGACTTTCTTCAGCAGCACAAAATATGCAGTTGTTGGTTTTGGTTGTATTATATATTAGTTAGTTGTAGTTTTTTTGGTTTTTGGTTTCCCGTATCGTTCTTTTAGGCATATTGTATATATAATTAATTTTATTCTGTCTAATGGCAATGATGCGCGTGTTGCTTCGAACGTAACCTCGGCACAAAAAATATGTTTACACGTATGCTAAAAATATGAAATAGATTTGTTTTCCTTATCAATATCATTATCCATCATTCGACGACGGCGTCCTGCCCATCTTCATCCTCCTCTGTCCATCGTCTTATTATTCAACTTTTCGATTTCGATTTGCGTTTTCGGTTTCGCTAAAATTCATATCCCTATATTCGGCGTTTAAGTATTATTCAAAATGTACACGTTTATTATGGAATAAGAGTATCTCTTTCGGTTCGCCGCCATTTTGTTAGTTAGTTTTTAGTGTTTTTTTTTTGTTTTTGTTTTTGCTTTGTTTTGCTCTTTGGTTGCTTGTTGCATAAGCTTCATGTGTGGCTGTTGTTTCAAATGATGTTGTTCACACATATAGATAGTACAATATCTTGAAGGATATACCATTTATAATAAAGTTTTTTGTTTTCATTTTTGTCGTTTGATTCGATTTTGTTGTTGTTTTGTTTTTTGTTTTTGGTTTTTTTTTTTTATTTAATCTCGCCCCGCCCCTCGTTTATAACAGTGCACTCAGTATAAGTAGATATATTATTCGTTTAGTTTTCTCAATATTATATGCTTTTTCGTTAAACTTATGCATTTTGTACGGAATTCTCAAACTTAATTTTCTGTTATTAGTTTATAGCATGTTTCGTTTATTATCGACTAATCGACCAATCGACCGATCGACCGATCGACCGATCGACCGATTTATCGTTTTGCGTTATTTTCATGTGATCTATTAGTTATCGAAGTGGGTACTCGTATTATTTGTCAAACAGCCAACAAAATGTATAATAATGAAGCTACATTCAAGTCGTTACAAAATTGGCAATTGGCAAGCGTCAAATTAATGTGGGGGGGAAACAGGAAATAGGAAGTACGAAATACGGATACGGAAACGGATGCAGCTACGGCTACGGGTGATGAAGGCGTCAAACAAAGAGCCGCAACGGTTAATGTTGAGGTTAAGGCGTAACCAAAGCGGAATCTGTTCGAGTCGGGTTCGCGTTGCGTTGCGTCTCTGGTTAAATTGGGGGGTTGTGAGGGGTTAAGGTGTCACGACGGGGGTTGTTAATAACCTAGGGGGTCAGGTGGTGGTGGCTGGTTGGGTGGGTGTATGATCATCGAAAAAGCTCTTGTCTAAGCGTGCGCAACAAATAAACACTTTAGTTTTGGACTCTAAGGCAACGCTTAAACTGGTCCCCATAATGTACACAAGTTAATTTACAATTTTTGTTGTTTGCGTTACTTGTTTGTGTTTTTTGTGAGGATTGGAGTGGATACTAGGTTGCGCTTGAACGCCTGATGCGGTCTAGTCTTGGGGATCCATGGCAATTTGCTTTGTTTTTAGTTTGAATGCGGAGAGTTACATAATTGAAATTGTCCGGCCACGGGGAACGATCTTAAAGACATTTGGAAACTGTTATACAACTGGTATACGACTGTTATACAGTCATACAACTGTTATAAAACTCTTATACGACGGCTAACGTCAAGTCTGAACATTTGCCATAAAGAAAATGGTCAATGAATCGGTAAATTGAGCAAAACGGAAGTATGTTGGAAGAAGTTTACAGGTAAAATAGATCGTTGTCTTGCCAAAAGGTTGATTGGACTATTTCCGATGTTGGTTAGCTTGGTATGATGCGGTTTTTTTGGTGGGTCGATGTGGTTTAGATGTGCTTAGGACATGTTCCGCATTTTTAATTGATTTAACAGATAGTTAGAAGTCAGGCAGTGTGTGAAAGCATGAATCCTAAATGTTTTTTTCGGTTTCTATTCCGGTCGGAGATCGATTGAGACTGAGTTGAGATTGAGAGTAAGTCGGCGAGAAGAGGATCGCCACTGAAAGAAGGTCCTTTCAATGTCCATGTCTGTCTCTGTGTGTGTCTATGTGTGTGAGTGATCGTGTCAGTGAAGTGAACAGTTATTGTCAAAACCAAAAAGCGCTTTTTCCCAAAGTTATCGTTTTTCATTCACCTCTAACGATTGCAGCAATTTCGAAGCAATAGCAAAGCATTTACATGAGTGTTTGTGTGCGTGAGTTTCTATATATACATATATTATGTATATGTATGTGATAGTGGGTGTGTGTGTGTGTGTCCATGTGCATGTGTATGGTGTGTGCGCGATGGAACCTCACATAAACTTTCGTTTGCTGCGGCACTCGGATCGGAATGCTCCCCACCTGTCTGTTAAGCGGGGCCAATTCGAAGAAGCCTTACATATCGTTATCGTTATCGTAAATCGGTAATTGGTAATTGGTAATCGTTAATCGTTTGCTTGTCGATACATAACTGAACAGCGGCGAAAAGGCATTGCTAGTAAATGAAACGACAGAGAAACCAAAGAAATCAGAAATGCATTAAAGCTGATTCAAACAAAGCTTAGCTTGGCGAAATTGGGCGCAACTGAACGGAATACTCGACATACTTTTTGCTTGTGGGCTTATTGTTTGGCTATCGATTATCGATCGCGTCTTCTACTTCGGCGGATACGAAAGGGAAAGCGAATGCGAAGGCGGCTGGCTCTGGCTCTGGCGCTGGCGCTGGAAAGTATGCTACGCTCATAAGCGGTCGGGCTAAAACTTTGTTTGAATTGAATTCAGTATCAATATATCGTATTGTAGTTAAATTAGTTATGTTATAATTACGTGTAATATATATTCGATTCGTATTTACTCTCCTGATCTTTGTGTAATTTTGCTTTAATCGCGACCTTCGCTCGATTCTACTCGTAGGTTAAGTTAAAAAAGATAAGAAGTATGAGAAAATAGAGTACGTTGAAAACCAAACTAGTTCAAATTGTTCACTCGTTTTCGTTTCTCTATTTGCTTTTGTTTTATTATATCCTGTGCTACGCACACACACGTTTCATCATCGGCTATTTGTTGTTTCATTTACTTTCTTATTCTTTTTGTTTTCTTTTCTTATTTATCTTTATATTTGTTTCGTCTTTTTAGCACTTGCTTTGCTTCGCTTTGAACTTGTGTGTTTGCTTTTGGTACTGGTTCTTGTTCGTGTTCGTTTCACATCAAACTCTCTTCTCTTCTTTCTTCTTTCACTTCACATTCTTGGTATTGTTTTTGCTTTTCTTTTCTCTTTTATACACTTTATCCGCACTATCGCTCGCTTGGTTAATTGTTTTTGTGTTTGTTGATTGTTCGAATTCAACGAATTTGAATTTTTGAGGTATTTGTCCTTCAAGGATCTATCTATTACTCGCTTGTCGCCACGTCTGCGTCTTCGTCTTTGTCTTTGTCCCACTTCCACTTCCTTTGGCTCCATGCGCCCCAACTCCAAGGATTTGTTTGGTACTGTTTTTCTTTTTTTTTTGTCAGTTGTCTGGGTGTGTCGGTTGTGTTTTCGTTTTTGGGCTTGCACTGGGACATGGTCTCAATGCCAGGAGGAGGACATAACCTCAACCATCTCTGCTTTGGGTGTGAGAGTGTGTGTGTGTGTGGGTGAAATGTTTGCTTTGAACTTTCTTGCTGGACTGTATGGGATCGCTTAGGTCGAAACTGCAAAGGAAACGGTACCCGATCGTGGGTGCGATCACTTTTGAAATTACTCTCTGTTTTCGTTTTGTTTTTATTTTCTATTATCCGTTTACCTTTTCCCTTTTTCCTCCTGTGAGTGTTTATGGAATGTATGTGCGTGTGTGTGTATATGTTTCGGGGTATGTGTGTGTGTTTGGGTGTGAATCTACTTTGACATTTAGCTTTGGTTTTTCGTTTTTCTCTTTTGTTTTCTTTGATGTTGTTGTTGTTGTTTCTTTTGTTTCAGGTATCGTATTGCTTTCAATGGCAGTTCAGGCGGTTGTTGTTGTTGTTGTTCTCGTCTCTGAGTTGTTTCTCGGCTTGGTTAGTTATTATTACTATCTTTTAGTTAGTTAGTTAGTTGTTGTTGTTCCGGGTTCCCGCTTTTGATTTACTCCCTTTATTTTGTTGGTTGGTGTTTTGCTTTTAATTGGTTTTTAGTTAGTTATTTTGATAAATGTTCAATACAAACTATGCAAATTGGTGTTGTCTCATCTTGTTTATAATTACTTTCTTTTAGAATGTTGCGTTTGTTTTGGGGAATTCGCTTCGACTGCTTTGATTGCTTCGACTGCTTACTGCTTGGACTGCTTCAACTGCTTTAATAGCTTCCACTCCTTCTTCGCCCTGCCTTTCTTCTTCTCGTTTTACTGTGTGCTTTTTCTTTATTATTATACGGTAAGTAAGTTTTTTTTCTGGTAAGTAATTAGTTAAATCAAGCGTGTTGTTGTTGTCCAACTACTGGCGAATTTGTAGAATCTTCTTGTTAGTTTGTTATTATTATTTATCGTTTCGTTACTTTGGGGATTTAAAAGTATGTGTTTATGTTTATGTGTACTTTCTCTTCGGATGTTTTGAATGTTATATGTATGTCTGTATTATGCGATGTGTGTGTGGTGTGCTGTTCTTCCTCTTCTACCTGCTTAGGCCAATAGTTTGTTGTGGGGAAAACGCCTTAATTGGATTCGAACTACGAGCTGCTTACAAATTATTTAGACATTTCGGATTAGCTTAGGTATGATTGTTGTTGGTTGCTGACTCGTAATCGTATAACTGAACTGAAGGATGTGGATAACTGGGTTGATTCCTTTCTTCTCTGGGTCTCTGGGTCTCTGGGTCTCCTGCTGACGCTGGATGGTCGTTGATGATGATGATGTGGGTTGTGGCTTCTGGGTTCTATGTCGTATGTTGTAGGTTGTATGTTGTATGTTGTACTTTCATTATATATAGCAGAAAATTATGCTTGTTGTTCTCCTTGTTGTTGTTAGCTCACTGTTGCCACAGCCTGGCAACGTCCAACACGTACTCATGCTAATACTCGCGTGCATCTTGGAGGGGGGGGCGAGGCCTGGCTCAGACATCCGCCGTGCGCGACGTGATGCTCGGCGATCGCGAGTGGATGACCACCTTGTGGCCGTTCTTGGTCACGAACCCGTCGCTCTCCACGAGAACGGCGGTCTGTCGTCCGGCACTGCCCGCACCGGGACTGCCGGCCGTTCCTGCTGCTGTCGCCGCCGCCGCTGCCGCATCAGCCGGACTATTTACATGGCTCTCTCCGTCGGCATCTCCTCCAGCGGCGGCTCCTTCTTCTGCTGCTGCTGCTGCTCCTTCTGCTGCGCCATTACTACCCTCCGCATCGGGCAACTCGGCACCATCGGGATCCGTTGTTCCGTCCGCGTGCTCTGCGGCGGCGGGATCACCCTGATCGTCGCCGCCTTCCTGGTCGGAGGAGGAGCCACCGCCACCGCCACCGCCGCCGCCGCCGCCGCCGCCGCCCTCGGCTCGCGTCTTATGCTTGCGCCAGGCGTGCTGGATAAGGCGGGCACAGTACTCCTCACGCTGGCGCCACAGGGTGGAGGACACCGGCTCATAGCCCTCGGTGTCCGGACGGGCGGCGATCTCGCCGATCTCGCCCGTCTCCTCGATCGGATTGCCCTTGCGCGCAAAGAAGTCTTTGGTGAGGGCGTCGAGAATGTCGACGCAGTACATGAGGTCGCCGCGACAGATGGGTATGTCCATCGATATGATCTTGTACTTGTTGGGCTTATGGATCTGCAGCGGGGGCTCCAGCACGTCCAGAAACTCGGACAGCTGGTCGTAGCGAATGTACTGTGTGCCCTCCGGATCGAACTGCTGCCAGATCTCGTAGTACATGTCGTAGTCGTCGTCGGTCAGACCCTCTTGCACGTCCTCGGTGGCCTGACTATAGTTCTCGAGAATGACAGCAATGTACATATTAATAACTATCAAAAAGCTTATAACTAGGTATGAGAGGAGAAACGTTATTCCAACGGTCGCTGAACCACAATTGCCCGGATAGCCTTTGTCGTTGTCGGGTGGATCGCATGCTTCCTCATTGATTATGGCGTCCAGTACACCATCCCAACCGGCTGACGTCGACATCTGCCCAGTGATAATTTGATAATTCGGGGGAATTTTGAGGGGGAGAGGGATGGGGAATTTACAGGGGGGATGGGGGAGATCAGGAAGTTGCAAGATCAAGAATTTCGGATCCATTTTGGATTCAATAATCGATAACGAATGGTTGGGATTGGCAGTTGTGCGATCGGTTGGGCATGGTTCGATGCATCGATAGTTATTTATCGATAGATATCGATGCATGTCAGGTCGTTCGTTCGTTGGTATTTGGTATTTGGTATTTTGGTATTTGGTATTTTGGTATTTGGTGTATTCGTGTGTGGGCGGTGGGAGAGAGAGAGAAGTTTAAGACAGAAGATACAATAACAAGAAGAGTCATCATTAGTCAAACGTTCTTCACCGGGTTCGCTGGTCTAAGCAAACTATGTAGTTATGGCATACGGTAGGTGGTTAGTACAGTTACGGCTATAGTTAGTAATTATACATTGAGTGTGTGTTCTGGCTGCGATTGCGGCTAATAATTGGCTTTAATTGCTTTGCTTTGATTTTGCTTTTGCTTTTGCTTTTGGGGGCAAAAAAATGGGAGGAAGCCATTCAAAAATCCCGCCTTGGCCCGGTCGAAATGGGCGGTCTTGGGGGGATAAGGCACTGGCTTGGGGGGGGACGCTAGCCCCCACAAAAAAAACTAGGAAGGACTCAAAGCGGCAAGCGTGGCAAGCGTTCGCAATTATTCTCTGGTAAAGCTCGCGGAGTCGAAGGACCCAAAAGTAGGGGAAAACTAGATAGAAAGAGTAGGATAGTAGAGGCAATAGATAAGGATTTCTTGAAAAGAGCTGGGTTTATACATATATAGATAGAGATAGAGATAGAGTTAGAGTTAGAGGTAGAGTTAGAGTTAGAGAAAGAGTATATATGGAGTTAGATAGGGAGAAAGATTGGGATTTGGTACGTGTTCCCTGGATCTTTCGATCGAATCTATTCGGTTTGCCTTGAATTTATTCTTTTCTTTTCTTTTCTTTTTTTTCGACTTCGGTGGGTGATGGGGGTTAGTTGTTTTCGGGGTAGGGGGGGGCGGTGTCTTGAGGAAATCTCAACATTTCATTTGGTGTTTGTTGAAAGAGCTGAATTAGATTTGTTTTTTGTACAAATGACTAAAAATTATGCGTATACAGAGAAGCAGATACGTTGGACTCAAAAAAACACAGAAAAATATATAAAACAAAGCGCCAAATAATAATCGAAAGCAGGTTGTCATGGCATCAGCGCTCAGTCGATGCCATGCTGCGAAAGTAAGTAATATTAGATTGGAAAAATGAAATCGTTTGGATCGTTAAGGCGGTTCTTTGTACAGACAACGTAAGAGGAAAAAAAGAAACCGATTGGCAGACAGAAAGACAGATAAATCGATAAATGAAATCGAAGTTAATCAAAAAATCGCACTAATTTAGCTTTTACCAACAACTACCGCAGCTTCAATCAACATTGTGATGTTGCCACTGAACTGAAACAAATGGCGCCACTTCCGTTTCCGGCCATCGATCGACGCCCAGACTCCAGCGATAGAGCGTCGCCGATCGATGGTCAGACGTGGGCCCTCGTTCGCTATCGTTATCGCTATCGCTATCGCTGTGTGATCGATTTTTTTCGATTACAGCTTTTCGGCGGTGTTTCAGCACTCGGTGGTCGTGGCAACATCACCCAACGACAACAACAATAGACAACATAAACCGTCAACGGAATTGTGGCTGGGCCTCTTACCTGAAAGAGCAGGATCATGCTCTGGCCGAACGTCTTGAAGTTGTAGACGTCGTTGATGCCGCTCTTCTCCTTCACGTGCATGAAGAAGGACATCCCGAAGATGGCGAAGATGAACATGACCAGGAACAGCAGCAGGCAGATGTTGAACAGGGCCGGCAGCGACATGGCCAGCGCGAATAGCAGTGTCCTTATGCCCTTGGCGCCCTTCACCAGTCGCAGGACACGGCCCACTTTCGCCACTCTCACCACACGGAGCAGGGTCGGCGACACGAAGTATTTCTCGATAATATCGCTCAGTACGAGACCTTTTTGCAGCAGGGGGAGAAATCATTTCGGGTTGAGTTCGCAGTTCACACACAGATCAGGATACGGATTCAGGGGGAGGAGGATTAAGGAAAGGTATGGCTGGGTTAGAGGCTAAAATACGACCATAAACACTCGACATAGCTGAAATATGGAAAGCATTAGGGTGTCGACACGCTCCGCTCCTCCATTTTCTTCAACATACACACATACACACAAATACATACGGGAAAGCAAAAGTAATGTGTGATCGATATGTACAGTTGGGACAAAAGTTAACATACATAAGGGGTTAGGGAGTACAGTCGCCACAAAACATAAACGGAAACAGGCGGAAGGGAAAAAACATGAAGAGAGGCCGACATAATACAGTTAAATTACAATTACACATACAACCGATACAGTCAAAGTACAGTTACGGTTAAAGGTTAACGGTTAAGGGGTTACGGTTAAGGAGTTACGGGTTAGGGGTTACAAGTACAGTCAACACATAGGCTTTAAGTTTGAACGATTTTACAGCTGGCCTGCGCAAAAATCAAAAGAATAAGAGATAGAAACGAATAACTGAAAACTTTAAGGTTAGAGTTAAGAGTTGAAGGTTAAAGGTTAATGGTAAACGCTGAACGGTTAACGGCAAACTGGCGGTCAACAGAGTAAGAGTAAGCAGCAACGCCCGATAGTCGACATCCTTGGGCTGTTTTTGCGAGCAGCTGGCGCGCAGGAGCAGGAGCAGGCGATCTTGGCGTTTTTGGTTTAAGCAGCAACAGCGATAGCGTCAATATATATCGATATATATTTAGTAAAAAGAATTTCGTTTTCGTTTGGTTTTTTTTTTTTTTTTGAATGCATGTTTTGGTTACGTTTCTTTTAGCGATAATCCGCAGCATATTTTAAAAGTGCCAAATAACTATACACTGCAAAGTTCGTTCGCTGCCCGCTGTAGAATCAAAATGTTCATTGGTTTAATCTGGTTTATCGATTGTTTTCGATTAGTTTCGATTAGTTTCGATCTTTTTGTCGGCTGATGGCAACGAAATGCGCTCTAGCAATGGGCATGAGCGGAAGTCTCTAGGGGGTTTAGGGTCTCGAACGAACTATTTGCAGGACTTTTTGAGCGGGGGGGCGATCTCTGATCTAAACTCTCTGATAAAGGCATGACAAAAAGGTAAAGAGTAGTTGGAAAAACGTGGAAAGCTTCTTACACTATAAAGAAAAGGTAGGTAGAAAGAGTTATGGAAGGTAAGATCGGGTGGGGATAGGGGGTATGGTATGGGTTCAAGTCCCGCACTAGGGGGAATGGCCTGGGAACCAGGGACTATATATATTTTCATATAGATCTATAGATTTAACACAGTTGTATGCTTTTTACTACGTTCATAGTAAAGTACATAATCTCCATTGTAGATTGGACCAAAACCATTAAGAAGATTCAGGCTAGTGCCGCGGTATATACACTTTTTCGTTTGGAAAGAATCCAAGAATCTGGCCAGATTTATTCGGAGTGGGCGGGACCCACCGGCAAGAGGACACTCTATGGGAGGACTCTATCAAGGGCTGTGGATTTTTGGATCACTGGATTGCCGTTGGGTCCGGTCCGATCCAGTTCAACGGCCTTGCCGGATCCGCGCGCTAAGACGGTCCGCATGGCCGTTGTCCTGGCTGGGGCCCCGCCCTCAGAGGATCTCTAAGTGGATCTCGCTCTGATCGATTAGCTGGAGGATCCCCGTCGTAGGGATCCCCAGTTGGCTCCATACCGGGCAGTAGCAACAGAGTTATGCAACCGACAATCGCACAGAGCTTTGTGGAATGCCCATTGACACCTAACTCTGAATGAATCTTGTGTGATTGAATATTGATTTGATTTTCATTTTCTTTTTTCATTAATTTATGCGTCTTTTTTTTCTTTTTTTTTTTTCTGTGCAAGCCATTTAACGTGTGTAAAAGTGTGTAAGACTGGGTGTAAGTGTGTGTGGTGTAGGTGTATTAGCAGTTGCTTTTCTTTATAGTTTTCTCTTCATTGTTATTCATGTTATTTTATTATTTAAGGAATTTGCATTTACAAAAGCTCATAGTCTCGTTCGGTTCGTACTTTCGGTTTTTCGGGGGTTTCTTTCAGTCCTAGTTGGGTTTTGTGGATTGTTTTCGTTTGCCTTGAAGCGTGTATTAATATATTCGTCTATGAGGATATCACTCTGGCGACTGCCGCAACATCGAAGCCAAATATAAGGAAGCGATACTTAGAGGCGCTCGAAATAAAGCATTTTGGTTTTTGTTCTTAGGTTTTTAGGTTTTCGAAAAATGTGCGCTTTGAGAACAAGTTGGGCGCGTGAGTCCTGGCGAGTAGTAGTAGTAGTAGAAACATAAAGGACATAAAAGAAGCGTAAGCAACAGTTAAGGTTCGCAGCTCTTAAATAGTTAGGGTTTACTGGAAGCTTCTCTCGCACAAACATTATTGTTATTAATAATTATTAGTATTCCAAAAGTGAAACGAAAAACTGGTACGTAAGTAAGTAAGGAAACGCAATACGATCGGTTTGTTTTGGGTTCCGCTCTTTTTTGGGTTTCGGGGGTTAGCTTGGTTTTTGGTTTTTGGTTTTGGTTCGGTTCTGGTTTGGAGTTTGGATCTAGGTTTTTCGGGGGGTTTTGGGACCTTGGAAGGGGGGACTTTCGCTAGACAAAATATTTTTTTGGGCGCAATTCGAATTGGGGTTTCACACTTTCGACAGCAGCAGAAATGGTTGGAAGCATCCTTTTTAGCGGGAGAGGCCGGATAAAAAGGAAGCTCTCTGTTGCATTGGTCAATGTAGTAAAGCATATTTTAAGCCATCTTTTGTATAGTTTTATTTTTTATAGTGTTTTTTGTGGTGCTCGTTTCTCGGTTATCTGGTTTGGTTTGCTCCAATAGCCAATTTCCACCTGAGTTTTCCAACTCGAGTTTTTTTTTGGGGATTTCTCGGTTCAGCTCATTTCCATTTGTTCGTTCTTTTGTGTGCTTACGTATACGCAATTTTTTCTTTCTTTTTTTTGTTTTGTTTTAATCTTAATTGTAGTTTCAGGAAATAAAATTAAACAATATAATTGCAAATAAAAATTGTTTTAAGTATCAGGCCAAGGTAAATTTTATGACAAACTTCCTGGGAAATCTGCCAATTAGTAGATTTATCAACGAAAAAGATATAGATAAAGTTTATGGGCAAAATTACGAATATTTGGAATTTAACGCCAGCAACGAACGACAACAATTACTTGGGAATTACAGTCAAATCAACACCAATATTGCAACGGTTTACGTTTACTTTTCAACTTAGGCTAAAATAAAGAGTTCAACATCGATTTACTTATTTTACATACAAATTTGGCAATAACAACAACAACAATTAAAATATTTATCATTAATATAATTGATCGATTGCACATTTGCACTGTTAGCTAAGCGGTATGGTGTTGAGTATAACAGTTATTGAAATTTTTCTGAGATGGTTAACATTTTGAAAGACATATTTAAGATATTTAAAATATATTTTAAATAGTATAACAGTTTTAAGCTTTATTTAAGTCAATTAGATACGATTTTCAGCTTGTATAACAGTTTTAGAGCTTAATCTAAATCGATTGAAGCAGCTCTGCAGCTGGATAACTTTTTTAAATGACAAATTTAAGCAAATTTGAAGCAACTTATTACTGTATAACAGATATATAACACTTTGGCAACACCATTTTAGCTAATTTTGCAAGTGGCAAGCGCGTCAAAAGCGAAAACAAAAACATAACTTGGAATACGTTAAGCACAACAACATGGAGCTGCTCATACAGTGATCGTGATCGTATAATACAGTAGTAGAACAGTACAGTGACCGTAATCTCTATATGAGCACTCGCGATACACAAATTTTTGTACACAACAAATCGGTTGGGAGGGATTACGTTTGGATTTTGCTTGTTTCTTTTGCTGGGATCTTGGGGGATTGGATACGAGTTCAATACGAATCAACATCGAACAACGGAATTACGCATTACGTTTACGACAGCAAGTATTAGCAATATTTAACAATTAGTAGTAGGAATTAGTAGAAAGTATGGTTAAAGAGAGAGGAGCGTACTGTTGCAGAGACAGACAGGTTTGTACATTAAAAATATATTCACACACATAGCATAATGCATGGAGGAATCGGAATCGGAATCGAAGAGAGTAAGAGAGAGAGTGGAGGATCATTGAATTGGATTCAAAATATACAATGTATAACTTTTGGTTTGGTTGGAGCTTGGGGTCGATGGTTGCATACGTTTTTGGCTATTTGGTTAGCTTTAAGGTTATTGGGGTTGGTTGTGGTGGGGTTAATTTGGAAATTGATTATCGGTTTACTTACCTAAGATGGATAAAATGACAACTACTACATCAAATAAATTCCATGGCTCAATAAAATAGTGATATCGTAAAGCGAATATTTTTAATAGACATTCGGAACTGAAAATAACTACGAATATCGCATTGAGATAGTCAAGGACCGCGTTGTACGTGTCCGACGCATCGTAACGATCGAGTGTCATGGTGAACATGTTCAGACCAATGAATAACATTATGATTATATCGAATTTCTTATCGGTTACTATTTCAAAGACTATTGCTTGTGGTCGCCACTGGAATGGTAGAGGTAAATCATGAAGAAATTATAAACAATAAAAGGGTAACAGAAACGTAACGTAACGGATACGGATATCGTTGGACACCGCCACGACACATTGGAGAGAAGAGAGAAAAGGAATAGAAGAGTTTCGTATGAGTACATTGGGTTAAATACGTCGCATTTGCTTATAAGTATGTTATAGATATATAGTGTGGTATAGGAGTTGATCGCTTTATTTTATTGATTTATATATAGGTATATCGGTTTATACTTTTTTGTTTCTCAAATTTGATTGGGTTCTTTTCGGTATATATAGATATTACGTTTCGTTTGTAGATCTGTGCCAATTGCAAACTTTTTTCCATGGTATGAGGTTCTGTGGAGCGTCGTTTTCCGCCGCGCACCTGCAGACGTACAGAGTAGGCGTATAACAGTATAACAGTTGGGTAACATTGTTAAACAGTGACTCAGTGTGCTAGTAAGTAACATTCATTCAATTGCATTGGTTAGCGGCTATCGGTTATCGGTTATCGATTAAGTAAGAGAGTACACTACACGAGGCGGCATACCAAGAGACAGAGACAGAGTTGCATTTACATTTTTTGAAGTTTTACAGTTGTACGAATTCACAGAGTAAGAGCGAGAAACGTGCAGTCGGTCTCGGTCTGTCTGCCTGTCTCTTTCCATCGTCAGCATGCCAGACGCTAGCCGTTGCCCCTCGCTTCTAATTTCGATATCGATTTAGCTTCCTTATTTCGTATTTTGTTATCGTATTTCGTATATCGTTTATCGTTCTGTGACTATCACTAAACATGCCCAGAGTAAAGTAGAGATTAAAGAGAGACGTGCCAAGATGTATGCTATGTACACATCCAGAGGTTAGGAGTACGAGTAGTAAAGAAACATGCATTGGTTGCCATATCTAAGTAGGAGGTGTTGCGATAGGTATATACATATATAGATTGTAGATTTGCTTTGCTTTTGGAATTTGAAATTTGATCGATCGTCCAGCGGATAATTATGGCAGACATAAAAATGTTTAAGTACAGACGAACCAAACGGACACAATACTTAAATACAGCTAGTGGAAATTAAGTATTAGAGTGGAGAGTAAGAAAACGGTATGTTTGCGAAACATCGTCGTCGCACTCGCACTCGCAGGAGTCGCTCAATGGCAACAGTGGCGTGCTCTCTTTCTCTCTATCGCGCACGCACACCACGGCAGCCATTCCAGAGACTCGACTTCTTGGTGCGCTGCCTTCCCTTTCTTTCTTTCTTTTTCTTCTTTCTTCGTTCTTCTTTCTTCGTTCTTCATTCTTCTTTCTTTTCGCATTGTTTCTCTTGTTGTTGTTGTTGTTGTGTTTCTTGTTTCAAAGATCCATCAATCAACTTGACAAAATATTGCTAGAGAACAGGGCCTTCCACATACATACATACGCGCGTACGTAGATATGTGTTTGCTATGTAGATATACTCAACGGATTGCAAGGGTATAAGTCGAGGGTCCGGTCCAGTAGAACAGTATAACAGCTAGCAGATCGTTATAACAGATTGTTATAACAAATCAAAACAATTTCGATTGTTTCATTGTAAAATCATAATGACGATAGTCTTGTATAACAGTCTCATTCGGTATTCGGTAGCACAGTTCGGTGTTTATTCAATACAAATTAACATAGAAAAAAGTTCATCATATATACAAAATGTTATATATACAATACGGATACGATTGGCACAGATTACGCGATCAAAATCTAGTTTGTCTGGTTATTCTTTGATATTTTATATTTGGTCAGTCCTAAGTTATATTATATTATCAGCATTTCTTTGTAAGGGAATTTAGTTTGCTTTCATTGGTGGGGCATCAAACGAATTGAAATGTATCGAGGGACAAGTTGAAAAACTTGGAGAAATAATACTTGGATTACGTAAGCCTACAAAAGTGTTGATGCCCCCCTCTTAAGAGATTTGAGATTTTATTTTTGTTACTTTGATTGATTCGTTTATTATTTGATTCATTATTGTATATTAATTCTTTTTGCGGTTTATGTGGCTTTTTTATATTATAGGTTTTCGGTTTTCTTTTTTTTAGTTATTCATTTGGTTTCTATTTATGGTATATATATATATTTTTTTTGTATTTTGTTGTTGTCTTACCCTTGGTCTTGGAATGGCTTTTAATGGTTTTTTAGAGCCCATCTTTTTCATAGCATTATAGTACTTTTTCTGATCTTCTGTCATGAACATTTCTAATGATCCACCTGCTTTTTTCTTTTGCTCATTAAAATTATCAATGATAACACCAATGAACAGATTGAGTGTGAAAAATGATCCAAATATGATGAAGAATACGAAATATAAATACATGTAGATGTTCGTTTCACGAATTGGCTGCTTGTCCACCTGTTATCGATTGTTTGGCCCATTCGATATCGATCGAAAGCAGCAGGAATCGATGTAGAATTTTGGCGTTTTGCGTTTTGCGGGGAAATTTTGTGGCATGGCATCATCGGTTTCGGTTTTGGTTTCGGGTTTCGAGTTTCATTTCATTTTGTTTTATTTTTTTTTGTGAATGGATCATTTTTAGTGTTGCTCGTGTTGTTGTTGTTTTTGTTGTGGTTTGTGGAGTGGAGTGTGGCCAGAGTTTGGTTTGAGTGGAGTGACCAGATGTTGTTGTTGTTGTTTGTTGTAGTTGTTGTTGTTTAGTGTTTCAAGTGTTGTTGTTGTAGTTGTTGTAGATTTGTTGTTGATCATATATAAAAAAGAGAAAAAAGTTATAGATAAAATTGGTTGATTAATAAAAAGTATCATAGACTGGACTTAGGTTGAGATAATCGACATATTGGCTAGACATTTACAGTATGTATGGGATAAACTAACTATTCGTTTGCAACATAGCTTTGTTTCAGCGGTTTGTTTCTGCTCTATATATATATAGTTATAGGCGTGTCTCAATCATTATCATTGTTTTACTTGGTTTACTTGGTACTTTTGTGGTTGGCAAAGCGCATTGGCAAACATAAATGCAGTCTGATGCGAGTGTGGAGTTGGTGTGTTGGTGTAATGTGTGTGGATTGCAAGGGTTGTACATTACCTCTCGTGAATCGATAGCATCGTTCATGATTTGTATCCAGCCTTTGAAGGTGGCCACTTGGAAAAGGCACAGATACGCGTTACCTACATGATCGAAATTCATTGCTGAATTCACCCACGTGTAGTTCTCGCTCTCGCAGGCATTGCGATTTGGTATGATCTCGTGGCTGAGCTTCGTGCCGTTCATGTCCTCGCACTTTGATGATCGATGATTCGTTGATTGTTGTTATCGATAGTTTGCAGGTTGCAGAGGTTGTCATCGGTTGACGTCGATGGGTTTGGTTTTGTTTATCGAGTTGATTTCGGAAAAATGTATTTCAGTTATGCGGGATTTCACATATAGATAGGAATAGTAATAGATATATATATATATAGCATATATGGGCGGATAGTTTACATAGGCCACTATGGCTAGTTGGCTAACTAATCTGTTGATGTGTCAGTGTCTCTGTGGGTGTGTGTATCAGAGTTTAGTGTTCAGTGTTTTGTGTTTGTGTCTGAGCAGCTAATTAGCAGGGCTTGCGGCCTCTTGACTATACGATATTGGAAAAGCTTCGCTTAGATTGTACTACATTGGATAAGTTATCGATATTAATCGATATTAGGTTGCATAGTTCTGCTCTGTTTCGATTTCCGGTGCAAAAGGCCAAGTACAAACTAAGGCTAGGACTAAGGAGTGTTCTAGGAAACGGTTTTAGTGCAGCATCTTTCGCAAGGTCGCATACTCGTATAGTTATATAGCTTGATAAGCATGCCCAAGCTGAATCGGACTCTGCAGCTGATAAGTGATTTCGATATATTATTTTTAGTTTCTGATTCTTGCTCTGGACTTGCATCGGAATGAATTCTGATTCTATATACAGTCTGCAAGAGCTTGTCGCGTTTTGGACAAACCCTTTTCGTTTCGAATCGTGTTGAAACTCAACTATTTACGAAAAATAGATGCAAAGATACGCATTTCTTTCAAGTTTGATTAATTGAATCATTGCTAATTACGGAGGGCTGCTTGGAATTGGTTGTTTTCGACTTGGCCACTTGGAGGCGAAAGGAGTACAAGAATTGGGATTTGTATTCATTTTACCTCCGATCATTGGCCTATATTTGATTATGTTTCGCTTGTTTTTATTTTTGTTCTTGGTTTTTGGTTTTGGTTCGGTTTTTTTTGTTTTGTTCAGGATTTAGTTTGAAACATTTGGCACGTACCTTAAAATATTTTCCAGCAAAAAGCTGTACACCCATTATGGCAAAAATTAGCCAAAATATTAGACACACCAATAGCACATTGAAGATGGACGGTATAGCTTGTACCAGCGCATTAACGACGACCTGAATTTGATTTGGTTTGGTTTGGTTTTTTTTGTAGTTTTGGATGGTTTCAGATTGATCGATAACCGATTACCGATCGGATCGATTCGGTCGTCGTTGGCAACGTCGATGATGATTGGGAGTTGAGTTATCGATGGATTGGTAGTTGTAGAAGTTGTTGGGATTCATGGGTGTATGGGTGATACGAGGCGAGGCAAGGCGAGGCGAGGGTGTCGGTGGAGAGGGGATAGAATATAATACAATAAATGCAGAGAGTTATTTAGTCAGTTAGGAATATATATATATATAGTATTTATATTTATATCGGTATATACTTGGGCGGGGGTTAGTATTCGACTTATACATATAGATGTGATGTACAGATGTGTGAGTGTGGGTACTGTGCGTGTGTATGGTACTGTGTGGTGAGTGCTGGATGGATAGCGTTGACTTATTCATATATATTCATATTCATATTCATATTCATATTCATATTTATATCAATTGGGAGTTATGGCTGCGCTTTATGGGTTAGATGAGGGCGAGTGCGTGTGTGCAATGGAGTTTCTCTACGGTGTTGACTAACACTAGCGCAGGCAGCGTGCGTTGCAGTTCACTTTACAACACTACATCTACATAATGGATAACGGTTAACAGCATAGCACAGCATCGATCAAAAGAGAGCGAGAGAGAGAGAGAGAAAGCAAGCAAATCTCGGAATATTTAGAGCATATTAGAAATGTAGCTAAAAGTTAACTTAAACTAGGGACTAAGTACGTGACTCCAGATGAGATGTAGAGATCTAGATGAGATGAGATATATCTAGCTCTAGATCCGGTCGTACATCGGGCGGCTTCTACAGTGCTGGGCAGGCATTAGGACTCGACCTACCGAGGTCGATTTAAGCTGGTTAAGCGAACTTCTTAGTTGGTTACTAAATTTTGTTTGTAGTCTAAGAGCGAAATATGTGGATAGTAGGACAAACAGAGAGAGAGGCAGAGAGAGAGAGCGAGCGAGCGAGCGAGCGAGAGCGAAAAAGAGAGAGAGAGAGCGAGCGAGCAAGACGCAACTTGTGTGTGTGGGAGAGAGAAGGCAAGGCAAAACGGTTGTCTAATTATGAGTAACGATACGGATAATTGATAATTATAAGAGTAACGATTAACAATAGCTAAAATTAACTCTAGTACTTGGAGAGTGTGTTCGTGTTCGGCTGATCGATGAGAGAGACAGATTTGAGTAAGTATAGTAAGTAAAGTAAGTAGTTGGGTAAAGTAAGTATCATCTAATCAGTCAATCAATTACGGATTACGGATTACGCATTACGGTTTATGGTTTACAGTTTATGGTTTACAGTTTATGGTTTACAGTTTACGGATGCAAGAAATCAAATCAGCTCCTGCTTTTAAACAGATAATCCAAATAGTTGGCTGCAAGTCTACGTTTCTACAATTCGGATCGGTACTTTTAAATCGGTTGCTGTTAATTTTATGAATGGCTAAATGTATACGAGCACGAGTACGAGTACGGGAGTTGCCAGTATTAAGTATTAAGTATTAAGTCGGTGATGAGATAGGGCGCTGTTAGCTGGTTTGATATACGATTTGCGATATGCTGATACTGATACTGATACTGATACTGATACAGATACTGTTATTGATACTGATACTGGTACTGATACTGATTGATGAAGTTGTTTGTTTGTTTGTTGGTATATTCGGTTGTGGTATTTTGATTTTGAGTTGAGTTGAGTTGAGTTGAGTTGATTTGGTATTGGTTTTGATTTGATTTGATTTGGTATTGGGTTGTTACGAGTATGTATGGAAAGTACGTACCCTCATGCCCTGCATACGGGACATGGCACGTAGTGGTCTCAGTGCTCTTAACGTTCGCATAGTCTTGAAGGCTTGAATACCACCAGCTCCAACAAGTGAAGCAACGAAGTTGATAAGCGATACCTAGTTTCGATATAGTTCGAATAGTGCCAAGTTTAACATATAAGGTTGCATACAGAGATTCTTTGTAAATAAAGCAAATTAGTGTTTCTTTCTTTTCGGTGTTTGATATTTGTAGTTTGGTTTTTTTGGTTTTCAAGTTTTTAAGGTTTTAAGTTTGGAGTTTAGAGTTTCAAGTTCTGTCTGTCTGTCTAACTGAAAAAAGCTTTAGGGAGTTGTTTCATGGGCGCCGTTTTGTTGCTCGACAAAAAAGGGGGGCGTTGCAAGGGGGGGGGGCCCTATGGGTTCGTCGAACTTACTTGCATATCATTACTGTTACCACTGTTACGCTGTTCTGACTTAGACGGAGGGGGGTTCTTAAACGATAGCCTATGGTACGATAGTTGATACATTATATAGTTTGTACGAGTAGAGTATATATAGATAGATATATATATAGATATATATGTAGGTCTTCTGGCAAATACATAGGTGGTTACACTTATAGACGTAGACACATACACACAAAACAAGTTAACACATATGCAGATACGTATACGTATATAAATTACGGAGGCAACACTTGGACGGGGTTCGATTCAATAGGATCAGTGTGTATTGGAAGTAGTTTCAGTTCAATTTCAATCCAAGGCTAGTGATACGAGTACTGCTTGGGGGATTGGAGAGATAAGAACAAGAGAGACTGAGTTCTGAGAGTAGGGTCCTGTCGATACACGAGTTAAAGGACGAAACACAGATGACTGGGGGATAGGGCTAGCTCTGTCTAAGACGATAGTGTTCCTACCACGATAGTTCGCACCACCAGCCGCACCTCACTTCACAATGGACGAATTCGGCATGCATACGCCTGGGACACTTGGACTTGGACAGCGAGATGATCCAGAGAGAGAGAGCTCTTCTAATATTTACACACACACAATAGGTTTAAAAGGACGGTAGGGATCGGGGGCTCGGGCGTATGCATGGACCTCCATGGGTCCATTGTGCTGTCGTGCGACCTCATCACTAGGTTCTCATTGAAAATGGCTTTCGGCTTTTGGTTTTCCTGTCTTGATCTGTCTCTATGTTGACACATTTTTGCTCAAACTTTGCTGCCGGACTCGATTGGGTGGTCATTTCATATGGATCATGGATCATGGATCCCTTGGAACTTGGAACTTGGATGCCCAGTTAAGTTAAGTGTTATAGCCCAGACCAAGCGACATCAGTTGGTGTGAAACGAGACGAGACGAGACGCGACTGGAGCGTCGGTTGTTTTAAGTAAAACACTGCCACCACTGCGTATGAGCGATTTAGTCGAATGCTCGACATCTGATCTGGTTGTTCTGATTGTACTGATTGTGGTCGAGAATATACAGTATATATACATATACGAGTAAACGATATCAATTCTATACACTAACGACTCAGCGTCGCGAAGATATTGCTTTATATATTTTATATATTGTTTGTACAATGCAGTGCAGTGGGGGCCCCTTTTTGCGAAGATCGCTTGCATCGAGATATTATTGGGATATACATGTATAGTATGTACATAAACCTATACAGGGGGGAGGGGGGGGCTAGAACTTGTGGTGCCGCTAAAAATTGAGGGCGAGTGGCGAGGGGATAGGGGTTCCGATTCCGGTTCTGGTTCATATTCATATTAGTGGTGTTCATGAGGACTTTGTGGCTTTGGAGAGATGGGGGGGATCTAGGACTAAATCAGTCTAAGACAACCAAAATTATCTAGGTACAGGGTACTGGGTACAAGGGTACAAGGGTACAAGGGTACAGGGCTTGGGGTTGGTATCTCTAGCTATGGCTAAGCTATGGCTAGTTGTTGAACCAAACTACTTATACACATGTTTTGATACGCTGTTATACGCTGTTCTTCGTATGACAGTTGATTTGGCTGACCGAAGACGGTGTTGCATATATAATTCTTAGCTCTAGATTTGAAGATACGTACGGCTATTATGTATATATTACAACTATGTATATGACTAACCTAGATTTCAATCAACGATCCTAAGTTACTTGAATATACGAGAATATTTAGCGTACAACGAAGCCGAAGCACGCGACAGCAGCAATGGAATGCAATGCCTACGAAGCATCGCTCAACTTTTCTTCTTTTTTCGATAGTATTATTTGTATGTATATTACGGGGTAGATAGGGACACTGATACGGATACTGATATACTGATATACTGATACTGTTATATATATTTAATATGTTAGGTAGATGGGGACATACATACATATGTGGAGGTAAATACATCAACATTAACAGGCAGCAGAGAATGTACAGAATTGGCCGGTATAACAGTTAGCATGGCGCTGCCCTGGGCGCAGTGTGAGCGATTCGGCTTGGACGGATAGTAGCGTATAACACATACACACACGCACACACACCACGTACATACAATTTAAGATACACACGCACATCAATGGCTTAAATATCAATAATATGGATATGTTATGTATGTGTATAACAGTTCTTACGGCGGCAAAACATAAAATTGTTAATTAATAGTTATGTAGTTTATACATACACACTCTGCAGGAGGAGGTTGAATGTGTGGTGTGTGTGTGTGTATAACAGTTTAATGGGAAAAGGGGAAGGGCTAAGCGTTTCGATAAACGGAGAGTGCGGTTTCGGTTGATTTGTCCAGGGCTTTTATAATGGGTAATAGCCGGTATAACATTTGTATAACAGTTGGTATAAAGGTTTATCTTTGTATAACAGTTTTGGATAGCTTTGAAGATCGAAGAGCACAACAAGCAATATTATAAACCGCAGAAGGGAACTTAGTTTTGGGTGAGGCAACGACATTAAACGGATATTATCATAGTTTTTGTTTTCAAATAGCATTATTTGTATGGTTACTTGGCACACACACTGGCACAATGGCACACTGGCGTCCTCGCACACTCACGCACACATACACAACAGTTAATGCGAATGAGAGAAAGTTACACAGAGAGAAACACATAGTTAGAAGTTAGATCGAGAAGAGATAGAGAGGCACACAGATACAGAGAGACACAGAGAGAGACAGAGAGTCAGAGAGAGAGAGAGGATGAGGTGGACGCTACTTACTTTCATGCCCTCCCAGCGCGAAACGGCCCGCAGAGGGCGCAGGGCGCGCAGCGTTCGCATCGAGCGGAAGGCGGGCACGTCGTCCGCCCCGGACCAGACCGCGGCCAAATTAATTAGCGACAGCTAGACGGTTTTAGGTCAGAGTTCAGAGAGGCGGTTTAGAGGCGGTAACTCAAAACGAAACTCAAAGTTGGGAGGTAAGCTACAAACGACTAACAGACTAAGAGACTATGAGAGGGGGGATCTCTAGGGTAACTTATCGTTCTAAGCTATCGTGAATAACTAAGCTAGGTTTTGTCGTATCCTATGATATTACGGGTTACTGGGTTACTGGATAACTAGTCAGGGGCTAGAGGTTACTGATATCATACAACGGGGCTCAATGTACAGTTCAGACAGCTGATTTCGAGAACTGTTATACTGACCTAGGCAGCATACAGTGGGGACAAGGCAAAACTGAAACTTAAAACGTCTTCGTGTCCTGCAATACGGTCCTGGGTCTGGGTCAGTTGTGGATTTGGTTTATGGTTATATAGTTACTGGTTATTTGTCGGATTAAGATTTGAGTTCAAGTTCGTTCGGCAAACACAAAAGAGAGAGAGAGATGTCCGAAAGCAGAGTGGGGAGCGATCTACTTGGGTAACCGATGGACTTACCATGACAATCACGAAATCGAGCCAACACCACGCGTTGGTGAAGTACACTTTGAAGCCGAGAGCCAACCACTTGATTAACATTTCCAAGAAGAATATAACCGTAAATATTCTGTCCATATAGTATAAAATATCCTGCAGTATGGGTCTTTGTGGCAGATGTACATCTTCTAATGCCTGTTCCGTGGTCGCAGCAGGATCGCAGGATCGTCGTAAAGTTGTGTCGAGTTTTCATAGAAGAAACACAGGGACATGTACATTGGCGTTATAGAGTGGAGAGGAGAGTATGAGGTTACATTAGACGAGTACGAGTACGAGTACGAGTATAACAATTATCTAGAAGCAGTATAAGAAGCTATATAACATTAATGGGTATTAGAATGGTTCAGTGCCAGTGAAAGCTCTCTGTACAACAGGCGGCTTTCTGAGGCATATATTGTATTTTACTTTTTACTTTTCTGATCTTCTTCTTGGGCGGACAAATCAAAGTCAAACGCAATTAAAGAAAAATTTTCAAAGAAATTGAAGACAAAATTCTTGAAATGATACGCACAAAGCGTCTACATCTATAGTTCTATAAACGATCTAGGGCTAACTTTAAACTTTCAACTTTCAACTCTAAAACAGAAGCCAGCGAGCTTAAGCGAAGACACAAGCCGTTTGACTGGAATGTGCCTGGGCATAAGACGCCGGCTTTTCTAGGCTATAAACCTCTCTCGAAAGGCTGGAATAATACGTAATTTTGATGTTGGGAAAGTTACGGCCGATGACAAGTCTTGACTGGGCAAGTCTGGCCATCGACTGAAGGTCTGAAAAAAAAAACTCTAATCCAATCCTGATAAAGGCTACGCTAAACTATGCTAAGCTGAGTAGAGTTCGAACTTAAAAATCGGTTGGCTGGGTTTTGGGTTAAATGAAGCAATCAACTTTGGTAAAGTTTAAGCATTGATTAATTTGATAAACTACATATTTGAATGTCAATTGGTTCTGGTTTTTTAGTTTTTTCGAATTCGTGATCTGTTGCAAGCTACGATTTGCGTTTTTAGCATAATGTTAAAAAAACAAATGACGGAAATTTGCAACAATCTAATAAACAACAAATGGCAAACAATTGTCTCTTGAGTTAGTTAATTTTGTTTGGTTTCGTTTCGGTTTTAATTTGTAATTGAATTTTGTAGTTTTTGTAGTTTTTGTAGTTGACTTACCAAAGCTAAGCTACTCATTAAAATCATAGTGATAACAGCTGTTTCAAAATATTTATTTTCAATTAATTGAAAAGTTTTCAGTCGTAAATTGCCCCATCCTTGCCAGAACGGCGAGTCTTCGTCACCGGCTAAGATCGGAAATTTCTTATAGTACGAATCGGGGCAGCAATCAGCTGGATATTCATCGAGTATATCCTCGTCGTGTGCATGTATGATGATGTCGCCGTCCAGGGGGCCCTCCTCGCATTCGCCCTCCTCGTCCAGCTCCTCGTCGAGACCTAAATCCTCCTTGCTGGCGTCCCGCTTCTCCTCGCCCTCCATCGTCTCGGCGCTGCCCTTGTGGCTCTCGTCCTTGAATGGTCGATTCTTATGGCTACCATATGAGTTAATGCTGGCAGTGTCGTCGTCCTGTAAGGACAAACCTCTATGGTTTAGCTCGTGTTCCAGTCTATTGTCTTGGTGGTTAATTGAGTTGCCAATCATCTGTATAGTTATAGTTATAGTTATACATATATATATTTATATATATCGGTATATATTTTTTTTGTATTTTTGTATTTAGCGATTTCAGTTCATGTGTTTTTGAGTTGTTTTTAGGTTTTGTTTTTGGTTTTTTTTTTCAGTTGGGTTCAGAGTTCAGTTGGATTGGTTGGTTGGTTGGTTGGTTGGTTGGTTGAGTTTTGATCATTTTTGTTTCGGTATTTTGGTTTGATTGATTGGGTGGTGGAATACACACACATAACAGTACACATATAGAGACAGTTATATGTAATATAAGAAAAAAAGTGGCAATTTAATGAACGGAAAAGAGAAACGAACGAAAAAGGTAAATCAATCTCTTGTCGTCACGAAAGTATTTCTCTATATAATAACAAAGTATTTTTTCGGGTAAAAGGATCAGGAGGATAAGGAGTAGTAGTAGCGGTTTGTAGTATAGTTTTGTAATACATAGGGATCGGGTCGGGGGTTTGTATATCGGGTCTGGGTATCAAATCACAAAATCAATACATACAGTATCAGGTATCGGGAATCTGGGTTCGAGAGAGAAAGCGGTACTTCCCCGCCCGGAATTCAGCCCAGATTCCCCCAATTTCTTTGCACTGGAATCGAGTGTATTTACCGTTGCGTTATTAAGATATTTGGATTTCTTCGGCTTGTTGTTCTTCATGTCGCCGTGTATCGTGAACTCCATGCCATCCCCGATGGCCACCTCCAGCTGCGTCTGCTCCTTGATTCCCTTCTTGATCAGGCCGTCGGCGAGGATCTCGTCGTGGCCCAGCTCCAGTTCGTTGTCACCATGCTCTGCAGATATACAACGACAAACGCCTTTGCCTTTCGTATCCCACATTTTTTTTCGATCGTAATGTTTATAGATAGTGTTTACATAATTGGTTCGATATATACATATGTAACGTAACAGAGGTATGGCATATATACGAGTTGATATATATATATTTGAGTTGATTCGAGTTTTACGGATGGGCAATGACGATTGTTGATCGGTTATCGATTGATCGGGAAATCATAAAGCGAAACGAATTCATAATTCATACAAGCAGTTGCCGTTCGCATTAAAGTTGTTGTTGTTGTTGTTGGTTGTTGGTCGATCGGTTTGATTTCGATTGATTTCGATTTGATATAGATATCGATTTGAGTTTGGGATGAGTCGAGATTCGATTTCGATTTCGTTGTTCGGTACACGTCGGCCAATGCAATGCAATTCGATTTTTGATTTTTGGGTTTTGAATTTTTGTAATTGAATTTTTTTGTTTCGTAATCATGACAAGCCATAATAAATGAAAAGAATGTAGATAGATATTACGGTTAATTCTCAGTATTGGGATCAAGTCATTAAATCGATAGGTACACACAGAAAAGGAACACAAAAGAACACACTTAATCAGCGTCTCCGCGGTTCGTGTCAAAGGTTCAATGAATCATGTTTCGTGTGTCTTGTGGAGGGTGTGGGGGGAGAAACGCTGACAACACAACAGCGAACAACACAAATCGCAAAATGATCAATGGAACTCAATAAACTAGTGAAAATAACGTAACTAAGGCGTTTCCACTAGTCAGCAACTGAAGGGTACTGTGGCCACTACTTCAGCATCGGCATCAGTGACATTGCGGTCGAGGTGGAGACACTCTGCTTGTCAAGCAGTGCAAGTAGAGGTGAAGACACTCTGCTTGTCAAGCAGTGAAAGCAGTGCGACTCCACTTTAACAGCCACGTCACTGAAGCCGATTAACGAATGTATGTTTATCGATTAATAATAAGCTTGTGATGGTGGGGTCCAGCCAGGATCTCTGGTAAAACGAGCCGTTTCCACTGCTCGCTTTACGGGATCGCGGCCAGCGGAACTAGACGGATGATTTGATAATTCGATAATTCGATACGATGATACAATGATTCAAGTTACTAAGGTTAACACAAAAGTCCATACATATTACTAATACACAGACAGTAAATCGAACAAAAGATAAGTTGGAGAACGGTAGTAAGAAAAGTTCATAACACTATGAAGGATCAAATCCACTGTTTTACTTTCAATTTATATAATTTCATATTACAATGGGAGTCTAATACTGTTTTCGCATATTATTATATATTTATTTTAGCTTCGTTTCGTTTTAGGTAAATGACAGCTAGCCACATGTATTATAATTTAATTTTGCCATTATTGGGAATTTCTATTGATTTTCTGTCATTTTTTGCGACTTTCGGCCAATCGATCTCCGCTGCTAAAGGGCTAGCGAGGACTATTTCGAAAATGCAAATGTACAAGGATGTGGGCATGTTGTTGTTGTGGTGGTGGTGAAACCAAAACCAAAACCATTAACCTAAAATTGAAATAAAGAAGAAATGGGCTTAAAAAAGGCTAACTAACTTTAAGCTAGATTCAAAGAACTCAACCAAAGTCATATAATATTTCGATTGCTAGCTATATCGAATCGACGAGGAGTTCAAGCTAGATAGTTTATAAAATGTTGAGAAACTTTAATAATATCTAAGGAAAATACGTATATTAGTATTACAACAGTTTGGTTTTTTGTTTGTTTTTTTTTTTTTTTTTTTTTGATACTTTTACTTGTTTCGATTCAGCTAAAAATACAGACTAGCTAAGTAATGCTAAAGATTATGACGGTTACGGTTACGGTTACGGTTACGGTTACGATTTGTTTTAGTTGCTTGTTGGGTATGATGTGATCGGAAATGGCACGGCGCAGTCCTCTCGGCGCCGCAGTGGTCAAAGGTCGGTGGTTCGGAGGATCGAAGGATCAAAGGATCAGTAGTAGTAGTAGTAGTAGTAGTAGTGACCGGTTGAAGAACAACAACACTTCAGAGGTTGAAATCGAACGGGAACCGATACGAACAAAATGGCATAAAAACTAGCAATCGACATGAGCACCCAGATGAGACTTTTGGCTTTACAGATACATGTTCAGGTGGTATATGGCTGTTATGGCTGAGGTTGAGGTTAGGGTCGAGGTCGAGGTCTAGGCCTAGGGTTGGAAGGTTGGAGTACTTGAGGGATACTTGAAACTAACTAAAGAGAATTCTCAAAAGGGGTCGGCTAAGAACGAATTTGTAGTTTTGGATTGGTTTGTTTTTTGTTTGTTTTTGTTTTGCGAATTGGGTTCGATTTTGGTTTTGTAGTTTTTTGTTTTTTGTTTTTGTTTTTGTTTTGTTTTGGTTTTCGATACTGATTGGTTTTTGGTTGGTTTTTTTTTCGATCGATTACTGGCCAATAGTGAGTTTGAAGTTAACGTTAAACGGTATACGCAATTATATCGTTGGCAATATACGAGTATTACGAGTATCATATAATTAAAAGTAGTTTAGTAATTGTGGAAAACAAGTGGATAAAAACCTTCGCTCCAAATCCAACTGATCTGGTTGGTCCTCTCACCTGATGGTTGATCACTTATTTGATTTGTCAATTTGTTACGTATTAACTTGAAACAATCAGCAATATTACGCTTAACCCAACTTTTGAATCGGCCAATTCGATTGAAGGCCTCGGCTATTTTGTTCGTATCATTATCGGCAGTCGGCGCTGATAAGCTAGATGAGCCAAAATTGGACAAAAGCAAGGCTAAGAAAAGGTTAAGTACCTGTAACGACAAAGTCCGTTAGTTGTGTTATTTCTCCCATGCTTAACGATGATGAACCCGTTTATCGATCGTTTATCGTTGATCGCCTATCGTTGATCGTTTATCGTACTCACCACAAGATTGCCGATGACAACGGTGGCCAAGAAAAAGGGAATGCACGAGACATCGCCCACGTACATGCAGTCCCACATGGACTCGATCCACTCGCCGCAGAGCACCCGGAACACGATCATGAAGCTGTGCATAAAGTCGGTGAAGTTCCAGCGCGGCAGATCGCCATCCGGGAAGCGATCCTTGTGATCTGCGAATGGGGATGGTAGATGCTGTGTTAGTCCCTCTTCGAGGGCTCATCACTTGGGTGTTTTTTTGGTATTAAGGATTATTTGGTATTATTTGGTATTTTCTATTTGCGTTGGTATCAAGCCACATACAGAAAGCGTGTGCAAAAAGTGTTCAGCTCACAAAAAACGGCATGTGCCAAAAATAAAAATAAAAAAACGGAAAGTATCGCACGCCTTAGGTTGATTTCTCAGGCTAGAGCTACGAAAGGGTGTAGCTAGTTGGACTTGCGTTGGCATGTACATAATTAAGGAGAAAAAAAGAGTCAAAGAGTCGAGCTAGAAGAAAAGATGGTTGCTGCCGGTACTTACGGAGGACACGGGCACTTCGGACTCGAACACACTGAACGTCAAACCATAAGGATAACAGAACTCAACTCAGGCTCCAAGAGGATCAAGAAACATATCGGACGGATGGGTTAAGCAGAGCTCAAGACTAAGAAATCATAAGTAGCTGGGTAACAGGATGTCTCTTCTCACGGGGAATAAATCCCTTAAAATGCTGGTGAAATTGAGCTTAGCTCAAACAGACAGGGTGACATATAAATGGGGAATCCCCCACAAATGCGATTATTGTGAAACAGAAAAGGCGGTACAACACACATTGGAACAACATATAGTAATCAGAGATGCGATTGAGCTGGCACTTACCATGATAGTTCTTTCCAAACAGTTGCATTCCCATCACCGCAAAGATGAAGATGATAATGCAAAGTACAAATGTCAGATTACCCAAAGCGCCCATGGTGCGTCCCATAATCGAAATGAGTAAATTAAGTGTTGGCCAAGATTTGGCCAATTTGAATACACGCAGCTGCAGGTTGCGAATTCGGTTCGTTTTGATTCATTTTGATTCGTTTTGATTAATGATGTTTGGGGGTTCATTCACAGTTCAATTGGCAATTGGTGGTGGTTAATCGATCGTGTTGTTGCGATTCGATTTGATTCGGTTTGGTTTGATTTGAAAGCCGGGCAAAGCATTAGGAAAATATAGTGGAAAAAAGTCGTATATAGGTTATGTAGCATTATTTCCAAAAAACAATCGAGTAAACATTAATTTAAGGTCGACGATCTCCGATGAATCGTGCATTCCTGTGCACGATCAAACCCCACATACATTAACTCTATATATTATATACAGGCTAGCTCTATGTCTAGCTTCTGGGTCTCATAAACGTGGCATTCGCTTAAAATGCGGCAAGGTTCTCACTAGAATCTAGATTAGGTTAGAAAAAAGAAATGAGAATAGCAGACATTGTCCGGGCAAGATTTTCCGCTATAATTTTTGATCGGCAGCAAAGCAGAATCTTAAAAACCAAAGTCGGTGGTTAACTAAATCAAAAACCGTGCCCAAAGCGTGGCCATCATCTAAACGAGTTCTGGGATTGGTCTTACTTAGGTGTATGGCTAAGAAATATATATTTATATATCTTAAATATATAGAGAAGGAGCGTATGGATTCAAAAACATGTAAGTTTAAAAAGTTGAAGGCAAAAAGTTTGGAAAATGTTGCACTAAGAAAATTGGTTCATTGCACGCTAAAACTTTGCTTTGAATTTGATGGGATGGAACCTAGGAACTGGGAGCTGGAAACTGGGATATGGAAACTGGAAGGGACTCTTGGTTGGTTTGGTTTGGTGTCTCCTAAAGTACCTGTGTAGTTCTTGCCAAACAGCTGCATGCCCATAACCGCGAATATGAAGATTATAATGCACAGGACGAAGGTCAGATTGCCCAGGGCGCCGACAGTGCGGCCCATAATCGATATGAGCAAGTTCAGCGTGGGCCAGGACTTGGCCAGCTTGAAAACACGCAGCTGCAAATTGGCAGGGGAAAGGAAAGGGGGTTTTAACGGTTAACGGCTTAACACGATCGATATCGAACTATACTGGAACGCGCGAGGATCACACTGCTGAAGGGTTAGAGATTAGAGATTCGCCAGATCTTAGGACTAACTTAGATTGATATGGACTAGGCTAGGTGGAGATCGGGACCCGGACGGAGGCTTACCAAGCGAAACGAACGCAAGACGGACAGGCCCTGGACTCCCTCGAGACCCAGCTCCAGGAGCGAGAGGGCCACAATGATGAAGTCGAAGATGTTCCAGCCCTCCTGGAAGTAGTACTTGGGGCTCATGGCCATCAGCTTCATGGTGGCCTCGATGGCGAAGGTGGCCGTGAAGAACTGCAAGTAAAGGTGGTTACAAAGATGCATCACATAGATATCCAGAAGAATACTCACGTAGTTGCCACTCTTGAGCACCCGCTCCATCTCCTTGTTCATGTCGTGGTGATCCATTGCCATGAACATCGTGTTGACCACAATGCACAGCGTGATGAAGAGCTCGACGAAGGGATCGAAGACGATGAGCGATACCCACTCCTGAAATTTCAACCAAACCCAGCAACAGTCCCACACACAAAACACATCGATGCCTTTGAGGATCACTTCGAGTGCCTTGTCCTTGAACGTCGGCCCGTCCTCGTCATCGTCCTCTGTTGGGAAATAGTAAACGGAGACTGAACCATACAAAAATTTGTTATTAGTGGTGATTTGACCAACTTTGACTCAGCCAGATTGCTTTTACTTTAGATTCGGTTTCATTTTCTTTTTCATTTTCTTTTGCTTTTCTGTTTTGCTGTTTTTTTGTTTGGTTTTTTTTTTTATTTGTTGAAGCTTCATTGCATTGGATATTATTCGTTAAGCAAACGGTTGAAAGTTTGTGTCTTGTGTGAGAGAGAGGCTTTGCTTGGAGTTACTGTTACTGATTTAGAAATCTTGCTTTGCACATATTACGAAAATGAACGAAAATGTACTAAGTTTACAGGATTGCAAATTCAAATTCAAATTCAATTAAAGTTCAAAGGTACGACTAGAATCTCTGGCGGCGATATCCTGGCAGGGGTATTTGAAACCCCTCTCCCTACACCCAAAAAAAATCGTCATAGAAACTATACTATTGTTACATAAATTCTAAACTCTTGAGTATTAAAAATGTCTTAATAAGATGCCTATTAATTTGATACTACGAAAGTATACATTTAATACTCATCTGCACCAAGACTTCAGAATAATCACTAACGCGACAAACAGAAAAGCACTAAATTCCAGCTAACGCGATATGTTATCGAATTTTCGATGTAGGTTAGTATCAAAATAATACTCGAAAATACACAATTGAAACTTTGGAGTGTACAAATTATACTTTGTAGTATATATTTGATATTTTGAAGTATAAAATTTATACTAAACCCGTTATACTACTTGAGTATACTTTTAAGACAACGCGTAGAAAGGTTAAACTCTTGTTTTTTTTTTTTTGGGTGTAGGATATCGAATCCCTTCGGTTGCCGAAGCATCCCCAGCCAGTTCGATGTACTAAAAGCCGATCGAAAGTCTATATATGCGACTAATGCTGATGTCTAACTACTCGGAAACTTTGGCTACTCGACATTCGGACGAGTTTTCGATAAATTCTATATAGTTTAATACAATATTCCAATACAATCGTGGCTCTGCGCTTCAATTAACAGTTGTAAATATATGGTTTATATATCTTAGGGTCATGGAAATCATTAGGTAAACGGTGAATGTGGTTCGACTAAATAATGCTCTATGTTTACTACAAACACACTAGAATTTCGATTCAATTCAAGATTTATATGTTTAAATACGAGTATTCAAGTCAAAATCCAAAATAACTACGAAGTACGAATAAAAGGAAATCATCTAAGTAGTTTTTATCTAAAATATATAGTTTGCAAATACGGTTATACAGGCATCTAGGGTTAACGGCATGCATTAAACAAATATTCAAAGTAACGGAAAAGTAACGAAGGCACTACATATAGCATTGGAAAACCAACATAGGAAGAAAATCGAATTTCGCGCTTTTATTGTCAATCTTGGAAACTTTGCTCTTCGAGCCTCTCTGGGAAGCAGCGTCTTGTGACGTCACAGCTGGTCAGCAGAGAGAGAGAGAGCGGGAGTGGATGCCAACTTGCGTCACCTCTCCTCACCTCTGCTGCTGCTGCTGTGTGTGTGTGTGTGTGTGTGGGGGCGTCAGCAGCGTGCGAATGCGAAAGCTTTGGGGGGGGCGGGCGAGAGAGTGAGGCTGTGAGAGAGCGCAGCGCTGTGCTCCCTCGCTCTCAGGCTGCACGTGTGTGTTTGTGTAAGCAGTTCTAACTATATCATACTGGTATATGTATAAGAGTGTGAGTGTGTGTTTTTGCCTTGCGCTTTGCTGCACTGTTATTGTTGTGTTCTTTGTGTTCTTTTCTTTTAACATTTGTTGTACAGTTTTTGTTTTTATTTGTTTTTGTTGTCTTTTTTTTGCTTGTTCGCTTTCTTCTGTTAGCATCAACGGCATTAAATAAAATGGACGAGTCAAAGAAGTCATTCATTGGAGTATTTATATATATATAACGGTAGATATATATGCATAAGTATATATATAAAATATGTTTGCTTGGCTTCGTTTCGGGTTTTCAGCTCTTTTTTTTTTGTCGCAAAGAAGGAATGGAATTAAAAATGAGAATCAAAAATATTTATATATATATATATGTATGTATACACACGAGTAGAGAGTATGCAGAACACAAAGGAGAATGCAATGGGTAAAAACAAGGGAAAACTGAAAGCCACGCGGGTCTTTATCAATTATCAAATATATCCAACTATCAATCGGAGGATGCACGGGATGCAGGCCGCATGCGAGAGCTCTAGTCCAGCCATCAATCAATCAATCAATCGATCCGTCAGTTCAGCGGGCCGTCGAGGAGGAGCCGTCGTTCGTGGAAATGGGGGGGGGGGAGCGGAGCATCAGAAATGCATGCGAACCGGTAAGCCGATGAACCGATAAAATCAAAACAAGACCGCAATCAAAATGCAAAATGAAATGCATAAAAACATGAAGGGAAATCAAATTCAATTTTGGCCGAGACACTCCACTGTTCCACTGATTCCGAGGGAATCCGGATATGGAGATAATGATCTTAAGCTATGCTGTTTTTTTTTTTTTTTGTTAAGCCAAAAATGTAATATATTTAAAGGAAGGCGGCCCACGCTCGCCCAAAGGCGGACTCGAGTTTTGTTTATTTACATGATAACGGAACAGGTAACGGAAATTAAATCGAACAATGCACATGTAAGGGTTAACACAAAAGAGACGACGATCGATGGGATGCAAAAATGTACAAAATGAACGGAATGGTTATAATAATCGATAGTCAAAAGTTACAGTTATCGGCAAGCAAATATCGGAGCCACTTACCACCACGATCGCTGGCCCGACTGTGCCGACCAGCGGCCTGTTCAATAATGTCATTCAGGACCATCACGTCTGTAAGTAGAAACATGGTTTGTTATTTAAGTAGATAATATAGATTGTTATCCTTCTTCTTGATATTCTTCTTCTCTTCTTTTTAATTTCGTGAGACGACACGTTGGGCGCCACTTTTTGACATAGAACCCACGTTGGGCGCCAATCGTAATAAATCGAACATGAAAACCTTACCTTTCATGTCGACCACCGTTTGTGTCTGGACGGGCTCGATAAAAGGATTGTCATGATGTTTAATCTTGCCAGCTTCGTCCGTGCACTCCAGACCGATTTCCTGCAAAGATCGATGACCAAATTGGCCCTATAAGCAATCGACTTGCAATCGATATACGCATCAGGGAGTGGAGTGGGAGTGGGCTTACGTAGTCGCGATGCTCGACCTTGTGATTGGTGTCCAGGCAGGTGGTGCCGCCATTGGTGGCGCCCACTGATTGATTGCGTGTGTTGCGGTTGCGCAATTTGCTCTCCTTGGTCATTGTGCTGACGCCCATGACGGCCATGCCGCCGAGTAGATCGCCATGTGAGGTATACGATATTCGGGACTGATGCGAGGTGTAGGATGAGTGCCGAGAGCCTGTAGTTAGCCAGAGATTAGTTAGCAATCCGATTAGTTGCAATCAGATTAGGTTATCCTACCTAGATTGCCGTAGTAAACGGGGACTATAATGGCCCCATTCTCCTCGGACATCGGGGTAACGGCATTCGAGTCGTCGGCGTAGGGCAAGTGCTGCTGGGCGTCCTGATATGTTGACAGTACCAACGGCTTGCGATCGCTACCGGGTATACCAAAGCGGCCACGTCCGTTCCGTATCGTGTACTGGATACACAGGGTGGGAGGATATACGGTTAGTACTCGCTTCGGCCCACTGGCATCCACACACGCACACTCGCACACTCGCCCGCACACACACCCACTCGCGCACACACAGTTAAGCCATATGGTTATGTATTCAACATATATTTATAATATAATCGTAATAGTACAAAGTAGGTTTACAACAGAGAGCAGTAGTAGGAGTAGGTAGGTGGTTTCAGCCGAGAGTGGTGAGAGTAGTTATGACGCGGGGTATTCTCGGGCTTCTGGGGCCTTTTATCGAACAGAAAGTCCCGTTACCGATGGGATTGGAATGAGCAATAAAAGGTAAGAATGATAACTGAAGAGCAGAAGAAGAATTAAATTATATCAAGTATCTGAACGGATTTGGCTAAGTTAGAACCGGACCACGGACTGATTTTAGAAATGTAACTTATCATCACTGATATTTTCTAGTTTTTTGTGTTTTTTCGTATTTAAAGATATGATTAGACAAATACTTATAGACAACACAACGAAACCAATATAGGAACTAACCAAAAGGAAAACAAACTCAGGGTAAATTAGAAAGGAAAACAAATATAAGATGCACAGTGACAGTGATACGTGATGGTGAGTTGCGACTATGGCTGTGATAGTGGTGGCAGTGACAGTGACAGTGACCGTGACAGTGACCGTGACAGTGACCGTGAGATGGGTGAGAACCGGGGGGGAAGAGCGAGTAGCCCACTGCAGAGATCAAGCTAACCAGAGCCAGAGCCAGAGCCAGAAGAGTTCTGGGTCGAAGGTACAGAGGACAGGCACATAGAGACAGACACACTTACAACCGAGTACAGTAACAGTACAGAACAGTACAGTTAGTTAGACGACTATATATGTTTATAGATGGGTATGCACGATAGTATATATAACAGTATAGATATATATATATTGAATATGGAGTTACAGCGATACACAAAACAACAAAACAAGGCCAAACCGAATAAACAATTATCGAAGAGAGGAAAAGAAAACCATAAGACATGTAGACATGTAGTAATAGACGATTAGGTGAGAATGAATAATGGTTATGGTAATGCAAATGCGAATGCTTATCGATATGGATATAGTGCCACATGTATCTCTCAGATCTAAAGATGTTCGGGTTGTTATACAGATGCTATGCTAACTAGGGATGATCCAAAATGAATCTTTGGTGTTCGATGGCACTTCGTTCCGTTTCGAAAACTATGCAAGTTCTAAACGCTGTACGGTAGCAACTGCCTACAAGATACGGGTAATGGTACGGGTACGGGTACTTGACTATAACTATAAACTGTTATACTGTGAGCCTCGAACGATCGGGGTTCCACATGGATTTGATGACTGGCCGATGATGGAGTGTTTCTGATTTTAATCCTTAACGCAATTCCGTGTCAGTGTGGGTGTGACTGTGATCTGCGATCTGCGATCTGTGATCTGTGATCTCTGATTGTGTACATCTGTGTGCGGTGTCAGTGGGTGTGGCGTGTGTGTGTGTGTGTGTGTGTTGGGCGCTTACCTTGTGAGAACTACGTGATCCCCTGCGTATGTTAAACGGTGAACCAGGTAAGGATAAGGATGTCTAAGTTTTGTTTTTCGTTTCGTTTCATTTTCATTTTTCATTTGTTGTACAAACAAAGTATAAGTAGAAGAAGAAAAAGAAAAATGAATCAAATAAAATATATATATTCCTCGATTGCGGTTTTATTATCTATGGATAAATGTATATATATATATATATATTTTTCTTTTTTTTGGTTTTTACAATATCTTTTCTTTAGGTTTTGGTTTTGGTTTTTGTTATAAATTAAGTATTCGATTTTGCTGTCTACGGTTTTAAAGGAAAAATTATTACTTGGAGCATTTAATTGTATGAGTGTGAGAGAATGTGTGTGTGTGTGTGTACCATGTGTGTTCCTTATTGTTTTTTACATTTTGTATTTAGTGAGAGGTTGAGCTTGAGTTTTTTTTTAATTTGTGGTGTGATTTCATATCTACTTCAGCGTAGCGTTCGTTTAAAATGTTGATAAATTTAGCTAAATATTTAAGGGTCGGGTTTTTTTTTCGGGAGTATTGACTTAAAAAACTTAAGCGTTCTAGTCGGGGGTTATACGTATACGGTTCTTAGATCAGGGATTATCAAAACAACGAAAGAGATACAATATACGGTGGGAAGGGGGAAAACGAAAAGGTTCGAACAAACACTTAAATCGATTGGGAAACTTGGGTCCCACACTTCCTTTTCGGGTTTCGGGGGGAAAGCCGGCGCAGTAACGCAATAATCGTAACGAAAATAATCGATAAAACAGAATCAAGTGTTAATCGGTAAGTTCTACAGTTCAACTCTAGGCAAATCTCTTCCAAACTTCGTACGGATGCATTTCTAGTTTCAAATCACAAATCTACGGCGCTTTCGATCTCTGTGGGGGCGTGGCATTGCAGCTCGAATAATGGGGATATATAATATATCTACGCGCTATCGGTATCGGTATCGGTATGTCAATTCTGGACCCTAATCACACTTGTTCGGCGGGGTGTACGCATATATGTTGTTTGTCTGAGAGTTACTGAGTTTTGGAGAGAGAAAGTTAGAGAGAGAGAGTGTGTGTGGGAGAGAGAGATAGAGATAGAGAGAGAGAGAGGGAGAGAGCGAGAGCGAGAGCAACCTACCTGAGGCATTGGGGACTTTTTCGATCTACGATCAACGGTCAATCCCAAATAGTTTCTGCTCTCATCGAAAACTATCTGAGGCTGCCCAGAGCAAAATTTAAGGTCGGTTAAAACCAGCTAGCGAGCGAGCGAGAGCGAGACAGCGGATAGCGAGTTATCAATCAGTACATTGGTTATCGGTATATATCGTGTGTGAGTATGTTTTTTTATTTTTTTAGATATTTTCTTAGCTATTCAAGGCAGTTCGGTTAGCTGTGTCATCGGGTAGGAACTTGAACGGAAAGCGCCGCCTAACATCGGTTATTGGGCTTCGATATCTGTGTGTGTTATCGATTAACTATCGATTAGCTATCGCGAGAATCCTCCGAATGGGCGCGTGTTCTTGTGTGAATGTGCAGAAAAGCAAACGCTTGCCATATGCCAAAAAGTAGTATAGTGTGTGTCGTGAGAGAGATATTGTATCTAGAGAGAAAAAGAGCTAGCTGATTGGATTGGATCTGTGGTTATCGCTCGCCCGATAGGCCATGTGATCGGTTCGATTTGATTCGATTGGTTTCGATTTTCCATTTGATTCGATTTGGTGCTAGAGCAGCACGAGTTTTCTGCTTAGTTTTTTCTCTTCTATTTTTTCGAAATCGAATTCGCTTGTGGCGTGTGTTTTAACTGTTACAAACTTTTAGATGCTATAACGGTAAATGTAACGTTCGATCAATGCATGCAATGGTTAATGCAGCCACAGAAATGATCAAATCTCAAACTCTATCGCACAATATCAACATAATTCGAGCAACGAAATCGAAAACAAGAACATGAACTCAACTTTAACTCAAAATAAGGCCTGGCCTGGGGAAAACCGAAACCGAGAACCAAAATCATTAATAAGTGGTTTTTGTGTGGGCTCAAAGCGATTCTCCTACAGTTTTGATCGGTTGTTCGCTTTTCTTTTTTTGCTTGCAGAATGGCAGAATGCGGCAGAATGTTCAAAAGCCAATTGTCGAGGTAACCATATGGGATAAAAGTTGGAAATTTTCGATGTTACCTAAAGCATTCCGAGCAATGACCCAACCAAAATCGAAATCGAAACGAAAACGTTTGAAAACGGGAACGGAAATTACGAAATTACTGGGAAAGCAAGAACGAATCATGGAAAATCAAAAGCACTAGAGATCGGAAACTAGGCAAGAGGCTCCTGCGATACGAACTACTAGTCTATGGGATTCTCACGCACACACGGGCACACGCATGCACATAGCTAACGGAAACGGTAACGGAAACCGAAACGGAAATGGAAACGAAGAGGAAACAGAAACCGAAACGGAAAAGTAACTCAAAATAAGATTCAAAGGCAGTTAAGAGATAGAGATAGAGGTAAAGATCTAATACATACATACAGATGGCACGCACTAACACTATATCCAGATACGGGTATGAAAGGATCAATATCTAGTTGCATGATCATACTGGTAAGTTATATATAAGGCACATAAGGTACGAGATGTACGATTCAATCAAAACGGGGGGGGAGAGAGATCCAACAAAATGATCAAACTAATCATCGACGAGAAACGAGATACGAGATACGAAAAACGATACAAAATGATAGAGAGGCGATAATTGGAACTCAGGTTCGATAACAATGCAATGGCAATGTAACGATAACGGTAGCGGTAGCGGTAACGGTAGCTATAACTGTAACTGCGACTGTAGCTCTAACTGTAGCTGTAGCGGCGATAGCTCATCAGAATCAGAGCTATCGATCCGCGAGAGGCGGCTATCGGAGTGATCGATAATAGATCATGGAATAGATCGAAGAACGCAAACGCAACGGAGGCCAAAAGCAACTCAAGGCAACACATATATAAGAACAATAATCGATGGCAAGTCGGTAGAGTATGGCACATCTAGATAGGCCTAAGGACTTGGGTACAGTAGAGCCCAAAACGCAAAAGGCGAACCGAAACTATACAGAAAACGCCAAACTAACTCAGAAGGATCATATGGACAAACAAAAGGAAAAGGAAAACCGAATAGGAAAAGGAAACGGAAACTGAACGGAAACACTCGTCAAAAAATGGAACGGAAATCAAGAGAGACTGGAATGGAAAGGAAGGTAACAAAAAAAATGCTGCGCCTGCGCTCGGAATACTTACCGTGCTCACTTTACGAACTTTGGTAGCTTGGTGTGCTGTGGTAGGTGCTGGTTGTCTTTGTATAACGCTCACCGACTCCGACTCCACCTCGACGCTGCGTATGGACATCTTCTCCTTGTTGTTGTCGTCGTTGCCCTTCTCGCCGCCCACGAACAGCTCGTAGCTGATGCAGGAGTACGTTGGACTCTTGGCCATCTCCGGATGCAACGCGGCCTCCTCGGCGGCAGCCGCATCCGCTGCCGCCTGCGCCTGCGCATTGGCCCGCTCCTCCAACTTGGCCGCTTTGGCGGCGGCCGCCTCCTCCGCTTCCTACAACGAGCATGCGGGCGGATTAGCCATTATGTACAGTGCCAGAGACGGGCAATCTCTGATCGAGGATCGGATGAGGATGGGGATCGGTTGGGTTAGGGAATTAGACGTAGAGATATCAAACTACCATCGATAGTTTCGAGTTTTTTTCCCCAAACTATCGATACTATCGCAAAAGTACGGACCTATTTTATTATATCTAATAAAATACTCAAAAAAGTTCAGGGTATCCCTTAGTAATTTTAACAAGATTTTTAGATTCAAGATTTAATATACTAATAATTTAAAAATTAATAAAAATAGTCCGAAAAATGTTTCAGTTTTGGTATCTTGTGATTTATATTTTTATTTTTTAATTCGAATTGGTAACAAAATACTCAAAAAAAGTTCATGGTATCCCTTAGAAATTTGATAAAGATTTTTAGATTAAAGATTTAATATAGTAATAATTTAAAAATTAATAAAAAATAGTCAGACAAATTGTTCAGTTTTTTATTTTTTAATTCGAATTGCAAACAAATATAATAATGTGTGGGGACGATACTATTGCGATTCTTTTCAAACTACCGATTTGCACCATTGCTGAATACAAACCATCGATACTATCGATAGTGCCACCGGTAGTTTGACACCTCTAATTAGACGGGGGCTGGGAACGGGGCTCGGTACAATACGAAAAGCAAAACTACGCTACTTTGATCGTTCATACACAGATCAAGTCAAATCATACGATACAGTGCTGTGCTGGGTCTTGGGGTTAGGTTTCGGGGTGGCTTGGAGTTGGGGGGTTCGGGTTCAATAGATACATATTTATACAGATATACGTATAGATATAGATAGTAAGTATAGGTTGTGAGTAATTTGATTTCTTCTTTTGTTCTTTAATCGTTAATCGTTTTGTGACAGTGACTAGTGACAGGATCGAAACTAATGGTGCACTAAAATCATAAGTATATACGAGTATAGGTAAGAGTATATATAATATATATATTTTTTGGTATATAGACAGAGAGAAACAGAGATAGTACCTATCGGACGGACAGAACAGCACGACAGTTTGTACAATGAGAGGCAGAGAGTAACAGATAGACAGAGAGACAGAGAGACACATAGACAGAGAGAGAGAGAAGATACATAGTATAGGTATCGATAGGTTTCGATAGGATGTTGCGATAGACAGTTAGCTAAGCATACGATATTACGGGCATGAGCTAGAGACGGTTTACGGTTTACGGTATACGGTATACGATATACATACGAGATGTCGATTCATATATAGTACATTTTACAAAAGAAAAAAGCAAGTCTGTTGTGGTTGCAGTCGCTGTTTTTTGGTACGGATAGATATTCTCAACACTCGATCGAGATCCCGCTGCGATCGAAACTTGAGATTATCTACCACAGCTGGGTTGAGTGGTTCTGTTCTGGAGTTTGTTCGTGTTACGTCTCGTGTTAGTTTCTTTTGTCCCACTGTGCGGCACTGGCTGCTGCAGCTGAGTTAACAATCCACAGCTGCAGCAGCCAATGCGGATCGCACAGAGTCGCTGTTGCTGTTGCGGTTGCTGTTGCGGTTACGGTTGTCTGGGGGGCAACAGGTTGTCTGGGTGCCTACTTACACGTATCGCCTCCTCTTCGGCAGCCTCTTCTTCTTCGGCCTTCTTTTGCAATTCGTCATACGACATGGCAACAATGGCCAAAATCAAATTCACAAGATAGAATGAACCTAGGAAGATGATGACTATAAAGAACAGCATGTGCCACGGTCCGGCGGCGCGCAACACCAGCTGATAGAGGTCCTCCCAAAAGTCCTGCGTCATCAGCCTGAAGGCGGACAGGAAGGCCCAGCCGAACGAGTCGAAGCTGGTGTAGCCATAGTTCGGATTGGGTCCAAACCCCTGCAGGCACACATAGTCATCGTCGCATTGCCTAAGTCGGAGCGGTTTGAGGATAATAAAGAACGAAATATATTATAGTTTAGTTGTTAGTTCAGAGTAGAGATGTCAAACTACCGGTATTGCCACCATCGATAGTTTCGAGTTTTTTTTCGCAAACTATCGATACTATCGCAATAGTACCGACCTATTTAATTTTGTAAAAAAATAGGGGTGTTCATCGAATAAAATACTCAAAAAAGTTCAGGGTATCCCTTAGTAATTTGATAAAGATTTTTAGATTAAAGATTTAATATAGTAATAATTTAAAAATTAATAAAAATAGTCAGATAAATTGTTCAGTTTTTGGTATCTTGTGATTTATATTTTCATTTTCTAATAAGAATTGGTTTGGTTTCAAGCTAACAAATATAATAATGTATGGGGACGATACTATTGCGATTGTTCTCAAACTATCGATTGTGCAAACTGAATACAAACCATCGATACTATCGAAAGTGCCACCGGTAGTTTGACACCTTTAGTTCAGAGTTTTTGGGTAACCCAAACTTACCCCGCTCCTGAGATATTGCCGCACAGCGGAAACGAGATGCCCTCGTCCTCCGAGTACCAGTTGGAGCTGTTGCGATTGTGGTAGTCCCAGTTCTCGTCGGTGAGGTTGCCCCAGGATCCGTCCAGCGGGAACTTCTTGATGCACTTCTGCGTGAGCACGCCCATGTAGATCTGCAGGCCCATCAGCGCGAACACCGACAGGGAGAACATGGTGAGGATTATCACATCGCGCAGATTCTTCACGGATTCGATGACGGCACCAACGATGGTCTTCAGGCCTGTGTGAAGTTGGGGATGATCATTTAGGTGACTCATTTAGCTCAGATCGATCTGGATCGATCGGGCATATAGCTCGCAATTCATACCTGGCACAATGGCTACGGTTTTAAGCGCTCGCAGCACCCTAAACGTTCGCAAGGCTGCAAGATTACCTAAATCTATACCCATGGTCACATAACTGGTGGTTCCAAGATCGAAGTTCGAAGTTTGCAGTTTGCAGTTCGCAGTTCGCAGTTCGCAGGCACACAGGATATACGCACAAAATGTCATCGAGAGTTAGTAATTATGGGGCTATATGGCATGCAGGTTGGTTGGTTATTTATAGAATTTGCTTCGATTCGATTGATCGGATTCGATATATAATTACAAATGTGCTTGTCATTATTATTATTCTCATTTTCCTCTTGTTCTTTACAAAGCAATTAGGGTTAAATCAAACGAGTGCCGAATGGGTGTGTGTGGGTGTGAGTGTGGGATAGAGTGTATGCAATAAAAAGCCCAAAGGAATGCGAACTTTGACATATGGCCGAACATAGTGCGTACTAAAATAAATAAAGCTGCTGCCCAAGTTTTATTACACATTTTGTAAATTAGCTTGGCTTCACCTGGGCCAGGGCCCCGATCAATTCCCTGCCATAAAAAAAGCATATTAATAGAGCCTGCTTAGGCCCCATCCCCCCGATCCATCGCCCTGACCCGTCGTACGTCATCCTTTGGGAATTCTCGGGGTGGTGCAGGTGACGGCTGGCGGCAGCGATTCCCATTTATTTTTCATGAATATTTATCGATTTGTCTGCCATTGCGTGCCGCGTTGCCGTATTGTATTGTTCCGACCCGCGCTCGCTGTTGTGGGATTATCCGCTTGCTCACTTCATAAACAATGCCGGGTAATGGATGGCAGTTTCAAGATCTTGTCACGTCTGTGCACATTGTTCATATTCAGCTAAGCAATTAATTTGAGCCCCCCCCAAAAGCCAACAGGGCTTTGAATGTCACTACAAAAGAATTCAAATTGCTGGAATCAATAAATGCTAGCTTGTGGGTAATATTTTCTAAAAATATCTTTTCTTTCGGTATTTTATGTAATTTTTTTTTATTACTGAATTTAAAGGTTGTTTTCCTTAGATTTTTACTACAACTAACCACATGGCGTATACGTAATATGTAGGACCCTGATATTAAGTGTCAAAAACCCGGATTTCTTCCCTAAAGAAACAACCAAAAAAGGGAAAGCAAGCTCCTTAAACGAATAATCCTGCTGAAATTACGCATACGCCGTGGTGTACATAAAGAATTTGTTTTTTGAAATAATTTAAAGGTTGTTTGCCTTTCAAAAAAGAGAAAAGCAATCTCCTTAAACGGATAATCTTGCTTTAACCTTCATATTACGCATACGCAGTTGTGTACATAAGGAATTCGTTGCATGAAATAATTATTTACTTCAAAAATTTATATTATAATTATATAATAATTTTGAATAATTGTTTACCCTCTTAAAAACAAACTTTTAAGACAGATCATGGCGTTTTCTTAGATCTCACAAGTACCACTCCAGTGCGTATACGTAATATTTAGATACCTGATATTAGGACTCAAATTGACAGATCTCTGCCTTAAATATTTGGCCAAAAAAAAGGCAAAGCAAACTCCTCATAATAAATTATGATAAATTATGATGCATAAATTAATGCAACTCTCCACATAACGCATACGCAGTGGTGTACGAAAAGCATACGCTTTGTGAAAGAGTGTCAGCGCTAACACGCTTACCCACATACTCCACCAACGATCGAAGCCCCTGCCCCGTTGGCGAGCGACAAAAAGGTTGTCAAAAAAAAAGCAAAGAAAGTATTAAAAAATATAGGGAAATGCATGGGAAAAAAAAGCACGAGCGCTTTAAGCCGGAGGAGCTTTAAAATGCCGTGCCTGGCATTGACGAGCCAAGGCTGCGCGTCCTGGCGGCGCCACCAGCCAAATGTGCCGCACGACACAGTCACCTAGCCCCTGGTCCCCCCTAAACCCCTCCTTACCCAAAAAAAAATAGGAGAAAAAAACATGGAAAAATGAAAAAAGAAAGGCAAATAGACAGCTCCAATAAATGCTTAAAATGAAGCAGAAAGCAATGAAATGGAATTGTCACGAAACGACAAGAAGAACCAGAAGGGAATGGCGGCAATTTCAAAAGAAAGCCGAAAGGGAGACGAAAAAGAAAATAAAAAAGAAGTGGAAGGAAGAGGAGAAACAAAAACAAAACCAAAACCGAAGAGATGAGAAATGGAACAAAAATTAACTTGAGCGACCAAAAATTTGTTTATGGCTTTTTTATGTGTGTGTGGCTGTGGCTGTGCCTGTGGCTGTGTCTGTGTGTGGGAAATAATCGTAGAAAATCCTGGCATGTGCCTCTCTGTGTGTGTGTGGTTGGGCGCGTCATTAGAAACGGCAAAAATAAATCAATAAAAACGCTCGGCAAACAGGACGTTTTTTTTTCCCTCGCGTGTAACGTATAATTCTATAGAATTCTATAGCCTGCTGTTCACTTTTTTTACTGTGGCTGCCATTGCCCGTTTTTATTATTTTCCAACTGGCAACTGGCAACTCTCTAATGAATGTAATTCTAGTTGCTCTCAACCGCTGTTGGCCTTTGGTTAATTCCGAAACTAATATTGTCGAAATGGAAAATAATAAAGAAACTATTCCCTTTCGACCATATTAGTTTCAGAGCTAACGAAGGGCGTTAGCATATGCAGTGATTCATATTTGAATTTAAGAATGTTTTCAGTATTTATTTTTATGAGAGCGCTGTCATTTAACCTAGTTTATTAGTTTATTAGTTGGGTCATTGGCTTTTCGCATATTTAATTGTTTGTAACAAGCACTAATCGAGTTAAAACTTTTTTTCCTGCTTAATTGTTGGGTGAACAAGTTATAACAAACTATTAATTAACTTTAACTTTCACTGAAATTTATCTATAGCTCATTTTTAGGTCAAAAGTTTCAGGTTGCTGTTAATAAAAATAGTGTCTGCTTTAATTTTCTTGGTATTTGCATTTCTACTGAATTTGATTAATATTTGAACGAATTTTATTATATTTTCCTTTTTCCGTTTTAAAAATCCGAGCAAACCTCGTTTTTTGTAAACTACACAAACCGAGTTAATTCAGAAAAATCACATTGATTTCTCTGCTCAAACACTCGAACTCATAATCGATGTTTGACGGGCATAACTACTTTTTATTCGCTGCAATATTCCCCCCATGTTGATGGCGCATAATTTGTCACTTTGATTGCATTTAATTGACCAGTGAAAAATGCAAATACATATGTCGGCCGAGGACCAATTTATTTTTTATCCCTTTTCCTGTTTTATGGTTTTACGGGGTCCTTTTTTAGCGCTCTCAGCGATTGATTGACTCAACTGAATCCGGTTAATTGCGCCGTCACCCACACAGAGGCGCACAGAGAGGCTGGCCCGGCGGCGATTATGTTAATGAAGTGGGTGTGGGTGTGTGGGTTAGTGTGTACTCTGCATAAATTGATAATAATAATAAATATTGTATGCAAATAGCGCTAATTTGTAATCGGAAGTCAACTGACTGTAAACTGTAAACTGAAAGGGCACAAAAAATTGAATAAAACCGAAAACATGTGGGTGTGTGGATTCTGCTATTCAGATTCGATTGGAGTGTGACTACGGCTTAGTACAATGGATGATTCAGCTGTGATATATCGGTTACCAATTACCGATTACCGTTTACCGATTACCGATTAACGATACGAAAGCAAATCTTAGGTCAAAGGCAACACAATAGAAACGGGAGGTGATCTTATAGATGATACTGTGATACTGATACTGAGCCAAGCCCCGGAAAAGGTATTTGTAATTAATTATTCATCGATTTATGGCCTTTTCCGGAGCTCAGCAGTGATTAATAAGAGTTCAATTGTAATATAAGTAATATATAATATATATAGGTTTATATAACTCACGCTAAAGCTATTACTACGAAGTCCAGCCAATTCCATGCATCTCTAAGATACGTAAACGGGCATAAAATGAAACCTCGTGCCATCACTTTAACAGCTGATTCAAATGTGTAGATTCCGGTGAATATCACCCTAAAAACGAATTGAATTTCGAAATGCAATTTGTTGTTGTCTCCGTTTCAAGTTTATTTTTTTTATCACTTCTTCTTTGTTCGTTATGCACTTCGAATGATTTTTGTAATTTGGTTAGACGACTGCCTGATGATGGGTCACCAAACGCAAAAAACACACACATAAAAACTAAAACCAATTGCATAAATTGTCCGGGAAAATATATAGTAGTAGGTGTACTGTTATGGCATAGATAAATCAAAAGCATTGAGTTGGATTAGATTAAACGAATCGAGGGACAGAAGGTCGCGCTTAAAAGTAGGCTACACTCCTCCATCCATTGGGGCTCTCTCCTGGGTTGGTTGCATCTTGGTTTCCGTTTCCGCTTTCGGTTTCTCCTCCCGATCCAGTGTCCAGACTCTCCAGGGATTTAAAGTAAACGTATTCTTTAAGACTAACTTACATGATTAAGATAACTGTTCGCATTGTCATCACTGGCCCTTTCCTATGAGCCTACGAGTGCAACGATAGTATCTTAAGCTGGCTGTTGCTGTGGCTCTCTTGTCCTAGATTGATGCACTAACACTAGGCCCAAAAGGGACGCCACACAAACACACACGCCACACGTACACACAAAGGAAACCACCAAGAAATTGCGGAAAAGACAGATTGCATAAGTATTGAATCACTCGCAAATACAGTCGATGTTCACTTGAGTACAAAATTTATTAAGGGACTTCGGAGAAAAATTTAACTTTGCTCTCTGACTGTGATTAAGGATTAAATAAAATATAGAATGACAGCTAGCTAGACTTAGTGACCGTTTCCTATCGGGCTTCTTTTAGATAAAGGGCCACACTGTAAAGAATTACTGAAAGCTGGACTCAGGGTGACCGTTCGTTTTCCTTCAGATTTCTGCTAGATGCAAGGCCACAGTATTTCCTTTCGGAAATCCATTTGCTACTTCACATTCTTTTCTATATTTTCTATATGCGGAAAAGACGGATTGCATAAGGATCGAATCACTCACTTGAGTAAAAAATTTATTAAGGGATTTAGCAGAAATATTTAACTTCACTTTCGGAGAGTATTTAACTAATATAAATAATGCCAGCTAGCTAGACTCAGAGTGACCGTTTCCTATCGGGAAATCCTATTCCGTTAGATGCAGGGCCACACTGTAAGGAATGACCGTAAAGACTTACTCAGATTCAGCGTGACCGTTGGTTTTCCTTAAGGCTTCTGCTAGCCGCAAGGTCACACTTTCTCCTTTTTGTAATCCCTTTTTCAATATTTTCTATATTTGTTTATAGATTAAGTAAAATAAAGAATGACAGCTAGCTGGACTCAGAGTGACCGTTTCCTATCGGGAAATCCTATTCTGTTAGATGATGGGCCACACTAAAAATAATGACAGAAAGTTTGACTCAGAGTGACCGTTCGTTTTTCTTCAGACTTCTGCTAGACGCAAGACTTCTTGTATTTTCTTTCGGAAATCCCTTGGCTACCTCACTTTCTTTTCCATATTTCCAATATTTGTTTAAATTTTCGAATTTTTTATTCTGATTTTGCCTCTTTATTTGTACAATTTTTTAAATCCGCATCGACATTGCAGAGTACAGGCGTCCTGGCTTCCAAATGCTTTTGAATGGCCTGCCTGGGAACGGTGCACATCAAAAGCACACTTGGCATGCACTCGAGCGCCCTAATTACTGAACTGCAGATGCAGATAGACAATTGTCAATGTCAATAATGGTTAATACTTAACGGCCAACAGCTTGACGCCGCCTCTTGCCTCTCGCCTTTGTGTGTGGGCGGGAAGCTGTTCGTTCGTTCGTGTGGGTGTCAGATCAATAGGCCGACCTTCGGCCAACTGCTAAGACCCCCCGCTGCCCGGTTAGCCATTTGACAGATTTCAGGCAGCAGACAGCGCTCCAGTGACACCCTTCACCGTTGTTCACCGTTCAGTGCTGCCAAAAAGTAATAGATTTTTGAGAAAAAAGCTAATATCAGGTACTAATAATTGTTCTTTAACAAAGACCTAGCTCCCTTTTGGCTATAAGATTCCTCAAGAAAAGGGCATTCAGATCTGTCCGGAAGAAGGGCGAATGCGGCAGCACTGGCTCTGGTCTCCTTTGGGCGCCACAACTAGTTCAAAGTCGCTCACAGCTCACAGCTCACAGGCTGGAAGTGGAACGAGGATTGGCAATGCAGGGATGCCGGGGGGCGGCATGCGTCTGACCTAGGCCCCAATGCCCGTGAAGGACACTTGAGTTGTGTTTTAATTGCAGGTATTATGTCTTTCTCAGGGGCCCGCACAAGTGTGACCCCAGTGCAGGGCGAAAAAGAAACAGAGAATTCAGGACATAAGTCCTGGCTGAAACTGTTACAATTTTGTATTCAACAAATCTGAGACTAAGCTGAACTTTCTTCTTAAACTTCATCAGGTCCCAACTCACAGGGAAAAGGACGAAGGCAGATGAAAGTCTATGTTTTTATTTAATTTAAAACATATTAACATGGACTAAGAATACCCCCCTGGCCTCGAGCCGGGGACTCCTACAATAAAGACAACAAAACTAATTGAAAGGGAACAAAAACTTTATTTTAGGTAATTATTTTTGGTACGCTTTAAGGACGTGACAAGTGCTGGCTATCCTGGCCAAGTAGAGTTGGTTTTTCTCGCAGTGTGCCGACATTCTCAGCGGGCTACGGCGACCCACATTACTCGCACCTTGCCAGGCCCTTTGCCTTCCTTTCTCCTTTCTCTAGCTTTCTCTGGCTTTCTCCTCCTTTCACTTTCTTCCCTGGCACGTGAGTGTGTGTGTGTGTGTGTGTGTGCGTGTCTCAAGTTATGCGGCACCTGCTGTTGCGACCCCATCCCCCCCCGCTTGAAGGCGTCCTACCCTTAGCCAAGTTCAAGTGGCACTTCCGCTTGCACTTCCATCTGCCAGCTGCCAGCTGCCATCTGCCGTCTCTTTTTCCGTCGCTGTTGCCGTCTCTGTTACCGCCCCAGTTTCCGTCTCCCTCTCTCTCTCTCTCTCTCTCTCTCTCGCTAGGGTGCTCGATTCTGATACCAAATCTGCGACAATAACTTTGATATCAGCTAGAAAAATGACGTAACTCTTTTCACTTTACATTTTGCTTGCTTTCGGCGCTGGGCGCGCGGCTTTCTGGCAAGAATATTTGCTCGCTTTTCTATTTTTTTTCGCTAGGAGTTACCTTTGTACAACGCTACGTATACGCAATATTCTAGGGCACACACACACACCCACGGGTATATATAGATGGGGTAGTGTGCGTGCCGGATGATTAACGACTTCTAGATGATGAGCACTAATCGAGTCGAGAGTCTAGCTGGGAGTACGTATTGATTGGGTTCCGAATATTCACGGTTATAGTGTGAAAGGAGCGAGAGACCGATGGATATATACGAGCTAACCACTCTAGGGATATATATGTAATAGCTAACCACAAAGTTCTACGATTATAATCAGTCCCCCAGTCAAAACCCTCTAAGACTAAGTACGATCGATTATAGGGGGGATCTTAACTATTAACTAGGGATGGTAATGCGAGTACACAGGATATACATGGTGATGATCAAAATTCTAGATCTAGGGATCGATTTAAGGGGTCTCAGTATACAGTACAAAGGCTTACTTAATGGCTACTTAAACAAGTTACACAAGTTCTATTCGAGTTCTATGGAGATGTACATAATAAAGAGGTTTACCCTCGTTCTAGGCATGTGTGAGATATAGTTCTAAGTTATATATTAGCTATAAACTACAGTTACTTCATTTACAAATGATATATCGATTGAATTCAATTCGAAACGTGAACAAACCAAAACCAACCAGTTCGCGGCAATTTTTACAGTTGGAATGAGTTTGAGATTGGCTCTACGATCGAACGATCGAAGGATCGAACAGAGTTACGCGGCAAAGAAATGAGGTTACAGATTTGTATATAACATATGATATATGCATAGAGATATAGGGATGTATATCATACAAGAGTGGCCCCATTCGAGGGGAATTTGCATCATGAAGTCGAATTTGAGGAGGTTCGCTTACTGGAAATGGCTTTAGCTACCTAAGTATTTATGACGTTACTTCAATTTACTTTACTTTATCGACTCGACACCTTTACCTTTGCCTGCATCATTATGGGGATAAACATATACAGAGATACAGAGATACAGAGATAGATATATATATTTCGATTGCACTTTGGTTTGTTACTGTTTTCTTTTCGTTTCAGTTTTCATTTTCTTTTGGCTTTTGCGGAAATCATAGAGGAAAGAAATTCAAGTTTTGACCTAAATACACATCTGCATAAATGTCGAAATATCGAAAAAGTTACATAGATATATGTTTAATAATAATAATAATATAATATCGTTTAAGTATAGTAAGTATAGTTGGGTATGTCGATTATATAGCATATAGGTATATAGATCGTATATACTTATATGTCTAGTACAGAGCAATATATATTAGTTTTGTAAAGGAAAGGTTCCATAAATCAAATAAAGAGAAAAACGAAGAAATTAGTTGGAAAATCAAATTTCGCTAGGGGAAAGGTAACCAAATATATAGAGTGTGTGTTCAGTCGGGAATATATCGGAGACCATATATATAGGCAATGTCAGAGGGGCAGTACTTACTCAGTGGACTCAACCGTGGGCGTTGTCGGCATTATCATCAGGATGCAGTTGACGAGAATTGTGGTGATGATGAATAGGGAAAATAATGGATGCACTAGAATGTAAATGGCCACACGACGTATCGGATTGAATGGATCGAGCAGCCACATTGCCTTTGATGCAGAAAAGCGAAAAATATCTTTTCCTTTGCTTACAACTACGAATGTCTGCAAGAAGAGGGGGTCATTTGGGGTTATCCCGCCCATCGCATATATATGCCACAAATATATAAAAATAAATATAAAACAAAAGGAGCCGATCACTTACCAGTATATTGCTGTAGTAGGGATCGATATCCTCGAGAGGAGTGGAGGCCAATTCCGGCGGGAAGCTGCCCTGCAATCGAACAGGTATTGGCACACCCTGTTCAAGTGTAGGATCCGGTTGTGGACCTTCATCCTCGTCCTCGTCATCATATCGGATCTGAGTGAGTGCGGAGAAGGAATTGGGCGTAATGCGGATTAGCAAGGACCCTTGGACAATCACTCGCGAAAGAATCGATACAAATCGGTGGAAATCATAAGTCAGAAAGTGAGCGGCACACAAATAAACATCAATTTCAAGCGCTTTCTTTTTTCGAATTTAAGAATTTCGTGATGGTTTCAGTTTTGCATATCAGAGATTTATCTATATATATATAGTGAGTGGCTTATTGTAAACAGTATCGATTATATATATACAGGGGAAAGGGACTGATAGAGTTAGAGGTAGAGAGACATACAGCTCAAGTCAAGGAATCAAGGGTATGCAAAAGTAACACCAAGTCGGTAGTACCAATCTGGAAAATATATATTTTTTGGGCGCTGGCCAACAATGATTTCTGCTCTTCGATTCATCATTGTTTTCTTTTTGTCGTCGGGTTTAATTATAAAAAGGAACCGAAACTGTAACTCAAAACGGAAATGCTTATGGAAACGAAACGGAAGGGGAAACTTGGGTAACCAGTGTTGGATAACGTGGTGTGAGTGAAGAAAACCAAAGAACAGTGTCCAGTGTTGGTAAATTCATTAGCTAGAGTGTGCGAAACTACACTAGAACTAGAACTACTCGGTGGAAAGGAATCAAACGGGTAGGAAAGGGAGGTAAGGAAGTAAGGATGAGATTGCCCCAGACACTGGCATTATTCTTGCATGTTCTGGCAAATTTTAATTGCATCGCCATGCATATTGTATGACAATATTTTGGCCCCAATGACGACTGCTGCCTTGGGTTCTATCCCTATCGATTTCACCCGGACCCAGACGTGGGCGGGCACGGGTTTTACTTTCCACGGACGCGGACACATGCAATGCCAAAAGCAAAAGTAAAGAGCCAAAAGCACAAGCACAAAAACTCTAACGTCACTCTCTATACACACACATCGTGTATGTACTGCCGCTATATATATAGTTTTCGACAGAGAGAGAGAGAGAGTGAGGTGGAAATGGAAAAACTAGAGGGAAAAATTCCATAATAGTTGGCTTGGCGTGACAATTAGATTGTGCCTGTGTGTGGCGCTGGTAACTCGGTGAGTATGTATTTTGTGGAGCCCGAAGCTTTGACGCAATTGCGGCACCCACCCGGACACGGGCCAGGACTCGGACTCGGACCAGGACTCGCTTGGCTGTGGGTGTTTTTAAACAGCCAACTCAGGTCTATATTTAAACTAATAAAAGGCGAACCGCAACGCAGGGAGAGCGAGGTGGCTAGCAGCCGGTTCTGACCGGACTTAAGGACATCGCGCTTTCGCTGTCTTCTGGCTGATTACAAATTTATGACGCATTCGGCGAACGGAGCGATGTCTGAGGCCAATGGAGGTTAGTTAACCTGCGGTTAGCAACAAATGGCAGGGCTTGGCTGGGCTGGGAAATGCAGGGAACATGGCCAAGGACATTTGTCAAGTCGGAACAGGACATCAATTAAGCTGGAAGGTATTATTTTTGAGATATATTGAGGGGATTACAGAGAAAGAACGAAGGAACTTGGGTTACTGAGGGATACTCAAGCTTAATCTGGGGTTTAAGAGGGAAAAAGGGATACAAGAAGAGGTTAAGCTAAGTAACATTTTATAAAGGAACAAGGAAGTTAGGGATAGTAAATAGTTAACCATATAGTAAAGTTAATTTGGGGGAGTATATGACAGGATTTTGTACAAAAGATTATGGGAAAAGGGATATATCGGGGAAATTAATTAGGCAGTTAGAATCAGGTTCCCTTTGAAGGAAGAAAGCGGAAAAGTATCCAAATTAGGTGGCAGGAAAAGTTTAGGCGGAGGAGCTGCGGGAGGACTCGAGAAAGTTTCTCATGTGGCATGCAACGACAACTACCACTACGAAGACAACTACAGCTACCAGGACATGCACACACTTACGCACTCGCACGCACCTATGTACACTTATACACACGCACACGGCCAGACACACCTTTACAGAGCTAGCAGGAGAAAGCAGAAAGTTGCAGGCGGTTTTTTTTTAGGGATTGGGTTCTTTTGGGGGAGATTCTACAGTTTTGTCTGAAGCCAACTACAAATGATAGTTCAAACCGAAACGGAACCGAAACGGATAAACCTCTTAATGATGTTCATCTAAGGCTAGGAAAGAACTAACGATAAGTGCCGGCAGGCACCGCGATATTGTGGGTTCCAGAGAGGGGCATGCTCTTTCTCTTTTTCTTAGAGAGAAGATACGTTTGAGATGCCTGCCGGCACCTGGTCCCTGGAGTCGGGGTCGTCCTTGGATGAGATACGCGGCACTTACTCGATGCTCGGATACCCGATACGGGGCTTCACCTCCCACAACTTACAGGACGCGCTGGTGACTCATCTGTTTGCCTCGACATCGCCATCGCATCGACTTGGACTCCAGTCGCCATTCTCCGTGGGTTCGTTAACATACGCGTATATGTGGTGGGTGGGCTTTTATGTATCGTTTCGTACGGGTCGGAGGTCGGAGGTCGGAGGTCGGAGGTCGGAGGTCGGAGGTCGGAGGTCGGAGGTCGGAGGTCGGAGGTCGGAGGTCGGAGGTCGGAAGTCGGGGGTCATAGCGCCTACGTACAGGTGGTGCCGAGGCAATGCAAACATTTGCGCGTGGGGAAATCTTTGCGGATTGCTCGCGGCGGTTAAATCATCAGACATCTGCATAGTATGGTCAAAAGAACGAAAACTGCTGCTGTCCTAGCTCCTAGTTCCTGCTTCCTAGCTAAACTTAAACTGAATCTGGTACTGGATCGGGTGCACATATATCTTCTTGCATTGGGAACAGCAAATATTACACAGGCACGCACACAAATTACTCGAGTATTACACAGATACAGATACAGGCTACAGATACACATATAACTTAAGGATTCGGTTCGTTTCGTTTGGGCTTCACTGCAGCCCTCGATTGGCCATTAATACTGCCCCCTAACCGAGGGAGTGTGTGTGTGTTGTGGCTGTGGGTGTGTGTGTGTGTGTGTGTGTGTGATTCCTGCCTCGGGGCCAGGACATTCGCTAAGCTCCTTAGCTCATAGGTGGGACGTGGCCATAGGCTCCACCTTGATAAGTAATTGAAGCCCCCGGGCAGCGGCACTATAACTATGGCAATAATGCCAAATGGCAAAGGGCTGAAGGCAAAGTGGCAAATAGTGACAAAGGGATATTTATACACTTGTGTGTGTCTGTCCTGAAGTATTATATTAAATAGCAATAGGAAAGAATATGTAAAGAAAAGGCAAAAGCTTGCTCTTGCTCTTCGGCCAGCCGAAGTCTGAGGGGTCCTTGCAGTGGTCTTACCTCGGATTCCTAAGGATCTTGTTGTGGCAACATTCAACCCTAACACCCAGCTAAAAACATGCATAACTACGCCAAAACAGCCTTAATTTCCATTCGGAAAGCGTTTCTATATTAGTTTTTGTTTGCTTAATTAAACTGCATACTAAGTTTAAAAATTTTTAAAAATATTTTTTTTGCCAGTTTTTAACAATTTTGATGATGTAACCCCTTATCAAATTTCGAAAAAATCGACAAAATTTTTTTTTCGTTTTTTTACAATATTTTGATTATTAATAATTAAGATTTTAATAAAGAATCGGAAAATATACGGCATTTGGCTATTGCTCCCTTTTTGGCCATAAGATGCTCTCAAGAAGACCTCACTTATTGCTAGTCTTTATATTGCAAAGTTCAGTTTAATAGGAAACAATAAAAAGGCAGGCTCAAGTAGAATAAAAAGTTGCATACTTTTGGGCTTTTATTTATATTAATTGGTCAACAATTTGGGCATCTCTTAGGCTGAACTGGGGAGTAAAACGCGACAATATAAAATATTGCACACTACTTTTGGGAGCTTATAAAGTGCAACTCAAAGGGAGCCCCAAAAGTATGCACTGCTTTTTTCCTATTCCCCTGTGCCCATCGCTTCAGCACAAAAGATGCTTCTTTATTTCCATAGGAATATGTAATAAGCCCCAAAAGTATGCTCTAGCTTTTTCCTTTGCCATTAATAGCTTCAGCCCAAAAGATGCGTTTTTATTTCTATCGGAAAGATATGTTTTATTTAAGCAAATTTGTACTGTATTTTATTTTTGATTTCAGAAAGCGGCACTTGTCTCTAAATTTAATTGTAGAAATATTGATTTAAAGGCATTTTGCATTATTATTAATCGAGGACCCCCCCTGCAAGGACCTAACGCACACAGGTGGCAGGCGGCGGCTGACAAAAGCGTAAAGGTAAAAGTTAAAAGCGAATTTCCAGCTGCATTAGTTTCTCTTTGGGCTATTTACAGGTGAGCTTTTATTATTATTTTTGTTTTGTTGTAACTCAAGCGGCCCTGGGCGGTGGGAAAGTACATATACATATACAGATATGTATATATATGGTAAATATATATAGGTAAGGCAAGTATATAGAACGAGTATACGAATAGACATAGATATGGACAAGCTACGTTTTTGGGGGAGCGAATACAAAGTACAAGAAATATTTATATATATATATATAGATAGTGGGTACTGGTTACTGGATACTTGGATACAGATACAGATTACTTGGATACTAGCTACTGGCTGAGCAATATCCGAGTCTGGGGCACACCAGAAACCAAAACTGGGCTAAGTGGCATGGATTGGTATTGGTATTGATATTGGCATTGGCTAGCTTGATTTTGGTTTGGATTTTGGTGGCAGCAGAGTTGCACAGAAAGAAACGAGGGGAACCAACAACGCAAAATGGCAAAATGGCAAACTGTCGAACGCAAAATGGTTTCGGCCAAAGGAACATAAAAGATATACAACGGTTTGTGGCAATAAAAAGGAAACACAACGGTGAAATCATAAAACTTTCCTTCGATTGAGATTGAGATTGAGATTCTCTCTCTATATATATAGGTGTATATAGATATAGGTGTGTGTTTATAGGTGTGTGTGTGTGGGGGGGAGGGTAGTTTTTTCAGGGGTCGGGAATTGTTGGTGGGGTTTCTTGGTGTTTTTTTTTTTTATATATTCTTTTGGTTTTTTTTGTTGTGTTGGTTTCTTAGTTTTTCTGAGCAAAATCTTACTTCTTTTTGTTTTTTCTTGCGACCATATTGCGGCTGAAAGAAGATTTGGATTTGGTATTTGGTTTTAGGGCATTCATTACGAGCATTTATCAAGTTCAAGTAGTAAAAGAGTAGCGTAGAGGAGTTAGGATTTAATGTTCAAGTTCGATTTTAGTTTTTAGATTTTGGTTTCCGTAATTTTTGTTGCATTTCGCATTTTGCAAGCGCCGAATTCGCATTTGTCATTCATATTCGTGATGGTTTTTATACATATATATATATATGATTGTTCAGTTTTTCAGTTGTTTTTGTTTTGTTTTTTTTTTTATATATTTTTGTGATCCAGACAGCGGCGGCGGCGCGCAAGAGTTTCGTTGAGAGCGAGAGAGAGAGCGTTCAAAAGTTCAAAAAGAGAAGAAGTTGTAAATGAAACGGAAGAGAGTACACGAAAGAAAAAGCAAACGGTAGAAAGTGGTTATGTAGGCGAGCAGATTTTTCTTATATGTCGGGGCAAATACTCTATATGGATACGGATACGGATACGGATACTCTATATAAACGAGAGCGAGAGCAGATATATCGATAGTTTTGGGAATGCACTTTTCCGCCCACTTTTGATTGTCTTCGTTGGATGCGAGGATCTGATCTCATGAGTTTTATGTGAAGATTCTCTGATTCTGATTTTGATTTTGATTCTAACCGTCATTGTGTGTGTGAGTGTGGCGCGGTTGTGTGTGTGCACAGAGAGAGAGAAAGATTGAGAGAGAGATTGGTTGACAAAGGACAACGACGACAGTTCTCCGGGGGGGTATTGGAAGAGACAGAGACAGAGACAGAGGCGGAGCCAGAGACAGGGTGTGCGAGTGTGTGTGTGTGTGACAGGTGACAATTGTTTATGGCAAATGCGCGTTGAGATGGTTTGTACAGAGATTTAATATCAGGCAGCTAGCAGTCAGGATCATTTTGTAACAGGAGATTCTAGCAGTAGTTCCACATCAGGCAGCGATCGTTGGATCCTTCTCCTTCTTGCTGCTTTCTTAGCAGACAGCTAGCAATGAGGATAATTTTGTAACAGGAGCTTCTAACAGTAATTCCATAGCAGGCAGCTATTTTTGGATCCTTCTCCTTCTTGCTGCTTTCTTAGCAGACAGCTAGAAGTCAGGATCACTTGGGTTTTCATTGGAAGAAGTAGTTAAATAGCAATGAGCTATCATTGGATCACATTCCGGATGCTGCTTTTGTAGGAGGCAGCTGGCAGTCAGGATCATTTTGAAGCAGGAGCTTCTAACAGTAGTTCCATAGCAGGCAGCTATCGTTGGATCCTTTACCTTCTTGCTGCTTTCTTAGCAGACAGCTAGTAGTCAGGATCATTTTGAAGCAGGAGCTTCTAACAGTAGTTCCATAGCAGGCAGCTATCGTTGGATCCTTTACCTTCTTGCTGCTTTCTTAGCAGACAGCTAGTAGTCAGGATCGCTTTGATTTTTATTGGTTGCAGTAGTAGTTAAATAGCAGGCAGCTATTATTGTAGCCGCATTCCGGATGCTGTTTTTCCAGCAGACAGCTTTCGATCTTTCAAGTGTCATGGCTGCCATTGCTCAACTTTTCATCGATTTTTATATTTTTATAAGCTTTCAGTACAGGTTTTACCTTTATTTGCCTTCATTTGTATTCCGTTGATGATTCGAATTGATTGGTAATGGCTTTGAGTATTGAGTTTTGAGTACTGACTGGCACTAATGAGTGACAATGGGCTCAGCTATCGTTGGCTTTGATACACGTATTCACAAGCGAGTTGGCTATTTACAGAAGAATTCGTGGAGGTCTGGGGGCTGAGAGAGTGTGTGCTGAGACGAGGAAGACATGGACATGGACATGGACCTCTGGTCAAATCAAATCCAAATAAAACCGAATGGAACTGAGGAAATGTAACTGAAAAAGATTTTAGCCTTTGACGGAAATAATGTTAAATTGTTGTTTTGGGGGGCTGGGGTTTTCTTTGCTTTTTTGGGGGCATAAATGAAATGGTACGCAATAATACGGAAAAATAGATTAGGTAATCGATTAGGATACACAATTAGAACACATTACGAAGCCAATGGGTTACAGAATACACAGTTCTTACTCTCAAATAGTTGATTGAAACAATTAAACAAACCAACAAACGAACAAACGAACGAACATACAACGATTATGGCAGGAAAGAAATTGTAATTTTACAGATTCGTTACGATAGTAATACGATATATGTACGATCTGGGTACCCACGTAGGAGCATAAGGGGGAGAGTGCCGGGGGTTGCTTTTAGGGGGGGTTTCTTATGCTGAATACACAATACGAGTACTAAACAAACGAATATTAAAACCACAAATCAGAAGTCAATTTAAGTTTTTCTTTTTCATAAATTTTGTCATAAATAAAACGGAATAACCGAACCAAAGATCGAACTAAAAAGGGGTATTTGTATTTGGGGTTTGAGTTCAGTTCGAATGAGATAGTAGATAGTATAGCTACGTTGATAAAAACATGAACGACATTACGACTGGTGACGTGTGATAGCAGAAATGTTACTGGAGGTTACAGTTACAGTAGACAGTTGACAGTTGACAGAAGAGAGTTGACAGCTGGCAGTTTACGGTTAACGGTTGACAGTTAGAGTTGACAGATTTGAGAGAGAGTTGAGAATTACAGAGGGTCCAGTTGGGGGGGGGCAGACAGTTGGGGTTGGATGGCAGGGGTCAAGCACGGTGAGAGTGACAGGTTATGATGGAATTTACACAGCAGATGATAGATAGATATATGTCTATGGTGGATGGGTTATACGGATGGATGCAGACATAGAGACATTCGTTATACAGATACGTATCCGGAGGAAGTGTGTATGTGTGTGTGATGACTGCTGGTGAGTGTCTGTCACTCGATATACGATATGCGATATGCGATATGCGATATATTCTTTTTGGGGTAGACATGTATGTTTATGCTTGGTTAGTAGAATATATATTCGAGTATATATATATAAAGGCATTATATTATATTTGTTAAATAGACGTTCAGGCTTAGGTTGAAGCACGAACAAAAGCGCACAGTAGCGGCGGCAGTTATCGGCTATCGGCCATCGCTGATTGCTGGCAATCGATTGAGCTGCAATCAGCGATCAGCTTCAACCGGCAACCGGTTTGGGCATTCGATCTCAATTGGAAGTCAATTCACTTAGACGAGGAGAGAGAGAGAGAGAGAGATAGATACATATACGGATATACGGATATACGGCTATACGGATACAAAAAGTAGTAGCGGAGTAGGCACACAAAATCGATAATAGACAATCGATAGGCAGTTACGACATTCAGCTAGAAATAATTACCACCTCTCCCTCGGCTCTCTTTCTTTCCAGCTCCTTCTGCTTTTCATGTTCTGCGGCAATGCGTTGTTCGATTTGCACCAATGATTCGCGGGTAAAGGGACGGAACAAACTGCGTTCTTCCTCAGATATCGAGTCGGAATCTTCTGTCATTGTCTATGCGGCCAACGATGAGAGCCTTAGATTTCCAAGGCCTGAAAAAAATAGATAATTGCCCCCAATTAATAGGTGAATATTAAGTATTAAATCTTATATATTAATTACCCTTATACAAGAATTAAAACAATTTTTACTGCTTCTTTTTAGGAAAAAGTTATTTCCCGCACACACCTTGAAGCTCTAGGACAGCTCTCGCCTGTAATTAAGTTACTGAACTGCCTGTCCGAGTTTCGTTTTAGTTTACATTAGTTTAATGAAAATTCGCATCAACAACTGGGTATGCAACTTGCACAAAGTTTCAACGAGTTGACTTTGTTGTAGGTTTCCAGCCGATTAAGCCAATCTCCGCCGCTTAAGCAGAATTAAAATGTGCGTTTTATGTAATCGAATTGGGATGTCAGGTCAAGTTTGGCCTGTCGAAAGTGTTGAGCCTCAAACTGGCTGCAATTATGTAGTTCAATTGACCTTTATCCATATTGATTTGCAAATTCAATTGGATGAATAAGCAAATTCGCTCAAGTACAATCTGAATAAATTACATGGAGGCATAATTATGCATGAAGCAGGCACAAAAAATAGGTGAATTGTTACTCAATTACTTTTCAGTGGAGTAGAAAATGTATATTCTGGATTTTACTCAATTACACTTGATTTTTTACTATTTCAACATTTTGTTAGTTTATCTACAAGTGGCTTTCATTGGATTTTTGTCCTACTTTCACTTGGTAAACAAATACAGGCTTAACTTATATATATTTAATACCTTAAGGATATATACTCACATGAGGCACATGGATGTCGCCTGCTACATTAAAACTACAACTATATCCGAGGCGCCATGTTCGATTAGCGCCCGCCGCTTAGCACGATGCTGCAAATAAATCAATTATAGTTCAGGCATTAGTCGGGGCTTAGGGAATGTACATATAAAAAAGCAAATACGCAAAACCCAATACCCAATACCCAGAACCCAGAACCCAGAACCCAGAGAACATTGCTCCCAGCTGCCAAATCCCCATATCCCAGATCTAACCCAGGTGGAGAGACCACAATGGCTGGCTAATTGGATTATTCCAGACGGCGATTCGCATTAAATGAAATGCAATCAAAAGTAAAATGCACAAAACAAAAACAAATGGCCAATCAATAAAAGAGCACACACAGCCAGGAATTTACATATATGCTGTACAGATATATGCATATGTACATGTGCTCGGAGTGGGAATTCTGTATGTTCCGATTTCGATTCCGATTCCGATTCCGATTCCGATTCCGATTCGGATTCGGATATGGGGCTTATATAAGCAGCCTCCGCTAAGGTCAAAGCACTCTTTTTCCATTTGTGTGCTGGTGTTGGTGTTGCTTTTTCGGCGCGCGCGAGTGTGTGTGTGTGTATCAAGCATAAAAGTAGGTCAGTTCGATATTTCGCCACTCGCACACACACACACACAGTCACTTCTCCATAAAGCATAGAGGCACAGCACAGCGCTCTTATGCGGCAATATGAGCATATATTTCTGCTGTGTGTGTGCGTGTGTGTGTGTCTGTTTCATGAATGGCAGCTCGCAGCAACTCGCGAAATTCCAACTTTATTTCGAGCACTGTTTGCCGAATTAATTTGCCCAGGCGATGGCGATGATGATGACTCATGCTGGAAAAAAGCCGCAGGAAAAAAATAAAAACGCGGAATTTGTGTCAATATGCAAATTACGCGCAAACACACTCGCAGCAACACACACACACACACACACACGCTCACTGAAATTCCCGGGAGGAAAGGCAAAGGAAAACATTTCGCCAAACTGTTTGCTGGCCAATCAAACCCGAAAAATAATATCGATTATTAAATATGACAAGGCTCCTAAGGCGGCTACTTAATCTTAGAACAACTTTGGGGCTAAAAGTAAAGCCCAAGGAAAAAATAAAATCAAAAGCCCAAAAAACAAAAAAAAACAAAAACAAAGAGAGAGAGCAAAAACAACAAAACTGAACGAAGTTCGCATGTTGTTAGTCAATGAATTTTGCATGCTCAAAGAGCGAGAAATTGGGGCTAAAGAGCAGCCGGAGCAGCCGGAGCAGCTCTCCTCTTTCGCTCTCACATGCGCCGAGAGAGGACTTCCGCCAAGGAGGACTACAACAAGGATAACACGGACCATGGACCCACTACAGACTACAGACTAGAGACTGGCAGACTATAAGGAAGCCCCCTCTGACAAAACCGCCCAGCCGCCCCTCTTCGCTGAAAGTTTGCCCTCCAAAAGCCAGCAAAAGGTTGTAGCCGAAAACCGAGCAGCCAGAGACAAGGAGGCAGGAGGAGGCTTCCTCGAATGGGGTGTGCCAGGAGAGCCGAGGAGCCGAGGAGCCGAGGAGACGAAATGCTGACGAGGTGACGGGCAGCGGGGAATACCCCATTGATAGTCTCAAGCCTGGGCCTGGGCCTGGGCCTGGGCCTCTGGTTAACTGCGATTTTCACCAAGAAATGGCATGACATAATCGAGCCAAGTTCATCAAGTCGCCCATTTCTCAGTTCGGTCCCACGTGGCTCAGATTCAGATTGAAATTTAGCCCAAAAAAGTATGCTGCATAAAGAATAAAATAAGACTATTTATGATTTTGAATCATCCTAAACTGTCTGATTTCAAGGGAAAATATTTAAAGCTTCTCTCACAAGCATTTAAGCATTTTCCTCACAAAGTTGACGTTGCATTCAATGGCCATCAAGAAGAAAATATTTCGAGGAGACCCACAAAGTATTCAGCCCTTGTGAATTCCGGTGCAATTACTCGCATTCCATGAGCAGGAAGCGATAAAATGTGGTTTCCTGATATTTATTCCTTGAGTTTAGCTCGTATATTCCAAAAGGGCATCAAATCGAACGCTCTAAGGGGGTTTTATGCCTTGAAAGCATATTTTTTACAACAATAAGAGGGTGTAAATACTTAAATATAAGTATAAGGTCAAATTTCGATTATTTTTTATAAACTGTAAGTGGTAAAGCATTAATGGAATTCATTCAAGAGAATCACTATCACTATCTGATATTAGAATGATTTAACCACATATTTTAAACAAAAAAACTAACTATCACTTACTAGATTAGCTGTTTTAGATATTATAATGAATAACCAACCACACATTTTAATCGAAGAAAAAAGCATACAAAAAAAAAAAAAAAAAAAGGGATGAAACCTCCTCAATAAAAGAATAAAGAAACGGAATCGAAAACATCAAAGGAATCTTAACGTGCCGATTGGATCGATTACTTTGATAAGATGTCTATCGATGTCTATCGCTGAATCTTAGAACTGCTGATATTTCGCTAAGATGGGAATTTGTCTTACTTATTTAGGACCGAAAAACTGAGAAAAGAAACTAATAATAATTCAGGGACTAATTACAATTTCATAGAAATTTTAATAAAAAAAAAAGAATATAAAACCGAGGAAATTTATGAAAAATCATAGATTAATTCGATATGATTAGCCGATAAACCGATTATTTCTCACCAGGAAAATTAAACAGGATTTATAAAAGAAAATTATGTAATACTCTCTTTAAGGCCATCACAGAGATAACACGAACAAGGCTGACAAAGAAATGTAGAACCAAGCAACGCGATACAAAATGTAATTAAAATATTATATTATATTTCCTCACATTAATCGATGTATTTCGTAGTATCTATCGTACCCATATTATAATTATTTTACTGATTACATCGAGACTTGTTAAGAGCAGAATATTGATTAAAAAAAAAAATATTATGAAAAACACATGATTTCGCTTTGTGGCGATTATTTCGATAGGCTCTCTCTCCACTTACCGTTAATCGATGTCTATCGATGTTGTGCTTCGCTGCTCGCTCTATCCGCTGCTGTTGTTATTGTTGTTGCAATTGTTGCTGTTGCTGCTGCTGCTGTTGCTGCTGTTGTTGTTGGTGCTTTGGCTTTTATTTGCTGGTATTTTCTTGATGTTGCTGCTAAGAACTTTAGTTGCTGTTGTTAACTACTGTTGTTGTTGCTGCTGCTGCTGCTGCTGCTGCTGCTGTTGTTGTAGCTCACACATTTACAGGCACCAACACACACGCGACGCACTCACACACATATGTATATGGCATATATGTATATCTATATATTTATTACGGAGACGAAGACGAATAAATTTGAAGCGGTAAGAACAAGTAGAAGATGAATTTGCTTGGTTTTTTGTTTTGCTTTGTTTCGTTTTGTTTTGTTTTGTTTTTATATATATTTATTAATTTGTTAGTTTTGCTTGCTGCTGTGTTATTATTGTTATTATTGTTGGTATTATTATGGTGTGTTGGGTGATTCAAATGGGGTTTGGTTTGGTTTGGTGTTAGCAGGATGCGGTTAACAAACAACCAAGACGACGACGCGACGTGTTGCCAAAAATTCTCATCAAACGTTGCGTTTTGTTCCCAGAGCAGTTTCGGTTTATTATTGTTATTATTATTAGTTGTTGTTATTATTATCTGTGTGTTGGTATTACTATTATTATTAGTGTTTCGGTATTGGGGCTTTGGGTTTTCGGTAGTCGGTATTATTTGCCTTCTATTATAATTGCATTTCCGTATTATTGCTATTAATATTAGGTATTATTATTGGTATTATTATTATTTGTGTTCTCTGTTGCTGTTTTAGTTTCAATTTCGCCAGCGTCGCCTGCGGAAAAGCGAACAAGTTGGTGAGGAAATGGAAATGGAAATGGAAATGGAAACGGAATGGAAATATTGGTCCTTGGTTTTTATTTTAAGCATTTATCGCGGGCTCGGTCTTTATTTGCACACTCGTTTATTTTATATATGCTTTTTCGCAATATTTACAATTTTTTGCCTTGCTCGTTCGTATTTGGTTAATCGTTTATTTAATGTACTTTTGCGATTAATATGCATTTTTTCACACACTTGCTGGCGGGCAGCAGCACCTCTCTCACTCTCACTCTTTGAGTTAACAGTAAAAAAAAAGGCAGGGACGTTCACGAACTAAGTGTGGCAGCTTATTACACAGTAAAAAAAAGTGGTAGCAGAGCAGGGCACTCGGTTTTTCCTATATTATATATGCTATATATATTTCCTTCTTTCTTTTTGTTTATGTTTATGCAACGTTTGCGCGCACGTGAATCGCAGAGCCAGAGTTTTAAGAAAGAAAAAAAAGTACAAAAGTGACGAAAGCGAAATATAAAATAAGTTCCAGCCACTGAGCGAGAGAGAGCACTCTCTCTCTGCCCCTCTCCCCCGTTCCCCCTCTTCCTCTTCCTCTCTCTCCTTTAGTGGCAACTCCACTTTTTTTCGGGGCGAAGGCTGTTCCTTGCAGCAGCTGTGTGCTTCGCCGCGACTTCATTTATTCCGTTATTCCGAATTCGCCGCAACAGAAACAGTAAAAACGCCAAAGAAGTGGCCCATGTGTGTGTGTGTGCGTGTGTGGGGCCACCCTAAAGCAAAGACTCGTTGTCAACACAAGTTTTGTTGTGCCACTTGGCCACCCCTTTTTCGCCGTCTCTGCCTGCGCCTTTCGCCTTTGCCTTTCGCCTTTCGCTTCCACTCGCTATCCGTTCGCCTTTGTGACTTTTTCTATTTTTAGGTCATCAAGTTGATGCCTTGCTCGATTCTCCGCTCTCCACTCTCCGCTCTCCACTCTCCACTCTACACTCTACATAGAGAACTGCTGCAACAGTGGGCCATTATTTTCGGGCACTTGGCACCAGTTGGCCTGGCCAAAAGCAAACTGCGTCCATAACTTATGAGTGCCGACGCCGCGCTCGCTGCCTTAAATATAGAACAACAGTTATAATCACAAATCATGCTGCCTGACCCGCTTGGACAGCGACCAATCGATGCACGGATTACGGACTCCGGACTCCGATAAAGTCCAGTACAAATTACCCAGCAAATCGGGCAGGAAATTATCCCTTTGCGGTCTCTGGCTTATTATGAGAATTGCACAAATTGAAAAGAAAAGACAGCCACATGTCAATGGCTCACCTGCTTCACAGGGTGTAATTTCTCCTAGTTAATACCATTTACTTTTTGGGTCACCAAATCGGTGTATTTCTCAGGCCAATTATCGTAAGGATATGCCGTTTAGCACCCATTTAAATTCACTTTGAACATATCTTGGGGATAATGATGGCAGCTGTCAACGAACCTATTAATTCCCAACCCAAATCGAAGCGATATTATGCCAATTACTAAACTATTATAATAACTTTTGAGTCCTTAAAGTCGCTAAATGCCTTCCTAACCCCTCAAAAGTGACTTTATGTAATTATCGAAAGGGGAAAAACTTTGTCCAGGAATTTATTGGGTTTTCTAAAGGAAATAGGAAGGGGATTTTGACACTAACTAGTCACTAAATTACTTAACTTCCTTGCAAATATTAAATAAATATTATAGAGTATGATAAATATATAAAAAACTCTAGGGAAAACAAATATCATCGATATTATCGATATGCTATGGGTGAGACTATGCTCGAAAGCGGGTTAAAACTCCGAAAGTATGATATTCTAAGCCCCTAAGGATCTAAGGGAAAAATGGAAACCTTCTTTGCAAATATTAAATAAATATATAAAAAAAAACTCTAGAGAAAAGAAATACTATCGATAGAAATATTATCGATAGTCTATCGCAGCTTAGAACTCCGAAAGTAAGATATTCTAAACCCTTAAGGATCTTAAGAAAACCCCTAGGAAAGAATGGAAAACTTCTTTGCAAATATAAAATAAATATTATAGAGGATGATAAATATATAAAAAACTCTAGAGAAAAGCAATACTATCGATATTATCGATAGTCTATCGCAGCTTAGAACTCCGAAAGTAAGATATTCTAAACCCTTAAGGATCTTAAGAAAACCCCTAGAAAAGAATGGAAAACTTCTTTGCAAATATAAAATAAATATTATAGAGGATGATAAATATATAAAAAACTCTAGAGAAAAGCAATACTATCGATATTATCGATAATCTATCGCAGCTTAGAACTCCGAAAGTATAATATTCTGAACCCCTAAGGATCTCAGGGAAACCCCTAGAAAAGAATGGAAAACTTATTTGCAAATATTAAATAAATATTACAGAAGATGGTAAATATATAAAATACTCTAGAGAAAAGCAATACTATCGATATTATCGATAGTCTATCGCAGCTTAGAACTCCGAAAGTAAGATATTCTAAACCCTTAAGGATCCTAAGAAAACCCCTAGAAAAGAATGGAAAACTTATTTGCAAATATTAAATAAATATTACAGAAGATGGTGAATATATAAAAAACTCTAGAGAAAAGCAATACTATCGATATTATCGATAGTCTATCGCAGCTTAGAACTCCGAAAGTAAGATATTCCAAACCCTTAAGGATCCTAAGAAAACCCCTAGAAAAGAATGGAAAACTTATTTGCAAATATTAAATAAATATTACAGAAGATGGTAAATATATAAAAAACTCTAGAGAAAAGAAATACTATCGATATTATCGATTATCGATAGAACTCCGAAGTATAATATTCTAAGCCCCTAAGGATCTCAGGGAAACCCCTGGGAAACAATGGAAAACAGAGAGCTAGTCTTTCCAGACTCTTCTCTTCGATCGCTGGTTAACCTTGGCCTCTCGGCCCTAATTGGTTTTCCGGCGAGGATCTCCATCTCTCCCCCGCCTGGCTGTGGTCACATATGGCTCTTGAACACAATCTCCTTATTGGATTGCGTCCTGATTGCAAGCCCCGGGGAATAGCACAATAGAACCGAGGGCCTTGCACATGCCACTGGGCCTGGGCCGGGTCCTAGTCGTTTTGACCATTTGCTCGTCACGTATTTAATAATTTATTTATGCGGCAATTTGGGTTATGTAAATTTTTTACACCGAAAACCAAACAGAAGCGGCAGGCAAACACAGCAAAGGAAAGGAAAGCCGATTGAACACGCACTGTGACTGGGACTGTGACTGGGACTGCGACCGGGACTGCGACTGGGACTGTGACTGCGATTGTGACTCTCTTCAACTGCGACTCGTCCTGGGGGCAAAGGCAAAGGTGGGTAAATAGAAATAAATATAAAAGTGCCAGAGCTAGCCCGCTGGGCCTTGGCCGAGCCCCGTTCAATACTCCTTTTTTGTTGTTTTTTTCCAACTCAACTCCTTGCCTGACGTTTTTTTATAGTCGCAGGACAAACACAAATAGCCCCGTGCCCACTCGCACACACACACACACACACGTATGACATTTAGTGCGTCGAAAGTTTTTATAGATTTTGGGCTAAGAAAGGAAAATTTTCGCTTTCGCTGCCTGGCCACAATTGCGTGTCCTTTCGGTTTCAGTGGGTGAGCAAAGGAAACCAAATTGTGGGAACTATGGCTTAAATCCTTGGCTATTTAGGAGTGTTAAAAGGGATATAAAATTTAGGAGTTTTTATTTTAAATATTTGTTCAGTACTTTCTTCCTGGCAAAACTAAATTTAAAAGTTTTAAGGAAACCAAACTAAACTAACCTTTACTATTTTCTTTATATTTTTATATTTAGTATTTTAAAGTTAGTTTTTGGTCATTGAAATAGCTCTCATTAGATCTCCCTTAAAGGCTCCTATAAATCTTAAATGAAGATGCACAATTATCCACTTTGCTTGCCCTTAACTGGGGGCCCTTTTTGGCTTGTAAGCGCATCTATAAGTAGCTAAAGATATAAAGATATTTGGCTATAACTTCAAACTTGAAAAGCGTTGCACAATTTCGTATGTTTTTTTTCATTTTCAGCTAAGCAAAGCGAAGGCGAAGCCAAGGCAATTCGAGGCACCCTTGTCCCTTTTACGCCAGCTCTCTCTCTCTCTCTCTCTCGTTCTCCGGCGCTCTTTGGAGGGTTCCGTTCCGTTCCTCGTGGCCTCGTCCTCATCCCCAGCAGCGCCCAGCACCCAGCACCCAGCACCCAAAGCCAGTGCCAGTGCCAGTACCCTGCCTCGAGTCCTTAGACCTCCTCGGCTCTTTTTGCGCACAGCACGAAACGCGATATGGCACACGCGCGACTCGATGTGACTCGACTCGACTCGACTCGACTCGAGTCGAGCGAAAGCCGATGCCCAGGATGCGGGCCAGGGGAATAGGGATAAGGAGGACACGGAGGACACGGCTTAGCCAGTTAGCAAGGCGCCCAACTGACTGACTGACTGACTGACTGACTGACTGACTGGCAAGCGGCCCGCTCGAGTCTCGAATTAAGCTGAATGCTGTTGTGTGGCGCTGGGTTTTTGGCTTTGGCTTGGCTGGGTCTCGTTTCGAAATCGCTTCGTTTGGTTTCGCTTCGTGCTAGCGCAGACGTCGCATATGCGCGCTCCAAAAAGGAAGAAAGGCTGGGAAAAAGGACATGCCAGATACACATAACCTAAACAGCAGGCGAATGCCGCAGAGTGGAGTTTAACGGGGCAGCGGGGCAGGCTAAAGGCACAGAAGGCACACAAGCCAGAAAGGAGCAACAACAAAGGACACTCGAGAACACACACAAGAAACCGAGTCACGAAAAATCGAAAGTCCGCGGCACCCCTTGCCCCAACGACGACTCCTCTTGCCTTTTCTCGTGTCTTCTGCGAGTGTGAGTGTGTGTGTCTGCTGGTGTGCTGGTGTGCTGGTGTTAGTGTGTCAGTGTGAGTCCTGCAATTTGTTGTAACCATTTTCGTTGCCTACTTTTCCGAGCGCTTTGGCCTAAACAACAAACCAAAAAGTTTCCCAGGCGGTGCGGCGCAGGGGCTTCCCCCCCCCCCCTGTTACAGTTACTCTGCGTAACACGTTGTGTGTGACGCACACTCACACACCAGCACAGGCACAGGCACAGGCACACTCACACACGCCGCCACTAGGCGTATACGCAATCGTTGCGGCCACATCAAGTATACGCCATGGCGAACACGCGCTTTTACACCAAACAAAAAAGCAACCTAATTCCAAGCCGAAAAAGAAAATAAGAGAAGCATATTAATTTATGCTGCTTCTTGCTCCTCTCCTCTTTCTTTTTCCTCTCCTTTTTCTTCACTGGCACAGGCACACTCGCACACACACACGAAACACACACGATGGGACACTTTATATACTTGAGATACACATGTGGCGGCTGTATGGGCTTAGTTTATTCCCTTTTTCTTGCATTTTTCTTTGTTTTTCTCTTAATTTTTGTCTTTTTTTTTTTTTGTGGGTCACACTCGAAAAAAATATACAACAAAAAAAAGAGGAAAGAGCTGTCTGATTGAAAGGAGGGAGAACTTATGTAAAACTTTCTTTGGACTTGGCTCCGCTCCGCTTTCTCGCTTGCTCGTTGCCTGCCTGCGCACCGCTCAAGGCACTTGTTTATTACATATAAATTTCGCTGGCATGCCGAGTGTGTTAATTCTGTGTTTTCCTTTCCCTTCTTTTCCTTTCTTTTTTCTTTATTTTCAACAGGACTCTGGCAAGCGGCTTGGGCCACTCTTTCTCTTTCGGCCTGTGTCCTGTGTACATTTTTGTCTACTTTTCAGATTTTCTCTGGCTGCTTTATATTTTATTCTCTGGCTGCTGCTGCTGCTATTGCTACGGCCACTGCTGCTGCTGCTGCTGCTGCTGCTACTTTTGCTGCTGTTCGTTACCCGTAATCCGTTCGTCTCCGTGGTTTACTGAAACTGTCAGCTGCCGCAGCGCGTGTGCGTCCGCAGAGTGCGACTTTCGTTCAGTTCCGCTCGGCGGCGGCTTCGGCAGCCGCTTCGGCCAGGCTCGGCTGGCACTCGTCCTCGCTCGGTTGAGTTCGGCACTCCGACCTGTGCCAGTTTCTGCCTTTTTCGGTGGAAACGGACTCGGGACTCGGCAACGGAGAGCGACACACCGCCACTCGGTCATTGGGACAGGCCCAAGAACTCAGGCTCTGTCGATGGCTTTGGCTCTGTCTTTGGCTTTGGCTTTGGCCAGAAAGGCTGCAAAAGGGACACGCCAGCCAGCCAGCCAGCCAGCCAGCAAAGGCAGGACACCGAGAGGAGCAAAGGCAAGTGGCATACGTCAGACAAAGACAAAAGAAGCCGAAGCCGAGCCAGCACGGCCTGAGTCCTGTGCCTTTGCAAAGCCAAGACCAAGTGCGGCTGCACTCAGGACTCTGGCATTAAATGGGGGTTTATGGCTGCTAAGAAATAAAATATTATTTATTATTTATTATTTAAATGAAGACAACCTATTAAAAGTTCTTAAGGAGATATCATATAAATTTGTAGTAATTATTCAGACTCCTTTCTGTCATCGTTTCAACGCAAGCTGTCTGCGGAAGGAGCCAACTCTTTGGCTAATGAATTCCCTGCTTAATTATATTATAATTATATTATTATATTACATAATCGCGGGTCTAAGCCATGCACTTTATTCTGCAGCGGCGCGAACAAGAAACTACGGCTTCAACATGGCCAAGTGTTATTAAATTATGCTTCAAACGGCAAAAGGAGAGAGGAAAAACTTGTCATAAATATGAAGTCCCTTTTGCAGGAGCTGAGCTGAAGACTCGAAGGGATAATTCCACATTTACAGTTTGTGGTATTTTTTGTTTGATGCTAAAATTGTTGGAAGTTGTCGCAGGCATTGTACTGAATTCAGGACATCGAAATCAGTCAGAGTTTTACATATCGGTCGTGCCATTTTCAGCCCTTCCATTGTCAATTGAGGCCATTTAAATTGAGGTCCTTCCACAAGCAGGCCAGTTGCTGGAAGCAACGCATCCTCCGCAAAATAAAGCCAAAAATACTCCAAATGGAAAATAGTAAATCAGCCCTTTCGGGTTTTTATCGTTTATAGAAGGTATTTTGTTGCTCCATATGTTTGTGTTTTATTTTATTTAAATGTTAATCTCTACTGTAACAATAAATAAAATTATTCCGGAATTAATTCTATTAAATTAAATCGATTTGTTTTTATATCAATAGTGTTTTATGGAAGAAAACATAATTAAGTTATTCAAGTTATATAAATAAAAGAAATCTATTTCAAAAATTCAAACTTCCAGTTGTTAATTATATACAATTAAGAAATATAAATGATATATATAAAGTTGGTAATTAAGTCCCTACTTTTCTGGGTAAGCTTTTAAATTAATCCCTGAGCTTTAGCTTTATTTCATGCATTTAACCTTAGTTTTTGTGGCTTGAAGGAACAATTCCTTCTACTAACGATTCCGCGAAGGAAGATGGGCTAATCGCCGCAAATACTTAATTGTTTCGCCCCCCAATTAGCCGGAAGTGGTAATGGCCCCCCCGGGTGCCGGCGATCGGTATGCCGTCGAGGTGAGTTGATCTACCTAATTGCGGGCAAACATTCAAATGTCCTTTAAGGATATTCCAGCGGAATGTGTGTGTGCAGCCGAGGGAATTTGAACAGCGTCGAAGCGGACAAACAATGGCGTCAATGTCGCAACAAATGGCAATATTTATGCGCAGCCCGCAGTCCCACGCCATATTAGCCTTGGTCCTTCGTCCTGGCCTGGGTCTTGGTCTTGGTCTTGGTCTTGGTCTTGGTGCTGGTGCTGGTCCTGGTCCTGGTCCTAGTCCTGCTGCTGGTTCAGCTGCACAAGGAGTTGCGGAGGATGATGTCAGCGAGTGTGCGGCGTGTGCGTGTGTGTGTGTGTTTGCTGTGTGCGTGTGCGTGGCATGCAGCAGCGGCAGCGGCAACAACAGCACGTACGTCCTCGCTGTGTCCTCGCACACACACACACACACCTCTCCCCTCTTGCTCCCCTTGTTCCTTTCTCACTCTTCTGTTTGGGAGTCCCCTTTTTCTTCCACATTTTCACTGCTTCCCCCTTCATATCGTTTTGCGGCCATTGCGGTTCTGGCAGCACTGAGAAAAAATAGGGAACATTTTTACTTAATTATAAAATGATGGACTTAATTTTTGATATACATATGTATGGAACCTACTTGAGGCAAAGAAAGCCAGCTGGTTTTACTTTTGTGAGATTTGTAAATGTTTATAATATATTTTTGAATTATAAATTATGAAATACGAGGCATTAAAGGAGGTTTTCTTAAAAATATTATATTATATCAAATAATAAAAAACGTTACTGAAAATATTATACATATCTTTAATAGTTTCTTATATTATTGCATAGCTTTTATTTATGGATTGCATTATTATTTTACTTGGAAAAGTTACCATAAAGATCAGAAACTCCTGTTTTGAAAACTCTGTATCTTTTCGTGACGGACGCAATAATTTTAAAGTATATAAATAAATAAACTAAATCTATACCTAAAATCTAAGGAAATCAACCAAAAGGTTTAGTTTTTGTAAAGTTTCTGATAATTTAAGAAGTTACTAAAAAGATTTAATAGTTCCTTTAATGATTTTTTGTTCTTTTTAATGGATGACACATTTATATCAATTCGAAAGGCTAAGGATCGAAAATTCCTGTTGAAAACTGTCTTCGGAAATTATTTTTTAGGTTTAGTATTTGTAAGTTTCTGATATTTAAAGAAGTTACTAAAAAGGTTTAATAACTAAATATTATCACTTTAAAAGTTCCTCAAATGATTGATTAGTTCTTTTTTATGGATGGCATATTTATATCAGTTCGAAAAGCTAAAGATCTAAGATCTCTTTCTAAGAATATAATTGTTTAGGTTAGTTTTTGTAAAGTTTCTCAACAATTCTTTTTTCACTTTCTCCTAAAAATATTCCAAACCTAATTAAATATAAGAAATACTTTTAATTTTGTTATAATTATTTCGAGTTTATTCCGATTCTCTCCGTTCTGGTGTAACTTTTTATTCCAAGTGCTAATGTTACTGCTTTTTATTTTTCGTTATTTTTGTTTTTGTTTTTACCTCTGCTGTTGTTGTTGTTGTGGTAAAATGTAAAAAGGCGCACATTTCATGAATGAACAATGACGACATTTTGACAGCGGCAACGTTTACCTTACCCAACCCAGCTCAACACATCCCTGGATCCTGTGGACTCCTGCAGGAGCCCCCGTACATAATATATAAATTTATATATAAAGGGGGACGGGCCGTGCAGCGGCAGTATCTGTCGTCCATCACCTTGTCAAGTGCGACTAAATTTCCTGTTTCCCTCCACATAAATTCATACACACACCCACGCCCAGCCTTTGTGTGTCACATACCCTTCAATACACACTTTTATCTACCACAGTTTCCATTTGCATTTCCATTTTAATTTGTATAAAATACATCGCTCTCTCTCCGATGAGTGCATTTAAATCGGTAATTATTTGAGTAAATTTAGTGAATATATAAAGAGAAATATAAGGGATTGAATCAATTGAATTTGTATATAGTTTCTGAGCCGTTATCCTGTGGCGCTTCCTGCTGGTCGATCTCTCAAATATCTCCGGCTGGGCGAAAAGGAAATTGAATATTTGATTTAATCGCTCTCGGTTATGGCAAACGCTTTCCACTTGCACTTTCCATTCTCGCACCCGCCAGTTATCTTGGGTATGGGGTTTCACTTAGGGGTTGGGGGTTGGGGGCTAGGGGTGGCCGACCTTCTCCTCCCTCAGAGCCAGTGCAGCCAGGACATTAGCATAACCTTACATTATTCACACTGTGCGTTGTCGCCGGATCAAGAGGATGATGATGAGGCCGAAATTTGCATACATTTCGGCTCGTGAAACGCTTGTTCTGGCCTGATCAGGAATACCCTAAAGTTCAGAGGCACAGGAACTAATCAGGAATCCTGAGCTTCACAGATTTTTGCCTGAAATATATATTAATATGTATAATATAGAGGGTATCCTTTGGGCTCTCAGTTTGAGGGAATATCGACGAAAGCCCTGCCAAAACAGGGCTAATTATGCCATTGCCAGCGCCATAATTACGCATAATATTTAAGTACACGTGCTGGGGGATAATTGGCTTGAATTTCTCGGTGTTTTTTCTGGATTTTTTTTTGTATATCGTAACTGGCAGCTGGGTCGGCGTGCAAGTGAATTTCCTGGCAGATTTTTCAGCGCCTCGAAATGGAGACAGGAAATGAAGAGAGCGCAGCGAGAAGCGATTTGCGAGCGCGCACACACACCTTCCTGGGCGGCGATTTGGTTAGATGATGAGAAGGTTGCCACCTTCCACCTGTCACCTGACCCCTGCCTTAACCCGCCTCTTAACCCACTGCTCTTTTGCATTGCATTTGCAGTTGCTGCCTCGTTCGTGTGTTGCTGTGGCAACCGTCAACTGAAAACGTCGACGACGAGCGTTAAAATGTGCGCCAAACACGCGATTAAAGGAGGTTAAGGGGGGCAACGAGTGGGTTAAGGGTGGTGTGTGTGCTTGTGTGTGCTTTAGCCAGGAAATAGGCAGAAATCATCCAAATGCCACGAAACGAAACGAAACGAAACGAAACCAAAATGCTTTGCTTTGACTTGTGGCCCCTGCCAACGCCTGCCACTCTCCCACTTTCACCAGTCCCCCCCCCCAACCCCCAACCCGCAACCCTTAACCCCCAATCACCCATATCGCCCACCACTTAAACAACCCTTTAACCCTCTATGCACCCCACCCCCATCAGTCTGGGGCCCGGTGCAGTTGCACTGCCAATGGGGGAAAAAAAAATGGAAACAGAAAAAAGCCCAGCTGGAAATGAAATTGCCTCATCGGAAAAGAACTGCTGCAACTCCGTTTCAAAGTTGTCTTGGCACGGCCCAAAAATGGAGCACGATAGGTGCACGGAAAGAAATTCGAGTAGTTAAATAAAAAAATAAATAATTATAAAATAAATTGTTGTTTTACATTTTTAGTAAAAGGTTTTAAAAGACTCAAAGTTGGGTCGGTTTCATTTAGCATAAATTAATTAAAAACTCACCAAATAATATTGTCAACGGCAGGAAGCTGTTTTCTGTTTCTCTGCCCAGCCCCTGCCAGCACACGGACAGCAAGCGCACAATGTTTACTTTCCTCCAGTGCAGACTTATTGTAAATTTAAAGCTAAATCTAGGTTTTTATTCATCATTTCTTATATATTATATGCATAACATCTTTCTCCCTATATATTTCGCTTTTAGACTGCCTGGAAATTCCCGATTTTTCTTGCAGTGCCTGCCTGCTGCATTGTTCCTTTCGGGGTTAACTGCAATGCGCAGCAGCAGGCCGGAGAACGGTCAATGGAATCGCATATTATGCTGCACGGGATGGCTATGGATTGGCCAGGGGCACGGGAAAGGGGAACTACTAACTGCAGACAGCCGACTGCCGACTGGGCCCTGGCATGATCTCTGCCCCCTTAAACCTCACCATTTGAGGCTAATGAAATCTCGAAAGTTTATGAGTCGCTCCGAGTGTGGCTCCTGATCCCGCTCCTGCAGGGCCACCTCAGTCAGCAAACAACGAGCGAACGAATTCAATCAATGGCCAAACAGCCAAACAGCCGGAGGGGCATTGAAACGAAACTGTTTTCGAACGGTATCCAACACCAGTACCCGCCGGCTGATCAGCGCCAGTTACAAGGGTTAACTGTTGGCGTCGTGGGAGTTTCGAACATTTCCATATCACCAGAGTAGATGGGGAACTTCGGGAGATGGCTAATTGAATGTACGAGGGAGCAAGCCACCTGGTGGCCGGTTCCTGAAGCTCCGGGTCAGATTAATCCGCCCGGTAAGTGTCCGGTAAGAACTATCTTGGTTAATTATCACACATAAAAGTTAAAGTATAAACTCTAAACTCAGTAATTCGGTAAAAGCCACCTTGTCTTAGAGCTCCAGTTAAGATATATCCGCCGGTTAAGTGTCCGTTAAGAACTATCTTGGTGAAATATCACATATAAAAGTTATCTTGATTAATTATCACTTACAAAGGTTACAGTATAAACTCCTAACAGTAATTCGATTAAAGCAACCTTTTCTTAGACCTCCAGTTAAGATATAACCGCCAGTTAAGGGTCCGTTAACAAGTATATTCTTTTAATTATCGCTAGTAATAGCTAGAGAAGTGACTCTTAAATTCTTAGATAAAAGCAACCTTGTGTTCGGACCCTTTTATCACTTAACCTTGTGTTAATTAACCGGAAATAAAGAAAATAGTGTGCTAACTGGCAGTTAAACCGAAAACCCGAAGGAATACTAAAGTACTATATAAAATTCTTTAAAAAAAAAGGCTGCCACTGCAGCCTATGATAAATGCCATCGCAATTGTGGATGTCAAATTGAATTCACCATAATTTTGCACGCCATTAGGTAATGGCATTAAGTTAAACGCATTCATGTTCATGTGTCAGCTCGATTAGCGCCTCGGATGCTTCAAAATAAAGGTATTTTTGCCCGAAAAAATAGTTACGGATGAATATACAAAAGTAAAGGCTTTAAAAAGGCCCAAATAGAGCCAGCAATATAATTGCTCCTCCATTATCCAACTGAGCCGCCATGTTTGTGTCCAGAACCTGTAATAATCAAGCAAATAAGCCCTCTAATTTTATGGCATCACGCGAAACGACATACTAATCCCAGATGAGAGAGAGGGACGCAGGTCATGTTAACTTCGAAAGGGTTTTAATGCCCAAAATGGCATGGCCATAGATTAGCTCCGTTTGTCAAAGGTAGCTTTTCAAACATTTTAAAAAAAGTGTAATTGTAAGTAAATTAATTATTAAATGCTCCGAACTGCTGCTCGCTTTTGTTTGCAGTAAAATAATTGAAATTGTTTGAATACGAGAGAATAGATGCAGTGAATAAATTAGGAACTTTAAAAGGTTTTACCTATCAGAAAACAGAGGAACTTTGATGTTTTGCTAATGCACTTAAATGTAATATTAATCACTAATATGGATAGTTAACTTGTCGTTAAATTTCCAAGCTGCCCGGGGGGGCTCACGTTATGTCATTTGCCACCTTTGAAGAGTGTATATATTTATAACCGAAACACACATTGTCAGGCAGGGGCTGGCGCTAACGAGGTCGGCGGCGGGAGCGGGGGTTTTTTTGGATTCCGGGCCTCGGTGTTTCAGTGCTTCAGGGGGGGTAACGGTAATGCGTTCCGAGCGCGAACCGTTAGTTGACCACGCGCACACACAGGTAGCACTTATTTTTATATATTTTCCTCCTTACACTAAGCAGTGGCGGCGGTCTTTTAAAGGGGGGGCTTAAGTTATTGAAATTTCAATTAGAAATTGCAAGAACAAGTGACTAAAACTAATGGTTTCAGAAAAGGATTTTGTAAGAATATTATAATTATAATAATATATAAAAAACTAAAAAAAGAGTGACTAAAATCACACCATTTATTAATTGTAAATAGTTTTTAAAGCCTCCCCCGGGAGAGGAAAAAGTTGCGCGCCCCTTTTGGGTGAAAGCACGTGCACACACACACACACTGCAAGCTGTGCGTGTGTGTCGTAATTGGCAGCCTGCATCGCGCGAGTGTGTGTGTGTTCGCGAGTGTGCCTGTTTGGCCGGCCAATGCTCCAAATTGCTGCCAGCACATACGCAGTGGCCAGCCTGCCAGCCGCCCAGCGCCGACGTTGACATACAATTTTATTTTATGTTTTTACTGCCTTCCTTTCGCTGGCTGAAAACCCAAATTTGCATGCAAACACACACAAAAAACCCACACACACACGCACACACACAAGCAAGCATGCACACTCTGACAGACTCGCGCAGGCACATTAAAAAAAAACATTAGAAGCGCTTATATTTGAATTGCCCGCGCTTTCTCAATGGCCAGTGATGCCCAGCTAAGCGGCGACAGTGATGCCAGTCATGACAAAGCGGAAGTGAGCTGCGACGAACTTTTTGAAGAGGAAAAACTGCACAAATGGCACAAATAACACAAAAAAGTAACTTTATGGAACTTCGTAGCCTTATTATAACACTTAATAAATAGTTTATCATTTTTAAGCCTAAGAATCGCTTCAGGGATGCTGCTGGTAGATGGCACCGTCGTGTTCCTGCTCGGCCAACAGTTGTTTGTGGTCAAAGGCGTCCTCATCCTGACGCTTATTCCAGCCAAGGCAGCGACGCACGCCGTAGAACACAATGACCAGGAGCAGGGAGAACAGCGATGAGGAAATGGGCACCACAAGCACCAGGTCCAGCTGCGGCTGCTCCAGCTGGCTGGACTGCAGCAGGACAATGGGCATGGTCATGTTAAGGACACTCGTCTCGATGGCCAGGGTCAGGGCGTCGGTGCCGGAGCGGCAGAGGATCTTCGACAGGAGGTAGGTGGCCAGGTAGCCAGCCAGGGGCAGGCACAAGGCAGCCACCAGAACCTAGAGGGAAATATCAATTAATTGGGAATATTTTAGGCTTCAAGATCTTCTGGGAACACTTACCTGCCAGGTGAACTCGAGGAAGGCGAACCAATTGAGCCCCACCGTCAGACCCACCAGACACAGGCTGAGCACCACGGACAGCGGCTTCAGGAAGCGGAAGATGAGACGCGTTGTCTTCGGGACGCACAGCCGCAGCGTCACTCCGACGGCCAGGCAGGCCACCAAAGCGGCAGCTCCGCCGGAGAGCTGGCCGAACGGCACCTCGAGCTCGTCGTCCTCGTAGAGCAGCCTGCCCAGCACCAGGATCCACAGGGGCAGGAAGGCCAGGGCCAGCAGGCTGTTGATCGTGGTGGTGGCCACGGACAGATTCACATTGCCCTTGAGGAACACGGCGCAGATGTTGGCCAGTCCTCCGCTGGGCGCCAGAGCCGCGTAGAAGAGCGCCAGCTGCAGTGGCCACTCGCCGGGCCACAGAGCGCGACCCAGTCCGAATCCCAGGGCGGGCATCAGGATGTACCGACTGACCACACCCACCACAGGGCCCACGGGCCGACACACGATCCCCGCCAGCCGATGCAGATCCAGCACGGTGCCCAGGTTGAGGAACATGAGCAGAGCCAGAGCTGCCGACACATAGGTGGTCACGCGCTCGTCCACCACGCGGGATCTCAGCACCGCCAGGGGCAGGGCGCTCGGATAGGACTCTTTCTCCGCCTCCTCGGCAACCTGCAGTTCCACCCGCAGGAAGCTGTAACCGAAGCGCACTCCCCGCACCTCCACCGATCCCGCCCAGCTGCCGGAGGCATCGAACTCCTCCTTCTTCACGGTGACCAGGGACCAGGCCTTGGCCTCATCCTGCGAGTACACCAAAAAACTATAGTCTGCAGCTGTGTCCACGGGCTGAACATTGGATATGCGCAACCGGAGCTGATGACTCTCGCCCTCCGAGAGTCGCAGCTCCGTCAGGCCTCCGTAGTCCACCAGCCAGTTGCCAGCCAGGTCGCCGTAGTCAGCCTTGACTCCGGCAATGGCCAGGATCAGGAGTAGCTGCAGTCCGGGGTTCTTTCTCGCTTGGCCCATTCTGCGTCGCGTCGTTTCTCCAACTGAACGGGACACTTGAGCACTCCGAGGAAAACACAAAGGCCTTATCTGGTCATCGAGCAGACGGTCCGGTTCGGATCCCTCTTATCAGGCGGCGGCGGCAGCGGTCTCAGGTGCGAAGGAAGGGCACTTGGGAGTGGGTCGTAAATCAGGTTGAATGTGTGAATTGGGTCTTTGGAGAAATTCCCAGAGTGACGTCTTCCTCTTCTGTAATTCCAACGAATTCAACGGACATGGTTGGGAGTTCTAGAGCAATGCAAGGGGTAAGACCGTCAATGCTGGAGGTGCCCCTCTTGCTCTTGATCTCCCTCAGCCTCTGCTTTTTACTCTTCTTCTTTCACTTCTTCTTAACTCCAACGAATTTAATGGACATGGTTGGGAGTTCTAGAGCATTGCAAGGGGTAAGACCGTCAATGCTGGAGGTGCCCCTCTTGCTCTTGATCTTCCTCAGCCTCTGCTTTTTACTCTTCTCCTTTCTGCTTTTTACTCTTCTCCTTTCACTTCTTCTTAACTCCAACGAATTCAACGGACGTGGTTGAGAGTTCCAGAGCAATGCAAGGGGTAAGAACGTCAATGCTGGAGGTGCCCCTCTTGCTCTTGATCTTCCTCTGCCTCTGCTTTTTACTCTTCTCCTTCCACTTCTTCTTACTTTTCTTCTTCATAATGATCCTCCTCTTGCCCTTCTTCTGTCTCTTGGTCTTGGTCTTCTCCTCTTCCTTTTCCTCATCTGTAATTCACATTAATTAAGCGTGAATACCACTAGTTTTCTACTAGAACCCATTGGGAAAGTCCATGCTGCAGATGGCCCTCGTTCTCTTCATCTTTATCTTCCTCTTGCTCTTGCTCTTTCTCCTTCTCTAGCACTTCCTCTTCCTCTGCTTGAGGACCTCTGGGTCTTTTTCTTGATCTTCCCCTTGCTCTTGCTCACGTTCTTCCTCTCGCTCTTGGTCTACTTATCGCTCTTCCTATTCCTCTTCCTCCTGCTCTTCCTCATCTGTAATTCCCACCAATTCAACGCCAATGCAGCAGATGCTCCTTTAACGAACTTTCCCTTTCCGCCTCCTTGATAATCAAGCTTTATTTAAATTGGCAAATATTCAATTATATTACGACGCTATCTCAAGACGCATCACCCCATTCATATGCCACCCCCCGTATACCCCCCCGATGACTCAGGGGTTTTTTCACCTTTGCCGTATCTTCAATTTGCTTTGTTTGTTGTTTGTCCGACGCTGTATTGCAGTATATTGCACTTGAACTCAACTCTTAAACAATTTTGGATCGAAAATTTGGCTACTGATTAGGGAATGAGCGCATTTCCATTGTTATTATTTTTATTTACCCACGACGACTGTAAATTGCTTTACTTTGTGCCAGAAGCCAAGTCATAAAACCGTTAAGATTGCGTTTGTTTTTGTTTTTGTTTTTATTGTGATTCTTCTGTTCTGTTTTTAGTTGGTAAAAAAAAACCAAGTCATATATGTTTAGCTTTAGACTACTTTAGTATACATCGTACATAATAGATGTTGAATGCATTCACTTTATATATAATTGGCATACCACACTCGTTATACTCGTACATAGAAGTATATGTCATATATCATATATCATGTATATATGCCGATAGTTTCGCATGTGCTGCTTCCGCTTCAAAATTGCAACTAACTAGAAAAGGCAGGCTGGGAAATGAATGAATTAAACTCGTATTATTTGGATTATGTTGGGGGGAGCAACCTAAATGCATGACTCGGCTTATCTTTGTCTAGTTGGAGATAACCCTAAATGCGGGACAAGTCGGTTAAATCAATTAATTAATTCTCTCTCTCTCTCTCTCTCTCGCTCTGTGCTGTGCAACTCTCTCGCTTCACATCTCTCGCTCCTTCTCTGATTCAAACGCGATTTATAATCGCTGCTGCTGCTGCTTGGCCTAGTTAATACAATACTTAAGGGGGGAATACGCTCGCTCGAAATGAAAACAGTTGCTTTTGTTTACAAAAATATATATGTATGTATATCGGTAGCAAAAAACAATTGGGGGGACTTTTCGTATTAATAATAAGCAATTAAATATATAAAAATAATTTTCGGGCGGGGGAGGGGCTAAAGAAGTATTACAAATTATCGGACTCGGAATCGGATAGTGGATATCGAATATCGGAAGACAAGCGGACCATACAGGCACACAAAAACACACACAAATGGACAGATACATCGCACGCTAAACTCAAGTGGTTGTAACTTAAACAAACTAGCCGAAAACAAATTGCTACAATTGATCTCATCTCGAATCTCATCCTCTCATCCTCATTCTCTCTCATACTCTCCTTCCGGGAAGCTTAGTGACTGATCTTGTGGAGTTTTTGCAATACTTTGAGGCCCTGCTCCTGGTACTCCTGCTTGGACATCCAAAAGCCGTCGCGGTCCTTTGTCACCTCGGCCAGCACAGCGCCGCCAATGAAGACCATGTCCTTGCGCCTTGGCGGATCCTCGATGCGTATTTTGAATTTCTGTCATTACGGGAAATTATTAAAATATAAAGATCAAGTGGGAAAGCAACAGTCGGGTGTGACCGACTGTGAGATACCCGGTACCCAAAGCATTATGAAAATGGAAAAAAGAAACAAAGCCAAATGGTGCTAGGAACATGTTGAGCTACACGCTCTCACACTCTCAACATCTCTCTCTGTCTCTCAAAAGCTACGTGCTCAGACACGCGATAAGTGCTCCTAAGCAGTGCGATAGAGCGAGAGGGTGACACTTTTCGCGTGTCAAGAAGAAGAAGCATAAACAGAAACTGTATTGTTTAATAACTTCCATGTTTATCATCCGATTTTGCTCAAATTTTCAGAACACGTCCGCGAATACCTACTTATTTATTATATTTATTTACTTTAAACTGGAAATCACGACTATAGCTTATATAATGTTTTTTATGATTTTCGCGGCGAAAGTGGGCGTGGCCAAATTTTAACACAATCTTTATCTGCGTGCAACAGATTCAAATGTTGTCACCAAATTTGGTGACTCTAGCTCTTATAGTCTATGAGATCTGTTGCTTCACACGGACGGATGGACGGACAGACGGACAGACGCTGATGAAGAATATATATACTTTATAGGGTCGGAGATTTCTCATTCTGCCTGTTACATACACTCTCGGTTGGCACTAACTTATAACCCTATGGGTACCGGGTATAAAAATATAAAGATAATCATCACATTAACTTACCGCCAGCTTTTCCGTATCGTTCTTGAGTACCCGCTCCAAGTACAGCTGCTTGATCTCTCGCTCCAGCCGACTGGGCAGGCCGGGGTACATGGTGGAGCCGCCGGACAGGACAATGTGCTTGTAGAGCTCCGGCCGTATGTCAATGTCCGCCGCCTGGATGGTGTTGAACACGAGTTCCGCAATGCCCGGACCCTCGACGTTGATTAAATGCGGCTGGAACAGGGCCTCGGGCGCCTCGAATCGCTCGCCACCGACCTTGATCACACGCCCGTCGGGCAGGGTGTACGACTCCACCAGCACCGTCGTCTCCAGGGCCAGCCGCTGCTCCATCTCGATGTCGTAGCCAATGTAGCAGAGCTTCTCCTTCATGATGCGCACCGTTTCGAAGTCAGCGGAATGATTGAAGGCGTAGCCACGGAGTAACAGTAACTGTACGGGATCGGGATAAATTCAGGATATAATGAAGTGCTAGAAGCTCTTGAATCTCCAACAAACCTTAATCAAGTAGCGGGTGATGTCGCGACCGGCAATGTCCAGTCGCCGCGTCAGATGGGGCAGGGCAAACTCTTCGTAGACGGGACATATGTGCGTCACACCATCGCCGGAGTCCACCACCACGCCCGAGATCAGACCCTGGGCGTATAGCGTCAGCACAGCCTGGATGGCAATGTACGTGGAGTCGAAGCCGTACTTCTCGAACATTACCTTCAATTTTATTCGAGTTTAAACAGAGTTTCTTTCAAGGAAAATGGGTGAAACACTCACCTCGATCATCTTCTCGCGATTCTTTGTGGGATTCATGGGCGGCTCTGTCAGCAGGATCTTTGTGTTCGTTGGATCGATGTCCATCTTCTTGGGCCCGAACGTGTAGTCCCACACGTGGCACATGTCATCCCAGTTGCGGACCACGCCGTTCTCCATTGGATAGGAGACCTCCAGCAGGGACCTCAGCTGTGACGCCTCATCGCCGACCATTAGATCCTGTAAGGTCGTTCGGATGTCTCGGTTAGTGTTAGTTAATCAAGCGGCTAGCCCAAAAGGATGGGATTGTAGGGGATACACATTCACAAGAACAGCAATCACAGGACAAGTACTAAGCTCTAAGGATACTACGGAGTTCCTTAACATAACTATACATATAAAGGCAAGAACACAGATCGTGCGAATCAAGCTAGGGACAAGGCAAAGGCAGAGGCAGGGGGCTGTGGCATGCAACTTAAATCAATTAAACAATTAATAAGCAATTAACAATAATAATAATAACAACAACAAACAACTGAACTAAGGGTAGCCTTAAAAATATATATATATATCTGTACAGTAAACAACACAGGTAACAAAGGATGGTTTTAAAGTTGAATAACAAAAATTATATTCATGGAAATTTCGTTCGTTAATACGCCTCAGATTGATCCGATTCAAGAGAGATTTCGATATAAGTTTATGTATATTGATGTGTGTGGAGTTTATAGAGATAGATGGTGGCCAAAAGGAAGTCGGGCGGGGCCTTTAAATAGTCGGGAAAACATATTTTGTATTGCAATTCAAGGCAAAAACACAACTAGTGGAAAATGTGAAACAGTTAACAGCTAATTAAGTTAATCCTAAGTGCGTACTAGGAATTACTCAAAGGATTCTCAAAGTATTTATTTGTTTGTTTTGTGTGTTGGATAATGTATTAATTTTTATTATTTAACCTTTGCCGAATGGAGTTCGAGTTTGGTTTTGCTTAGTGGTAGGTTTGGTTTTTGGTTTTTCTGGTTTTTAAACTATAATAAACTTGACTTACATCGACATGTAAATCCTGTAAATATTTTCGTTTTCAACAAAAATATATGTAAAAAAAGAACAGAAAAATGTATAAGAATATATTGAAAAGAAACGGAAATATATATTCAAAAATATGGTAAATAGTATACATATATTTTTGGTATCGTTCGTTGCTAGCTATTCAAGATTCGTATATTTTCGTTCGATTTGTTGTTTGTTTGTTGTCTAAATGAACGTAAACTAAAGATTACTGCTAAGTAAGATCTATATAAGATATCTGATTTGAATGCACTAGAAAAAGCTGGTGGTCCGGTCTCCATATCCATATCCATATCTATATCCTTAATCAAACTTTAAGCCTAAGAGCCCACTCGAAAGGGGGGTTAAATATGTACGTATCCTTGGACCAACCTTATACACTATAAGTACGTAAATATATTATGTTTGTATATAATATGGTAGAGAGCCACACACCGAGACCGAGACCGAGACCATTATGGATGCAACTCAAGCAAAAATGCAATGGTAAGTGTTCCCATGATGTTGCGATGAAATCAAGATGGTATAAATGGTAAATGGTAAATAATATATAATGCAAGTGGGGAGTATAAATCGAAATGAAATCATATAGAGTAGTAAGATATGCCACACTAATAGACAGAATAGAGGGGGGAGCAGAGAGCGGTTCGACTCAAAATCATGAAGGTATACAATATAGAATATGTGGTTGATTGGTTGGTGGATATTGTGAACTTCTATGCGCTAATTATGTTGCTTTTGCCGTTCAACTAGTCATGGATAAGTTACATCGACAAATGATAACGATATATTGTATATAGTATGTTTATTATTGATTGATTGATTAATGGACTGATGAATGGCCTGTGCACAATTCGATTCGTGTAATGTGGTTGTAATTGAATCTTCCTCGTAGCTGATTAAGTATACTCGTATGTATGATCGCTCTAGAATTGGCAAGTACGATGGATCATACCTTGACTTCGATGTCGCCGATTTTGTTTACCGCCCGGATAATGGGCCGTCCCACCATCGATGGAAAGATGAAGGTGGGGAAATTGCTGCCGGCATATCCGCACTTGACGAACTGGAATTTAAGGAGAAGAGCGAGATTTTTAATAAAGAAAACATAACATCAATTATTATATATTAATTTAAAGAGTTCACAATAAATCACGTTTTTAATACATTATTCTTATACAGTTTATTACCATTTCATTTGTTTACCTATTTTTAAACACCGTTTTCGGTATAAAAACTAGAATTTTACTTTAAAAAATACCATAAAACACGGTTGGGCACCGAATTCTAAGATCGGAGCCTGGTTTATAAGTTCATTATAATTAAACTCAATAAAGTGTAAATAAAAATGTTTAGTGAAGATAATAAAAGAGAACATTTTAATACATAGTTTTCTTCATGATTAAATTTCAATTTGTTTTAATAAATTAACTTTTTTAATTAAGTTCATAATATGATTTAAAAATTATTTATCAGCTTTTTTTTACCCCCGATTCAAAAACTAAAGCTGTTATGATCAAACTTTCAGTGTATTCACTTTTTCACTGTTGGACTGCTTTGGTTTATCGAACTCTTATCGAAGCCGGCGTAATCACAAAACAAATTCTCGAGATAAGAACTTAATGTTGAATATAGCAGTAAAGTGTGCCTGCTCTCCTCGCTCTTTTTTTGGCCGTGGGGCCTATGTTTATGTGTGTGTGTCTGCGTGAGTATTCATAACTGTCGGATTGGTGAGTAATACCCGATCGTCGACGTTACAATGACTAAAGCCCGAGGAATCAGCAGAAGAAGAAGAAGCAGCACACACATAATTGCATTTAGTAGCTAGCACTGCTTAACTAAGCGCAGCTCCCCCCCGCTGGGTTGAGCCGGAACGTCAACGCCCGCAAGCAGTGACCGACCGGCCCAAGCGCTGCTTGGCCTACAAGAAGAAAAGAAGCACAGCAGCAGCAGTAAACAACAACAAGAGCTTGGCTCCAAAAATGTGTGTCACACAGTGGGTGTTGTTGTGTACTGGGCGCTGCTGGCGATTGTGTGTGTGTTTATCGGGGGAGGAGGTAGTGTTGTATCTTACCCCTGTGCCGTTATCACAGACGATGACATTGCGACCCTTGCTGTCCATGTTTTAAGGATTTGAACTGGAGCTGGAAACTGCTTCTCCGCTGCTGCTTCTCCCTTCCACTTCCACTGATGACGCGACTTTGTGGCCTTTGTGGGTGTTGGTGTTGCTTTTGGTTGCGGCAGAGGCAGAGTGTTTTAGGCGCGACTCCTTGATAATACAACAAAAAAGAGATGGGTGATGTAGTTTCCTCGGCGAGATGGGCGATCGCGTTTCCTGCTGTCTGGCTGCTGGCTCAGCCGTTCTTTTAATACTACTCTTCAGCGGTTTTTCTGCGCCGGATGGCTGTGCTCCGCTCCCCACTGCACTTAATCACACACTTTCCATGAACACACACACACACCCGCTCCATTCATGCACACACACACACTGGCAGGCACGCGGGCGGGAGCGTTTGTTTTCCTCTCTCCGGCTCTCTCCTTACGTTTTTCCGATGCTCGCCCCGCTTCGCCTGTGGTTTGAAACCTTAGTTAAACTCTAGGGAATTATAATTGCCAAATGATTTGTCGTTGGTGGCCCAGCGAGCACTTATAATTTAGATTTTACGGCGGTACAAAACACAAAACTACAGCCAGTGTTGCCAGATGAAAATTTTGCTTTCCCCCTAAAAAATCTCAAAGAGTCGATATTTCCTCCTAAAAAATCCTCCAAATTCAAAAAAAATCTGATAAATTCAAATAATTAAAATAAGAAATATTTAATTATGACGTGGAACTTTGCAAAGCGGAAAAATGTCGGTGGAATACCAGTTCTTAGTATCTGAAAGGCGGGTTCACGGAATGCGCCAACATCAGCTGGCAAAACTTTCAGGCGATAGGAAAATCGGGGGCAATATTTCCGAATCAGTTCCGAAAAAAACCCTAAACTTTCCCCCCAAAAATTCCCCCTAGGACATAAAAAAAAACCCTAAATCTAGGGGGAAAACCCCTGATCTGGGAGAACTGACTACAGCGACCACACACTAGCTGGAAAAACATCGATGCCACTATCGGAACTATCGCTGTTGCTATCGATACATCGATACAAACAGCGAAAACTTAATCTTTCAAATAGATCAATGTGATCAGCCTATCAAATCTATCCATCTATTGAAGTGATCAAAACGTTATCTTTCACGTAAGTAAAGCTTTGCCTGTGTGTGTGTCAGAAAAGACTCGATAGGTAGGGCTAGAAAAAATACCAAAAGAATACCGCCACAGAGAGAAGCTTGGCGGTAGTTTTAAATTTCCAGGTCTCGTTCGTTCGGATTCGCAATAAAACCAAAAGGCCGCCATAAAATGGAAAGTTTGCTGCTGATTTATTTTATTCCGTTTATATAGTATGTATATGTATGTATAATTTAATAATATAATAAACGTTACTCATTTGTTATATTTATAATTGCTTTAAGAGGCGAAATGTCTTATATAAGTATATGTACCATGCTGACTGTCGTCTCGTCTCGTTCCCTTTTGATTCTGTTACGGTTTTGTTTGGTTTTTGGTTTGTTTTGGGTATTATCTGTTCTATGTTGAACGCTTTAATGCTTGTAAATGGATCCATAAGTTGGTATGGTCTTGATATATATATATATATATTGTATTATCAAAATCTACACATCGTCCTCCTCTAACTCTATGTCTTTCGCTCTATTAATATCTGTATTTTGCCGCGGAAGTTACTTTGTATTTATTATTGAAGGGGGGCTCTAAGCGAAATGGATTGATCGTTAGTTTATAATGTAGAAATATTATTGCTCCTTAGTATCATCGTTAGTGTTAGCTTTAGTTGCTTTTTGGTATTTTGGTGTTTGGTGTTCGTTCTCTCGTTCTTTTCGCTCCACATACAATATATATGTATATTCTATTGTTTTTTGTTCTTCAATTCAATTCAAATTCAACTCGGGGGGGTATTCCCCTTTCTGTTTCACTCTGTAGCACTAACTAAATATGCATTTGCGGTATAACAGTTTCAACAATTTAACCATATAGAGAACAGAAACATCGAAACTTAAACTCTGTATCCTTTCTCTCGTTTGTTCAATTCAATAATTCAATAATTATATATGTTTGTATGCATGTAGTCGCCTGTGGTTTGCTGATTTAAAAAAAACGCTATATATATATGTATATTTCTCAATTAGTTAAGTAAATTGTTTACCATTCTCTCATCTCCTTTCATTACAAAAGCTAAGTTCCGCTCCGCTTCTTGATTTGTTGTCCTTTAGCTACGATTTAAATAATCTTGGTATTGTTACGATACGTGCATAGATCACTAAGAACTAATTGTTTTTTGTTTTTCTTTTTGTTTTTGTCCAATGTCAACTCTTTGTATATAATATATTTATATATATATATATATCTGTATAAATATTTAGAGTAAAGTTCAAGTTGCGCAGAGTCGAAGCAAAGTACAGCATAAATATGTGTAGGGTTCGAGTTTGGGGTTCAGGATCTGGCTCTTGTAGGATGAAGGCATTTCTTGCAGGCATGCGAGTGCGTGTGTGGCTGTGTCGAGTACATATTTATTTTGATTTGCATATTGATATTGGAGAATCTGATCCATCGAAACAGTGTGTGGAACAGGCGAAGGGGGGAAAGTCGGTATTGGAATTGAGAAATTGATTGCCATCATTATCATTTGTTTTGAATTGATCTGAAACGCTGAAACTCTTCGTGTTTCCATCGTGCTCGTTCCAAGCCTTACATTCAATACTTACTCTTAAATACATCTCTTCTCTTCTTAGCATTAATCTCTAAGCTTGTTTCATTTAAATCATTTCAAGTCTAGCTTTTGCTACCGTTATAGTTACCGTTAGTAAATGAAAAATTGGCCAAGAGTAACGGAAAGTTTCTTGGTTTTGTGAGTGTGCCTGTGTGTGTGTGTGTTTCTCTCAACAAAAATCGTCTCATTCCATTTCGTTTCGATAAATTAATGAATAATTTTGTTAGTTCAATTTACACGCAGGAGGAATATATTATATACGTTATTAGGTAGTACATGTATCGTAATTTATTAGTTAAATATATGGATTTGCTATTTAAATGGTAAACTTCTTGACCTATCTCTCTCTTTCAGTGTTTAGTGTTGTGTCACGTGTGTGGGCTTTAAAAAGGCTTTTGCGGAAAACGATCGAATTCTTCAATTAGTTAATTAGCTAGACTCGATCCTCAAACAACGATTATGATTTTCTCTTATTTACTTTCTTCTTTTTGCGTGTTTTGTTTTTTGTAGCCAAGCAACTGATAAAACATCTCTACACATATTTCAGTGTGTGTTAAAAGTAAAAATAAAAAACTAAAAAATAAACTCTGGTTTCACTTTCAATGTTTAATTCGTATAAGGAACATTTATGGACTATTGCGGCACATATTGCAAATTGTTTCGAAATTGTTTTGTTTCTTTTGTTGCTTTTTATGCTTTTTATGCAAGATTACACATTTCAAGATTTTTCAAGGATTACGATTACGATTACGATTACGATTATTACACAAACGAACGACCTTCCTGCTCATTTCGAATCGAACTTCATTACACATATCGTTTACATCTCGGCGTCTGGCCTCGATATTTCTATATAATCATATGTATATATATGTACGCTTCTTTTTGGCGCCGCTAAAAATGTTTTAAACAGATTAGCGCTGGATTTGCATCTCTCCACTCTCCACTATCTTCGTATTTCATATTTTTCTTATTTTCTTCTTTCTTCTTTCTTTTTTTGTGGGCTCTCTTTCCTATCGGCTTTCGGTGTCCCGTTTTACATATTTTAACGCTTTAAAGTTTGCCCATTTCAGTTTATACATTACAACTTAAGCCTAGGGTTATGGGGTTACTGTTGGTTGGTTTTTTTCTGCTCTTGAGAAAGGGAATTTTTCGGTTATCAGTTTTCAGTTATTCTTCAGTTTTTCAGTTTTTCAGTTTTTCAGTTTTCTGGTTTCTTTTTTTCGGGGCGCCGGCGCGCCAAAGTATGCAACACATAATTCTAATATCCAATGTGCGCGCGCCGGCGTAAAAACAAATTTCTGCTCCGGCTGCCGCAGCAAATGGTGCTGGTGGACCCGGGAGTCGGCCACGGACATGGACATGGACATGGACATGGAGCTGGCGCCGAATCGCTAACGAAATATATGGGTAATGTTATGTACTTAGTATTACAATTGGTTTTAAGTTTTAAGTTTTTAGCTTTTAGATTTTAGATTTTAGTATTTGTTTAAGTTGCTCTGCTCTGCCACATTAAGCTTAATTAAGGTTCCGTTTGTTGGTGTTCTTTGTGTTGCTCCGCTCTGCTCCCAAGTCACTCAACGTCACGCCCATGCACTCCTCCTCCTCCTCCGCTCCAGACTCCGCCTCGCTGCATCCGCATTCTCGTCCTGCAGCCGCTGTGCGAGCTTACCCATGTCCGGCTCCATTGTTGCCGCCGCCCTGCTGTGGACTGTGATGATGCGGATCCTCGCTGGGCGTGGGCGGCTGGTCTCGGCGCGGCGGCATCCGCTCGTTGACGGCATCGAGGCCCTTGGCCTCCGCGAACGAGGTAATCTTGTGGTTGGGCGAGAAGCCCTGCATGGCGTTCTTCAGTGACTGCTTGCCGCCGGAGAGGGCGCCGAGTGGAAGGGCGACCGTCGGCGTCAGGCCCTTCAGCTGCAGCACCGACTCGGACTCCTCGCGCAGCACGGAGAAGACGCGAGCCATCTTGCCGATGGCGCGGATCTTGTTGCGGATAACCTCCTTGCGCAGCGCCGCCTCGTCGTCCGAGAGCGGCTCCTCGCTCTCCTCGGTCATGAGCTCGTCGTCGGAGCAGATGTTCAGCACGTTCACCAGCATCTCGGTGACCTTCTCGCCCACGAAGGGCAGCGACCAGGTGAACACGTCCATGAAGTTGGGAAGCCAGTAGGGGTGCGGCGAGCAGTTGAACTGCCGGATGTTCATCACGTTGTTCTCGTACTTCAGCACCGCCGCCTTGTTGTTGTACACGTCGAGATAGTTGGGCGCCGAGAAGATGGTGATCAGCGAGGGGAAGCCGGTGGTCTGGCTCTTGCGGTACATGCGGTAGCCGGCGTCCTGCGCCTCGTGCGCCCGGATGATCGACAGCAGGTTGTTGTTCTGCAGGAAGTCGCAGCAGGCGGCGTAGCTGTAGAAGTACGAGCAGCCGCGCACCGAGTTGTGCGTGTAGAAGTCCGAGTTCTTCTCGTTGCCGAAGTCCTCCAGCGGGTCGGACCACAGCAGGTCGCACATGGGGCCGAAGGCGGGCGGCTCCTTGAAGCGGTCGAGCCGCCTTATGTCCTCCAGCTCGTGTATCTCGGGCGCCAGGCCGCCGTGCACGCACAGGAACTGCTGGTTCATCAGCGCCGCCAGCGGCAGGCAGTCGAACGCGTCCATGCACGCGTCGTACACGCGCTCCGAGTACGTGATCTTGCACTCCTGCTTGAAGGTGAAGTACTCGGTCAAATGCCGGCACTCGTGGTTGCCGCGCAGCAGGAACAGCGTCTGCGGATAGGTGATCTTCAGCGACCACAGGTACAGCACGCACTCGATGCTGAAGTAGCCCCGGTCCACATAGTCACCGAGGAACAGATACTTGGTGCTGGCCGGCGACCCGCCCACCTCGAACAGCTTCATCAGGTCGTAGAACTGGCCGTGTATATCGCCGCACACCGTCACCGGCGCCTCAATGTCGATCATTGTCTTCTCTTGGCGCAGCAAGGCGGCGCCCTCCTGGATGATCTTGAGGGCTGGCGCCTCCTCGATCCTGCCCTCCAGCACAAAGTGCTGCTTCAGTACCTCGTGGTTCGGCTTGCCGGTGCGCGGATCGAAGACCTCCGCCAGGGTCAGCTTGTGGCTGGGCGGGAACGGGACGCTGTCCACCACGCGCTCCTTGGTGTTGACCGCAGTATGGCCGCCATGCAGCTTGCCCGTGGGACTGCTGCTCGAGTTGTTGCTGGTCTGCGACTGCGTCTGCGAGGAGGAGGCGGCGGCGGCGTTGGCGGTGCTGCTGTTGTTGTTGTTGTTGTTATTGTTGCTGCTGCCGCCGCTATTGGCGGCGATGGCGGCGGCTTCTCTGTTATTGGCATCTGTGGCTTCGGTGGACGCAGTGGTGGCGGCGGCGGTCCGCTGGCCGCTGGCACTTGTTGCCGCCTGGCTGCCGCTGCTCTGGTTATTCGAAGACATGGTCGGGGCTGGCGGTTTTCCGCGTTTTGCTACTTAGAGGCTCGGAACTGGGAACTCGGAACTCGGAACTCGTCCTCTTCCGCTCCCACTCGCTCTCGCGCTCGCCCTCTCTCGCTCTCGCCTGGCTCAGTTTCCACTGCACACACACGCAGCACAGAGACAGAGACGGAGACACACACACGCGCGCACACCCACACTCTGGCACTTTCCTTTGCTTGCTGCTTGCTCTTGCTGCTTCTGCTGCTGCTGCTGCTGCTGCTACTGCTGTGTTGTTGGTGCCTGAGCCGCTTTATCGCCTTCCAGCTTTGATTCGTTGCGATGCGATTCGCTTTTCCTGCTGGCCCTCGCTTTTCCTGCTGCGCTGCTGCTGCTTTCACTTAACAACAATCATATTCACTCAGTTTTCGCTGCTTTTCCCCTACGTCTTTTCTTTCGTCGTAATTTCTCTCTTGCGATACGATTTTTTTTTTCGCTCCTAATGGAATTTTCAGCAGTGTGACCGCCGGTCGACCGTTAAAACATACCGCTGGCCCCTGGAAAATATACCAAAAGCTATCAGTTTCATACTAAAAATGTACTGGAAAAATACTGCCGGGACTTGGGTGAATCAATCGATGTCCTTTGATCTTCCAACAGGAATTAAGCAGAAACGATTGAATTAAAAATCGTTAATTAATGTTTTTAATTAATAAAATTTTTACCATGACATATGACAAATGTACATTTTTTGACTACAAATCAAGATTACTTTGAACTTAATAATAAAGAATTTAAGCACTGGTCAAAAATGCCTTATAAGGCTTATTTTAAATTGTCAAAACTGCTTTTCTGGTGTAAGTTCGTACCTTAATTTACAGTGGCTCCTTTTTATGCGCTTTCCTTCAAATTTCGCTAGTTCTCAGCTATTCGTATCAAAAAAAGAAAGTTATAGTGATGTGGAACCAGTTCAAGTCCAGTGGTACCTATGCTTTGCAGTGCGACCGTTTATTCAAAAACCACAACTGATAAACAGGTTTGAATAAAACAGGTGGTTCAAAAATGCAAATTACGATTTTTTTAATCTGCATAATTCACACAAAAGGTATGCAAAACAACCACACGATGATTTGGCGAAATAAAATAGAAAATATGAACGAACAACAAAATACACAATAGGCGTACACTTTGAAATTGAACTGCTGTCTGAGAAACTATAGCCTTATATCCGTCCTGTGTCGTTTTGTAATTTGTGCAATTGGCAATATGCAATTTATTTTTGCACCTGTTTCATTCCCCATATCCTGCCCAGTTGTGAATGCCTTTCCGTTGGAAAATTACCCTTACATTGATCACATAATAACAGGGGTTGACATTCAATTCGAACAAAGTGCATGCCGGAATGTGGGGGTATACGTGGTTTGGCTCGATTTCGATTCGAAGGAATGGGTATATTTGATTGATTTAATTGCGGTTTGATAGTAATAAGTACTTACTTCCGATATAATGGGTTACATATGGGGTTTCAGAGCCTTCGAAGTGTAGAAGTGATTGATAATTCTCATAAAAATTGCAGGCAGGAAATATGCAACTACATGTGCTTGTAACTTAATACTCTCCGATATAGCTTGATTTGAAATACTAACCTTTTCGCACAACTTTAGCCTGTAATTAAATAATTAAGATCTGCGGAATACCCCAACCAGAGAAGTAAAGGTCGAAGGCCATTGGTAACACTTCTGATTTTGCCACCACTCAAGTCCTGTAGGAGTAAATATTTCCCGGCGGAAATTGACTTTCACAGAAGACTCAAACGAAACTTTTAGAGGAAATAATAAATGTGCGCGCATTTTATTCTCAGGATAGGTACTTGTATATTTTTTTAATGTTTTTGTATTGTTTTTTGTTGTTTTTGTTTTTTGGTTGTTTTTTCTCATTTTGTTAATATTAATTATGTTAATAACATTGATAATCATTTGGTTTTGTTTGGTTGTTTTCTTCATCATTTTGTTTTGTTTACTTTTTTTTGCTTTCACTTAATGTTAAAACTTGTTGTCTGCATTTTGTTGTTGCCTCTTCTCGTCTTCTTGTAAATTAATTTGTTATTCCTTGGATTGCATACAATTTTTTGTCACAACGGCGCAATTATTATGTAATTTTTGCCAGCCAGCTGCCCCTTGCAATACCGTTATAAATTTCACATACATATATATGTATATGTATATAATAATGCTTTCACTGTTAAATTTGTTTATTTATTAACTTGTTTGGTTTTTGTTTCGGTTTAATAATAAAATTGAAAATTTTTAAGAGATTTATCTAGATGTGATGTTTTCTTGTTTGTTAATTTGTTATGTTGCATTTTTAATATTATTTACTTCCATTTGGTTTTCATTCATTTGTTTTAATATAAGTATATAAACTTTTTGCTTTGACAAAGTTTTTCCAACTTATATGTATCATACATGTTATATATAAATAAATGTTTAAATATATATAAAATATGCATTTAAATTGATTTATCCAAAAGGTAAAGTTTTAATTCTTTTTTGGTTTTTTCCTTATTTTGTTTTCTTGTTTTTTTTCTTCTTTTCTTTTCGGTTTCTTTTTCCATTTTTGTTTTTTTTTTGTTTATAATATATATTAAATTGTTTTCTTTTTCGTGTAAAGTTTTAAAGCATTCGAGGGCAGGAAGTAGATGTTGAAAAATACATGTATCAAAAAAATTAAGGTAACGTACATAATTACATACATACTCGTACATACGATGAAAGGTTTTCACTTACAATGGAGATGAGTGGAAACGAAAAGCAAGAAATCTTCCCATTTGTTTTTCTTCTTTTTTTTTCATTTATTTTCATAAAATTTAATAGGTGTATATTTATGTCTTAAACGAGAGGAAACAATTGGCTAACAAAATGGCTTACTTAAGACGATTTAAGTATTTGATTGTACAGAGAGTAGTTCAAGCTAATCGACGACAAATAATCAACAACAGTCCAACGGAAGTCTCGAAACAAAACGAAATCAAGGCTGGTTAGTGTAAGTGTAGGATGTTAGATGTAACATGTAACATGTAAGATGTAAAATGTAAATGTTCAATGCGCTTTCTTCTCGATTCGAAAATGAGAGTGGATTCTTTTCTATATATCGTCGTATATCTAAATTTATAGAGAGATTTGGTTTTTTGATATTATTTCGTTAAAAGGAAAGTGTTTGGTTGCTTTTGGTTTTTTGTTTTTTTTTTACTGTAATTGGTAATTTCGTTATTACTTTATTTTCTGCTTCTGTTCTTCTTCTCTTCTTCCTAGCTTGTCGTATTCTTCATATTCATATTTTTGGTGTAGTAGAAAATGTACCGTTAAAAAGTTTTTTTTTTTTTGTGGTTTTCGCATTTTTTTCTGGGTTGTTAGGTCATTAAAAAGACAGAGAGATAGAGAGAGACAGATTGAGAGATAGACAGAGAGCGAGAGCGAGAGAGGAGAAAGGGTCAAGGTCGAAGTTGAAGTCGAGGAGAGCTTTTGCTTGAGGGAGTGTAAAGAGCAAAGAGCAGGACGATAGGCGAATGGAGTGTGAAAAGCGGAAGAGGGAGATGGGGCAAGAGCGAGAGCGAGACGAGAAGTCGTTATCATAATTTTGTCTTGCTTTTGTTTAGTTCTTAGGCGTCGTGTATATAGTATAAAAGTATTTGTTTCATATATTATTCGCTTAGTCGTAATATGTTATACTTTTGGTTTTTGTTTTCTTTCGGTTTCTTCTCATATATGTGTATATTAATTTAATTTCGCTTTTGCTTTTTACTTTTTATTTTTATTTTAGAAGAGCGCGCTAATTTTTGTTTTTTTTTTTTGTATTTTTTGTTCTCTTTTGTTTTTGTTTGTATTGCGGGAACGTTTTTTGAGAGGAGAAAAATATTCAATTATATGCTAATACATATATGGGTTGCGGTAATTTCATTGTTAAAACTTCATTCATTTACTTTAAAAACAATAGTAATAGAGCTTGGTTTGATGTAATCCTTTATTGGTTGTAATTATGGTTTATATAAATATTTGGTATTATTCGTATTCTCTTGGTTTTTCATTGAATCGAAATGCGTAAACGTTTTGTAAATTGTCGTGTGTCCTGCTGCTGCTGCCGTATGTGTGTGTGTGTGTGAGACGGTGTGTGAAACGCTTAATCCTTATATCGGTTCAATATTGTATACGTATATATATGTAAATATATATATATATATTTATATATAAATGTAAATCATCTGTAACCATTAACTGCTTGATGACATATGTATGTACGTAGGCTGCTGCTGCTGCCGGAGATCTGGAGTTCCCGCGATCTCGACCTGCGCAAAAGGCAAAAAACACGCGAGGAAGAAGCGGGAGCGAAAAAGGCTAAGAGAAAAAACGCAGCGATCAGGCCCACTGTGCCCGCGCACTGCTTTGCCATTAAAACAACAACTGCTTGCTAAGGCCGCGTGCGGCTTGAACTGCTTGCAGATCCTGAACTACTTGTAACCGCACTCTTCCTTTCCATCCCTCTCGCTCGCCCAAAAGCCATGCTGCGTGTTTGTTTGTGTGTTTATGTTGCTGCTTATGTGTGTGTGTGTGTGTATGTGTTGGTGCCTATCAACTTAAATCGAATTTGTGATCGACTTTAACTGCTTAGTTTTCTTCTGATTGCTGCTGCATTTATTGCGCTTTTTGCATACTGCTTGGTTTCGGTTTCGGCTTTGAATTTCCGTTTCCGGCCTATGTTTCTGTTATCGTGTTGGTTATCGTTTTCGCTCTTTTCCTCTGTCTCTTCGTCTCAGCTTCGACCCTTAACTATTTCAAATATATATATGCGTTCTCTTATGCGTAGGTATGTATATTTGTTTATAAAGTACTTCAAATTGCTATAAGTTTGCATTTTGTATTACATTTTCCTTTAAACTTTAAATTGGGGTTGCTTTGTTTGTTTGTTTGTCGTCTTGTCGAATTCTGAAAAGTTGTTTCGGTTTTTTTCTTAGTTTTTTCTTTTGTTTTTTTTTTGCATGCTGCACAATTCTTATCGTTTTTTGTATTTTTCAACATATATTTTGTTAATTGGTTGTAAACGTTATTCGGTTTAATTTTATCATTTTGTTTGTTTGTTTGTTGTATAATTTAAACTTAATTGGTAATTCACATAGTTCGGTTTTTCTTGTTGTTAATGATTTAATTTCCCTTACGTCTTATTGTATAATATAATTATTTTTGTTTAAGAAAAACTTTTGCACGCTCCCTCGCGCGACTTTGTTTGTTTTGTTTTTGTTTAGTTTTCTCATTTTATTAAATTTATTTAATTAAATTACTTAATGCTTATAGAAAAAGGTGTAGTAAACAATATAGATATACAACGTATGTGTATACTTATATTTGTATATCGAGATATAAAAACATAAGCATAATGAAGTAGAAACAACAATTTAGTTTATAAATATATATTTATGTAGTTATATTATGTGTGTGTGTTTGTTTGCTGATTGTGTTTGTGTGTAGGTGTATATATATAAATAGTTTACAATAAATACAAATTATAAAAAAGATAACAAGAAATATATATAAAAAAAAATTGCAGAAATAACAAAATTCCCATTGCACACACTTTTAATTACAACTTCCGTTTAAATCATCTTCATCTTTATCCTTTATCCTTTATCCTTTATCTTTATCCTTATCTTCTTCTCCTCCTCCTACTCCTCAACGTTATTGACTTTAACAAGTAACTAAAATTCGATTAAGTATAAAAAGGATTTACACACGGCGACCGCGACGCAGGCGCCCAGGGGGGCCTTCTTGTTGAGATTCGATTATTTCGATAACTTCGACTTCTTCGATTGGTGGGAGGTGGTGGAGGAGGGGGGCCTGGGTATGGGGTCACCCCCCTTTTGCACCCGCATCGCAGCGCTTTAATTAATATATTCAGCTAATGACTACGACAAAGATGGCACGTATATAAAGACCACATACACAATCACCAGATGAGAGAGAGTGTGAGGCGACAATGGCGACGATAAACAATTACCGATAAACGATAGGCGATGGGACGATCGATCAACTTTGAGTTGGAACGATTCCCTCACATGTTGTGTGTGTGTGTGTGTGTGTGTATATTTGTGTGTGTGAGAGAGAGAAAGAGTCGGATAGTTAAGATAGATAGAGAGATTCAGTCGTTTCTTGTTCTTGTTTTTAAAAATATTGTAGTAAAATATTGTTGCTGCTGCTGTTTGTTGTTGTTGTTGTAGGAAGTTGTTTCTGTTCTTTTTCTCTAGCTTTCTTATATTTTTTATTTTCCATAGAAGTCGCCGCAGACGCCACACAACGAAAGGGGGGGCTTGCCCGTCCATATATTGCGCAAACTCACAATTTCCCCGTACTATATAATCAACTGTTAAGCTGGGAGAGGTGGTGGTGATAATTACGCAATATATGAACGGCCCCAAGTAGTAGAATTTATCATTTAGCTTTAGTTTCAGTTTTTTAGACGCTAGATTTAGTTCTCTTTTTGCTTCGTTTTGGTTTCTTCTTTACTTTGCAGAGAGATGAGGGAGAGAGAGAGTTGGTTTTCGATTCGTTTTACAATTTGTTGTTAGCAAATAATTTAAATTACCTAATTTGCTTTTACTTTGTGTGTGTTTCCTTCCGTTTTTTCTTCATTTATTCTTTAAATGGGGAAAATGCGCCTTTAAATTTGCTCTTTTGATATAATGTTGCACAAAATTTTGATACATATATCGTATATATATATATAGCTGTTATCCTTTCAACTTTATAATTAGCTTCCGTCTCTGGGGGTTGCTGCATTTGCATTACTTTAATTACCAATATCTGTCTGCCTGTGCCTGTGCCTGTGTGTTTCTTTGTTGTTTTCCTCTTTCCTCTTTTTGAGCCGAGAGCTTGAGACTATATATCCGTATATATCCGTACTGAACTGTTCGCTAGCTGTTTGCCGTCCGTCTCCCTCCCACCGTTTGCTGCTTAACTGTCGACTACTAACTGAATTTGCTCCTGTCCTCCTCCGCCTCCTTCGACGATCCTTCGACTAACTTGACTTCCATCACTGACTTGACTGACTTGACTTTAATTTACTGACTTGACTTGACTTGACTTCACTTTACTTGACCTGACTTAGAATTATCCATTGATTGAATTCGCATTTGCATTGGCCGCTGCTGCTGCCGCCGCTGACAGTGATTTCTGGCCCTCCTCCGCCGGCGACGGCGTCGCATCTCGGCGCGGCGGCATCCGCTCGTTGACGGCATCGAGGCCCTTGGCCTCCGCGAACGAGGTAATCTTGTGGTTGGGCGAGAAGCCCTGCATGGCGTTCTTCAGTGACTGCTTGCCGCCGGAGAGGGCGCCGAGTGGCAGGGCGCCCGTCGGCGTCAGGCCCTTCAGCTGCAGCACCGACTCGGACTCCTCGCGCAGCACGGAGAAGACGCGAGCCATCTTGCCGATGGCGCGGATCTTGTTGCGGATAACCTCCTTGCGCAGCGCCGCCTCGTCGTCCGAGAGCGGCTCCTCGCTCTCCTCGGTCATGAGCTCGTCGTCGGAGCAGATGTTCAGCACGTTCACCAGCATCTCGGTGACCTTCTCGCCCACGAAGGGCAGCGACCAGGTGAACACGTCCATGAAGTTGGGAAGCCAGTAGGGGTGCGGCGAGCAGTTGAACTGCCGGATGTTCATCACGTTGTTCTCGTACTTCAGCACCGCCGCCTTGTTGTTGTACACGTCGAGATAGTTGGGCGCCGAGAAGATGGTGATCAGCGAGGGGAAGCCGGTGGTCTGGCTCTTGCGGTACATGCGGTAGCCGGCGTCCTGCGCCTCGTGCGCCCGGATGATCGACAGCAGGTTGTTGTTCTGCAGGAAGTCGCAGCAGGCGGCGTAGCTGTAGAAGTACGAGCAGCCGCGCACCGAGTTGTGCGTGTAGAAGTCCGAGTTCTTCTCGTTGCCGAAGTCCTCCAGCGGGTCGGACCACAGCAGGTCGCACATGGGGCCGAAGGCGGGCGGCTCCTTGAAGCGGTCGAGCCGCCTTATGTCCTCCAGCTCGTGTATCTCGGGCGACAGGCCGCCGTGCACGCACAGGAACTGCTGGTTCATCAGCGCCGCCAGCGGCAGGCAGTCGAACGCGTCCATGCACGCGTCGTACACGCGCTCCGAGTACTTGATCTTGCACTCCTGCTTGAAGGTGAAGTACTCGGTCAAATGCCGGCACTCGTGGTTGCCGCGCAGCAGGAACAGCGTCTGCGGATAGGTGATCTTCAGCGACCACAGGTACAGCACGCACTCGATGCTGAAGTAGCCCCGGTCGACGTAGTCACCGAGGAACAGATACTTGGTGGTCGCCGGCGAGCCGCCAATCTCGAAGAGCTTCATTAGATCGTAGAACTGGCCATGGATGTCGCCGCACACCGTCACCGGGGCCTCAATGTCGATCATTGTCTTCTCCTGGCGCAGCAGGGTGGCGCCCTCCTGGATGATGCGCAGCGCGGCGCTCTCCTCAATCCGACCCTCCAGGATGAAGTGCTGTTTGAGGACGTCGTGGTGCGGCTTGCCGGTCCGCGCATCGAAGACATCGGCGCAGGTGAGTTTGCGGCTCGGCGGGAACGGCACGCTGTCGATCACACGCTCCTTTGTCGATATTGTGCTGCGCTTGGTCGGGCTCTGTGGCCCGCTCGAGGATGCCCCCGGCTGTGTGCCCGCCGCTGTGTTGGATCCACCAGATCCGGCTCCACCCGATCCTGCTCCAGCCGATCCGGCTGCTGCTGCCGCCGCTGCTGTCCCCGTCGTCGCCGAGGCATTCTTGTTGTCGTGTGTGTTGTTTGCGTTGGCCTTTTGATTCTGCTGCTGCTGCTGCTGCTGGGCGGCTGACTGCGACTGGCTGCTGCTGCTGTTGCTCTGCGCCGCCGGCGAAGACATGTTGTTGCCCGACACTCCGACTGCGCCGCCTGCGTCTCCTCTCTCAACTGCTGGCTCCGGACTCCGGACTCCGTTCGGGACTCGCTCGCTGGCCTCTAACGTGTGTCAATGCCACCGACGACGAGCCAGGCTTGCTTGCTGCTGCTCTGTGTCCTGCTGCTGGTCCTGGTCCTGATCCTGCTCCTTCGCCGTGCGGTTCTTCGCGTGCTGCTGCTGCCTGCTGTTTATTGTTCAGTTTCTGCAACGAAAAATGGTGAGGCAACATTAGCATTTGTATTTATATTCATGTTAGCCGTACATTACACGGTTGTTATTAATAATAAATGCCCTGCCCTGCCCTGCCCTGCCCTGCCTGTAATCCCTGTCCCCAGTCCCCAATTCACAATCCCCAATCCCGGCGTGCACACGTATCTCCCTCCTTTCATCACAATACGGCATGTGAATCAGAAATGCACAGGCACCGCCACCGCCACCGCCACCGACACACACAAGCCATCGGCATCGGGCATATGTGATATATTCGCACGATTGCGGTGGAAATGGCATTGCTCAAAACCACAAATAATTCGTAATCTGAAAAGCTCATCGCGCATTACTATGAATAATTCGCATCTAATTTGTAATCTGAGCAAAGCTCCTACTTACTTTCATTTCAATTTCGAAAATAATTAAAGCAAAAGCAGCGGCGGTTTTTTGGTTTAAATTTATAAAGGTTAATTAAATATATTTAAGGAAAAGGGTATACAAGCTAGTTGCAGTTTTTACTTTTATGAAATTCTCAAGGATTGCAAATTTCCCAGATTGGTTTTTATATTCATTTTCGAAGGATTTCTTTGAGGTTTCGAGTATACCTCTGTTAACTTTAAAATAAATCCTCAGAATGTTATGTTAGTTTAAAATTTCCCTGTGTTAACTTTAGATTAAAGCCTCACGGAATTTATCCTTACAGTTTCGAAATTTCCCAAATTGGTTCTCATATTCACTTTCGAAAAATCCTTTCGGTTCGAGTATCCCTGTTAACTTTAAAGTAAAACCTCACAGAATGTTTCCTTGGTTTCAAATTTCCCTCGGTTAACTTTAGATTAAAGCCTCACGGAATATTTCCTTACAGTTTCGAATATATCCCCATTAACTCTATGTTAACTTTAAAGTAAAACCTCACGGAATTAGTCCATAGATTCAAATTTCCCTCTGTTTACTTTGGAATAAAACCTCACGGAATTTTTCTTTAGTTTCGAATTTCCACCTGTTAATTCTCTGTTATCTCTAGAGTAAAACCTCACGGAATTCTTTACCTTAATAACAAGGCTTTGATTGTATAAAGATTAAAGCCTCACGGAATTTTTCTTTACAGTTTCTCTCTGTTAACTTTAAAGTGAAACCTCTCGGAATTTGTTCTTAGATTCAAATTTCCCTCTGTTAACTTTGGAGTAAATCCTCACGGCACTTTTTTTTAAGTTCGAATTTCCACCTGTTAATTCTCTGTTATCTCTAGAGTAGATTCAAATTTCCCTTGTAAGCTTTGGGGACTTTTCCTTACAGTTTTTAACTTCCACCTGTTAATTCTCAGTTATCTTTTCAGTAAAACCTCACGGAATTCTTCACCATATTAAGTAGCCTTTGAATAAATAGTATAAAGATAATAAAATGTACACACACAAAGTGTTCACTTTTAAGACATTTATAGTAAATAGTAATTAGACTTCTTTAGTAATTATAGCAATATGTATACAGTTACTATAAGCTTGACCCCCACTGTTTATTACAGTTAAGCCATATTGCCCACAATTGCAGAATTTTATTGGCCTGAAACGAACAGCGCAACAGAAAACAGTCAATCAAAACACGAAATTGCCTCAAAAACTTATATTATTTATACAGTTTTTGCAAATATATATATATAAACACAGCCGAATGAGCACACAGAGTGAAGTAATGAAAATTTAATTGCACCACGAGTGTTTGTTTTAATTCATAAACAGAAATACATACATATTTAGTATATAAACCACGTCGTAGTTAAAAAAACAATCAGTCAGACTAGTTGTAATTGCCATTACGAGTGTTCAACTATCAACTATTATGGGGCAATCACAATCGACATTTAAATAAACATTAGCTTGACTTTATCAAAATGCCAAACGTTCAGCGTTCGTTCAAATAACACAGCAAAAGGACACCAACGGGAACTGTAGTTACATCAAATTGAACTTGCGATTATATCACTTTGTAATATTATTATTTGTATTGCAAAACCTGTCACTCGGAGGGTGTCGCGTTACAGTTAATTTGAACTCTGATTGGCAGCAAGCGCTGGGCTTTTATTTTTGGCATAGTTTCAGATTCTTTTTGTGTGATTAATTGCAGTGTTTTGTGCAATAAGAGAAGCACACACACACTGGCTGACTGGCTGTCATTCCTTTGCAAATGCAAATATGTGCGAATAAATTAGAAAAATAATCAACGCCGTCTGAATAAATATAGCACTAACAATCACCGCAGCGGTTGCACAAACAGACTGCCTGCACTGCCTGACTGAAGGGCAGACGGACAGCGGACAGCGGACAGCGGACGGACAGGCCAACGGACAGCCGGACATATGGACAGACCTGGAAGCTCTACTCGTCTGCAAGTGACGTATTGACTGACAACTGCAGGGCGACGCGGCAGTAACAACACAAATAACGTACGAACGAAAAAAAAAAAAACAGCAAAGAATAACAGCAAAAAACGAGATTCAGGCCAAAAACACGTGCGTCCTGCCGAGTGCCATCCTAACCGCATCGCCCATCCGCCCCGTTGGCTCCACATAACAGTAAATTAAAGTCAGCTGTCTTCCGCAAATTGAACAGGCGATGGAATGATGGAATGACGTAATAACGAGAGAGAACCAGCCAGCCAGCCAGTGACTGCGACTGCCACTGCATTTGATTCGATGAAAATCTATTCGAAACGTGTGTGTTTATCAAGTTCAAAGCCGAATATCAAGTTGTGGCATTTCTCCCTCTTTCACCTTGAAAAGAAATATAAGCAAGTTAAGCTTTTTACTTTGTACTCTCCTTATATTTTCGAAACTAAATACTTGGAGCAACTTTGAACTTGTCAACGAGGCATTTTCACCTCTGGCAGAAATACGTGTGTTTTTTGCGCAAAAATCAATTACTATTCGAGACAATGTAATTTTAACGATTCCATTTCATGGTTGCTCAGCTCATTCGGGCCAGAAAAAGCATTAAAACGTAACCGTTTATATTCGAACGGCAATTACAAAGCGAGATGATCAGCAATTTAATGGTTTCTAGCTATCTGCTCACTTTATAGACCGTTCTAGATCGATCTGCGTGGCCCACGGCTCTCTGCCCAGCCTCTGCCGGCACACGGACAATGTTTACGTTCCACTAGTGCTGGAAAATCTAGCTATTTCTTTAGTCAAAGCTATTTGTTTGCTCGATTAATTCTTAAACCATGTAAAGTAAGCTTCTTGCTATAAATAATGGACTTTTAGCCTGTGATATCTTCTGAAAACCTCGATACAGTTGGGAATATGAATGTATAAGAAGAAGGTAATATTTTTTTTCTTATTCTTTATATGCAAATTTTAATATTCTTATGAAGCTCGAGCGAGTGAGTGTGTTGTGCGCTGACTTTTAATTATTAAACAAGTTTGTGAACATTTTATCACTGCCTACACGGCTGATTTTCATGTATATATGGTACATATACACATATACCATTTGTTTGCTCATTGTTAGGTTTTTATGGCTTTGCGCATATTTTTGCGTTTACACGATCGCCCAGCACACACAGCCCACACACCCACAGCACAACACATTCCTGGGCGCTACGCGTCAGTGTTGCCAGACGCTTTTAATAATATAATTCCCTTTTATTTCCCTTAAAAAACCTACCTTTCCCTGCCTTGTCCCTATAAATTGATTGATTGATTAGATTACCATTTTAGTTGCATTTTTAATGTATCAACAACAAGCTGAGCTTTCTTCGCATTCAAACTATATGCCGTTGAAAACTTTGAACGAAGCACTCTCTTTGATTAATTGACATTAAGTAATTATATTAGTTTATATTGCTCTTACAGCCGAATTTCTGTCTTAAACTCGGGCAAAAATCACGAGAAGACAGACAACCGAGGCGCGAGGCCAACGAAATACAACTTTTTGTTTACTTGCACAGAGAGTTTGTGCTACTTTCGGGCCGATATCGTACATATATGTATATATTTACATAAAAATACATATACATGGAAATACCTACAGACAGAGATATGAAAATGTGCGCGTTTGTTTGGTAATTAAAAAGCAATTATGCAAACGATGTTCTCTCCTCTTTGTGAATTATATTTTTGGCATAGTCAAAGGTAATAAAGAGCGACCAGAGCGGCCTGGATAATATTCCCGTATGTCAGTGACACACTTTCCCCGCTAAATAATTCAAAAGTTTCGTAATTGTTAAATGCCAAAAACATGTACGAAAAATATGCATTTATTCAATTTAATGTTCACTTCAAAGTTTAAGCAGAGTAATTAACTAGCCGAAGGGCCTTCCCCCTGACTGGCTTGAATTTATTGAATTATTTAATAGGTTGTGTAATGCAAACAAAAGTTAGTTACTCTCCTGGGAAACTACACAATTTTGTAATGCATTGTTAGCCATTGCAAAGTTGTTTTCGAGTAAAAAAAAAACGAGCGACATAGTGATGAATTATTCAATGAATTTTATAAAGAGTTTGAGTGCATTTACTCTGCAGCCAAGTTAAGTGCATTCGATGGATTTCTAGGGTATATTTGAGGTATTTTTGGGCTACTTTAAGACTATCATTTGGTTATTTTTGAATAAATTACAGTGAATAACTTTTAAATTCTATAGAAAATTTATTAGAACATTTTACCTAAGAACTAATTTATCGTTTTTACAATGCACATACATCTCAATTAAGATTAGGAACACTTGAACACTTGGTTCTAAAAAAAACAAGTGTCAATTTAATACACGCATAGTTGCAATAGTCGAATCAATTAATTTAGAAGGCGCTTTAGAAATCTTAACAACAGCCCCGTCTGTCCCTTCTAATATCTTAATTAATTGCTCATAAAATGTTTCAGATTTTATTGAATTAATTCGGGCTGTCAGATAAACGACAAGTACGTACGTTCACGTTCACATTCGTTTCGGGCCCCGTTCCCCAGCTCATGTTAGAGGGGCTCGTCCCCAACGTACAATTTATGTGCTGTTACGTTGTACACACAATAATGTGCATACACACGGGCATGTGTGGCCATTGGATGAAGCCCAAGCCTGGCTCACATGTCGGGTAATTATATCAGCACTCGTTATTGGAATCTCCCGAGTGCAATAATGTGCAGCGCCGCCCCAAGAGCCGCAAATCGAGATCGTGCGCGCCCGCCCAAATGCTAATTTGATTGTGCGAAAATTTTAGTTGCAGCCCCTCCTCAACCAGGCTTCAGTCCAGCCCGATCGTTTGCGATATAGCAAGTCAGAGGATAAATCCCTAGTCAGAAGTCGAAGCACTGAATGCTCTGCTTGAAGGAAGGAACCAGAAAACAAAGTTGAAGCAAAGTGGTTTGCCAGAAGCTTAAAAAAGAATAAAGTTTTTCAATTAACTTTTAACTGGCGGTTATTTGAAAGTTAAAAATAAATCGAAACAATAAACTAATAAAAAATAAAATAAGAGACCTGTCAAATAATTTAGGACAGCTAAAGACATTTTTTGAGGCAAGGCAGCTCTTGGTATAAGTAACCTTCAGTTAACTTTTAACTAGCGGTTATCTAAAAGTTAAAAATATATCAAAACAATAAACTAATGCATAATAAAAGAGACTTGCCAAATGATTAAGGACAGTTAAGAACATTTTTTGAGGCAAGGCAGCTCTTGTTAATAGTTAACCTTCGGTTTATTAACCAGACTCTAGTTTCAAGTTAATTTTAGAGTTAAATCTTAACTGGCAGTTTTTTAAAGTTTTAAATTAATGTTATTAAATTAATTCAATGAAGGATAAACGACAATTTCCAATTGATTTCGTAAAGAAAAAGAGGCAAAACAGCCCCTATTATTGGTTAACCCAGTTAGCCTAATCGGTAACTCAGACCACCAGTTAAACCTAACTAGACCCTCGCTACCCCCTCCGTTGGTCCTAGACCTCTAATCAAGCCAACAATACCCTCCAGTTAGGGTATTTCGAACGAGAAGGCAGTGCAGACGACGTTGCTCCAGTTGCTTGGCTTTGGCTTCACAACGGCAACAACAAAATCAACTAACGGCTTCAAATTAGCACACAGACACCACCGTCGAGGCAGGCAGGCGCGCACATACACACACACAAACTGTGAGAGGGGGGCATTAATAATTGAGGGGGCCCGTAATGGTTGGGCGGGAAAGGGTTGGGCCAGGGTCCGGGTCCGGGCCCGAGCGCGGGCACGGAGTCAGTGGCTGTGGCTGCGGTGGCTAATCGAGCATTTGACGCATCAAATTGAACGCGAGCGTTTTAATGGATATGCATTGACAGTTGCAATAAATTTGCGCCATAGTTATTAACCTCAATTTTAATGCAAATAAAAACAGTTTGACCACGTAATGAACGCCTGGGCATCACATGTTTCGTGTTTAATTTATTTGCCTTTTTTTTCTTTGCTCCCTCGATTGCAGTGTCGGATGTAATTTACGCTAATGTGGCCGCTTAATTTATTGCAATAAATGCATTTAAACAGAGTGTCAAGTCATGCGAGTGCTTATTCTTTCTACTTAATCGTTATCGAACATTTGGTAATCGGTGGATTTTGACCTTAATCGATGGCATAAATGTTTGCCAAACAAATAACGAATTAATTACCCAACAGACAGACATTAATTGCTATAGCAGCTAGTGTTAAAATATAGTTTCGTTAACATTGTTAAATAATCGATAATGTGATCATTGATAATCGCTTGAAATCGACCCTTATTGATAGTGTACATGTTCCTAGGCTTTTTCCAGTGGTATTTAGCCTTCGATACTTATTAGGCCATCGTATAACCTTAAATATCCCATAAGTTTAATTTATTGCAATAAATGCATTAAAACAGAATGCCCAGTCATGCGTGTGCTTATTCTTTCTACTTAATCGTTATCGAACAATTGGTAATCGGTGGATTTTGACCTTAATCGATGGCATAAATGTTTGCCAAACAAATAACGCATTAATTACCCAACAGACAGACATTAATTGCTATAGCAGCTAGTGTTAAAATATAGTTTCGTTAACATTGTTAAATAATCGATAATGTGATCATTGATAATCGCTTGAAATCGACCCTTATTGATAGTGTACATGTTCCTAGGCTTTTTCGATACTTATTAGGCCATCGTATAACCTTAAATATCCCATAAGTTTAATTTATTGCAATAAATGCATTAAAACAGAATGCCCAGTCATGCGTGTGCTTATTCTTTCTACTTAATCGTTATCGAACAATTGGTAATCGGTGGATTTTGACCTTAATCGATGGCATAAATGTTTGCCAAACAAATAACGCATTAATTACCCAACAGACAGACATTAATTGCTATAGCAGCTAGTGTTAAAATATAGTTTCGTTAACATTGTTAAATAATCGATAATGTGATCATTGATAATCGCTTGAAATGGACTCTTATCGATAGTGTAATTGTTCCTTACGTAGCCTTCGATACTTATTAGGCCTTTGGATAACCTTTAAATATCTCATAAGTTTAACGGTTGATCGACTGAACTTGACATTCATCGATAACACACTCGCAAACACACACAAGTGACCCACTTTGGCAGTGCCACTGCTTACTTGCTTATCTGATGCTGTTTTGCATAAGTCCTTGGCCTTACAGATTAAAAACACATACTTTTATCGATCAGACAGAGTCTGGTCTGGTCTGGTCTGGCCGGGTATGGCCTGCCTGCATTAAATGCGTCTCGTCTCGTCTGTCTACTCCAAGCGAGGCGAAGTGAACAACGGCGGAAAAAAAAGCAACAACTCTGGTCTGGTAAAAACAATTTGTTCAACCCATTAACTTGGCATTTAATAGCCCACTTGGCCTCACTTATTGGCGCTTTGTACAGGTGTCAGTCCTACAGAGACGAACTTTTGCTCCCTGCCTGCCTCCTTTTCGTTGATTCGTGTCTGTATTTTTTTGTTTAATGTTGTTGCCACCTTGCTATTGCCATTGCTATTGATGTTGTGGTTCTTGGTTCGTTGTTCCTTCGGTATTTATTTTTCGCTTTAGACGGGCTTTTGCTGCGGTTTAAATTCTGGCATTCTGATGGCAGGCAAGGCATTGTAGGTCGGGGTGGTCGGTGGTTTATATCATGCGATAAACATGTGTGCCAGGTCTGGCCGCCCCCATTCACCCATTCACCCAAAACACGCACACAATGCCATTATTTCGACTGAATCCATAAATTCGAGCGAATGGTTTCGGTGTTTATCCAGCAAGTACAACACATGCATTCCTGCATCTCTCGGATTTGGATACGGATTCGCATTCGATTCTTTTGTTTGTATCCATTTGCGAAAATGGTAACATTAAATGCAAAAATACAATGTGCATGCTGGGTGGTCCTCGTTCTCGTTCTCGTTCTCGGTTTAGGGTTGCCAGCGTCACAACTGACGCATCTTGCGGTCCAGCCTGGCAACTCGACAACTCGGCCACTTAATTAAAAAAAGATGTGCAAATATTTATTGTTGAAACCGAACAGAATCGAGTTGAACCGAACTAAGCAGGGGGAACAACAAAGGCGCGTTTAATTAAAGCGGGCAAAATGCTGTATATTTGCTTAAAACTATTTGCGAAATGTGGCAAAACTAATTAAAAAGTGTGTCGAATGCCAATGGCAAGAACAAAAGGCGAGACACCGAACCGAATAGCCAACGGAGCCGAATCGAAACGAAACGAAACGAAACGAAAGCAGACGTTTTTGTTTGCTCGTTTCCGTTTCTGTTTCTCTGCTTCTGTTTCAGTGTTTGCATTGGCGGTGTCTGTTTAAGAAAAAAATATGAAATACAACAACACTTGTTGTTTGCATTTATGAACAATGGAGAAATGTTGAAAACAGAGCAGCGCGCATTGGAATAATATTTTGGTTCGATTTGCATGCGTTTGTTGTCGCCAGAATTGGAATGCAATGAAAATGGGGCGGCGAAAGAACACTGAAACAAAATCACAGAGCAAAATTACATTTCTTTGACTGGAAAATCCAAATACAATCCAACGGGTTGGTTTATATGTTTTTAAACACAAGTTTTCAATCATATTTTTCTTTTAGACTTTAGTTTCTGTAACACTACAACAACAGTACTCTAACAGTACTCCAATAGTACTCCAACAGTACTCCAACAGTATTCCAATAGCACTCCAACAATTTGTAAGCCACGTTCTTAAATATTTACAAGTCACCTAAGCCCAGAGAGAGATGGAAATCGATTTTTCCAGAATTAAGCACTTGCCCTATCATCAGTATCGAAGCCCAGAGAGATGGAATGAAAGCTTTTGTTCAGGGCTCAGAAAATACAATACCAATCAATGCATACATATTTTTTCCAGTGCACTGTTATACTGTTATATTATCCCCCGTTGTTGTCGCCTTGTTCTTGTTCTTGGCTTACTTGGCATTTGCATAATTCCGCTTTCATGCGCATAAAATGGCTTAACAATTGTTCTTATTCACTTTTTATATGCAAACATTTACGTGTTATTCTTACTTGTATTTTTTTTTTCGCTCTACTCGTGTATTATTCCATCTATTGTCTGTGTGTGGGGCTTTGTTTTCCACTGGCGCAGCAGCAGCAGCAGCAGCAGCACACATGAAGGAAAAGCGTTTTTAAATGGTAAATTATTCAGCTAAACTGGCGGCTTTTGTCGCCTGGCTGAGAGAGAGAGAGGGAGAAGGCTAATTTAAATGACTTTCCCCACAGTGCATGGTGGTCCAAGAATCACCGTAAAAGCCATGAAAATTCTGGAATGTTCAAGGGCCTCCTCGCCTGCCTGTTGAGCAGCAGCACAGTAGTGGGTTAGTTAACAGCCCCTTTTGTGCGGGGGTTGCGTGTTTCGTTCACTTCTATTTGGTTTCTCTGTTTCTTTCTTTTTTGTTGCTATTCTGTTTGGTTTTTGGCCCTGTTGTTGTTCTTGCCAATTAATTATAATAATTAAGTTCGAAATGCGTTGCGACTAAGCAACAGTAACAGCGGCAACAACAATTATGCCATCAATAAGGCTGGCTGGCTCTCTGGCTGGAAACCGCGGAAACCGGAGTGAGTTAGCATAGGGGGGAAAGTGGAAAAGCGGGGGCGGGAAAATTGGGGGAGAAAAAGCGACGGTTTCGTTTCGTTTCTCGTTTCTACACGCAAACGCATTTTACGGCTGAAGCCAATTTGCCGGGCAATCCTTTGACGTTGCTTTATGGCTGCCGGAGGAGAGGTGGCAACGGTGACATACAACTAGAAAACGAAAATTTTTGCATAAAAACCACTCACACACATACGCGGAAAAACGCTCACATGAGCACACCATAAATATTCATGCAATTGTTTTTCGCGTTACGCAGCCAACGATGATCATGTTGGATGATGATGAAGTCACGTTGTTGCCAAAAAGGAAAAGTACGAGAAAAAAAGAACCAAGCAAATAGCCGAAAAAACAAACAGCGCGCGAGTGTCCCACATGCACATGTCACCCACAAAAGCCGCAGCACACACACAGCACGGCACGGCACAGCACAGCACAGCACAACAGAACACACTTGCGGATATACCAAGTTTATGCGATGCTTAATTCACGAAATCATTTCACTCACTCAGTACCGTTCTTGCTTGCTCACTCAGTTATTCAGTTACTTAGTTGCTTTCTTACTTGCTTAGTCAGTTGTTCAGTTACTTGGTTGCTTTCTTACTTGCTTAGTCAGTTGTGCAACTAAGTGCATTCTTGCTTGCTACTCAGTTGTTCAGTTACTTAGTTGCTTTCTTACTTGCTTACTCAGATGTTTAGTTTCTTAGCTGCTGTCTTACTTGCTTGCTCAGTTGTTCAGTTGCTCAGTTCCTAAAGTTATTGTAGCAATCGACCAACTTATCAAGTCTTTCTGATCTGAGATTCTTTTTGGCAACTTTGGCTTATTTCCATCTACATTTATACAGGTAATACATGAAAACTCATCGCATAAACTTGTTAACAGACACCGCGACGAGTACAATTTTTATTTTCACAAAAACACAACGAAAGGAAAAAAAAGCAAAAGCGAAACAAAGCGAAATGAAACGAAACGAAACGGAACGCAACATACACGGGCGTTAAAAACATATTTGTTCGAAATTTGAAGCGGAATTTTCGTTATGAACTCTCGCCGCTTTCCGTCTGTCTTGCTCCCGCTTTGGTCGCACGCCATTTGGCCAATTTTTACCGTTAGGGCGCAAACAGAGTGTACAGTTACACAGAGCACACAAATTAAACAGGACACACAGTTGTGGCTACAGTAGATATTGGTTATGGGACATAGTACATAAAAAACCGTTTATTGGCAAATATTGGTTTTGGGCAAGCAATTTGGTTGGATTTAGCAATTGAGATGGATCCTTTTTGGCATATATTTCATGTTTAATACCAGAACTCTTGCATTACCTTCACTAAAATGGTCACACTTGGTCTAAGAGTGACCTTAGTCATAAAGTATGCAAAGTCACACTTAATCCACAGTGACCTTAGTCTTAGCGTAGGAAAAATCACATTTTATCCAAGAGAGACCTTAGTCGTAAAGCATGCAATTTAGCTTCCAATATAGGTATTAAGATTTTCTATAAGATTTTTCAATGAATTTTTCTTTAAGTATATATTTTCAGAACGTTAAGTGTGCTTGCCAAAGATTCAACGTATCAAAGAGCTTAGTTTTAGCGACATGCTTATAAAATCCCCACTAATATTTCCACATCACTGCAATACATATTTGGAAATCATAATACTTGCTAATAGCACAACATTTACTGTATTTATCTTCGCCAGCTTGAATATATATACACGTATAGGTTTTGTCAAGTAAATTCTCAACTTAATTTATCGCTTCTAAAGAGCGAGAGGCACCATGAAAGAAACAAGAAACAAGACCAAATCAACGCCGCGCACTTTTTCGGTGACCGTTTGAGTGACAGCTCTCGGACTTCTCCCCGACTTCGCCCAACCCCCGCACCCTCTCATCATCATCATCAGCCCCCGCCCCCACGCGGCTGTCTGCTCCAATAACTCAAGTACTTTTTTTCACTTTGAGCGATTTTTCATCTCGGTCGGACGCTCGGACGGTCTGTCGGTCGGTTGGTCGCCCGCCCGCCCGTGTGTATTGTTTGTTTGGTGCATGAAAATTGTCGCACACAGCACACAGCGAGATTATTTTTGGCAAAATTGTGTTCAACTTGCTGGTGGTGCTGCTGGTGCCGCTGCTTGTCGTCGCTCCGTTACTGCTCGACCTAATTTCAGAGTCCGTTGTCGCTTCGTCCCTCGCTCGTACCGGGTACTGGGTCTGTTTTCCACTTTTCCACCCGGCAATTAGCATTAGGTCCACTGTCCGCTCAACTGGCGGCGTGTGGCGTTTCGGTTCGGGGTGGTGTTTCAGGTGTGCACAGGTGCAAGCGAAGGCGTGCAAAGTGGCCAGCTAAAATGCGCATGCAATTGTTTATAAATAAATCCCTGCCATTAAGCTGTCTCCTTTAATATGCACTTCATGCCCACCAAGGCACTGCATGCGATCCACTTGTGCCTGTGATTGGTAAACAACAAGGTAAACAACAAATTAAGTTCTTAGGGCCAGGTATAAGCGATACATATGCATTTCGTGTCCACCTAAGGCGATGCATTTATCTTGCATTTCAGGAACTTATTTTATTGCCACATATTGTATTCCCTTTGTCCTAAGGTTCCTATCTGCGTATGCATTCCGAAAAGATTTTTATTATTCTGAGAATTTATTGTGACATTCGGCTGCTCACCTAATCACTTATGTTGGACGTAAGAATTTAGCAAGTAGAACTGTTTCTTTTGATTGCCTTTGCCATTGAAGCGATTTATTAAGTATACGCACAGGGGTCCATCCTCATTTATCGGTCTTGTTTAACTCATCGAACAAGAACAATTATATTTTAATTGCATTTAGCAAAGCAAATGTTGCTTCCTTTGAGCTTTTGTATATTCAAACGATTTACTAAGAATACGAATGCATGTGGGTGCATTCAGAGCAATCACGAACCGTGAAAATAATTAATTTCTATTACACCAATGTTGGGAATGAGGTTTCCTGTGTAATACCGAACGATTTTGGTAAATATTTAATATACTCATAGATAAGAGAAAGGGTTATATTCGTAATATAAAATAGAATAAAATAAAATACACTTTGCGGGTATTTGTTTACTCTAAGAGTAAAGTGCAAGGACGAACGCTTATACAGAATTTCAGCTTGCTACAAATATAGCAGCGAACCCTTTAAATTACATTTACTGGGTATTAGCTTAAGCCCCTTAAGGTGAATAAGGGCTTGCTAGATCAGATTGCCTTTGCTAATATCCTGACCGTCACTGTGCATCTATGTATGTGTGTACATATGTACATATCCATACATATTTTTCACTTAGGGCTTAACTCGGTGCAAACAGCTGATGTGCGTGTCGTGACCACATTTAAGCAATCGCCCTCTCGCACACACAGACACACTCAGACACTCGGGCACACACACGCAGGTGCAGGGAGGGCAAATCTTGTAAAATGCTCGGCATAGGTGTCAACGACAGCAACAAATTACCTATAAGCTATTTAAAAGCATTAACTTTAACGAGTAACCGTAAACTGCAGCATCACGTATACGCACGCACACGACAGCGCCAAGGAACAGAGAGAGAGAGAGAGAGAGAGAGAGAGGACAGAGAAGCACTGGCATGGGTTAGAGGGAGCGGGACGGCGAGAAGGACATGTCATTGACAAAGCCAAGGAGAGTGGACGAGAGATGGGGGGGATGGGAGGGCCAAGGCAACGTCATGATCATCATCATTATCCTTCTTCGCCGTACACAGTGGCGGTCATAAAAACTGCAACAGCTTAGCCAAATTTTCTTCTTTCCTTCGTTTTTATTTATTTTGTTTTTGTTTTTTTCCTCTTCTTACTCAGTTTTGTGTGCAAATTTATGCAAAGCAGCAAACAAAAAAAAAAAAAAAAAAAAAGCTAGCTAACTAAACCAAAGCAAGGCAAGTCGTCTTTGTTGCTGGCTAACGGCATTGTTTGCATGCTGAGTGCACTCACACAATCAAAGCGAAGGGAGACTCTCACCTCTCACCTCTCACCTCTCCCCTCTGCTCCACTCCGCTTCGCCACTCGATGACGGCCAAGAGAGAGCTGAGCGCAAAATCAAGCGGCATGACAAAAACAAAAAATAAAATAAAATAAAAACGAGAAAGAAAGCTAACTTCGGTAAACCGAAGTTGGTATACCCTTGCAGTCTGCAATTGGATCAGAATTTTGTAAATTTTACATTTTACATGTAGAATTTTACATTTTCATATAAATCGACCGATCGCTTCTATGGCAGCTATATGATATAGTGGTCCGATCTTAATGAAATTAAAACCGTAATTCTAGAACCATAAAAACTGCTATATATTGAAATTTATAGAAATACGTTGAAATACTGAGAAGTTAACATTTTTTTTACATTAATTTCGCCATCATTCCTATGGCAGCTATAGGATATAGTAGTCCGATTTCGGTCGGTCCGACATATATACTGCGTGCTAAAGAAATAAGACTATGCTGAAAATTTCAGCTCGATAGCACAAAAACTGAGAGACTAGTTCGCGTAGAAACCGACAGACGGACAGACGGACAGACGGACAGACGGGCAGACGGACAGACGGGCAGACGGACAGACGGACAGACGGACAGACGGACAGACCGACAGACGGACAGACGGACAGACGGACAGACGGACAGATGGACAGACAGACAGACGGACATGGCTAGATCGACTCGGCTGGTGATGCTGATCAAGAATATATATACTTTATGGCGTCGGAGATGCCTCCTTCACTGCGTTGCAAACATCTGGTCAAAATTATAATACCCTCTGCAAGGGTATAAAAAAGAGGGGAGGGGGGGCGAAAAACAACAGCAACACACTCCAAAGTTTCCGTCATACAGCATAAAATACTTTAGCCAACAACTTTGCAAAACGCTGCCAAACAAAAAAGGTTAAGTAGCACAAACGCAAAACTTACACAAAAAGCAACCAACACTAGGCCCCAACAATGGAGCAACTTTTCACTCTGTGCACGAGTGGCGGGGCCACGGGGGGAAGGCCAACTCGAATACCCTTGCTAATCTACTCAAATGTTGCTCTTTAATATTGCTTTCCGGACCATCATGGAAAGTTGCTAATCTCCAGTTCGGTTGAATTGTGCAACAAAGCTCAAAACCCCACTGCAATATTATAATTCGCTACGAAAAATGAGAGAATGGAATTTAAATTGATTTTTTAAGCCGGTAAGTCTATAGAACGCATCCCCCTTTAAAGTAATATTTGGGGGGTTGTAAGCCTTGCAGCTGCTGCGGGCAGCATGACTCATAACGGGAAGCATGCATTGTACAGTTTATTAGTAATGTTTCGTAATGTGGGATTTGGAAATTACCCGATTGATGACTGAATGGATTTCCGGCCTTGGGAGTCTGCGCCTTTTGTTCAAAAGGTTTTCATTTTTTGCAAATTAATTAAAGTTTTCTGGGGCAAAAAGGGTTAACATAGGTAGAGAGTGCATAGCATAATCTTTAACCTGGTTTTCCTTTGTTCGTTCGGAATTCTCGAAACTCTTTTGGCCAGGACACCACCCACACCAATACACCAGGCACACGCACAGGACCGTAGAACGGAATTCCCCAAGCGGTTTTTGTTGTTTCATTCATTCGCGTTGCGGTTTTTATGACCGCCAGTGTATGCGTAAAGTAACTGTAACGAAGCTCCGGGAGTGTGTTAAAGAGCAAGAGGGACACAGCATGAATGCGGCTGGGTGGATGGGTGGATGGGTGGATGGGAGGAGGGAGGCCGGAGCAGCTGTTTAAAGTGCGAAGCTGAAAGCGAAAGGGCAAAGCAAAAGCACATACATACTCGCACGCACACACACGGGGCAAGCAGGGAGGTGAAGCGGGAAAGGCAACCAGGCGATGAAGGAGGAGCTGGAACAGGAGCAGAAGGGGGAGGAAGAGGCAGGATGGGAAAAAGTCGCTTTTGAATATTTAATATTTATAACTTGAGCAACGAACCGAGAGATGATTTATATCCCCACCGGAAGCTAATCTCGAGTTGGTGTAACGGGGACCGAGCAGGACATAGAGAGAGGAAGCAGAAGAGCGACTCAGCGAGCGAATGAGAGGCAGGGACAAAGAGCCAGAGAGAGAGAGAAAGAGAGAGAGAGGGAGAGTGAGAGCAAGACAGTGGAGCTTTTGATGGCGCAGCCATAACGCGGTTTGAGGTTATGTGCGGTGCGGCGGTGCCCGAGCATATAACGCTGAAATATGACACACCGCACACCAGTATCTGTATCTGTATCTGTATCTGGTGTGTGTGTGTGTGTGTGTATACATAGTTTAAAGCATGTTGCACCAAAAATCCAAATAAGTATGCTTTATCGATTCCCCAGCTCTCTTTCTCTCTCCCACACACACACACACACACACACGCACACAAACTCCAAGCCTGCAGAGCCAGAGCCAAATCCAATAAGACCAAAGAAGCGCGCGGTTCTGGTTGGGATTCAGCTTAATTTCGTTGCTGTTGCGCTGGCTTCAAGGATACGGAGGCGCTCGCTGGGTACGAGGATCTGGGAGGTCCTGTTTTGGCTTCTGGGTCCTGTATCTCCTTCTTCGCCTCCGCCACCGCCTGCAAAAAGTCAACCCTGACCGCTGTTGAGGCGCATGCACGAACCGAGATACGATACAGGCACATCTATATCCTAACAAACACAAACACCAACACACACAAGCAGGAGCCTCACGGACTCACGGACACACGGACACGGCCACCGGCACGGACACGGACACGGACAGGCACAGGACATGGCGCACGCACATTCGCACGCGCACAAAACAGACATACAACAGGCAGAGTCACTCAGTTAGTCGGTCATTATGACGACAACGATGTGGATGTGGGCTCCTTTCCTGCACTCCGCACTACGCTCCCGAGCTCCCGATCCCGCTCACAAATTCCGCTCCCGCTGTTCCCACTGTGCCTATGTCCTGTTGCTGACACACACGAGAGCAACAGCAACAGCAACAGTAAAAGCAGCAGCAGGAAAAACAGAAACAATCGCGGCAAGGCACGCCAAGGAGAATGAAAACACTGCAACATCGTTGTCATCAAAAAGGGAAAAACTAAAGAGCATGCTGGCTAACATCATGATTTTTAAATAGCTCCAACTTTTAGTTGAATTGGTATTATTTTGCAGAAAAAGTTTATAGTACACTTGAGGGCCGGGCTGTCCAGTTATGGTTTCATTTGTTAAACTGTCAGTCAAAAGTAAACTAGCAGTCAAACTGACTACGAATAAAATTTGTCTATTTCAATTTCCAGATTATTAACCGAAGGTCAAAAGATAACAGAGTTTGTAAAGGACCATTTGAAAAACTCCCACAAAAGTTACTTAATATCACAAACGTATCTATATTTAAATCCGGTATCCAACCACAAAAAGGACCCAAATATTTGTTTATATAAAATGCAGAACAAAGCCTTGAAGTTTGGTACACCCAAAAAAAAATCATCATAGAACCTATACGATTGTTACATGAATTCTATACTCTTGAGTATGAAAAATTTCTTAATAAGATGCTCATCAATTTAATACTACGAAAGTATACATTTTATACTCATCTGCACCAATATTTCATAATAATCACTAACGCGACAAACAGAAAAGCACTAAATTCCAGCTAACGCAATATGTTATCGAATTTTCGATGTAGGTTGGTATAAAAATAATACTCAAAAATACACAATTGAAACTATAGAGTATAAAAACTAAACTTTGGAGTATACATTTGAAAGTTTGAAGTATAAAATCTATACTTAACTCGTTATACTGCTTGAGTATACTTTTAAGACAACGCGTAGAAAGGTTAAACTCTTGTTTTTTTTTTTTTTGGGTCTAGAAAGTAAATATATATTAGTATAGTATGACAAATAGACTTGTGCAGACGTTTCAAAAATTTTAGTAAAATTTAATGATAAACATTTAAGTTATTAGAAAATAAATAATACTAAATATGGTCATAAATAAATCAAAGACATCCCAACCTTTTCTGTATCTCATTCGCACTCGCTCAAGCATCTGAAACCGTGAGTTCGAAACCCGATTGTGGCGCTCAAAAATTAAAAGTGCCGTTAACTATGATTACTTTTTAATTAAAAAAAGCAATATGTGCACACATATTTGCCTAATTGAACGACAACGATTTTTGTCGATGGCCACAAATCAAAATCAATCGTGACGGACTTTTATTAAGCGATTAATTAAGGTAACTGGTATTTATGACAATTGTTTAGAACAACAAAATGGAAAAGGTGTGATTTTAAAACGGGGTACCCCGTTGTCATTAGGTTATTAATCAATAATTACTGAATGTCAGTGCCGTGACGTTTCATTAAGCGGTGCTCAGAGAAACAAAAAGCCATTCAGAGTTGAAAGTTATTGCTAAAATTTAGTGTTTAGATTGGATAAACTGTTGGAATCAACTTTTGGAATTATTTGCGTTAAGCAAGCATCAATTTCGGGCCCACACAGGTCCTGGGACCCAAGCTCATTGATTTTTAATTGAGAATTTAATTGCTTTTCGAGTATACGGTAGGCGGTAGATTTGATTTTGTACCCATATTTCAGATTTCAGATTTCAGCTTTTAATTTAGGGACTTCATCAAGGCAAACGTGTATTTCCTTTTATGTTTATTTTTGTTTGTGCCTCCATTTGCCTTTTTCCATTTACCATTTTACCATTTTCCACTTTCATCCTTCCTCTGCTCGTATCCTTTTTCTTGGGCCAGAAACAAACGTCAACTGCAGCAGAAGAGGATGCGAAGGCAAGCACGAAGGAGGCGGCGGTGGACGGTAAAAACGGGAATGTGCGCCAAGTACGATGGGCCGCATTCGCATAGTAATGGGTAAAAAAAAATAAAAAATAAAGAAAACCAGAGAGGGAGATGCTGATGTCATTGACAAAGGGGACAGGGTGGAATCAGGTGGCGGCGGCACATGAGTTAATACAAATGAAACTTACACTAAGCTTTGCGCATTGACGACTTTTTTTTTTCTTTTTTTTTTTTTGTTCTTTGCCCCACTCCACTTTACTACACTACGCGGCCCCGTTGGGGGGAAAGCTTTCCACCTAATGAGGAACTGCAAGCCCACGGCAAAACTCCGTTAAATATTTATGGAAATTTTACAGTTATTGCACGAGGGTGGTGAGCGCTGGCGCTCGAAAACTTTTTCGAAAAAACCTTACGAGTGAAATCAAGGCTCAATGTTTGAGCTTATCGCAGCCACAGTGCGGGAGAGGCAGAGGCAGGGGCAGAGAGAAGAGAGATAGAGGGAGAGCCTGTGGGTGGGTGGCGAGGGAGAGAAAAGGAGGCGACCGTGTTGTGTATGTACATGTATGTTTGTAAGCTTAGGCTTTGGCTTTGGCTTTGGCTCAGGCGATTTGTTGCGTGCGGCGTTTCTATGCGCGGACGTCGTTGCCGCTGCCACTGCCGAAGCCGACGGCGACGGCGGCAGAGTTGCCGTGTTGCTTGCTACTTTTTGCGAGCTTTTTCCTTTTTGGCCTGCGCCTCTGCACACACATTTACATACCGCACCGAGAGTGGGTCTCTGTGTGTGTGTGTGTGTGTGTGCAGCACAGCACTACACTAAAAGTCAATTGACCCGAAACTGTTGGGGATAACTGTATATTTATGTATGTATATAAACAGCGTACATAGGTATGTAGGCCTGTGCACTGGAAACAAAAAGGCGCTGCCATTCCATAACAATAACAAAGATTTCCCCAAAACTGGGTCACTTTAATATTTTATCTGCATTGTTATAAATAAGGTAAAGCATAAAATGGGGAGAACAAATAGATTCCATTCAAATAGTTCCATTTATTTCCCCTAAAACATTTCGAAAAGGGGTCTGTTTTTGAAAACATTTAAAATGAAGCCTCCCAAAGTATGCTACATCTATGCTTACATTTTCAAAATTATTGCATACTTATGGACACCATTTTAATGGTTTTCTAACCCCTACCAATTTCCGAGAAGTTACTACGTAATCTGTTAACTTTTGTACAAAGAAAATACAAAATACATTCATACTTAATAAGAAACATTTCCTCTAAGTGGGCTCACTTAAATATATTATCTGCATTGCTATGAATGAAGTAACATTATATGCAGATCATGCTTTGAAAAATGTAGGTCAAATTCTTAATTTTCTTGTGCGAAAACAGAATATGGATTTACCGCATATTTCTGCTTATCACGGTTGACATTCCTTGGAACTTTGTTCAAAATGCATCCAGGTCAGATTAATATTTTATTCTAACAATCAATATAATGGGCATAGGCTCAGGAATGGCAGGTCAAATTAATACCCAGTTTAATGAGTGTCGTGTGAAAATTGCATTTTGGGTCATTTGCTGGTCATGCCTGAATTATTTAGACGTTCCCTATCGAATTGTAATGCCTCCAAAGCAAGTTGAAATCTTATTTAAAGGGCACTTGCCTATTTCATTTTTAATGGGATAAAATGATAAGTGGAATGGACTCCCCATTTCTTTTTTATTATTTAATATAAATAAAGCTCTATCTAAAAATGTAAAAAAGGTAACAGATTCCAGACACTGTGATTATTAAATATTCTAATAATAAAGTAATTAGGCACGATGATTAAGAAAAACATTAACGATGGTTTCATGGAAAAAGTCATAAAACGATGTTGTTTTTTCTCCAAATTTATCCCAGCTAATATCAACAATCTAGTAATTATAGCAAATATAGGTGTACCTTTGATCTTTGTAAAACAACTGAAAGTATTTTAATAACAAAAAGGAAAAAAGAGGTTTAAGAGCCACATAAACGACCAGCTGCTATCTCGCATCACTTCTTTTAAATGCCTTGTTTTGTACAGTGCAGCTATATGTACTTGGTTCAGGGCAACTGCAGGCGATTTGACTTCTTATTTTATATTTTATACATTCACGGAAGATTTCCACCAAGTTCCCTGGCCTTTTTTCGGCTGCTGCTGCTGCTGCTGCTGTTATTTTCCCATGCCTATTTTTGCGCGGCTATAACTCAGGCGAAACTCTCTGTACTTCTAATAGTTTCTTCTGCTGCCGCCTTCGCTATTATTAGCGCAATTTGTGTGTACAGAGGCAGGCAACACACTTCGCATTTGCCTTCGTTATTTTCGAAAATCTCTGTGTGTTGGCGGCGGTGTGCTTTACTTTTCTACACCCAAAAAAAAATCATAATATAACCTATACGATTGTTACATGAATTCTATACTCTTGAGTATGAAAAATTTCTTAATAAGATGCTTATCAATTTAATACTACAAAAGTATACATTCTATACTCATCTGCACCAATATTTCATAATAATCACTAACGCGACAAACAGAAAAGCACTAAATTCCAGCTAACGCGATATGTTATCGAATTTTCGATGTAGGTTCGTATAAAAATAATACTCAAAAATACACAATTGAAACTATAGAGTAAAAAAACTAAACTTTGAAGTTTACATTTGATATTTTGAAGTATAAAATCTATACTTAACTCGCTATACTGCTTGAGTATACTTTTAAGACAACGCGTAGAAAGGTTAAACTCTTGTTTTTTTTTTTTGGGTGTAGCTCTGGCTCTGCTAGTTTGTTATTTATTTGAATTTTTTATATTTTTTCAATTGTGCTGGCTCTGTCTGGCTGCTTAGCTGTTTTGTGAGTCATTTCGCATTGCTCGGTGCGGTGCGATGCGGTGCGATGATCATTTCTCACGCAGCCTCTCGTTACCGTTGCCACTTTTAGCAATTGTCGCAGCGCTAATTGTTTCGAAATGTCTATGTCTGCCTGCCGCCTGCAATTTGCATACCAATTCTCAAATTCTCGAATTCCACTTGTACTCCCACACTCGCTCACGATTCCCACCTGCCAATTTCAGCAATTAGCTAGCAGTTAAACGTTAACCGTCCGCCGTTAAACTACTACTAACTGCTAAACTACTAAGCTGTCAAACTGCATATTTGCATAGGTAATCACTCAATTGACGACGGCGGGACACGGCCACTCAATCACAGCGGGCTAATGGGAGAAAGGTGCAGGGTGAATTTTAAAATGACACAACAGGGGGGCACACACATTTGGGCAGAAACAATGGAGGCACCACCACCTTTCCTTCCCTCCGCAGCCTATTCACCACCCACACACACATTGCGTGGAAAATTCAAATCGCTCTATCGCTGTTCATGCCGCATCGGCGGCGGCGATTTCGGGAAAAACATCTCACACTATCTGAGCTCGCAGGAGGAGCACCTGTTCAATCGATTGAAAAACATCATCGGCATGGGCAGCATTAATTTTTCATGTCCCTAAACACACTCGCAGAGGCCAAAGCTGATGGAATTGAGAAATATGTGCGGAAGAAGCGATTGAGTTTGGCCAATAAAAAGATGTATAAAATAGATCTTCTTCTGGGAGATCCCGTGCCAAGCAATTTGTACTTGTCACAGATGTCAAAAGGTCTACAAAAAGTGAGCCCTGTTTATTTATTTACAAGGTTTTTAAAATAGATTTCCCTAAATTAATAAATTAACCAAGTTAGGAGATTTGCTGCAAAATTACATCAGCTGTTTAGAGTGTCAATATTTGGCACACAACGCACAACAGATCTTTTAAAAAACCCTTCTGCTGAAAACATTTTAAGTATTAACAAATTTGTCATATAAAGTAAATAAACACAAGAGTCTAAGGCCCCACTAGCTAGTACTCATTAAAAATCCATTAGGTTTAGTATTATTATACTAGATTTAATTTGGTAAATAAAAATACATCAGCTGCATACTGTTGTTTCCAGATAAATGGATTCGAAATCAATCAAAAGGATGCCTAAAAGTATGCAATAAAATATTTTAGGTCATAAACTATTTGTAAATATTAAAAAATATGCCTAATAATAAGACATTAAATATTTTTGGCCTCATTTGAATTGATTTATTCTATTTATTTATTAATATTCCGTTAGATCCTTAATCTTTAGTCGTATAAAAAGGTGTGTAAAAGTATGAATTAAAATGTTTAAGGTCCCAATATAATAATATAGTAATATAATATTTTACAACTCTAATATTTTGGACACTAATTGAATTGATTTGCAAACCTGAATTGGATTTAGTTATGTTGCGAATTTTCCGATTTGAGACACACATAAACGCAGTGCCATAGCTGGCGACAGTTGGGGGTTAAACTTTTGCGGGGTGCAGGGGGAATTTTGAATTGAGAAATGTGAGAACTGTGAATCGAGTCGAATGGAATTGCAGCAGAGTGTGTGCCGGAGCAATTATTGGATGATTGACCGACCCGGCCGCCCTGCAATTATTAATGAATTGCTGAAGCTATTCCTGCTGCTCGTGGAATGCAGGCAACTGCAGGAGGCTCCTAGGAGCAGCAGGCTGGGCAAGGACGAGGACGGAGAAGCAGTGACGAGATGAGCCTGGGACCTACGGAGTTAGCTCTCGCAAGGAAACCACGCGCACAGTGAAACCTTGATATGGCATGTCCCTGGAGTTGAGAGCTCCGTTGGAGTCGAAGGACAGCAAATCGAAGGAGCAGGGAGGGAAGCAGAGGCAGAGGCAGAGAGAGAGAGTGAGAGAGCGGAGGGAGAGCGCAAGAGAACGAGCGCTGCCGAGTTGGGCAAACAAATTTCAAAGCGCTGTGGCACACGGTGCGACGTCGACGGCGGCAGCGACTGCGCAGCAGCAGCGCAAAGCACGAAAAAAGGAAAAGGAAAAAAAAAAACAGAACAGAACAGAACAGAAACAGAAACAGAAAACGAAAACGAAGGAAGAACCGTTATGTGCCGAGCCACAGCATGAAAATTTTCGTTGCTTTTGCTTGGGTGTCCTGCCAGAGACACACACACACACACAGCAACACCAGCACACACACACACACATATATATATATATATATACACCCACTGAGGCGAGGAGAACCGTAATTTACGTGCGGCTCTCTCCGGGAAAATCTCTTGTTTGCACACACACGCACCAAAGTTTTCTTGTTGAATTTTTACTGATATTTTCATTTTCGGGGCTTCCAGCCTTTACCGTTATGATTTTTGCACTTTTTCCATTTTCCATTGCTAGTTTGTTGCACACGAAAAAAAAGTTGCGGCACAGGGATGTCCATACAGGCCCAGCTTCAATTTCCTCGCCTTTCCACACCAAAGATGACTAATAAGAGTGGAAAAAAAGGAATGTTGGACTCACACACACACGTGCTGTGTGTGTATCATGTTATTTTAACCGTTGTTGCACTCGCGTGTTTTTTTCGCTCCTCGTCTTATTTTCAGTTATTTTTTTTACATATTTTTTAATTGACAAAAAATTGAATAAATCAAGCTTTGCTTTCGTTTTCCAGCTTAATGCAATTAGAGTATGTATGCGTTTGCATTCACATGGCAAACAAAAAAAAAAAAAAAAAACAGAACACAAAAAAAACATTTCACGTCTTGGCTCGTTCTTATTGGAATATGTACATACAGATGTATGTATGCATATGTATATTTATATGTATATGCGCGCGTGTGCCTCTGTGTGTGTGTGTGTTTGTTGGTGGTTTGAAGCTGCTCCTCCTCCGCTCCTCCTTTCCAACCGCTGCTTCCCAAGCCTCCCACTTGCGTCTGTATGCGTGTGTGCGTATTGCACAATTTGCCGTGGGGAAAAGCGGGGAGCGGAGCGGGATGAAAAGTAGTACAAAATGGCACGAAAAAAAAACAACAAATCTGCTTGCAATTTACCTTAGCTTCGCTTGCTCAATTTTCTACCGACGCTTTTCCGTTAGTCGTTTTTTATTTATTGGTTTTTCGCTTTTTTGCTATTTTATTTTTTCTGATACGGTGCGGATTTATTTTCGATTTTCGCGCTGTGGCCAGATATGCCAGAAATCATATCAGATACCAGTAAACAACGCGCAGCAGACAAATCGCTTGATCCAGGTAAAAACACACGGAAACACAGAACGAAGACTGCTCGCAGTAGTGATGCCAACTTCGGTCGTAAGCTTTTGAAAACAGCTATAACAAGCTTGTGATGATGGCTAAAAAAAGTCCAGATTTCTAAAACGATAGATTTGGGGTGTTCGCTATACAGCTAAATATATATCGGCGATACTCTTATTCTTTAACAATCTTACACCCAACCGGGTAGGAGAGCTTTTTAACGGGTAAAGATCTACAAACTAGACAATAAGTACGACAGACTATTAAATACATTCAATGACAAGGATGTTTCACAGGACAACAAAATATGTAAAATGTATATCAATAATAATCATTTTAAAAATGTTTATGAAATAAAATATTAATATTTTGAGTATCTTTGATATTTTTTTATTTCAAGACTCTTTATTTAAGTTTCCAATATTAATTCATATGTATTATCATATTCAGTGGCTAAGCAAGAGTAGTAGCATCGAAACCAAAATCAGACAAATAATAATGTATTTAAACTTATTTAATTTTTAAAATGATTATGTTTGCTTACGTAATCATTTTATATCAAAATATATATTTAAAAAAAATTATTTTTAAGAATTTATGGGGGGTCGAAAATCATCAAAATCATGATCGAACGACCTTACTATATCGCTATTTTTAGCTGTGAGCGGATTTTCTTCCCCACCGCAAGAGGTCACACTAAAAAGGCTAAAAATATCTAAATTCTGTTTAGCTATTTTTAGCTATTTTTCCCCATAAATGTTAGCTATTTCTAGCTGTGTTTATGGGCGTTTTTAGCGTTTTTCTGACCGACCTCAGTGTGACCAGGAATGAACGAATTTGAACGTTTTTCGGCTTATTGATTGGCTTCAGCTACGGTCGCACTGCAGCGTATTTGTTTTAATTTTTGTTGTAAACAAAAAGAGCGCGATTTCGTGCAGAAATCGCCGTCTACTATAATAAAATGCACATCAAGCAGGTGAGTGAGGCTGCTGGCCGTGCCGGGCGCACCCCGGACGCAGGTTGAAACCGCCACTCTGCTCGCAATTCCAGATTATTATACAAGGCTTCAAGAGTTACAAGGACCAGACGGTGGTGGAACCCTTCGACAAGCGCCACAACGTCGTAGTTGGCCGCAATGGTTCCGGCAAGAGTAACTTCTTCTACGGTAAGTGCTTACATAGAATGGGCCGATTCCAGTGCTAATGTGCCCCACTTGCAGCCATCCAGTTCGTGCTGAGCGATGAGTTCACCCACCTGCGTCCGGAGCAGCGCCAGTCGCTGCTGCACGAGGGCACCGGGGCCCGCGTCATCTCCGCCTATGTGGAGATCATCTTTGACAACTCGGACAACCGGGTGCCGGTGAGTAATCGCATACGGGAGAAAGGGACCTCTTGAAATATCTGTACTTTCCTTCCTTCGTTTCCCTTCCCAGATCGACAAGGAGGAGATCTTCTTGCGACGCGTGATTGGCGCCAAGAAGGACCAGTACTTCCTCAACAAGAAGGTGGTGCCGCGCAACGAGGTCGTAAACCTGCTGGAATCCGCCGGCTTCTCCAGCTCCAATCCCTACTACATTGTGAAGCAGGGCAAGATCAATCAGATGGCCACCGCCGCGGACTCCTATCGCCTGAAGCTGCTCCGTGAGGTGGCCGGCACGCGGGTGTACGACGAACGGAAGGAGGAGTCGTTGAATTTGCTGCGCGAGACGGACGGCAAGGTGGAGAAGATCTCGGAGTACCTGAAGACCATCGAGGATCGCCTGCAGACGCTCGAGGAGGAGAAGGAGGAGCTGAAAGAGTACCAGAAGTGGGACAAGACGCGGCGCACCCTCGAGTACATTCGCTACGAGACCGAGCTGAAGGATACGCGCAAGGCCCTCGACGAGCTGCTGTTGCAGCGCAAATCCTCCTCGGACAAGAAGAAGATCTACAACATTGAGATCCAGAAGGCGCAGGAGAAGATCAAGGACGTGCAGAAGAACCTCAAGGAGGCGAAGAAGAAGGTGCAGGGCACCAAGGAGGAGCGCTCCGTCCTGATGACCGAGCAGCAGCAGCTGCTGCGCGAGAAGACCAAGCTAGACCTGACCATTGTCGATCTGAACGACGAGGTCCAAGGCGACAACAAGTCCAAGGAGCGAGCGGACCAGGAGCTCAAAAACCTCAAGGTGACGATAGCCGAGCGCGAGAAGGAGCTGGATGACGTGAAGCCCAAGTACGAGGCGATGAAGCGCAAGGAGGAGGACTGCTCCCGCGAGCTGCAGCTGAAGGAGCAGAAGCGCAAGGAGCTGTACGCCAAGCAGGGGCGCGGATCGCAGTTCTCATCCCGCGAGGACCGCGACAAGTGGATAACCAACGAGCTGAAGTCCATCAGCAAGCAGACGCGCGACAAGATCAACCACCATGCCAAGCTGGTGGAGGACCTCAAGAAGGACGCCACCTCCGAGAAGGATCTCGGCCAGAAGATCGAGGAGCACTCCTCGGAGCTGGAGCAGCTGCGCCTGCAGATCGACGAGCACAACAAGAAGTACTACGAGCTGAAGAAGACCAAGGACCAGCACCAGTCCATGCGCAACGAGCTCTGGCGCAAGGAGACCCAGATGACGCAGCAGCTGCAAACCCACAAGGAGGAGCTCTCCCGGGCGGATCAAGCGCTGCGCAGCATGGCCGGCAAACCGATCCTCAACGGCTGCGATTCGGTGCGCAAAGTCCTCGATAGCTTCGTGGAGCGCGGCGGCCAATCGGCGGAGATTGCCCGAGCCTACTATGGCCCCGTCATTGAGAACTTTAGCTGCGACAAGACCATCTACACGGCCGTGGAGGTCACTGCCGCCAATCGGCTGTTCCATCACATCGTGGAGTCCGAGTACGAGGGCACCCAGATCCTGAAGGAGATGAACAAACTGAAGCTGCCCGGGGAGGTCACATTCATGCCGCTCAACCGGCTGCAGGTGAAGATACACGACTATCCGGACGATCCCGACTCCATACCGATGATCTCCAAGCTGAAGTACGACGAGCAGCACGACAAGGCGCTGCGCTACATCTTTGGCAAGACGCTGATATGCCGCAACCTGGAGCGCGCCACCGAGCTGGCCAAGAGCACGGGCCTCGATTGTGTCACCCTGGACGGCGATCAGGTATCGTCAAAGGGCTCCCTGACCGGCGGCTACTTCAATACATCACGCTCCCGCCTGGAGATGCAGAAGAAGCGCACGGAATACTCGCAGCAGATCGCCGATTTTGAGAAGAAGCTGGGCAAGCTGCGCAACGAACTCAAGTCCACCGAGAACAACATCAATTCGATTGTGTCTGAGATGCAGAAGACGGAGACGAAGCAGGGCAAGTCCAAGGATGTGTTCGAGAAGGTCCAGGGCGAGATACGGCTGATGAAGGAGGAGCTCGTGCGCATCGAGCAGTATCGGGCGCCCAAGGAGCGCTCGCTGGCCCAGTGCAAGGCCTCGCTGGAGTCGATGAACAGCACCAAGTCCAGTCTAGAGGCGGAGCTCAAGCAGGAGCTCATGTCGACGCTGTCCGTGCAGGATCAGCGGGAGATCGATCAGCTGAACGACGACATCCGTCGGCTGAATCAGGAGAACAAGGAGGCCTTCACGCAGCGCATGCAGTTCGAGGTGCGCAAGAATAAGCTCGACAATCTGCTGATCAACAATCTCTTTCGGCGACGCGACGAGCTCATCCAGGCGTTGCAGGAGATATCCGTGGAGGACCGCAAGCGCAAGCTGAACAATTGCAAGACGGAGCTGGTATCCGCCGAGAAGCGCATCAAGAAGGTCAATGCCGATCTGGAGGAGATCGAGAAGCGGGTGGGCGAGGCCGTGCAGCTGCAAAAGGAGCTGCAGCTGGAGCTGGAGACGCATGTGCGCAAGGAGAAGGAGGCCGAGGAGAATATCAACAAGGACTCGAAGCAGCTGGAGAAGTGGACCACCAAGGAGAACATGCTCAACGAGAAGATCGATGAGTGCACCGAGAAGATTGCCAGCTTGGGCGCTCTGCCGCAGGTGGATGCCGCCTATAGCCGCATCTCGCTGAAGAACATCTTCAAGGAGCTGGAGAAGGCCAATCAGCATCTGAAGAAGTACAACCATGTGAACAAGAAGGCCCTCGATCAGTTCCTGAGCTTCTCGGAGCAAAAGGAGAAGCTCTACCGGCGCAAGGAGGAGCTGGACATTGGCAATCAGAAGATTCACATGCTCATCCAGTCGCTGGAGACGCAGAAGGTGGAGGCCATACAGTTTACGTTCCGCCAGGTGGCCCAGAACTTCACCAAGGTGTTCAAGAAGCTGGTGCCGCAGGGCGCCGGCTATCTCATCCTGAAGACCAAGGACAACGACAGCGAGGAGATGGAGAAGGAGGTGGCCAACTCGGATGCCTTCACGGGCATCGGCATTCGGGTTTCCTTCACCGGCGTCGAGGCGGAGATGCGAGAGATGAACCAGCTGTCCGGTGGCCAGAAGTCCCTCGTCGCCCTGGCCCTGATCTTCTCCATACAGAAGTGCGATCCGGCTCCCTTCTATCTATTCGACGAGATCGATCAGGTGAGTCTTTCGTTGATAGCCTGTTCCACTGCTACATTCAGCTCTACTATCGAGAATGGTCCATTAGTTTACATGGGGAAAAATGGTCCGTTCAAAATCGACAGACCATCCGTTCACCATTCGCTAAAAAAATACCAAAAAATATCGATTATTAGGCGATATTCCTTAAGTTCCTTCCCTAAGAATTCCATCCCATCCCTAATTTCTTATTGTTCTTGAAATTATGAATATTTTTGCAAAAAGATGAATGAAAACTACATCCAGCCTGATTCATCTTTAATTTTCATGATTTCAAAGCTTCAAGCATAGATATTAATAAGTCCTTGAATGGGTCGGATAACTTTGAAGAGGACGTCGTCCCAATTACAATCTAAACAACGCCTGCTTAGCTGTTTGTCCCATTCAAATGTCGCCGGAGAATGTAGATGGAGCTGTGGAACAACAGACCATTTCGAAATAACGGAGCAATGGAACAAGGCTATTTGTTTGGAAGAACTTAAGCTTACCTTTTGTTTTTTTTTGAACAGGCTTTGGATGCCATGCATCGGAAGGCGGTGGCGGACATGATCCACGAGCTGAGCGACACGGCCCAGTTCATCACGACCACGTTCCGGCCGGAGTTGCTGGAGAATGCGCACAAGTTCTACGGCGTGCGGTTCCGCAACAAGGTTAGCCACATCGATTGTGTGACGCGGGAGGAGGCCAAGGACTTTGTTGAGGACGACAGCACCCATGCCTAGATGATGGCCACTCCGCCTCCAATCGAAATCCCACCCATCCATCCATCCATATATCCCGCCCTCTGCGCCCATGTATCATCTCTGATTTGTAGCGTCGTGTAGGTCTAGGATTTCTTTTCACATTCTTCTTCTTCGATTTATATTATATGTAAAACGATTCCTCTATTTTTTTTTTCTAATTTCTAACATTTTCCTTAACACGAATCAGAGCTAGTTTCGGTTGCGACTCTTAACGAAAGCGAGGAACTCGAGAGTTTAGCAACTCTAAATCCCAGATCAATATGTAATAAAGCACATAGAGAAATAACATTAACTATATACATTATATATTTAAAAGAAAACTGTGTATTAAAAGGCATTTTCAACCCAAATATGTTTAAAGTTTGGATTTCTTTCTAGTGCAAACAAAGCATCGGAGCACTATCGATACTATCGATTTTGTTAACTTTTTTGAAAACCATCGATTCTTTTTCGCACTATCGATGTTTTGAGTATTCAGGCGTTGCCATTTTTAAAAAGAAATATTGCAAAAAAAATATATAGAACAGACCGGTTAGACTCAATTTTAAGCCTTTGAAATGATCATGACGATACCCTCTCGAATATTGGAAGGGAAATATTTGGCAAGATCATGAATGGATCACAAGTGAAACATCGAAAAAATCGATAGTGTAAAACATCGATTTTTTGCCACCTCTATTTCACAAGAGCTCAGTTGTAGTATATCTAGTATAAAAATACCGAACAAATACAATGCCTATCGATCTTTCGATTGTGCAAGTGCGCCTATCGATCTTACGATTGTGCAAGTGCGCCTATCGATCTTTCGATAGTTCAAGTAACGCGCACTTTTTAAATTAGGTTAAGAGGAACTGTAAGCTTTGCAGGAATTAATCACATAAGGATTTAAGGCGAGATCACGGTCAATTACGAAAGCATCATTCAATGATTTATTAGATACACAGAAAAAGTCATGATCAACAACGTGCAACTTAAGTAGTTACCTTAACAAAGAACAAAGAATAGGGATTTGCGCTTAGACTAGAGACTCCATTCCTCGGCTTCATCTGGCGGCGGCGGCGGCAGCACCAGCACCAGCTCCTCTCAGCTGGCCACGGCATCCACCTGCTCCTGGATGGCGTTCAGCGCAAAGATAGCCGAGAAGCACATGCCCACGGTGGCCACCTCCAGCTGGGTGATGTTGTAGTGCAGCGGCAGCCGCCACAGCACAAAATGATTGAGCAGGATGAGCAGGGCCAAACCGAGTGACCACCAGTGCTCGTCGACGACGGCGATGCACCACAGACAGTAGACATTCCACACCACACAGAGCCCCAGCTGGGCGGCGTCCAGCTTGACGAAGGTGGCACCGAGAGGACTGCGACTGGTGCTGCCCCCCAGCCATAGGCTGGCCACGGCCAGCGCCAGGGCTCCGCTCCACAGGCCAAAGGCCAGGCGCTCCCAATCGGCGCCAAAGAAGTCGCCCAACCGGGTGGAGGGATTCAGAGCCTGCAGCTCACCCACCACCAAAGTGACGAACAGAACAGAGGAGTAGCGTCGCGACTTGTCGCACACCAGCCTCTGGAGTGGGCCCGGATTGGGATGCGTGTGCCGCAACAGGCAGAGCAGACTGTGACCGAAGTAGATTCCAAAGGCGGCCAGCGCTTGGCGTCCATTGCACTGTTTTAGTCCCCAGCCCGAGCTGATGGCCAGCACGAAGTGGATGAGGCACAGGGCCAAGCGGGAGGAGCCGCCGCTGCCCGGCAAGGGTCCATTTATAGGCGGCAGAGTGCGTGGGTGGTGTTGATGGGACATAATGCCGGTGTTGGGGGGTGTTTTTGCTTCAAATAAGTGGTTCCTTGTGCGATTCTTGGACAGAGGCCGGCTGGTACCGGGCTGCCTCTTTTCCGTATCGTTGTTTGTGCGTATTCAGTGGCTTACTTTCGTAGATTTAGCTAATTATTTAGCCGAAGTTGTTATTGGTCGGGTTTTTTTTATTTTGATTCTTAGGTAACTCGACAACCCTACAAGTGTTTTAAGTTTATGCACTTCTCTGTTCGCGATTTTTAAGGAGTCTGCCGTTTGTGTCACAAACACGAGATAAGGGGGCTACATTTTACATTTACTTTTAATTTAATCATACAGAGTTAAATCTAAGAACCATTAACGTTGTCATTTAATTTGGGCACCACCATTTCGTGAAATTATTCACAGTTTTTGACTACACTTGTTCGTGAATTGGCCCCGCATAAGCTCAGCCACAGTGTGGCTGACTACCCTGCCGATGTGTGGGAGGTATCGATATCGATACCGTTATAGTGTTGCCAACTTGGCTATTTTCCCACTACATCTAGCCTTTTCCGATTGCCAAAAGCGTTATTAACCAAAATCAAGAATATTTCAATACTCTACCCTATTAAATGTAGACCATTAAGCTGTAAAAGACGACACGTTTAACGATCTTGACAAGTTCTCAAAAATGCTAGATTAAACACATAAAAATATCGTTTCACCTAAATAGCTGTTTTTTTAGCTAGCATGGTTATCTCTAGCGTTTTTGAAAGGCTAGTTTAGCGAAGAGTTGGCAACACTGGCTGTTGGCAGTGGGTGTACATTGACATTGACAAAAATATAACACATATACCTGTCAAATGCCACTGCATTTCGATATAAATAAGTACTGCGAACGACGCCTGTGAATTCCGACGTGTCTCCATTGGATCCACTGCCCGAGACGAGGAGCTCTCCGGCAGTTGTGCGCCCCGTTGAGAGCGCAACGAAGACACCATCTTGGCGTGCCGTGGAGTGGCGCGAGCGAGGAGAGGGGCAGGAGTTGAGCTGAGACAGCGGGAGGAGCAGCAGGAGCAGGAGCAGGAACAGTAGGCAACGACGGAGGACGAGGAGGAGGAGGAGGATTAGCACAAGGATCGAGAAAATGGCTGGATCCGCACTGCGCCGCCTAATGGCGGAATACAAACGTAAGTGGGGCGGGCGGCGGGGGCGTCAAAGTCCAAAGCGCAGCGAGCTAAATTAACCTGGATTTTTGTGCGCTCTCATTTGCAGAGTTAACACTCGACCCGCCCGAGGGCATTGTGGCCGGACCGATCAGCGAGGACAACTTCTTCGAGTGGGAGGCCCTGATTGCGTGAGTGAGCCGCTCCTCTCCGCTCCGCTCCGATTTGTTGCGATTACTTTACCTTTTGCCTTTTGCCTCTTGCCCTTTGCAGCGGACCCGAGGGCACTTGCTTCGAGGGCGGCGTCTTTCCCGCCCGCCTGGTCTTTCCACCCGACTACCCACTGAGTCCGCCAAAAATGAAATTCACTTGTGATATGTTCCATCCCAACATTTTTGCCGATGGCCGCGTCTGCATATCAATATTACACGCACCGGGCGACGATCCCATGGGCTACGAGCTTTCCGCAGAGCGCTGGAGTCCCGTGCAGAGCGTTGAGAAGATCTTGCTCAGTGTGGTCAGCATGCTGGCGGGTAAGTTAATGCCACCACAATCCCTGGAGCCCGGACTTAATCTCTCTCTCTCGTGTTCGTGTTCGTGCAGAACCCAACGACGAGAGCGGCGCCAATGTGGATGCGGCCATCATGTGGCGCGAAAGGAGAGACGAGTTCAACAGCATCGCCCGGCGACTGGTGCGTAAAACCCTCGGATTGCCGCCGTAGAGAGCTGACCTGTCCCATAACCAACCAACACAAGATTCCAAGATTGCGCGCCACCCACGAAAATGCTAAAGAAAGAAAAAACCACAGTTCCCTCAATGGCCTTAGAGTCCGCTGGACTCCTGGCTAAAACACGGCAAAAAGACGTTTCAAATTAGCGAAAAAAAAAAAAGGAAAACGAAACCTAGAAATAAAAATCGACATTTTCGTAACCCCCCCCAAGTTGTAATCCATGTTCTACAGCGGTTGCTCCCCATATAAGTATCTAGTTTTTTTTTTGTTCGTCAACGAGGAGAAGGTCTGAGAATTGTAAGAAGTTCGTAAAAAATGCTTACATATATTTCGTATGAATAAATGTTTATTTTTTATGTTTAAACCCCTTGTGTTGTCTGTGAGAAATGCAAACGAATGGCACAAATAGCACCAGTCACCGACTTTCATAGCGTTATAGAGCAGAGTTTGTATTTAGACTTACACTTTATACACCACAAATTAGGGTCCACATAAGTCAACGAGTTCTCAACTTTCTAGTTTCGCTTTATTTAATCCGCAACTCGTTCTAAATCATGCAAGTAACTTGAATGTTCATATATATATATCTTTACTACACAATTGTAAATGTCTTCATTTGATTAAGTAAATTGATTAATTCGTGTACACTTTGATAAGGCATATGTCTGTGTATATGTATATAGGTGTGTGTGTGTGTGTGGAGAAAGCATTCTTTGGGTGCTCCCGAATTTCAATTGACTGTGAGCCCCCATATCCATCCCAGAGTTGGGCCATGCATCCATCGGGGCTTACTAGACCAGCAAAGCTTTCACAAGTGCCAATTATGGAGCCACCGCTACCGTTTCTCTAGCGCGCAGTTACGCTTGGACTGCAAATGGCCCATGGCACGGTGGGCAAGGCAGCCCGAAAAACACACAACAAGTGCTATCTACTTCAGTTGCAACTATATTTTTTCACAGGCAGGGGTGCCACAGAAAGTGCTGCAGCCTCTCTTTAATTGTTTTTCCCATCCACAGCGATTTCTGTGGCATTCCTGACTAGCTTCTTGGATTACTTTTCACATTTATAATAAGAGAGAGTACATAGAGAGAGATCTTATCGAAGTGTAGGCTTGAATAAAGTAATGCCCTAATAGGTCAAGTTTCGTGTGGAACGTTAAAGATATCCTGGTAATGGACCCACAGGAAACGAGCCTCTTGCAGTTCTTAAGGAATCTTTCCCTACAATAGCACTTAGTCTTTCTATAAGTTGTGGTATTTGCTGGATTTAAAAGTGTATACCTACTTCTATTTGCAATATTTTTAAGAACTCGAGTAAAAATAAACTTTTGTAGTTATGTTTAGTAATTTCCTTTGCTTTTTCAAATCATTTTGGTGGTACATAGGAATATGTTTGGGGGTAAACTGTGATCTTCTCAACTCCCTTAACCCTGATTGGAATGGAATTTGGCTGTTGCTTTACCTTTACCGTAAATAAATACATATATAAAAAAATATCACTCTCTAAAAAATATACATATGTATATGTACCTTTTTCCTTCATCATGTTTAACCTAGCTTTCAGTTCTTGGAAATGCTGCGACGACCCACTGTGCGGGTGTGTCATAGCATGGTGTGGTTGTGCCTGTGGTGGTGGTGGTGGTGGTGGTGGAGTGTTTGTGGCGTAATTAACCTTTACGAAACCGGTTAAACATTTCCAGTGCCGCGGTGACACCGTACAAATAAAAATAACAAAATGACAACAGAACCAAACAGATGCAAACAGAACTCATGGGCAAACGAAAGCAGGACGCCGGGGAATGGTTATTGGGGGCGGGATCGAACACGATTGATTCACTAATTGTATAATTATTACACATCTCTGGGGTGGGGCTGGTCTGTACGTGTATATATCAACAAGCAATAAACAAGGCAAACTTAACAGAGTCACAGAATGTCAGTAAAGATTAAAGCACGACGGGGAGACTAAAGTATGAAGATGTCCAGGGCCTCGGCCAGCTAGTCGACATGGTACTCCGTTCGGTGCGGCGAGCCGCGTCGCTTCTCCGCCACAAAGTGCCCACTGATGCCCGCCAGGCTGGTCACGCCCCTGACTCCTGTGCTGCGGAAGTAGATCAGCAGATATAGCTCGCCATGCCGCAGCTCCACATCGTCGGCAAAGTCCAGTCGCACCTGCTCCTGGGCATTGGCCTCCTGGTGTCGCCTCAGCCGCTGCCGGTTCTTGTGATGGTGCCGCCCCCGACGGTGATGCGAGGGCGTATCGAAGGGATCGGGCTCGTGATTGGAATCGGATGAAGTCGGGGACTCGGCTTGATTCACATACTCGTAGGCGGCATAGTCCGCCAGGCTGGCGTAGTCCAGCGGATAGATGCCAATCCAGTCGTTGGGACCCTCCTCGAACTCGGCCTGCTTGCGATACTCCACGGTGTTCTCATCCCCAATCCGCCAGACGCTCAGCGGCGAGAACACCACGCCCGCCACCCGAACGTTGGGGTAGAGCTTCAGCGTGAAGTCACTGGTCACCGGCTTGTGATCGCTGATGGTGTACACGGGATGCGACTTGTACGAGCACTGCTCGATGGACAGCTGCATGCCCGGCTGCCTGTTCAGCGGCTGGACGGCGTACATGATCCGGTCCGTCCAGGCCGGGCGCCGCTTAAGATCGTAGTCGGAGGTGCCTTCGCGGAACTTGAAGGTGGGCGGAAAGGCGGGCAGGCGCTCGTGCAGCACCTGGAAGGCCTGCTGCGTCTGCTCGCGCACCTGGTAGAGCTGATCCCGCTGAATCAGCGCCTCGTGCTGCGCCTCATCCCTCACCAGGTCGCGCACCTCGGTGGCCGAGTCGCCGCCCTGCAGCCGGAAGTTGAGATCACCGAACCAGAAGACATAGTCGTGGTCGTAGATCTCCCGATAGCGCTTGACATGGTAGTGATGGTTCTCCAATATCTGGCGGTAGTCCTCGATTCGCTCGTCCAGCTGATGATCGTGGGCGGCCAGGTGGGCGACCACAAAGGCCAGGCCGCAGCCGTAGAGGGTGAAGCGAACGCTCACCGCGCCCTTGTTGCCCCAGATGCCGCCGAAGCCGGTGCGCGTGAACTCCGCCTCGATGTCGTGCAGATGCTCGACATGCTGGCGCCGCACAAACATGCTGAGGAGCAGGCCCTGCATCTGTTCCGTCTTCACGGCCACGTAATCGTAGGCGCGCAGCAGCTCCTTGGCCTTGTGGGTCCAGGGGTCCTCCTTGAACAGGCCCAGCACCTGTTGCTGCGGCTGCGCGTTGACCTCCTGCAGCCCGATGGCATAGATGTCCGGCAGATGGTCCTTGCTGGCGTCCACATCCTGCAGTCCCAGCAGCTGGCGCAGCGAGATGTTGTCCGGAAAGCGACTGCCCACATTCCAGGTGACCACATACACGCGATAGGTTTCCAGCTGCTGCTTGGCGCTGCCCTTTGCGGCCTCATCCACCTCTGGCTCCTTCTCCGCCGGCTGGCCTTGGCTCTGGCTCATTTCTGTCCGATATTGATAGCCCCTTTGGCGCGGTCAGTTTCGGTGAGATTATGTTGTTTGTTCACCTGATTGGGTTTGTTCCTGGCCACCGCCGCTCTTTTATTGCTTTTGTTGTTACGATCTGAGCTATTTGGACACGACTGGCAAGCGGCGCAGACGCTGGTCGAGCGGTAATTGCGGAAAATATTGCACCACAAATAGTTTTTAACACTTGTTTGTCGGACAACAACAAAAACAGCTAGCAGCAGCAACAACAAGTGCCATGACAACAGCAACAACAATAGCTGACCAGCTCGGCAGAGCGCCAGAATACTAACATTCCTCTTACTGGTCACACTTGAACATAACGGGTTTAAATTTGAAATTTATCGATACGTTTCCCCTTGATATTGTTGAACACCTGACCTCCGGTCACACTGCTCCCCAAACAGCAACAGAAACAACAACAAGTAACGGCTGCCAGCCCCGGAAAAATATAAGTTGAAAATAATGAGCCAGCGCCGTAATTAGCGCGCGTGCCAGTTTGTCTATGAGCAGCTATCTGCAGCCCATCGTATTCCCCGTTGAATGTGCCACTAGAACAGGGAGCAGAAAGCTGGAGAGTGCCGGGAGCCTGCAATTATTGTCCATCGGTATTACCGATGAATAATAAGTGTTGCCGTTTTGTGCGAGTGCGCGTGCGAGTGTGTGCGTGAGCGATACACCCACCTTGAGCAGCGACGACGACGTCGACGACGACAACAACAACAACAACAATAAGCCAGCGCGAAAACAAACAAACGGACGGCCACGGCTACGGTTACGGTTAGGGTTACAGTTACGGGTGCGATTGCAGAGCTCAGAGAGCAGGGTCAGGCCACCAGAGTAGCAGCAGCAGCAGCAGCAGCTCACTTATAGGCCTTGCCACCGGAAACCGCGCAAGAAGGGAAGCCAGAAGGGCAAAGAATTCCAATCATCGTTGGCGGGCAACGCCAAACTAAAAATAGAATCGAGCAAAAGGAGGCAGCAACTATTGTCCATATCCATATCGAAGCAGCAGCACCCGCAGCAGCAGTAGAAGAAGGGAAACCCCTGCAAGTATTATTCCTCATTCCGAGATTAAACGGCAACCGAGAAGGAGCAGTCAGGAGCTCGGGAAGAGTAACAACAATTCCATATCAGTAAAGAGAAGTGAAGCAGAGACAACAATGGAAACCGTGGGCGACAGTGTGCCCAATGGCGCAGCTCCTCCGCCCAGGACAACGCTGGACATTGTCAAGGAGCGGTTCAAGGACGACGAAGTTATACTGAGTGTAAGTACGGAAATCCTTGGGGGTTTAATATGTTTATTTAATTCATGAGTAATTATTTGCATTACAACTAACACCGCGGAGTCAGCTTACGTGGTTGATGACTTGCTGGGCCTGTTATCTCCCACAGATAGCAACAATTATAATTACTAAATATGAATTATTCCCTTAAATGCTTGCTTTTCCCCTGACAGATATTCGATGCGTATCAAATCAATGGCCCGGAGTATGCCAACCGTCTGCTGGCCTTGGTCTCCTCGGGATCCGGCGGCACCTTTGCCATCATTGCTTTCTCCTACCTGCGCACTCCGCTGACCACGGTCAACGAGCTGATAATCAACAAGGTGTTTGCCATCGACAGCAGCTTCCAGCTGCGGCAGGGTGAGGCAGGATGATTCCATTCATAATAATTCGAGCTAAGGTAGCTTTAGCTACGAATTAAATAGTAAACAAAGCTAATCACATGCTTAGACTAGTAATTAGTTTACCCCAGCTCCTGGCTAATAATTATCCACTTAACTGTGTCTGCTGTTTGCCAGTTACTGGGCTTACTTAACAAATAAAGTACTTCAGTTAAGAAACAACAGAGACAGGCGTTGACGGAGCGCTAATTGATAAACAATAAATCAAGTTAAATATTTAGTTAATCGTGTGCTTATCTAAGAGAAAAGTAGGTTTATTTTGATACTCAAGACAAGGATAACTATGAATAGTTTCCTTAATAGAAAAATACCCTATAACTCCCACTTCCCCACAGATTCCAAGGGCTCCATAAGCTCGCAACAGTTTGACTTGTCCACCGCCGAGGATGGGCCCTTCAAGTACTACTACTATCCCTCGGAGAGCGCCAACTACGAGGACTTTATGGCCAAGATATTCTCCTGCAAGAGCTCCATGGCCGAGTACGATCCGGAGACGGTGCTCAACTTCAGGTGGCTCAACGACTACCGTCAGATTGGCGAGGTCAAGCAGGAGCTAAAAAAAAGGGAGAGCGAGTACATTGTCTACGAGGATGTTCAGTGAGTGCAGAGACTCTTACCCTGAAGTTAAGTAACTCATAACCCTATATCCCTCAGCATATTCTGCGCCACCTGGAATGTGAACAACAAGCCCTGCGGCGAGGGAGAGAATCCGCTGCGCTCCTGGCTGGGACACACCGCCCAGCCGCCCGACATCTATGCCATTGGGCTGCAGGAGCTCTATGCACCCGCCAAGGCCATGGCCTACGAAATGGTCAAGACCACCCAGATGGGCGGCATCGAGAAGCAGTGGATGTGAGTCGAAAGAAAACCCTTTTTTATGCCCAAACTTGAATGTTCTTTGCTCGCAGCGACAAGATAATGGACAGCCTGCATCCGGATGCCAAGTACGAGGTCCTGGGCACACAGCGTCTGGTCGCCACCATGCTAACGGTGATTGTGCGCCAGCAAATCCGACCGCAGATCGTCCGCTGCCGCCTCAAGACGGTGGCCCGCGGGGTCTTCAATGCCCTGGGCAACAAGGGCGGCGTGGGCATTAGCCTGCAGCTGAACGAGGGCAATCTCTGCTTCATCAACTCCCATTTGGCCGCCCACATGGCGAATGTGGAGGAGCGGAATGCCGACTACAATGCCATTGTCCAGGGCATGATCTTTGACGACGGACGCACCATCAGCGACCATGAGTGAGTTGCCTCTTACCCATTTTCCCCCTTTGTAAACACCTCATTTTGTATTACGCTCACTTTGGTTTGGCAAAAAAAAGAGCGATCGTCGATCGTAGAGCTGTATAAACATCGATAGTGCCCTCACTCGATATTTTCGATAGTCGATAATATCGATACTATCGACAAAATAACATGGGCTTAAAAAAATTTACTTTGCTTAAACAAACCAATTTAAATGGCATAATTTATAAAAGATTTTATGTATTAAACAAAAAAAAACAATTAAATTCAATCACATTACTGTCTATATAAAATTGATATATAGATAATTTTTGATACTAATGATTAAAAATGAATTTAAAATGTATCGGTCCTATCTTAAGAATATAGGAATTTATGATTATATTTATTTTTATTCTATATTAATTGGCAAAAACTTGTACAATTGATATCGCTAACGCGATGTATCGATGGTAGAAAAAAACAATCGATGGTGACCCGGAGCACAGCATCATCGATAATATCGATAGTATCATCGATAGTTTTACAGCTCTAATCGAGAAAACGAAAAAGCTATAAAAATTAAAGCCATCCGCCGTTATTATTTTGAAATAAAAGCCTGGGAGTTTACACCTTTAAAGATCAAGTTAAAGTTCTCCCTCCCTCTCTTTCCCAGTCACATCTTCTGGCTGGGCGACCTCAACTACCGCATCCAGGAGCCGCCGGGTCAGCAGCGACCCGGACCGATGAGCGATGCCCAGACCTACGAGCTGCTGCTGCAGTACGACCAGCTGCGCCAGGAGATGCAGCGCGGCAAGTGCTTCGAGGGCTACACCGAGGGCGACATCAAGTTCCGGCCGACGTACAAGTACGACCCCGGCACGGACACCTACGACAGCAGCGAGAAGCAGCGGGCACCGGCCTACTGCGATCGCGTGCTCTGGAAGGGCACACGCATCGAGCAGCTGGCCTACAACAGCATCATGGAGATACGCCAGAGCGATCACAAGCCCGTGTATGCGGTGTTTCGGGTGAAGATCAAGACCCGCGATGCCGTCAAGTACAAGCGGGTGCAGGAGGAGGTGCTCAAGGCGGTGGATAAGCGCGAGAATGACAACCAGCCGCAGATAAATGTGGAGAAGACGGTCATTGATTTCGGGAGCGTGCGCTTCAATGAGCCCGCCACCCAGAACTTTACGGTCTACAACAATTGCCCGCTGCCGGTGGACTTTAGTTTCAAGGAGAAGGACATTCATGCCATCTGCGAGCCCTGGCTGCATGTCGATCCGCGCCAGGACTCTCTGCTGATCGATTCCGCCCGCAGCATCCGTCTCAAGATGCACGCCAGTGTGCGCACGATTGCGGGGCTGCTGCGCAAGATCCGGCACAGCGACAACTTTGACATTCTCATCCTGCACGTGGAGAATGGGCGGGATATCTTCATCACGGTCACCGGGGACTATCAGCCGAGTTGTTTTGGCCTGTCCATGGAGACGATGTGCCGCACCGATCGGCCGTTGAGCGAGTACTCGCAGGAGCAGATCAAGCATTTGGTGGGTATATCTTGATTGATTTATTGTTTAAATTACTGATCCATGTTCCTCCCTCATTGCAGATCAACGACAACTCACCGGAATACCGCGTGACCATGCCCCGGGAGTTCTTCCTGCTGATTGACTTCCTGTACAAGCAGGGGCCCAAACAGGAGGGCGCCTTCCCGGCCTACGAGTCCCGCCACTCGCTGGGCAGCCAGTTTAACTTGCTGCGCGACTGGCTGGACAGCTGGTCGGACGAGCCGTTCCGTAAGTGTGGGTCTTCACCTCTCCTAACTCACCTCTTTGACATTGTTTGCTTGCTCCCTGCAGCCGTCAATGCGGAGACTGCTGCGCAGGCCTTGTTGCTCCTGCTGGATCTGCCGGAGCAGGCTTTGCTAGAGCCATTTGTGGAGGATCTGCTGGCCTGCAGCAGCAAGTCACGGGCCATGGACTACATCTCGCTGCTGAGTCCGCCCAAGAGGAACGTCTTCATGCACCTGTGCATGTTCCTGCGCGCGGGCATCGAGAGCCAGTACTACGATCTGCAGCAAGCAGGTGGGTGGATGATGAAGTCTCTTCATTTTTGGGGTTTTAAATATTTATTTCTTGCCGCCACAGCCTCCACCTTTGGCCGCATCCTGTTGCGCAGCACCGAGTGCACCGCCTGGATGGACTACCACAGCCGCTGCGTCCAGTTCATGCGTCTGTTCATCGACAACGACGTGGAGGGTCTGGGCAATGGCAATGGCAACGAGGGCGCCGGATCCGGATCCGGGCTGCAGGCCTAAACGCCAATAGTTGTACTCTCTGTTGATATTTAACTGTACGCATAGAGTTAGTCTATTTATTTTACTTGTTGGTACTTTGTTGGCACGCCTACCAGTAGGTGTGCGCGTGCGCGCTCTAGGCATTTATCTGTACATTTCACCTGTTTTTTTTTCGTTTTGTATTACCTGTTAATTCATTCCAACTTGGTTTCACATCCCGAACTCACTTGGTTCTTGTTACGACTTACATCACACGGAAGGAGGAGAGGAGAAGATGAAGGAAAGGACACCCGGAGCCATCCATGGACCTCGCTCTAGGTTTGCAGCAGGAAAATAAAATAATTCTGTAAATAAGCTATACGAAATGTGTACGTATGTAGGATCTATGTACGATGTATGGTGCCGATCGCACACCCGTTAAATCAATGTTTAGTTGAGCACGAGATTTGCTTATTAGTTTAGATTAATGCGGATTCCTGCAAGGAATCGCGTGACCTCGAAAACCCCCGGTTTCAGTTCCAACTGAAAATAAATAACCAGCGTTACATACAGTAGAAAAAAAAACCCGATTGTGTTTTGCCTTTTGCTTTTAAAAAGAGAGCTCAAACATCGAAGTAACTGTTGTACGGTATTGCTTGTACATTGCAGGCAAAGCGTGGGTGAGAGAGTAAGAGAGCTCTGGTTTTCATCAAAAACAAGGCTGGGCACTATATTCCCAGATCGGAGTACGACAATCCCTAAAGCAAACAGAGGAATACATCACTGTGGACGGCAGTCCACGTAGTGACGATGAGCACCGAGACTGTGATAGTCTAGTGCTTTAAATATCACCTGACGATGTGTAGGTTTAGTTTTTGTAGTTCCAAATGAAAATAAATAACCAGCGTTACATACAGTACAACAAAAAACCGATGGTGTTTTGTCTTTTGCTTTTAAAGAGAGTTTCAACATATTGCTTGTACATTGCAGGCAAAGCGTGGGTGAGCAAGAAAGAGAGCTCTGATTTTTAACAAGACTTTTCATTAAAAACAAGGCTGGGCACTGGTTTTCTACATTGGAACCCGACAATCCCTAAAGCAAACAATGAAACATATTATTTTGTGTTTTAAGTATCACCCGAAGATGTGTAGGTTTTGTTTTTGTAGTAATCATCAACCGCAGACACCACCAGAGAGTTTCATGAAATAAATAACTCAATAAACTGTGTTTGTGATATTTATTAGTGTAAAGTTTTGAAAGTGTCAAGTTTTGAAAGTGTGAAGTTTTGAAAGTGTAACGTTTTGAAAGTGTGAAGATTTGAGAGCGTTCAGTGTTTGTTAGTGCAAGGAAAGTACTTGCTTCTAGGGTGCATTCACCCGATACTTGGAGGCCACCGTATAGAGTCTGGCCACCATTTTGTCCGCCAGAGCCAGGACCATGGCAAAGACACTCACCTGTCCGGACTCATGGATGCGAGCCACCACGCCGGGCATGTCCTTGGTCACGTAGAAGACGTAACGTTCGTAGAAAACGGGTCCGCACAGGGCCTCCGCCTGGCTGAATTTGGCCAAGTCAATGGCCCAGGGATACTGGGCATCGGACACTAGACCCAGGTAGAGGAGCTTGTGCGAGGGTCCGGGCTTGATCACGGCCTCCCCGGTCAGCTTGGTCATCAGTTTCTCCTGGGTCTCCACCAAGGCGGCCAGGGTAGTTCCATTTATAATCATCACTGTGCCATCGGACCAAATCCAGGACAAGCGAATGGTGTCAAAAGAGTGCTGGATCACATCAATGTTGGTCTTGTAGAGAGCGCGTTCGAGGGCGCGAGCACTCTCCCGGAGAACGAGAGTAGTGTTCAGTTGGAAGGAGCAGTATATGTTGGTATACTTCATGTTGACGGGCATGGCTTCGCGCTTGACGGGGCGCCGGATAATGTTGATCTTGCCCAGCACGCGATTCTGCGGGCCAGTTGGCACTGTGGCCAGAATCACGGATCGGCGCAAGTTCGGCAACGATTCAGCGCCGAATTTCTCAAACCACTTCGAGGACAAAATCTTGTCCAGGGGCTTCATAAATCCAATGATATTATCATCAACGATGGCAAACGGAGGAGGAGTCTCCGGGGTTGGGATATTCAAGAACTTTCCTGGATGCTCGTTCTTGAACATAGCCTCAACGAAGTGCAGTTGCTTGGAAACGAAGGAGTTGCAAGCCCCCAGCCATTCGGTCATTTTTGTCACATCCTGGGGCCTCGGAGGCACTGCAGGAGGTACCGGGAGAGATATTGGAACCACTGGCACAGGCACAGGCGGAGCCACTGGAGCAGTGGCAGGTAGAGGAGCCACAGCTGCTGGCTTGGGCACTGAAGGCTTCTTCGAAGAAACCGAAGTAGCCCCATATATGATGTTAATTTTCTTCAACTTTGGCGCTGCCTGCGCTGCCTGCATGGCTGCCTTCGAAGTACTGGGCCTCATGTCCAGTGGAGGAAGCGACTCTGGAGCCGGCTGGGGTGTCATCAAGGGCTTCTTAATCACCGGTGATGGCGGCACTGGCTGCTTAGTATCCTTCACTGAGGGAGACTGAGGCACTGGCTGCTTAATATCCTTCACTGAGGGAGACTGAGGTGGAGCTGGAGCAAGGTATTTCTTGAGATCTATCAAAGGCATGGCATTCTTCAGGATTTCACTTCCAGGGCGTCCAGGCAAATCCTGTATGGGCTGCTTAGTATCCTTCACTGAGGGAGACTGAGGTGGAGCTGGAGCAAGGTATTTCTTAATGTCTATCAAAGGCATGGCATTCTGCAGGATTTCACTTGCAGGGCGTCCAGTCAAATCGTGTATGCGCTGCACAAGGACCTCAGCTGGCTGCAAACGCTGTGGACGCGCCTGAACCGGTGCGTTTTTGAGACTCCCAGGCGCAGGTGTCAGCAGCTTAACCAGTAAGTCCGCATTCTCTTCATAGTTCGCCGCCAAGTCTAGTAGGATCTTATACTCGGCTATGTCGCTTAGGGGCTCGTTTAAGCCCTCCCTTTCGACCCAATCCTCAAGGGCCTTCACCTCTTCAGCCCAGGGTACCTCTGGACTGGCATCGCGCCTTCCAGGTGACTTCTCGCCAGCTTTTTGACCGTTGTTTAAGCCCTCCTTTTCGACCCAATCCTCAAGGGCCTTCACCTCTTCGGGGGATGCCTCTCGACTTTCAGGTGGCTTCTCGGCAGCTTTTGGAGGGGACTTTGGCTCCCCTAGCAAGTTCTTAGACATATCATTCTCCGACGGCGATGACGGTTCCGATGGCGACGATGACCGTTCCGATGACGATTCCGACGAGGATGAATCCTCTGTTTCGTCCCCAGACTGGGACAATTTTTTGACAATCGTCTTTTTTCCAGCCTTTGGCTTTACATTTGGTGTTCTGACAGTTATTAGGAGAAGTTAATTAATTAACTGACTTAGGGATTTAAGTGAAAGCTTACCTGGGCAAGGGTGATATCGGTGTTATCGGTGCCAGGTCCAGGGCCAGCTTTGCTATCTCCTCCTCGATGCTTCTCGGTGATTTTGCCACCGGTTTACGTTTAAGAGCTTTTGGTATCGAAGGTTTTTTAGGTGCAAGGACCGCTTTCACCTTCGGTGGCGCCTTAGGTTTAGGTGTCTTCGGTGGCGCCTTAGGTTTAGGTGCCTTCGGGGGCGGTTTGGTCTTGAATGTTTTCGGTACCGGGGCCGATTTCGGAATCACTGGTGTTTTGGGCATCAACGGTGTTTTGGGCACCCACGATGTTTTGGGTGGTGGCATTGCCCGGCTCGGCATCAACGGGGTTTGCGGTGGCTGTACCGATTTATCCATCAATGGGGTTTTGGGTGGCTGTGCCTTTTTTTCCATCAATGGGGTTTTGGGTGGCTGTCCCTTTTTTTCCATCAATGGGGTTTTGGGTGGCTGTGCCTTTTTTTCCATCAATGGGGTTTTGGGTGGCTGTGCCTTTTTTTCCATCAATGGGGTTTTGGGTGGCTGTGCCTTTTTTTCCATCAATGGGGTTTTGGGTGGCTGTGCCTTTTTTTCCATCAATGGGGTTTTGGGTGGCTGTGCCTTTTTTTCCATCAATGGGGTTTGCGGTGGCTGTGACAATATCTCATTCAAACGGGTTTTGGAGAGTGGTTCGTCATCATCGTCTAGGAGCCTAAGCCAAATAATTATTGTTAAACAAAATTAATAAATTAGGCGAACTTTATGGTAGATAGTTATATTTCGGTTTCAAAAAGGAAATTTTAAAATTCTAACCCTACATTTACATACATATACATACATGCGCCGATGGCTCTGCTTCATTTCCGTAACTTTTCAATGACCTAACCTCAATGAAAAAATAAACTGTTGCCATGCGCCGATGGCTCTTCTTCATTACCGTAACTTTTCAATGACCTAACCTTATTTTGATTACATTTTCTTGCCACTTTCGTCTGGAATTCTTCACGAAATTCTAAGAATACGCTATTGTTAAGCGTATTGGTTGGTTTTCATTGTAATTATGAGTTCTTAACGTGTTTCAATATATAAAAGCACAGATATGCATAAATTTTAGTACTTACGACGGCATCGAACGATTGTAGAGTTTGTGCACATCTATGTCTGATTCTGAAGATGGATCTTCATCGCTGCTTGAAAGATCTAACTCTTTCATATTGAGCTCTAGAGATTTGTTAGGTTCTTTGCGACTCATCTTGGCGAGAAAAAATTTGCCACTGATTTGTCAAACGGAAGTCAAGTTGCAAGTGGCAAAAAAAATGGCGGTAGAAGTGTTGAATAACCAACCAACAAGAAGCGCCGCCAACTTCAATTGAAACTATCGCAAACAAATTCTTGAAAAAGATTGCCCCATCTAAGATTTTGAACAACGAAAATAATCTCAATTATCACTTATTTTACTTTTATATCGGAATATCGTATAACTTGCTGCGCGATTGGCTGGATGAACTGTTCTATAAGTGAAAAGAGTGGATCTGGTGACTGTACCTGCTCTGGTGTGCTGCGCATGCGCCACCATAAAGTCTCAAAGTAGTAGTATTCTTTCAATAGTATTCTTAGATTATTAATTATTATTAATTATCCATTCAAAATATATTCTCCTTTTATATATTTCCTTTCGGAGTGGTCCATTTCTTATTAAACAAGATTTTTAAATAAAAAGCTTGTCCGTGTTCCATATTCCATTGTTCCACTCACGTCGCTAGTTCGACGCACGTGGTATTTTTATTGCTATCGGTGCGGTCACACTGACTGTATGACTTCCCACCAAAAACAATTTTGTAACTTTTCCACCGAAACGCTGAATTCTTGGTAAGAAGCATCCACAATGGCCAGTGATAGCGGCATCATTCGCTTGCCGTGGCATCAGCACAAGTTCGGAGGACGGTTCAACCAGCCGTTTCCGGAAATGAGCCGTCCCAAGTGCATTGGCTGCTGCAGCATTACCGGCGAACGACGCTATGCCGACGACGCCAGGAACGGCAGCTACTTGTACGGGCCACCGTTTCCGGAACTGCCGCTTGACCTGAACGCCGGCATAGCCGATGTCATTCGCAAGCAAACTGGGCTGGAGCACAAGGACCTGGAGTTCGTGCTCCGTTACATTGAGCACCACAAGGAGGAGCTGCTCCGTTCAAGAACATCGCAGCCAGGAACCTTTGGTCTCCGCACCCACTTTGTCACGCTGCGCGGCATTCTCCGCCAGCTGATGTGCCTGCAATACGAGCGGGGCTGCGAATTCCGCATCAAGGCAACGCTTCTCAATGGCTCCATATACATGGCCAAGGAGGAAACGCCGGGCCTAAAACGGAAGAACGAGAACATGACGGCGAAAGCCTGGGACATGTGCTCCTGGGGCTTTAAATTCGAGCAGTATGTGACCACCAGTCATCCGCACGCGAAGCCGGTGACCAATGTGCCGATCAACGAGGGCGAGGAGTTCCTGGCCATGTTCGCCAGCAAGTTGAGCGGCATTCACTTGCTCTACGGCGCCGAAATGGATGCCATCGTCAGCAAGGAACCCGTGTAAGTACTGGCCTTTGTGTGGTACCCAATTGTTTCTCATTTATCCATTCCAGCGACTTTAAGGATCCCCAAATGCTGGACTCGCTGAAGTTCGTGGAGCTGAAGACCACCGCCCACAACATGATGCCTGGTCAGAAGCGCTCCTTCGACTTCTACAAGTCGGCCAACTGGTGGAGCCAGTCGTTCCTGGTGAACATCGGAACCATTTACGCCGGCCTGCGGGACACCGAGGGAATGGTGCGTGAGATCCGCGAGTATGATGTCCGTGAGCTGGCACGCAACAAGCCGTGGAGTCCATCGGCAATGACCATATTCCTGGTGCAGTTCCTCAACAAGCTGAAGTCCCTGCTGGAGGCCATCAACGATCCATTTGCCGTGGTCCAGGTGGATTTTCAGGCCTCCGATCAGCATGTCACCTACAAGGTGCTCAAGGGCAAGGAGCACCAGATCCTGCCCGACTGGTATCGCGATCTCCTCAAGGGGGGATGAGGTGTTAACTTGACAACATAGCGATGGCATTTAGAATAAGATTAGAATTAAGTAAGCTTAAAGTTATGAGCAGGAAATAGGTGCCTACTTTAGCTGCATTTTTGACTGATTCCCAAAAGGACTGGGAGTAAGACAAACTATGTATGTTCACCCAGAAACCTTAGATTTTCGGGGGTTATACGAGAAATGTTCGAACTTCTGTTTTTTTATGTTATTTTTTGTTCTTTTATCTGTGTCAGAACGAGGTCCATATATTTTAGTTATACCCTTTCCGGGTATTGCATTTTACGACTGAAACGAAGCTCCCTTAACCCTAAACCGACCTCAACAAATATATGTAATATACAAACTTAATTTAAACAATTGTTTTTGGGTTTCACGGATTCTTTTACTAGAGCTGTAAAAACATCGATAGTGCTTTCACTCGATATTTTCGATAGTGATAGTCCAAACCATCGATAATATCGATACTATCGACAAAATAAAATGGGTTTACAACATTTACTTTGCTGAAACAGACCAATTTAAATTGCATAATTTATAAAAGATTTTATGTATTAAACAAAAAAACAACTAAATTCAACCACATAACTGTTTATATACAATTTATATATAGATAGTTTTTGATATTAATGATTAAAGATTAATTTAAAATGTTTCGGTCCTATCTTAAGAATATAAGAATTTATGATTATATTTATTTTTATATTATATTTATTGGCAAAAACTTGTACATTTTATACGAATTCACTGATTTGCTGCTAACGCGATGTATCGATGGTAGAAAAAAACAATCGATGGTAACCCGGAGCACAGCATCATCGATAATATCGATAGTATCGTCGATAGTTTTAAAGCTCTATCTTTTACATTATTTACAAAGCAACATAGCAGCTATTTATTTAATGCCTTTAAGAAAAAACATCACTTGAGGTCGTTGGTCTCCAACAGGGGAATGGTTGGACCGCCGTATAGGTTGTACTCCGGCGAGCTGGCTGCCGAGTACACAGGTCGCCGTCGGTCGGGGGGACCGCCAAAAGCTTGTGTCCCAGTGCCAGCGCCGAGGGATTCCCGCTTCTCGATCACACAGTCAAAGAACCGGGATAGCTTCACCGCATCTGTTGTGCCGGCGGCCAGGCTGCGGGTGTCCCTGCAATTCAGCCAGATTTCCTCGGCGCCGCACTTGTCGGCTGTGAAAGTAGGAAATATTAAGAGGGTTTCGGATGACCGGAGACTGACTTACCTATGCCGCCCGCCTTCTTTACGGCCGTCTTGGGCTGCCGCTTCTCGTCAATGAGATCCAGCTTGGTGCCCATGACCAGAATGGGTGTTTGTGTGGCCCCCAAGAACTCCTCCATATCGAAGCGCACGGGCGAGCTGGAAGCGGATGTGCATCCGGATGCATTGGAGGAGAAAGTGCTTCGTGGTGGAGACGAGGGAGCGGGCATGGAGCTGCCACGCGACTTGTACGTGTCCTTGCCCTCCTTGTTGACGATCTCGTATAGCCAGTCGAGGAGCTGTTCCTGCGATTTGCCATTGGTGAGGTCGTGCACCAGGATAATGCCATGTACGCCTGTATAAAAGACGCTCCGTGTGTTCTTGTGGCTCAGCGAGCCGCCCACATCGAAGAGTTCCACGAAGTAAGGGCACTGGCGGGCGGTTCCCTCCTTGAACTCGTGGATCTTCACCTGGATGTTGCAGCCGACCGTCCAGCCGGGTCGGATCAGGGACTCGTGGTGAGCGATCAGGTGGGTCAGACAGGTCTTGCCCACACCTGGCGGGGGTTTTGGTTGAATTAGCAGGGCAAGGAGTCGGCGTTATTGGCATTACTTACCCGAGTCACCGACCACCACAATTCGTACTCTATTGTTCATTCCGATTTTGTTGTGAAAACATTGGACTTTTTAATAACATCAATTAAAGCCTAATTATTAGCTTTTGTTTTCGTGTTTAAAAAATATAGGGATGTGCAAAATATTTCAAAATATACATTTATCGATATGTTTGTAAGAAAAATATATATCGTGTTATAAATTTCCTCAAAATTGAATATATTCTATTAATTTCTTTTCTGATTGCATTTTCCGTTTCTCCATTTTGGGGAAGGTGTATAATTTTTTATAGAGATATATTCCATGTTCCTATCTCACCTATCACGATAGTTAAAAATATGTATCTGGTATATTTTGGTATATTCTGGAATGGCGGAAGGTATATTTGAACCGTCCATTTGCGGTCACACTGGACGACGCAAACACAAAGCAAAAACCGAAAAGAAAAGCAAAGCAGAATTAGAGAGAAGTAGAGAAACAGAAAGAGGGTAGAAAAGCGAAGGCAACCCCGGAAAGAACAGGATGAATAACGGATTCAGCACCGGCGAGGAAGATAGCCGCGGACACACGGACCAGACTTGCTGCCTTATTGACGATATGGAGCGGTGTCGCAACCAGGCCGGCTACGCCAGCTACAGCAAACGCATCCAGAAAACGGTGGCCCAGAAGCGGCTGAAGCTAAGTAGCGACCCAAGTGCCCAGCATATTTACATTTGCGATCATCACAAGGACCGCATCCAATCGGTGCGGACGAAGCGGCGGCGCAAGGACAGCGAGGATGACAGCAACGAGACGGACACGGACCTGCACGAGTTCCCCGATCTCCACAAGCTGGGCGTCAGCGCGCTGCGCCGCTACAAGCGCCACTTTAACGTCCAGACGCGACAGGGCATGAAGCGGGCGCAGCTGGCGGATGTGAGTTTGTACCTGCTTTATATTGTATACATATATGCCCCATAGGCCCCACAGTCGCGGTCAGCTTAGTAGTTGTGAAAGTGCCGGTTAAACAATGAGCTTAACGTGTTATGTTATGTACGGGGGTGTCAAGAAAATTGCTGTGGATTTGAAATTGCTGTTGATTTAAAGTGATATAAAACCCACAGACAAGTTTTAACTTCCCAAATCAGATATTTTATTTTCCACGAAATACCTTTAACTTTGGTCTTTTCTTACTTCACATCGTTTCGTTTCGTTTCGTTTAGACCATCATGAAGCACTTCAAGACGATACCCATCAAGGAGAAGGAGATCATTACGTTTTTCGTATACAGAGTGAAGATGGGCTCGAATAAGTTGGACCAGAAGAATGGTATCGGCAATGACACCACCTGAAGGCGTGGCAGCGGCGGGCGGAAGGTGGACCAGGACCAGGACCAGGAGGAGGAGGAGGAGGAGGAGGACGCTGACGACGCCTACTCCTTCTAACTCTAGCCATTCCGTTACCGTCAACCAAGAGGGCTCTCACATTGTTGCTGCTGCTGCATTTGCCTTTGCCACTGACCCGGCATTGTTCACCCTACAAAAATATATGGAATACGAAAATAATGATACACCGATGATAGCGAAATGTCCTCCCAATCTTCCGCACGCACACACGCCCGATTGCCTCACAGATCCTACCCACTCCAATCCAATCGAAAAGCTGCAATGTTAATTAACACGAACAGAAAACAAAAACAAACACAAAAAAAAAGGAATTATGGAATAAACGCGTAGGGAAGTAGTAGCAATTGGTGCTCGCAATAAAATATATAGTAGTTAAACGCGATTGAACATAAACATAATCTTAAGCAGAACATTTTACAAACTAATCGTAGCCTTGGTCCGTTGTTAATAGATCTTTATATTTGTACACAGCAAACAAACACCCACTCACTCCCACATATTACATAAAATAAACTATGTATATTTACAAGAGAATATTAATGCAAAAAAATAGCAATTAGCAATTCGTATTCGTAGGCGATCGTTTGTATTATAACTCAAGTCATGTGGGCATGGATGGAACAACGAACAAGTAACCAAACAAAATCACCAATAAACCTTAAAATGCAATATCGACGCACAATTAAATTACTTTGGGAGTTGTTGCAAACAATCAATTAATGCAAATAGAAACCACCAACCGATATCGCTGTAAGAATAAAGAGTAAACGAAAGCAAAATGCAATATTTTTAAAGTTAAACATCGCCTCGTTTTTCCCCGAAGAAATACATATATATTTAGAGCAGTAGTTTTAGTCTTAGTTAAGCTAAGACAAAGATCACCACACTTGAAACGATTTCTGTTAAAGCCTAGACTGATTTTAGCCGTACTGTTAAGCCTTAATAAAACTGAACAGAAAGCATTTTCACTTATCGTAACGTATGTACTGGCTAGATGACTTGCGTGGCCTCCTCCTCCGAGTCGCTGTGATCTGGAACAGAGATTTAGGCAGTTTTATTAATTATCCAAGGGTTTCCCCTTTAGGTAAATCTTACTTTGTTTCTTTGTGGGCTGCTGCTGCTTTTTGTTGGCCTTGTTTTTGCCACGATTCTTTTGTTTCCCCGCTTTCAATGAGGCTGCCTCTGTGGGTGTTAGTTCCAGGCTGAGAAACTCCTCCTGTGGCAACCAAGTGCTGGTATCCATGGGGGCGTCTATGAAGTAAAGTAAATACATGTACATATGTATATAGAAATACTCATCTCCTGCACCAACTTACCTGTCTCCTGCTTTTTGGGCTGCCCTCCCTTGACCCGAACTTCCTCTACCTTCTGCTTTTCACTCGTTTGATCAGAATCCACCTCCATCAGTGAGTCTTGAAGAGTCGGAATCTCTTGCGTTTGATGGCCCTGCATCAGTTGATTGAAGCTTAGTGTATGCTTATTCTCTCCCAAAAGACTGAACAGCCCGGGCACTGGTTCACTGCCCGACTGCAGTCGACGCTCCTCGTCCAACGCCAAGGCCTTCCTTATGAAATCCACCATAGCCTTGCAGCGAGCCGCTGCATTACGGGCGCATTGCATGATTGTCCGGCAATTGGTGGGTGAAGTACCGCCAGCATTTAGAGTGCACAGCTCCTGATATGAATTGAAGCTGAGCACAATCACAGAGTCGGCGGCATTCTCCTCCAGGAGCGTCGGATCCACCAATGGCTGCGGACTGCTCTTGTAGGTGCAATATGTAACGCTCACGGGGAAATGGTGGAACAATAGAGGGATCAGTTCCCGCTCCTTTTCCGTATAAATGCGAAGCTCATCGTCTGCAAATGTAACATCCGGTCGCCGGAAGTGCATCAAGGCAGCTAATGTGGCTATAGTGCAGGCATCTATACAAATCAATATAAAGCATTAGTTTATAGCATTTATTTAAATAAATGTCATCGCTCGTACCATAGAGATTTCCGTCATGATTCAGCACATTGATGTCTGCGCGAATGCACCACACATGCTTCTCGGCGGCCACGCACAAGGACTCCAGATTAAGGCAACGGGATCTGCAGAATGTCCGCTCCAGCAAGGAGTTCAGGGTTAAGAATCGCTGGTCAAATGTGGACTGCACTTCGTCCAGGAATGCCACGCCGCCAATGCTCACGTTCGTCTGGAGCTTGCCCTCGTGGGGTTGGGATGGTGAGGGAGCTCCGATGTCGCAGCTAACCTTGGCCAGGACCTTAGTATCGCCGAGGGAAACTGCTACGGTTCCCCAATCCGCACCGAAGGTCAACTCCACATCGCGACACTCTTTGAAGCGCCGGTCGTCGAATCGCTGGTTTTGCTTCACCGCCAGTTGGATGAACTCCCGCTCCGTCTTCGATTTGCCCGGCTCGAACAGATTGGTGTTCATAAACATCCTGGTTTTTCGAGGATCCTCGTTTTGTTTTGGATTCCGATTGCCGGCTTTTAAAAACGTGCAGACAACTGGGGCGGCGTTGCCACTTTGTTCGAAAAGCTGACAGCTCTGGAACTCGTTCAAATTATCAAATCCGATTGATATATTTCACGATTTGGCGTAAACCAGGTATGGTCAAAGTTTTCTGTAATGAAAAAAATGCTGTATATATACAATAGTTTATACGGAACAGGAGTATATAATTTAAAAATTGAAATGTGTTCAGGCTTACAACTCGATTATGAATATATAATGAAAAATAACTAGTTCATCTACGCAGCTTATTTTATTACGATTTCGTACCAATTGTAATATAGTAGCAGGATTTCACCACCAAATATACATATTTATTATACAATGTAGATGATTTTATAAAAGTTACTAAAGTCAAATAAATTTATTCTATTTATATATCATTTTAATTTATACATTCTATTCCACCCATTCCCGTTATCCCATTATATCATTCATCTTATTTAAATTAAATGGTAAATCATTCATCTTATTTAAATTAAATGGTAAATGAAATAGGATCGAATATATGAATAAGTTTCTAATTCCCACGAATATTATTATGTTAGCGATATTTGTTTCTTTTTAAAACGCCATTCGGTGACTGGTTCAGAACCTCCTCCACAAAAATCGAACTAGAATGGAACCTCTTAACAATCTGGCAGCACTGCTACTGAGTGTTAGTTCTTTTTTGTGCTGGTTTACTACACAAAAGTGCTACTTGCTCGTCGTTTGGAGAATAATTAAATTGAAATAATTTACTATCCAGGAACGAGTCCAGGGTACGGTTCATTGCGTCGGGCGAAAGGAACACAATTCTCATCCTGGTGACTCTGAAACCAAGAGTGGACAATCCTACGTGCGTGTGTCTGTGTAGTGGTGTGCTTCGCGTGTGCGTGTGTGTTGGTTTTGGTGCTGTCGTCGTAGCTGAAGAAGAAGCAGAAACAGCAGCAGAAAAGGAGCAGCAGCAGCGGAGAAGAAGAAGCACAGGGAGTCCAGGCATTCGCCGGATCGGGAAAATAACTGTAAAGCAAGAGGAGCAGAGCTCTCCAGTGAGAAGGGTCAGAAGATTAAGAAGGCAAAAGAGAGAATGCAACAGCAACCGGAGTCGGGTGGCGAGGAGAGCTGGCTGGAGGAGCAATGTCATCGTGAAATCCACGGACAGCACGATGAGTACGAACGGGAGTATGTGCGTCAGCGGGACAACAACCTGAGCACCGTGTGGGGAGCATTCCAGGATTCGGCCACCGCCGTTGCCCAGCTCTACAGAGGTAACGTTCCGGTAATCGAGAATCCCGTGTCCCGAATCTCTCCCCTTTTCCACTTCCAAGGGCGTAGGCTTCCATGCTTCAACATTTTTTGTTAGTGTTCTTTGTGTTTCCATTCGCTCATGTGTATGATTCTGTGTGTGTGTGTGTGCGTGTGCAGTCTCTCTTCAAAAATAGTTTTGGGCGAGGTATTAATAGAACAGTCAGAGGAAGGAGAAGAATAATAATAAGAAGAAGAAGCAGCAGCAGCCCGGCTTTCATGCAACTCCCCCTCTCTGAATCGCTCTCGCTCTCCCAATCTACGCATTATCAAAATGCAGAAAAGGGCTTTTTGTTTGTGTTGTTGGAGCGGGGCGGAGAGAGATGCAATAGAACAGCTAGCCAGAAAAAGAGAGATGGCTAGAGAGGCATGGCGACGGAGGCGGAGAAGACGGCAAGTGCAATGGCAGAATAGGGAGAGTAGCGGCTCAGCGGCTCAGCAGCTCAGCAGCTGGAGGGCAGAGGCGTCAAGTATTTTCCCCATTGTTGTTGTTTGCTAGTTTCTTTCCTCTGCCTTTTTGTTGTTGTTGATATAATTAATCAACATGTGCGTGCAGGCGAAAGTATATGTGTGTGTGTGTGCGTCGAACAGCTGTTCTGCTCTCGTCATGGCTTTCGGCTTGGCTAAAAAAGGGGAAATAATAATAATGCGAAAGGTGGCCAAAATAAAGATTTGTTAACTGCATCTTTTGCCTTGTTTTATATTCTCTCGTTTTTCTTCTCACAGCTGTGTATAGCTTTCATCTTTTTTTTTTTTAATTTTATTGCAAATTATTTTGGGTTATGACTGTGAGAAGAGTCTATTGCCATCCCACTTCCACTTGCTGCAGTGGTTTCGGCTTTTTCTTGTCCTGCCTCCACTGCTTTTCGGTCGATAACGGCACAAGGGAGGTAGCCTCCTCTTCGACATTCTATTCTGCTCTTCCCTTTCTCCTCCTGCTGTCGTCGTCCTTGTTCCTCCTATGCAGCAGGTGTGCAAGGAGGCAAAGTGAGAGAATAATGGGAGAGACATAATGATGGCGGAAACTAGACAAAAGCAAAGAGAAACGCACGATCAACATTGTTTTCTTTTTGTTTCTCGATAAAGCGATTTAAAAATTCGATTGGCAAGGATTTCGATCGATTTCTTTGAAATATGAAAACTATCTTGATCACTATTTTTAATTTTCACTTAGTTTTGATCCAATTTCATCTACTTATTTGCTTTATTATTTTATAATTTATACATTTTCAATTTTATAACTTTATCTCAATAATATTTGTATTACTTCTTCCCTTTGCAGAGCGCTCGTCAAACACATTTTCCTCATCAGACACAGGCGCCCTTTGGCTGCCCTTCCAGACCGCAGCTGGCACTGTGACAACTCTCTACAAAGGTACAAAGGGTGGCTTCAAATTGATCCGTGCAATAATGGCTTGGCTTATATTTAATCGATCCAATCCTTTCCAGAATCATGTGATGGTCTCAAACGCACCAGCGATGCTGCCGTTCAGTGCGGCTACCAAAGACGCACTCGCGAGCTGGCCGATTGGGCGCGCAGCAAAAAACGCCGCATGATACGTCGCGAGGATCTGTTGGCCTACTTGGCCGGGAAACCTCTACCGCCATCCAATACAAATCCACATGCCAATCGTCGGTGAGTTGCCCTCGTCTCGCTTCCCGGACAAAATCCCCCTAAATAACTATATCTGCTTCGAATTATCTTGCAGCTCACCCAAGCCAGAGCATCATCAGAGCGGCAGTGGCGGCTCTGGACTCGGATTTCACAGCTCCGGTCTGGGCCTGACCAGCGGACCGGCATCAGTCGCTGGCGGTGGTCACTTGCTATCCGCCGGCGCAGTGGGCGGCGGTCAGGCGGGAGCGGGCGGTGCCCCCGGCGGTGGCATAGGAGATGACTTGCACACCTTCAAGGAGGCCTTGGTTCTGCGTCCACGGTTAGTTGACTTGTGTCTTGGTCCTATTCAAGAATTATTGGATTATTGGAAGAATTGCTGCTTTAAATTGTATATTATATTATATGGAGAAGCAATATGCTTGAATATACTTGAAACACCTTTGTTTCCTATATTGGTCACCTCAGCTAACCTTAAAATGCCTCTTTTTGGCCATTTCCTTATTTGATAAATGTGTTTGCATTAAAAACAAGTTTAATTTATACTGCTTAAATAGAAATACGTTCCTGTGATAGTCGTGTCAGTTCTAGGAAGTCAACCAAAAGAAGTTAGATGCATGCTCAATGGCAACTAATGCAGAGAGCAGCGTAGCTTAAAAATATAACTTATTAAAACTATCGATGATATTATCGATATCACTATCGATTCTTTTTTTCCACCATCGATATATCGCGTTAGCAGCCAATGAGTGAATTCGTATAAAATTTACAAGTGTTTGCCAATAAATGTACATAAATTCTTATATTCTAAGAACGGACCAAAACATTTTTAATTTTTAATCAATAATATCAAAAACTATCTTTATATACAATCTGAATAAATTTCGTTCATTTTTTTTAATACATAAAATCTAATATAATTTATGCCATTTAATCTGGTTTGCTTAAGCAAAATAACATTTTTTTTTTTACATTCTATTTTGTCGATAGTATCGATAGTATCACTATCGAAAATATCGAGTAAGTGGACTATCGATGTTTTTACAGCTCTAATTTACCTTTCGTATCACATTGCCTAACCCAGATATATATATTTTTTAGCGGTCCGGAGCTATTTGCATTTGTTGCCAACGAAATAGCGCGCCACTGCAAGCGGCCCGGCAGTCCCATCGACGACAAAATGGACATATGTCATTACAGCAGTAAGCGCCAGCGCTTCATGTAATCCCATCCCCCCATACCCCCATACCCCCTTACCCCCTTACCAATCCCATGGAACCCACGCACACACCCCAAAGTAAGCCAACAACAAAGGATCGCAGGATCCTTCCTTCTGGGATTAAATTATATGGAAATTGAGTGAACGGATAATATCCTTGCGGAAGAGAAAACAAACAGAAAAATTGTATATTATCTTTAGTTACTTCGTTTACCCGTTTTTTTTTTTCCAGCCCAATTTAGTTTTTATTTTTTATTTTTATTATAACCCTCCCCCTCACTCCTTGCACCTACATGCAGCATATGTACGTAAAAAACACACATACATAAGGTTAAGTTATATTTAGTTCGTAGCCTTTAAGTAAAAAATGATGAAGTCATGCCGATAATGATGACAAGATGTTCATGTTGATGTCGGGGATTATCATTATCTCGCGAAACTGTTGATCATCATGGGCGGCGTAGCGACAAGAGAAATCGAGCGGAGGATATATCTGTTATAGGCCAGCTGTGCGTCTGAATTATGTTTAAGCGAAAGAGTAATAGTAAATGTGTTGTAAAATGCATAACCCCTTTAAGTTAGGCAAAACCCACAAATATGCAGCTGTGTAAATAACGAAACTAAACGAAAACACACACACAAGAACATAAAACAAGACAGAGAAGAAGTTCAATGTTATTATATATTCAAATATATATATATATATATGCTACTTAAAACCGCCTAACCCGCCTCATTCCTCTCATCCCCAAGATCCAAGTCCTTCTTCAGCTGAAGATGCTATATGTATTGTGTGGTGTCTTCATACCCGAAAAAACTAAACAGAAAATACCCGAACACAAAATTCCACCTATGAAATTTCAAGAAAGCGAAAAAAGAAACAGAATAAAAATCATGATAACTATACAAAAACTGTGGTGAGCCCGCCAACTTCTAGCTAGCCAGGTTATAACATATATACACACACTCACACCCACACACACACCACATCTATTTATACATATACCCATGTATATGAATAGTTTACGATTATATAATATCGATGATCCATACTGTTCGGTATACAAGAATATATGTAATGAACAATCCGAAAGCAAATCACTAAGTAAAGTCAAGTCGAAGAAGTCCTATGAAAATATTGCGTTGTAATTATGTGTACTAAAAAAACCTAAAGAATTATTTAGAAACAAGCAATGAGAAATTAAACAACAAGAGAACATCAATAAAAAAAAAAAACACAAAAAACATAAAAACAGAAAGCAAAAATTGTAAGTTAAATAAAAACATACGAAAAAAAACGTTAAAAAAATCAAAGAATATGGTTTTATGGTTTGGTGGAAAAATGAAGAATAATACAGAAGAAGGATTGGGTTCTTCCTGGAGTTCTCTTTGGGAGAATAGGATTTCGCTTTTTGTCTAAAATTCCGAAGGCGTTCTGGCCGCTAACTGGGCTTAAACACGCTGAATGCCCTCACCTCTGCGGACTATTGGTTTACACCGTAGGATTGATGGGATTTCATCTAAAAATTCCCAAGTACGAATTCGAGTCCAATAAAAATCATAAAAGATAGAAAATCAGCCTAATCAAAGTGTAAATATATATAAAACCTCAATAAATACTCTTTCCAAAACAGTTTGAATTCTTTTGGGATTCAAAAGACAGAACAAAAGTAATCACAATTTCACACATTGAAATTCATTGCTATTTTATTTCGTATTTCGTATTAATATTAATTACATTTTGTATATATCTTGGGTGTATATATATATATATATGTATATATATATAATTTTATTTCCATTTAATTTGTTTCGTTTGTTGATTTTTGTTGACTGCTCAAAGCTGGCGAATATGTTCGTTTCGAAGGTTCTTTCGGTTGAGCCGCAAAAAAAAAATTAATTAAAAAAAAAACATGTCAAGTAAGTTATATAATAAATGCTAGGGGACAGTGCGTTTCATAATTTAAGGTAGATTTGTATTTAATTTAAGAACGCTGCGAATGTATATTTTTAGAACCACTCTGGGATTTTGATTTTGAGCTGTCTGAGTAAAGGTAAAAAAAAACTATTAAGACGTTAATTAAATTGGTAGAATATTCATTAAAGTTGAAGAGTTACTTTAAATCGATTTGGTTTCAATTAAATACCATTGAGACCCAAAAGATATCACCAAGTTAAGCGGGAGAGGCGCTTATTTGTGGCTTGCTGAAGAATTGCTTGCATACTGCAACACAAATGTATGGCCGTTCGGCAGCTTTCGCTCATCACAGGATATCCCAATAAAACGCCCTCATGAAACGCACCGTTTCCAGCAATTACACACAACTCTATACGGTAGATAGACTATAGATAAAGCGATGAAAGTGTGTGTGCCAGTTGCAGCCCTAATTGTAAACATTTATGGAACAAATATATAACTCGGTTTTAGTTTTCTTTTTTTATTTTGTAACTCTTTTTTTTAGCTATGTTTTCGGTTTAAGGTTGATCTTTTAACGGCATCAAGGACACATAGTCCTCCGGGGACCTCCCCATGTCGGGAGGTGGATCGAAACAAACGAGTTTAACAACAATTGAGAATTCAGAGCTAGCAAGATTTCCTTCTCTACAAGTATGTGTGTGGTTTTATTAAATACATATGGATATTTCTTCATATTGTATATTATATATATATAATTCATTTGATTTACTTAATTGCTAAGCATGTAGGTGTGTGTGTGTGTGTAAGTGTGTGTGTTGTAAACGAAACAAAAATATATATATATGTATGTATAGATAGATCTGTATAATTTGCGGCATGCCATATATAACTCATGGATCTGGTAGAATTTCAGGGGAGTGTTAACAATAAATTATAGATTGGTATGTACGATACTTGATACTTTCTTTCTTTTCTTTTCTTTTTTTGCGGAATGTCCTTTCATGAGTGTGTGTGTAGCGTGAGTGTGAGTGTAGTGTGTGTAAGTACTCAAAAATTGAATAATTTTAATTTAACTCACTTTAGTTTAGCAGTGTCTATATAACTTGGTTTTGTTTTAAACTTAATTCGCTTCCTCTTCTTGTTTAGTTTGCAATATCTCTCGATCTCGACTTTAACAAATTACACTTTCGAATAGTTTTTCTCATACTCGTTACTCGTTACTCGTTACTTTCATTTCATTTCATTTATACAAATAACAACCAGGCTAAATACATAGTTTTACTAAAAATTCCCCGCCCACTGAGAGCTCAGCCTCTTTTTTTCGTTTTCGTTTTCCTATCCTTTCCTTACCCCTTTCTCCGCCAAATAGAGCGAGATAGAAAGTTAGAGATAGAAAGAGAGAGAGAGAGAGACAGAAAAGAGAGGGAGAGAGTGAGGATGGGCGAGGAAACTAATACACACATTCAATTTAATTAAAAAAAAATATATAAACTTTATCTTTAACGCCGCTTCTGCTGAATGTTCATGGTTTCTGTTCAATTTTTGTGTTGTTGGTCGTCGTGTTTGAAAACGAAACAAACCGAAAAAAGTTCGATTAATATTGGCTTGCGAATAATGGGTAAATAATAATGAAGAAACAAATCTGATCAATCATCTTAAAACATAATGTTGGGGTAGAAAAGCGCAGCAGCACCAGCAGGAGGAACAGGATGTGTGTGTCTATCTAGAACTGCACCCAGTTGGCGTTGGCGTTGGCCGAGTTCTGTTGTCCTTGGTTGCCACTGAAAGTATACGATGTGGAGGTAAATATCAAGTATAAACTATGGAAGGAGAGCCCGAAATACTAGCTTTATTTAGACATTCTTGCTGTAAATAATAGGATTTCCCAAGCTCAAAAGGAAAGGTTTAATTGGAATTTTAAGCCCGGTTCTTGTGGGTTCCAGGAGCCTCTCACACTTGATCTCCCATTGAAACTCACCCTGCGGATGCATAATCGGTCCATTCGGATCCTCCGGCGGGTCTGTGGGCGGGCGAAACGCCGGGACTTTGCCGCACCGTCGTGGCTGCGGCGGCGGCCGGTGGCGGAGCGATCTTGGCCAAGCCACCCGGCGGTGGTGGCAGCACGCCCGATGAGCCCTTGTTCTTGCCGGTGCGCGAAGAGCCCTCGGAGCCGTCCTTTTTCTGCGAGAAGGGAGAAGAGAAGCTAGTTAATTAAGAAGGCTTCCAATCGAATGGAATTGGTCTGGCGATAGTGATCCGATTTCAACCGAAGGCAGTTAATCTCAAGTTAGATTAAAAGGTTCCCTTATCTTATCAGCTAGGAGGCTTTTGTTTGGGTAGGGAAACGATTTCGTTAGACTTTTAAACATGATATTATTCGCATCTCTTTTTATAAGCAAGTAACCAGTTTCAAGATATTTCTCTAATCAAACACTTGTGATTTAACCCACCGTTATCCTCATGTTAATCTTGATGGTCTCGCCCTCCTTGAAACCCAGATCCAGCTCCTGCTTGGGCTCTGTTTTCTCCTTTTCGATTTGCTCCTGGTTCTTCACCCACTTAAAGTGATCCTGCAGCGCCACATTCAGATCGAACGAGTCCGATCGATCGCCAAAGCCCAGGCCAAGGAATGCCGAGCGACCATTATCGTCCTGGACACGGATCACAAAATACCGGGAGCTGTCGGATACCGCCTCGATGGCCACGCCGGGATATGTGTCGATGGGGCAGTTGGCAAACAGGGCGCCACTGGTCTTGTCCTCCAGCTTCAGGATGCAGGCGGTGCCCTTGGCCACCAGTCGCATCCGTCCGGTCCATGTGGGCTCCTTTAGATTCCAGTCCGCCGCTCTGTGTGTTCAAAGAATGGTTAACTTTTAGTTCAAGTGTATAGATTTTAAATAGAAATATGATTGTATATAAAAACCATCGAATTTCAGGTTTGGACCCATAGTTTTATTCTTTGAAGATGCTTAAATCACACAAATAGCTAAATAATAATGTCTACTTTCCTTTAATATTGAAGGATGTTTGAGAATTTCAAACGATTTGATGACTTATAAATCAATTGATTTAAATGATTCGGGAAATCGCGGCCGATAGTTTATCGAACAGAGCTGATAATAAATAAACCGGTAAACTGCTAGGCTTGCCAAGATCATTCGTCAGATTGCACATCGATACAGTTTCTAATCAATTCAATAACGAGTGAAATCCATAAGTAATCGGTTTTAATGACACTTTTTATTAGTTAACCCCGCTGCACATTGTGTTATATATTTATTCACCTGAGCGCAGTTGACTGTGAAATAAGCAGCAGCAACAACAAAAAGAAAACAAAGAAAGCATCAAAAACCAACAATTACACACACGCAACGGAGCTTTTTTCGTATTTTCACGACTTTTTCTTGTTGTTTTTTTGGATACGTGTACGGGGAAATCTACAAGAACCACAAATGTTTTTATTGTTGCAGCCTGCACACACCACACACAGAAAAAAATCAATTGGAATTGAACTTCAAAAGAACAACAAGAACAACAAGAAGTCGGGTGTTTTAACCTTGGCTAAAAACATAATTTATGCATACACACACACACACACACACACGAGTGCAATTTGGGGGCGTCTCTCTTGCACTTGCATACGAAAACATTCAATTTAGAATGTGGCGAAAAGTGAAAAATAAGCAATCACTTTTTTCGTTTCGTGTCTTTTCGGGCCTTTTCCTGGGTGGATTGTTGACTCACCTATAGCCTCGATTGCTGGCGCGCGGTGGTATTTTGTAGATGAACACCTCCGGCTTCACGATCAGCACACTTTCGTATTCCATCTTATTCCAAATTCAACTATCTTTGATTTTGTTTATTATCTGAAATTTGCCAAGTGTTTTTTTTTTTAGCTTTAAGCTTTCAACTAGTGTGACCGTGGCGAGTGTTATGCAAATATACCGAGCGGCCCACAAAAATATACTCAAATTACGCAGGTTTGGTATATTATGGTTTGTTTATAATAATTGGGGTGTTCCCTATACGACTAAATATATCGGCGATAGTTTCAGTAGTTCGGCTGAAAATCCATAACATTACAAACAATTTATAATTAAATTAGCCATTTTTGTATTTCTTTACAGAATGGAAAATAATACGTTAACGATTTTATGATCACTTAAACTTTACTGATTTATGTACATATCATTATCTTCGTATCTATCTCATAAGATTTTTACAGCTATTTAAAAATGTAACTTGCTGGCTGTGCATTATGTTTTTCAAAGTATTGATGCCTTCTTTACCTTTGGTTTATGTATTAACACATTTTTTCCTTGATTTAGTATGAGTTTACATGAAAATCTTTCCTAATTATAGGAAGCAACACAGGTTTCATACTCAACATTTATTATACATAATTAAATGTACATAAATATGTGAAAAAAACAACATACTTTCGAAGTGTACTTTAAATTATGATTATAGAGATTATAGGAGGAAGCAAAACTCTTAGAAATACACAGCCAGCACTGCTTAACCAGAATTTAATCATCAACCCGAATCAACGGATTCCTCCAGACCACGTAGTCCGCGAACTCTTGGAAGAAGGCCGTGCCGCTTTCATTGTCCATCGCCATGAGCGCGTCCAGCAAGCTCCAGGTGACGTACCTGTCCATGAGACTCTGCTTGATGGCGTACGCCGGCATGTAGACGTTGAAGTAGCTGAGCTTCCAGTGCGGGCGCAGGCGCGGTATGCAGATGCGGTGCGGCACCACCTTCCTGTCCGGCAGCGTGCTGGCGTGGACAAAATTCCACTTGTCCTCCGGACGTTTCTTCGGCTTCGCTTTCGGTGGAGCCTTCTTGCGGGGCTTCCTTGGCGGCGGCGGCGTCAGCGGGCGTGGATTTGACTCCGGCTGGCGCTCCATCGCGTTGAACTTCTGCGACCACATACTCTCAAGTCGAACAAGCGCCTTGCGCTCTGTGCGCGTCAAGTTCTCCGTATCTGAATGCAGACTGGCCAGGATGTCGCCTATTACAGACTTTGAGAAGTCGCGCGATTCGGCGATCCATGTCTCCTCCTGCGGCGGCAGCTTGCGTTTTGGTGGCATGTTTTCTGAGAAATTTGAACACACACATTTGTATATTTACGAAACATTTAATTCGCTATAAGTAACTTTCAAAAATACCTGGTTTCTACACCAATCTTCTATGTTTTTATATGGGTTTTAAGCGTTTTTGCGAAATTCTATTCGTATAGAATTTTTGATAAACACCATGATCGCTGGCCGATATCGATAGATCAGATCAGTGTTTTCCAAAAATATCGATCTTTCCAAGTTATTTCCAGGCGCTTTGTTTATTGCCTTGTGCATATCTTGCAACCAGGTGGCAACGCCGAGCAGACTACGTTAAGAGTTTGAAATTTTATTTTGTTTTAGCTGTAACCATTTCTCAATTTAAAAGAAATGAATAATGCATACACTTGTTTTCTTTAACAAAATGCCTTTAATTACATATCTTTTGTTTCTTTTTTTGTTATCTAATTTTAAAAAGTATTTTGTTTGCTTACATTTTGATGAGATCGTTAATATTATTTAGACTTTTCTCTTAATTTTCAAAGGACATTCAAGAACTAAGGACTAATTTCTTCGAGTGTATGCTCATCAACTCAAAAGGAAACGAAAAGAAAAAGTAATCGAAACAGATTCGAACCATCATAACATCGAAAATCACATCTCCGGCGAATATCGCAAAAGGACTGCACCAAATACAGAGTGATTAATTGGCCCGCCATGATGTCAGCGGGCTAGAAATTCGAATTTCAAAACGAACAGTGCAGTGTGAGACACAAACAAACATCTTTAACCCGCCCGTTTGCGTTTGAGTGAGCCATTGCAACAATTAATAACGGTTATGCCGCGAGATTTATGAGCGACGACATATAAACAAGACCAAAGCGCTGTAGCCGTCGACCGCGAAATGTCATAAAAAGTCCGACTGTGAGTCCGTGTCCGAGTCCAAGTCAGAGGCAGAGGCGGAGACAAAACCCGAATTGCTTAGAAACCAGAAGAGAGCACTCACAAATTGGATAATTAAGGGAAGGAGCGCGAGTGCGAGTGCGACTTCACACGCCGTAGGGGGCGTGCCGCAATCGTAAAAATAAAACTAAACTAACGCCAAAACCAAACCCAAACACCTGGGAATGCACCTGGAGAAATATAGGGATTGAAGTGGCTATGGTTTTGGGTTGGAAAATAAATTAAGTAGTTCTGTTAATCCATGGTAAAATTCCCAAGTTTGCGGTTTTCGAAGATGGAAGCTTTATTTTAACAATAGAATTTAAATTGTAAGCTTGAAGGCTTCAATATTCTGATATTTTGAGGTTTAATTATTTATTTTTTAATATATTGAACAGATTTACTAACTGAAATTAATAAATAGGGACTTGGAATTCACTTGAAATTTCAATATGAATATTTAATATGTGATTTTAGGATTTATCTGTTAAAAACTTAAACTTTAACATTTTATGCATAGTTAAAAATACCACAAATATTTTAATAAATAAGGTAAAAGTGCAGTAATAATATAAATCTAGGAATCGTGTGTAACTTCAATATAAAAGTTATATTTCCATGCATTCTCCAAAATCATTGTCTCAGCTGTGTGTAGAAATACTCCACTCATTACTGGTATTATTACTACTAAAATCACCTCAGTTTTTCTGCTAGTGTACTCACTGCATATACCATATATAGACAATATATCGGCGAACGTGGTTTTTCCACGGCCATACAATTTTGGGGGCTCCTCTGCCGGATGAGTCGTGGGATATCGGAACGACTCTGCTGCCGCCGTGACAGCCAAACATGCTCGGGGAGCTTGGGAGTCTTCGCCGCGCTGTCCGGTTGCCCCGTTCCCGTTGAGTAATGGGCCCTGTCCGGCGACATGTCCGCGTCCAAGGCGTTAACTCGGTTGTAGTTGTAAAGTAGCTCTCCGAGCTAAGAAGCGTATAAAAACTAGAGCCGGCAGCTCAATCGGCAACAGTTGATCGTCAGCGTCCACTCAGTGCATACAAAAAGAATCCCAATTCCTCTCCAGGACCAAACAGAAACATTCTAAAAATGGTGAGCCAAAAGATCTAGAGAGATATACAAACAAAATAATATTTTCTATTACTAATATCTTAGTTTTGTGCTTTGTTTAAACATTTTTAATGGGAAGTCCTTTTTAATTAGCTTTTTACGTTTTATAGTGTGGCCGTTTTCTTTTGTTACCAAATTACCTAGAGTAGCATTTTTTTCGGTAGTGCGGCAGCACTAACGCAGGGGCAGTTGCATTTGAAATATTAAAAAAAATTTATAATTCAAATACTGAAAATACTTTGATTTAATAATTATTAAAAACAACTAAAAATATATTAATTCCCTAGAACTCCATCACCGTGCTCGCAATCTTTGCCGCCTCGCTGGCCTTCTGTGCCGGCGACGTGTCACACTTGTCGCGCAGCTACCTGCCTCCCCTGAGCGGTGGATATGGCGGCTACTCCTCCGGATACTCCTCGTATCCGTCGTACTCGAGCGGAGCCGGCTACTATTCGGGCGGCATTGGCGGCAGCTATGCCTCGCCGGTGATCTCGTCTAGCTACCGAAGCTATGCGGTGCCGCAGTACAACTCCTATGCCACTCCCTCGCGCACCTACTTGCCGGCGGATACGGGCTACTCTGGTTACTCCGGATACTCGGGCTACTCCGGCCTGGACACCAAGTACGGCAGCAATGGCGGCTACGTCTACTAGGCGGACGCACACTCAGCCAGCCAGCAACAATGGAGCAAGCGGACATCTCTCTATTTCTTACTATTATTTTTTTTTGCCTGCTAGCCACTAAGAAATTATTTTGTGCAATTTATCGATACTAAAATAAATATTCGAATGCTTTATAAATTAAAAAATAATATTTACTACTTAAATGAACTTAAATTTGGCCACAAAAGAGTAATAGTAATTATTATAGGGACTTACCGTAGAAGAGATCACACACAGGATGCGAATATTCTTGGTAGTGTTGGGTTGCTCATGAGTGAGTGAACAACAAAGAGTTGTTCACTAAACTCCGTGAGTGAACATGTTCCTTCCTATTTCTTCTTTTTTGTTTACTTGTTCATTTTTGCCCACTTGCTCCTTTTTGCTCATTTGTTCAGATTTGCTCTTTTGCTCACTATTGATCAGTTGTTCAGTTTTGTTCACTTGTTCATTTTTGCTCAGTTGCTCCCTTTTTCTCACTTGTTAATTTTTTATATCTTGCTCAATTTTGTTTAGTTAATCTTTTTTGCTTAATTTAGTTTAAATGGATACAAATGTATTCATAGAAAAAAAAATTGAATGGCATTTTCTACCAGAATTTTCTCATCAACGGGCTTGGACCAACTTGAGTGTTTTTTTTTTCATTAATTTTCCGATCATGGCAGCTATAAGTGGTCAGATATAGTGGTCCGATTCCAGCCAACATACATATGTATATAGCAACTGCAATACAAAGAAGACTATCTACAAAGTTTCATTCAGAAAGCTCTAAAACTGGTTACGTATTAACGGACAGACTGACAGAGGGACAGACGGACATGCTGATCAAGACTATATGTCTGCGGATCGCGGAATGATCGCGGAAGGATCGCGGAAGGATCACGGAAGAATCGCGGAAGAATGATCGCGGAAGAATCGCGGAAGAGTCGCGGAAGGATCGCGGAAGAATGATCGCGGAAGAATCGTGGAAGGATCACGGAAGGATCGCGGAAGGATCGTGGAAGAATAATCGCGGAAGGATCGCGGAAGGATCGCGGAAGAATGATTGCGGAAGAATCGCGGAAGGATCGCGAAAGGATCGCGGAAGAATGATCGCGGAAGCATTGCGGAAGAGTCGCGATATTTGCTGGATATAATATTAAATGCCCAAAGATAGGCTGCAAGTAATTGAAGCAGCATTGCCAGTTAAATTTATATTTATCGATAATAAATAATAATTTTTCAATACTCTGGGCACATTCTTAACTTTATTTCAAAAAAAAAAAAAATTATTTGTACAAAGTGTCGTATTTTTTTGTTGCCTTTTTTTCGTGTTCATTTGAGATCTTTTTAGTGCTTTAGGCGGTACTCATAGCCACCGTTCGAAGCATATCCACCAGATTTGTGTCCTGAGCCGTAGCTAGATGCGTGACCAGATCGCAGGCCAGATCCTTGGAGAGAACCATGGCTGGATCCAGAGCCATATCCGTGGCTAGATCCCTGGCTAGCGGAGTAGCCGGATCCATGGTTGGATCCAGAGAAGCTCACATGAGAGACGGCTGGAGCGGCATAGCTCTTCCTGGAGGCCACAGGGGCGGAGTAGGATCCATGGGAGACAGATGGGGCGGAGTAGGATCCATGGGAGACAGATGGGGCGGAGTAGGATCCATGGGAGGCGGCTGGTGCGGAATAGGAGGATCCAACAGAACTATAACTAGTCTGGGAGGCAGCTGGAGCCAAATACTGTCTGGAAGGAGCAGCCACAGGTGCGGAGTAGCTAGTATGAGAGGCGGCTGGGGCGGAATAGGAGCCATGGGAAGCTCCTCCCGAGGAGTACGACCCATGGGAAGCACCCCCCGAGGAGTACGAGCCATGGGAAGCACCTCCCGAAGAGTACGAGCCATGGGAAGCTCCTCCCGAGGAGTACGAGCTGTGGGACACGGCAGGGGCAGCATAGCTCTTCCGGGAAACGGCAGGAGCAGAGTAACTGCTATGAGACGAAGCAGCTGGAGCCAGATACTGCCTGGATGGAGCGGCCACAGGAGCCGAGTAGCTGGTGTGAGAGGCGGCAGGAGCCGAGTACGATCCATGCGATGCTCCCGAGGAGTACGACGAGCCACCGGATGAGCCACCCGAGGAGCTGTAACTAATCTGGGAGGCAGCAGGCGCCAGATACTGCCTGGAAGGGGCAGCTGCCACCACCGAGTGACTCTTCCTGGCATAGGAAGCAGCCGCCGGGGCTGCATAGGAGCCGGAGGAGCTAGAGGCCGCCGCATGGTAGCTGCTCTGGGCACCCACCTTGGGCGGCAAGTAGGAGTTGCTCAGCGGGGTGGCCAGGCCCACGGAGGCCAGGGCCAGAATCAGAACGGCGAAGGAGCGCTGAAAGAAAATTAATTAAATAAATCAATTAATTAAAATCGAATTTATAAAGGCACTTGCCATCAAACCAAATTAATAAATAAATAAAGACAAGGAGAAAATAGAAAGGAAGCACTCACAAGTGCATTAATCAATAAAGAACATCGTGCATTAATTAAAAATTATATTGAAAAAAAAGAAAGAAGACTTAGCTCACCATCTCGATAGATTCTTCGTTTCTTAAGCTTTTCTAGCCACTGTCTCGGCGTTGGGGGTTTTTCGGAACTGATGCCACAGCAGCCGCTGGCCGACACTTTTATAGGAGACCCCGGACAATGGTTTCGCAGGTGAGTACGTATCTTCCAATACTCCAATCTTTCAATCTTCCAATCCCCCCAAGACGCACACACAAAGCAAAAAAAAAAAAAAAAAAAATTGAATCTCTCTGGCAAAAAATAAAGCAAAAGCCACAATATTAGAACGCATAGTTATTTTTTTGGTGCTGATCATCATCAACGTACCTAGTTTTGGCTCACACTGAGCTGCAAATTTTGGTAATGGGAAAACAAGAAGGCTAAAATATAAGAAAATATTAAAAAATATATTGTTGAGAAGCGCAGAGAGGGGCGCTAAGTACGAAGTATGAGAAGCGCAGAGAAGGGCGCTAGGTAAATAGTTAAAATTTGGCATAAGGGGCTTCCCTCGCAAGATTTTTTTTTATAAATTTATCAATATTATTACTATTCATATAACGATTCTTATAAATATAAAAACTATTAAAAACATAAATTAAGAACATTAATGGCTCTAAGTAAGAAGCATGAGAAGCGCAGAGGTGCGCTAGCTAAGAAGTATGAGAAGCGCAGAGAAGGGCGCTAAGTATTTTTATTGAGAATGTAAGAGAATGTAATTATGTTATTTTTATTTAAACTTTAATTCATAGAGTTTTTGTTTTTTTTTCCTGAAGAACATTGAATCCAATATAAAATTTTGTTGTTCAGTGCCAGCGATGGCGAAGAATGGCGCGATTGGGGGATATGTCGTAGACTCTATTTATTTGGCCGCTTATTTTTAGCCCTGTCCATTTCGGAAGTCGCCGAGCGTCGACTTGCGAGTAATTAATGATGTGCCAGTGCGAAGTTCGCGGGTAATCCAAGCCCGATCCAAGCCCAAGAGCTGCTAAGCTGCTAACGGTTCGCGGATTGTGTTGGATTGAGTCCGGAATCGGAATCGGGCGAGAGCCCGCCCGCATGCACTGGCCCGGTCCGCGTCTAAAAGCAACCATTACTCACCACACACATTAATTATAATCCACACCGACATCGGGCTTAATGGTCGGGGCCCCGGCCCCTCGAGTGTTTATGTCTTTTGCGTGCGTTTATATAATTAAAACGAAATGCTAAGGGAAGAGGAATTAACAACAAACAAATAAAAAACATTAAACAAATCACAAAAAACAGGGAATCAATGATTGTGGAAGTTAAAAATACCCTTGCAAGTCTATATAGTCATCCGATTTGCATAAAAATGATCAAAGTCATTGCGGGGAATTTGCTGATGCGAAATATTTGTGGTCATAACAGTTCTAGAAGCCAAGTTGTTATCATAAGCTCTCGATTCACTACCTGTTTCTTCTGTCTTTTCTCCAAACGGGAATAATAGGAAGATGAAACAATACTCGATACAAAAGAAGATGCGGTAATAAATATATAAATCTTGAAGTAATAATTCTTTCACTTTCCATTATTCAGAAACATTATTTGTATGAATTCTTTATGGGAACTCTTATTGAGTTATAATTAATTGGCTTTTAAAGCTAATATACCCGCTTCGAGAGAAGAGAAAAAAAGCAATTTATTTTTTGCACCTTCGAGGTGCGTAGTTGAAAAAGGTGAATAGTGAATAGAATTGGGATGGGGATTGGTCTGGGAACTCGGTTTTGGCTGGCAGAGTTATCTCAACGCAGATCAGTTTGATTTTGGATTTTGACGGAAATGGAAGCTTCAGGATTTAATTGGGTTTTACTAAGGAGTGCCAGGACTTTTAATATATCACAAAATATCAATTTGTAGAAGGTGTAAAAAATCTGTACAAGCTACTGAACTGATAATAAAAATTACAAGGCATACAAAATATTAAAATAATCAAGGATCAAGGCAATTTAGTTGCTATTTTCTGGTTTCTATTTCTCTTTTTTCCAATACAAAATTTGTAATATTTTTACATAACTTAAATTAATTATTTTTGGTTAATAAATGTCCATACATTAATTAAATAAAAGGCAAAAGCATACTTTATTTAAGAAAACTTCAGGGCATACATTTAGATTACCAAATGTTTGATACCAAATTCGTTTAAAAAATTAAATTAAAGACAAAGGCATACATTTATTTAAATATAATCAAATTAATTAAATAAAAGTCGAAGGTATATTTTATTTTAAAATACTTCAGGGCATACATTTAGATTAATAAATTTTCGATAACAAATTCGATTAAATAATTTATTTAGAGGCACAAGAAAATGTTTTTTAAATATAATCCACGGGAATTATGGTTTTCTTCCAAGTTTAAGATCATTATCGCACAAAGTAATTAAAAAAAATATATATTTTTTACCTCTACAAAAATATTTAGGCCTGTTCCAGCAATCACTTTCGAAAAATTCTTATATTCCCGAATTTTCCAGAGTTTTTCCTTCGAAAAATTACCCATTTTACTTGAGAATAAAAAGGACCAAAGACAAATTAGGGAATTCGATGGCAAAACCTTAAATTAATAAGGGGAAAAAAAATCATTAAAGGGAAATTTGATCAAAAGTGTACTTCAGAATGTTCCCACTTATCCACGTAATGAAAGGCACTTTTCCCGATCGTCAACAGATTTCCATTAAATACAATTCTTAATTAAATCTAAAATTAAAATCCCTTGAAGCTTATCCTGAATCCTACTTCCTTAGCCTTGCCTTCTGGGCCATATCCTTGTCGATGGCTACAAAGAGAATGTTGTGCTTGCTGACCACCGGCTTGGCATCCATCTTCTCCTCGTCGTGCCGCACCTGGAGGGTGTCCGAGTCCAAGGTGATGGTCCCCACCAGCTGGCCGGGCTTCAGGTAATAGTTCTGGCCCAGGGCGGTGGGGCGGTGCTCGGTGACGAAGTGATACCTCATGGGCTCCACCTCCTCGATGATCAGCTTGGGTCGGGTCGGTTGGGCGCCACTGGAGGCTATTGAAGCCACTACAAAGACGAATATCCACTGGGAGTGCATGCTGGAGCCTGGTTCCTGCTGCTGGCGCGTTCGAAATGCAATCCGGATTCGCCTGGGGGCATTCTTTTATATCCTGAGCCCTGGGATTCATTCTGGACATGCAGGAAGAGAGCTCTCTCTCTCTCTCTTCGATTTTTACCTGGCCCGTTTTGGGCATAACAAGTTTTTTTGGACATTAACCCGATTTCGATTTCGCACTAAGCGATACAATAAATGTATGCATGCTTATATATATCCGAGTGTATATAATGCACACACGCCATTCCATTCACAACACAAAACAGAGAAACAGAAATGCAAATTTTCTGCTGTCTTCTGTTTTGGCCATAACACCCGTTTTGGCCAGATGTGCATATAATATCCGTATAGGGTAGAGAGTGGGGACAGACATTAACTCACGGAGCCAGTGGCTAGATCTGGGATCTGCTTTTAATGGCAAATAAATGTTTGCTAACTTCGTTTATTTATCATTCTGCTCGATATATACTTATTTATGAGTTCTTGATTTACCAGAATGAAGTCTTTATCGATATGTGAGTATGTATTTTTTAGGGGAAGAGTTTAAAAGGTTTGAGACTCATAAAAGTTGCACAAAGCTTTTAATTTGTTAAAGAAGACTGTTTAATTAGCTGTGATCTTGTGATTTTATGATATGTTTTTAGAGGATTTTAGGGAGCTTATAAAAAGTTTATGTTTAAGTGTATTTCTAGTCTACCAATTATATGAAGGCATTGTCTCCTTAAGATTTATTAAGTTTGAGTTATTTCAAAAAGAAATAAGGAACATTTCAGGAAATCAAAGAGGTCACACAATAGCTGGCAATCAGTCTGGTTCTGAGTCTTGTATAAGTTCCGGATTGATCAGACATTGATTAATGGTTTCCCATGGACCTCGTAGCTTTGTTCCTGATGAGAAAGATATAGTCCTGCTGTCCAGGAAGAAGAAGCCCTTGTCAATGAGCGATTAATGATTCTTAAAGTCTAGAAAAGCTTCTGATAAAATTAATAAATTAATAACTTAATATATATAATTAAATACATATATATAAGATTAAATAAATAATACATTTTGCACTTTCGTTGAGCATTAAAGTTCTCAAAAATGTAGTAGACATTTTAATATTAGTATTTGTGTTTTTAAAAATTGAACTTAAACTGAGTATAAAACCACCTCTAAGTAAGAACAAATAGACGCGGTCGTTATTTGAGTACGTATTTTCTTATTTTAAATTAATTTTTACTTAAAAATTCTCTCTGTGTATCCTTGTTAAGCTTATATTTAGATTTAAAATAAGAAGCTTTCTTTCGGTTCAAAAACCCTTAAGAAATCCATAAGGATAAAATGACTTCTTCAACAGAGTTCATGTCCCCAAATCCTCTCAGTACTCAACACAATTACTATGAGTTATTTGCTAAAATCAGTTGGGAATTCTAGCTTTTTATAGTGAAATTCCTTCAGAATCTATCTGCTGCAAAAGATGCTCAGTAAAAGCATACTTTTAGGACGTGTCTCTTATTTATTTACTCGAGGTAAATAATAATTATAATTAACTGGAATTCATATTAAAATATGTATGTGTCATACCCCAGTCCATCCATTTGCCAGTGTGGCTGTGTTTTTTATGAGATCTTGCCAGTGTGGCTGTGTTTTTTATGTGATATTTTTGACCAAGCATAGATTTTTGCAAACTTGAGGCTTAAATTGCTTAATTAAATAAAATACTTAATATTCTTTCTTTAGCACATTATGTTCGATTTATTGTTACAAAAAAAAAAGGTTTCGTTTTATGATTAGCATCGATTTGGAGTCGCAGTCTCTCTCTAGTAGACATATCCACCGTTGGAACCGTACACGGTGCCCGAGGATCCGGAGGAGTAGCCGCTGACCACAGCGGGGGCCGAGTAGCTGGACACAGCCGGGGCGGAGTAGGTCTTGGCGGTGTAGGTGGACACAGCAGGAGCGGTGTAGCTGGACACGGCAGGGGCGGAGTAGGACACAGCTGGGGCAGAGTAGGTCTTGACCACAGCGGGAGCAGAGTAGCTCTTGACCACAGCCGGGGCAGTGTAGCTGGACACAGCCGGAGCGGAGTAGGAGACGGCGGGAGCGGAGTAGGTCTTGACCACAGCCGGGGCGGAGTAGCTCTTGACCACAGCGGGGGCGGAGTAGCTCTTAACCACAGCGGGGGCGGTGTAGGCCTTGGTCACCACGGGGGCGGAGTAGGAGACAGCGGGGGCCACGTAGCTCTTGACCACAGCGGGAGCGGTGTAGCTGGACACGGCAGGAGCGGAGTAGGAGACAGAAGGAGCAGAGTAGGTCTTGACAACAGCCGGGGCGGAGTAGCTCTTGACCACAGCGGGAGCAGAGTAGGTCTTGGTCACCACGGGAGCGGAGTAGGAGACCGAAGGAGCAGAGTAGCTCTTGACCACAGCGGGGGCCGAGTAGCTGGACACAGCCGGAGCCGAGTAGGACACAGCCGGGGCGGAGTAGGTCTTGACCACGGGAGCCACGTAGGAGGCAGCAGGCTGCTCGTAGGTCTCCTCGGCGGCGGTCTCGGCGGCGTACGAGGCGGTCTCAGCAGCGGCAGGAGCGGCATAGGACTCGCTGGTGTAGGAGGCAGCTGGAGCCGAGTAGGACTCGGACTCGTAGGTGGAGGCAGCGGCGGCAGCTGGAGCCTCGTAGGTCTCGGAGGCGGCGGCCACAACGGGAGCAGCCTGGTAGGACTCGTAGCTGCTGGAGGCGGCCGCCGAGCGGGGAGGCAGGTAGGTGTTGGCCAGGTGGCTCACATCGGCCGAGGCCACAGCCAAGAGGGCGAGCGAGAGGACAGCGAAGAATTTCTGGAGAGAAAAGGAGAGAAAATTGAAATTAAATGGAGTTCTAGCGAGGAGGATCGAGTTCGAGGAGCTATGGTAGGTTAGCTCTCTTTTTTATAATGGTAAGGACTTGGTAATCCTCTCTGACGGAGCTAGAGCTTACCATGTTGCTGGGTTCGGAGTTAGGAGAACACTAGTACCTGCTGGACCGCGTTCCAACCTATTTATAGCCCCCGAAAATGTCTGGCCAACTTGATACACGAATGTCAAAAGGCGCTGAGCTGACAAAAAACCAGAACAAGCTCGCGAAGCCACAGAACTGAAAGCCACACGAACTATATCGCAGTCGAAAATAAAAGCGACATAATAATAATGAAGCATTTCGTCCGCGGTGCTCATTAGTCGCCCATAATATTCCGACTTTTCTCTGTTCCCCCCGATCTCCAATCCCCTCCATTAGAGACCTCTGTTCCTATTCCAAATCCGATTCCGATACCCCGAGAGATCGCGACGATAGGCGGTAGAAATGCTATACATGAGAAATGGCCAAAACTCGTTATTGGGGTCCATTCATAAGTCGGTTCCGTCAGTTACTTACTCATCCATCAAGGCCCAGACAAAGGCCCTTTCGCCTCAGAAGAAGAGCTCTCTGGCCGAGTTCTGAGCGGTGTTACCTCATTAATCACAGAATGGGGAATAACCCGGGAAAACAATGGCTTACAAGGCGGGAAAATTGGCTTGGCCCGCGGATATCCGTCTACTGGGAATCGCCACCTTCAAAATAATTAACTTGAAAGAATTTAAGCAAATGAAATTCGAAGAAATTCACGTTCAGTATTATCGTTTCAATTAATAACATTAATTATGGCCAACTGCGATGTTGCCATATCCTTAGAAATCTTCATGTAAAAAATTCAAGGACTTGGTCATACCTTTTTCGATTAATTCGTTTACATCAATCGATAAATTAGTAAAAATGTATTTAAAGCTTATAAAAAATATCTAGATGTTGGTAAAAGTTGAACAATTATAAAATTTTTACAAAAAGTTGTCTTATGTTTAAGTTTAAGTTTAATAAACACTTTAAACTTAAAGCTTTCTGTGTAAAAATTATAATTGTGTAACTTTCACCAACATCTAGATATATTTATTTACTAAATCTTTATTCAAATTAAAGGAAAATACTTTAAAATTTAAATCTAAAAATATGTAAACGATTTTTTTGCAGCTAATCAAAATATATTTAAAATATAAAAACACTTTTTAAATGCCAAGGAGGAATGTGGCCACTCAACAGATCAATGACTCTTGGATTTATGTTTCAACCAAAGATATATAAATTTCAACAGCCAAGAAATGCAATTGTATCTTATTTATAATTTATTATGACCTTGTTAAACCGCTTTCAAATAATTTGCCAACTAATTTATTATTAAGCAAAGTCAAATGGAGATTGATGATAGATTTTGGATTTATGTTTGTTTACATTTATAAATAAGATTACCAAAATAGATATGGCTTAGGTTATCCCATTAAATCTTGATAAATCCCGATAATTCCGATAGATTTATCAGTTATCCCTTTAAATCTCGATAAGTTCGATAGATGTATCAGTTATCCCTTTAAATCGCGATTAATTCGATAGATTTATCAAGTATTCCTTTAAATCTAGATAAATCCCGATAGATTTATCAGTTATCCCTTATAATCTCTATGAATCCCGATTCTCTAGATTTCGATAGATTTATCACTTATCCCCTTAAATCTCAATAAATCCCTATAAATTCGATAGATTCATCAGTTATCCCTTTAAATCTCAATAAATCCCGATAATTCCGATAGATTTATCACCCTGCCAGTGGCGCGTGAGAAGTTGTTCGTCTCAAAATTCAACTTTCCTTCCTTGTTAATTAAGTATTCAAATGAAGACGCGTCTCTATGTATGTGATTTTTTATAACAAAACACTTTATTGGTTAACAAAAGCGTAACAAAAATTGTATAAGAAAAAAAATGGTGCTAAAAATTGGCTACGTAACATTAAGTTCGGATAAACCGATGCCGGAACGGATGCTGGGTCCCCAACTCGATGCGAGTTCGGACCTCCGCCGGGGTCCGTTCACGGGCATCCTTTTAGAGTCCTTTTTAGTACAGGTATCCGCCGTTGGCGGCGTAGCTGGTTCCGACCTCAACGGGAGCGGGAGCGGGAGCGGAGTAGGTCACCTGCTGCTGCTGGGGCTGGGAGTACTGGACAATGGGTTGGGGCTGCTGCACCTGCTGGATTTGCTGCACCTGCTGGATGTGCTGGACTTGCTGCGTCTGCTGGACATGGTGGACTTCCTGAACCTGCTGCACCTGCTGGGCTTGGACAGCGGCAGGCTGCGAGTACTGGATAGGTTGGGCCTGCTGGACATGCTGCACCTGCTCCTGAACCTGCTCCTGAACCTGCTGGATTTGGACAGGGGCTGGTGGTGCGGGCACAAAGGACTGCTGCAGCTGGACGGGTGCAGGCGCTGGAATGGACACGGGCACAGGAGCGGGAGCCGAGGAGATGACAATGGGTGCTGGGGCAGGAGCTGGAGCCGACACCTGGACGGGAGCTGGGAGCTGAGGAGCCTGGTAGGCGTAGCCACTATACTGCGGCTGCTGAACGGGCTCTGGGATCGATTCCTGGACAGGAGCGGGAGCGGAGTAGGTCTGCTGGACTTGGACAGGAGCTGGAGCGGAGTAGGTCTGCTGGACCACTGGAGTCTGCTGGACAAATTCCTGGACCACAGGAGCTTGCTGGATCACTGGAGCAGGAGCTGGGTAGGAGTAGGTCTGCTGGACAGGAGCAGGAGCGGTGTAGGTCTGCTGAACCACTGGAGCTTGGTGGACCACTTCCTGGACCACTGGCGCCTGCTGCTGGACAACTTCCTGGACGGGAGCGGGTGCTGAGTAAGTCTGCTGGACGACTTCCTGGACTGCCGGAGCTTGGTGAACCACTTCCTGGACGACAGGAGCGGGTGCAGTGTAAGTCTGCTGAACCACTGGAGCCTGCTGGACAACTTCCTGGACCACAGGAGCTTGCTGGATCACTGGGGCAGGAGCTGGGTAGGAGTAGGTCTGCTGGACAGGAGCGGGAGCGGTGTAAGTCTGCTGTTCCTGGACTGGAGCAGGAGCGGAGTAGGTTTGCTGGACCTGGACAGGAGCTGGAGCAGAGTAGGTCTGCTGGACGGGAGCAGGGGCAGGAGCAGAGTAGGTCTGTTGTTCTTGGACAGGAGCGGGAGCGGTGTAAGTCTGCTGAACCTGGACAGGAGCAGAGTAAGTCCGTTGAACTTGGACAGGAGCCGGCGCCGAGTAGGTCTGCTGCACCACCTGGTGCTGCTCATGGACCACGGGCACTGGAACTGCAATGGGAACCTCAGCAGGAGCAGGAACAGGAGCGGCAACCGGAGCAGGAGCAGAGTAGGTCTGTTGGACCTGGACAGGAGCAGGAGCGGTGTAGGTCTGCTGAACCTGGACAGGAGCAGGAGCGGTGTAGGTCTGCTGTTCCTGGACAGGAGCAGGGGCAGAGTAGGTCTGCTGAACCTGGACAGGAGCAGGAGCGGTGTAAGTCTGCTGGACAGGAGCAGGAGCGGCAACCGGAGCAGGGGCCGGGGCCGGGGCAGAGTAGGTGGTGGTCACGGTCTGCTCCTGCTGGGGGGCAATGGTCTCCACCACGGGCTCGGGAGCGGGAGCGGGCACAAACTGCTGGACGGGAGCGGGCGGCAGGTAGGCGTTCCTCACCGCCGTCTGGGTGGCCACAATGGGCTTGGGTGCCTCATAGATCACCTGGGGGGCGGGCAGGTTGACCTCCACGGGAGCGGGAGCGGGGGCAGGAGCTGGAGCTTGGTACTGCTGCTGCTGCACTTGCTGCACCTGCTGCTGCTGTCCCCCCGACTGAATGGTGAAGCTGGCCAGCGGAATGGAGGCCTGGATGGACTCCACATGGGCCTGGATCTGTGGCTGCAGCTGGTGGAGCACCTGCTGCAACTGGGGCTGCAGCACCTGCTTGAAAGTGGGGGCCTGGGACACCTGGGACACCTGGGAGACCTCCTTCACGGGGAGCGGCGGCAGATACTGGGCACCGGGACGAGCTTGGGCCACGCCTGCCAGGCACAAAGCGAGAACGACAAGGGCAAAGGGTTTCTGGAAGGGCACAATCACAGGTCACAACGGGTTTGGGTCACTCAAAAAAAAAAATGAGAAATCAAAATTAAGAGAATTACCATCTTCACTGGGGTCACGAGCGAACTGGAGGCAGAGGTGCACCGGGCGAACGAGAGCGATTAACTGATGACCAGCTCGGAGACGGGTCTGCATTTATAGTTGGCCGAGCTGGCCCCCTTAATTGGTGCGATCCGCCAGGTGTCCACGCGGGGAATGCTAATGCAGAGGGCCAACAATGAAATCATGCAAAACACATCTCATTTCGCAGCGGATTCGGCTTGGATTTGGCTTATTAGATGGCCAAGAGCCGACAGCTGCTGCTTACCCATTGAAATCTTTTATGTGCATTTTTAATTTCTTTAGAGGACCTCTCTTTGGCTCGAATAAATATTTATTTTGAGCTGGAAATCCTATTAAATTTGTCAAGGGGTGGCATTTATTAAAGTATATGAATCCAATCCTATGACAAATTTAATTTAATTTTATAATTATAATTTTGGCGGAAGTATCTGCATTTATTCGGGAGATAAAGCTTTAATCCGGTGAAGATCCTAATGATTCTCCTAATTTCTTAAATTATTTAGGGCTTAATAGCTGTTTAAATATCAAATTTAATTTATGATTAATTTTAATCTACTATAATTCTCTCGAGGTATTGTCTGATTAATAATAATAACAAATCCATTTAAATTAATATATTATCGTTTTTTAATCCGTTTTTCTTGCAGTGCCTCTGTTTGACTTTAAGACAAAGCTCAGAGACAAATCACTGGGCGTTCGAAATGTGAATAAATATTGATCAATCGCTAGTTGCATGGACTTGTGTCCACCTGGCACCAATTGACACCTTGGCCAGGGGCCAACGGAACTCCATGGAGGTGAGCCTGAGAGGGCATTGATCTCAAAATGAACCCAATAAGGCATTACTTGAGCCTGATTTGGTCAAAGGAAGAGAGAGAGAGTTTTTCGAGGGAGTATTTAAGGGAGTATTAAAAATATTGCAAAAATACTCCAGCAAATACTTTACAATTTGCATTTATCTGTCAACATTTCCTTAAATAAATATCTCATATAAACTTGTTACCTTTTACTATTTTATATATTATTTATTTATTATATTTAGAAGAGGTCTTTTCAGGTATTTCATTGATTTAAATTAAAAGAAACAAAATCTCCCTAAAAGTAGATTTAAGGAAACTCTTTTATTATTTTGAAAGATTGTAATAAATAGAAGAAATGCAAACTAAACTTTATACTTAATAATATTTATTATATTTTTAATAATATATTTGATATTAATTTATATTAATATTTACTACATTATTAAATATAAAACGTAGTTGCTCTATTTTTATATTTATTATAATAATTATAAGAAAACTAATTATAAAAAACTTTCATTATTTTCAATGATTACAATAAATAGAAAAATATACAAACTCCACTCTTTACTTAACAATATTTATTATATTTTGTATATTATATTTATTATTAATTTGCATTAATATTTATTACATTATTAAATATAGAGTATAGTTGCATAGTATAGATACAACCATTTCCATAAATTAAGCAACACGTCTCTCACCTCAACATTAAACACTAAATATAAATAAATAAAATAAAGCACAAATAAATACAAATATAATTATGAATAAACATAACATAAGTCATAGTAATAAACACATTATTTAATGTCAGCGATTAGCCAAGTGTTTAATCTTAAAACTCACACCGACTTTCGCCCATTGTCTTGGCTTAAAGTTTGGAATTTATAGGCAGATGCTTATCGGGATGACCAGCACTACCAGGTCGGTTTCCCAACGATTGCCCAGCTGGAGGAGATCTCGGAGATCTTGGAGAGCACAGAGCACAGCCGGTGGCAGGCAGAGGCATGTGCCCAACCTTCGGAGGCCCCAATGGGGCCATAAGTTATGGTCAATCAAGGGCCACCGATTGTTCGGTGGGAGATCGTGATCGCTGTTATTCATAAATGCACAGAAACAAAATTTAAAATATTTTAAAATGGAGAACAAATTACATTTTGTATATTTTATAATCATTTAGGATCATAAAAACTTATCTTGTGATCAAACAAGTTTAATAAGAATATTTGTATGCTTTATTTAATTTTTGCTGACATTTTTAACACCCAAAATAATTATAGAAAAGTGAAATAAATATTTGCTAAAATATGAAATTAAATATTAAATATTTGTACAAAATTAGTACACCAAAAAATATATAAGAAGTGTGACATTAATCTTTACTAATATTTTGTAAGCTTAAAGCTATATTTAAAATGTGCACAAAAATCTTTGCTAACATTTTAAACGCTCAAAATGATTTTAAAAATGTGAAATAAATATTTGCTGTCTTTTTTACACAAAAAAAATATATAATATATGTGAAATTAATCTTTACTAATATTTGTTTGGGCTCAAAACTATATTTAAAATGTAAAATAAATACTTCCAGACATTTTTTATATTTAAACTCATATAAAAATGTAAATAAAATCTTTGCTGCCATTTTTTAAGTTCAAATTTGTTTTAAAACTTGTTCAATAAATTTTTGGTGTACTTTCTTCACCTACAAATTATATTAAAAATTGAAATAAAATCTTCACTGGTGCTTTTTACACTCAAAACTTAATTAACAATTCAAAATAAATTTTGTTTAACATTTTATGCACTCAAAATTATATTAAAAATGTACACAAACATCATTGGTAACCTTTTTTCTTTGAGTGCACTGCCTTTACATGCATATTTCGTAGGCGTGTGTCGCGGAGCTTATGATAAGCGTGTTATAGGCTCAGCATTGGAGATAATACGAGCCCATTATGCCGGATAATACGGATCTTCGGAGGCCACCGAATGCGAACTTCATTCTGCACCTGACACACGCGCCCCAAAACAAAACCCAGAAAAAACACAACAAAAATATGGAAAAAAATAAAGTGAAATAGTGACAAATCGAGAAACGAGGTTCACAAAGGAAAATGTCAAGTTGAGGGCCTCTGACGACCAGCGGGCACAGTGTGGCTTAATTATGACTAATTGCTGTGCGAACACAGCCTCTGCCTCGAATATTCAAGAGGAGAAAAAAACTGCAACAAGCTTGTAAACCGCTTGTAAAATGGCTAAAAGGTTAAAAGCTGAAAAGCGATCTGCAGACGAGGCTCCGAGGTGGCAAGGTGTCAGAGGTACCAGATTTACAGCATAAAATATGGCTAAAGGTAGAGGTAAACTTATTTTAAATAAGAGAAAAGAGAAGAGAGATCAAGGATATATTTATGGTTAATATTTATTTAATTAAAGGAGGTACATGAACTCTCTTACATTAAAAAATAACCCATCTCCATCCCAACCCTGAGTGGGTGAGCCTCTGACTGATGCAACATAATGAACCATGCCACAAAAAAAAACAAACCAAAAAACACACCGAAGATCTCCCACCTTCGCCCTTCTCACACAAAAGAGTTAAAGCCATTTTTTTGCAGACATAAAAAAGATGTCATAAAAGATTGTTAACTGAATTTTTAAGCACACACACAACACCGTGGCCAAAACGGCCAGACAATAAATAATTCAGTGGAGACATAAAAAAAGATGAATAGAAATCAATTCCTAAATCCCAATCCCAACAAGCTCAAGACCGCAACATATTTATTTTTGTTACAATTTCGGACTACCTGAGACGTCTTTTGAAACGAACTGAATGCCCAAACAAGGGGACTTGAATAGGTCTGGAATTAATCGATGGAAAAATCCCCTCGTTTAAAGCCCATTCCCAGGCATGAGAAAAGACAAAAACTTAAATGTGTTAAAAATTAGCATAAAAGTTCTTTAAAGGAAACCCTCCTCTTTGACGTCAGCAGCGGGTTTTTGTGCAAAAAATAAATTAAAATAAAATGAAACTCGAACTAAAAATAGCTGGGAGTGAATTATAGCATTAATTATAAATATTTATTTGTGAGCCAAGGGTTCTTGTAACTTCATTTTTAGGTTTGTTACTAAGGCTTGATATTTCTTTAAAATGTATAAGAAGAGAGGAGTTAACTAATGCAAATTAATAAAAATTAAATATAAATTTATTTGAACCAAGTAAGATATTGAATTCACTTTTATTCTGGATAATTATCCTGGAGGAGGATTCTTTATTAATGAATTTGTGATCTTAATTTTAGATAAATGTCTTAACAAATAGTCTTAAAAATAAGAAGGCAATGTTTAGTTGGGTAAGAATTTCGGTCTTAGTATTTTACTAACAACAAATAATAATTTGTATTCCTTAAAGCCAATAGAAATAGTCAAAAACAAAATGCTTTGCTAGAAGTCTTACAATCTCAATAAAAATTATTTGTCTTAGCAAACAAAATTAATAAAATATATATTTCATAAGCAATTTACTATTACTATTTACAATATTCTAAATTCTTATAAAATTATTTCATTGAATATTTTATTTATTAAAAATACAAACACTGCCCAAAGTTGAACAACCTTTCAATTTCAATAAAAATTATTTGTCTTAGCAAACAAAATTAATAAAATACATATTTAATAAGCAATTTATATTTTGAATTCTTATAAAATGATTTAATTGAATACTTTATTTATTAAAAATACAAACACTGCCCAAAGTTGAATAAACTTTTAAGGATGCCACCTGTTGTCATGATCTCATAAATCTCATATAAAAAAACGCCTCAGGTCTTGGCTTCTAGTCCCCTTTTATCGCCTTGTCCCAGGCAGACCTAGTCAGACGTCATAATTTATGAAACCAATGGATATATATATTTATAATATTTATATATGCATAAAACATATAGCCACGAAGAGATGTGTATCAATCTCGGCGATCGATTCTCTCGTTTATGGTTATCAGTCAGCTTCATGCGATTTGCATAAAGACAATCCACGCTGTCTGTCCGCGGTTTTATGGCCGCAAACAAAACTAACATAAATAAAAACTAAACAAGTAAAAAAAAAAAAAAAAAACACGGCTTATTTATAAACAAAAAAATGGATGATAATTTATAATTAACTTGTTGACGCAAATTGGGGCTATAAATGGGTTCCATGGGATCACTTGGCCCTCTGGTAGACGTAGCCACCGTTCGATGCGTACACGGTGTCGGCTCCGCTCTTGGCATCCTCTGGCTCTGCTGGCTCTGGACCAGGCTGCTCCTCCACCTTCGCCTGCTCCCTTTCGGGCTCCGTCTCTGGCTGCGGCTCGTCTGCGTATCCTGGCGGCGCTGGTCCCCCGAATCCAGGTCCAAACTGCGGCTGCTGGTAGGGATTCTGGCCGGGCAGGGGTCCTCCGCCAAAGCCCACGGGCACATTGAAACCGCCGGGGTTGGGTCCCTGGAAGGGTCCCTGGGAGTTGGCCAGGGGCAGGCCTTGGCTGGTCAGGAAGTCTGGGGGTCCAGGGAAGGGGCCGCCAGGGAAGGGGCCGCCTGGGAAGGGTGCTCCTGGGAAGTTAGCTCCTTGAGGTGGAAAGGGACCTCCCTGAGGTGGAAAAGGTCCTCCTTGAGGCGGGAAGGGACCTTGAGGAGGGAAGCCTGCTCCCTGAGGGGGAAATCCTTGTCCCTGGGGTGGGAATCCAGCTCCCTGATTAGGGAATGCTGCTCCTTGAGGGGGGAAACCAGCTCCCTGAGGTGGAAAACCCGCTCCCTGATTAGGAAATCCTTGTCCCTGAGGGGGGAAACCACCTCCCTGTGGTCCCTGTGGCGGAAATCCCGCTCCCTGGGGCGGAAAACCTCCTCCTCCATTGGAAAATCCACCCGGAGGAGGTTGCTGAATAGCTGCGTTTGGAGGACCCGCACCCGGGAAGGGCCCACCATTTGGATAGGCCGAGGGCACAGGACCTATGCCTGGCGGACCCCCGCTCGCTCCCTGATCGCCAGGACCTCCGCCAAAACCAAAAAAGGGCGGATAGATGGGCAGGGGAAAGTTGGGCGGCTGGACAGGCGGCGGCGGAACGTTCCCACCGGTGGGTATAGCGTAACCCGGCGGCAGGGCCAGTCCAGGTCCAACGGAGGGATAAAAGCCCGATGAAGGATCCTTCTGAACCTCCTGGGAGTCCGCCGATGACTCCTCGGGCTGAAGGTGTCTCACATCGCCGGTGGCCAGCGGCAGAAGCAGGACCAGAACGGCCCAGGGCTGCAACGGCATCTCGAGGTTATATCCGGGTGTTTTGGATGCGATTTCTGGATCTCTATATATTGGAATCTCTGGGAGCGTCCACGGCGAGGGCAACTATGCGGCCACGGGCCTCGGAGCCGGCACTTATAAGTCACCTAAGACACATATTACATAAAACGCGGCCGGCTCTCATTTCACTTTCCCGCTTTCGGCTTTCGGCGAACGGAAATTGCTTTGCATCACCAAAAAAGGTTCCATAAATAGTCGCGAATCCGAATCCGCTACGAGCTGGGAGCTGCGAGGGGAAGTGCCAAAACTGAACTATAAAAATTAATTAGGCGGCCAGATTTTACATAAATAAACTCACGCCGAAATCGAATGCCAAATTTGAGAGGGAAGAGGCTGAAAGACAGCTGACAGCGTTAACTGGCTTTGAAATAATAAAAAATATTAGTTTTCAAGAAGTACTGGCTTAAATTAAATGTTTTTAATTTTAAAATCCCATTTTGAATGGTCTAAATATGGCTTAAAATAAGTTCAAGTCCAGTTCAGTGTTGCTAAGTTTGCATTTAAGCATAATATTTAGCTGAGTCAGTTTTAAGTGTTGGTCAGCGTTGATTACTTTCAAAAATAAAAGGCAAACAATCTCGAAAAAAAAGGTATGAAGGTATCTAAATTAATATAATTTTGCTACAATAAAATCCAAGAAGCTTGTTACAAATTAAAAGGACATTTTTAAGCAAACCAACCAGTGTTGGTTAATTCACATTTAAACTAAAGCTCAACAGCCAAAAAGTGAAACATAAACTTTCTGTAATTTAAAAGTTGATTTGTAACAAACCCTGAACTTTTTCTGTTAACAAAAGCTTTGTAACTAAGTTTGCCACAGCTTCCAAGCTTAATCAAAGCCACTAAGAGACGTTGATAAAAAGCTTAGGCGCTTAATAAAAGCCGTATGTTAATCGGACAAAGCTTAAATACAACTATTTACAACCTGAATTGTGTGAATTTTAAAACATGAATAAGCTGAATAAAGTGAATGATGGTTTAACATGAAATTAAGCTTTATGTGAGGGAAGCTGAAGTTTGTTTACTCTTTTAGACTGCAATTGCACTCAATCGTTCCTATAACATATTATTTTTTGATTTTGATTAGCTAGAAAATAAAGAAATATATTACTAGGGGTCTATAAAATGAAAATGTATTAAAACACACTCCAAGAATATTATATAGTTTATAGGTTCAGCAATGTCTTATTTGCTGATTTACAAACATCTAACTTATATTAAAATACCCTTTGCAGGGGTATCCAAATATCAGACATTATAAATTGCCACACAAGACTCCAATGTGGCTAGAAAATGTATGTTCTTGTTTGTTTTTTGGCAATAGTTTTAATAGTGCCAGAACAAAGCCGACTTAAAATAGCTTTGTTCTGATATTATTCAAACTATGGCCAACAAATAAAGAAAATTCCAAGTCACCGGACAGGAGCACTTACTAAAAAATGAGTTTATTCGTAAATTGTAATCTACCAAAACCTATACGTTTTTTTTTCCCATAAAACTATGTGTCCTAAGTCTTGTTTTTGTCCTAACTGAACAGAAAAAAGTATTCAATTTTAGGTATTAAGAGTATGTTTATTTATTTTTGTTAAAAATAAAAATAAAAGCATTTTTCAATTCTGGATAATTTTATTTTTACGACAAATATTATAAATATATAATAATTTGATAATTAAACTATTTCTTTAAAATTTGAAATGTTGGCAATTTAATGGTACGCTACAAGAAATATTTGTTTTCAACACTTTGATGGGTTCACGTTTTTTGGGTTTTACACTTGAGAAAAGGTATTTTTTTAATTTAAGGAAGAAAAGTTTATTGTTATTATGAAATTTTTAAAGTTTTAAAAAATATATATAAAATAATAAATAGTTTTGTGCGAACATTTGCCGAAAATTTGAATATAAACGAATTATAAACATGGCAGTTATTAGACAACTAGGTGGCATCTCTATGTGCGCTGATACGGCCACACTGGCTTCCTTTTTGCTTGCAAATGACAGTAGGTGCATTCAAGTAGACCTGTAGAAGCTGTCACCTCGCCGCCGGTGGTAGCTGAATGGGTAGAGGTGACATCTCCCATTAAGGAAAGTTATAGCTCCACCGGTCTGGGTTCGAGTCCCGGACATTAAGATGGCATGGTTGTGTTGGTTGGCACTCGTTTCTTGTATAGACATTTATAATAAGCTAGCTTAAGTGTAAATCCTAGGTTTAAGTTTAAAACTAGGTTTAAGCGGAAAGTTTGCGCGCGCGCCCTTCGGGGCGCGTTTTTGCAAAAATTAATTTTTTTCTCTTTTTTTAAACAACTTTCAATATATGTAATACATTACTTAATTTTAAACCCAGCTTAAAAAGTTTTTTCTATGAACTCTACTATTTAATTATTTAGTTTAAAGGCATTGCAAGTCCTTGATTTATAAAAAGTTCAACAAGATCTGTTTTTGAGTATTCCCTTGACTTCTTTTTTTTTTGTTTCTTTTTAAAAACAACTTTCAATATTTGTAATACATTATTTAAGGTTAAACCCAGCTTAAAAAGTTTTTTCTACGAACTTTACCTATTAATTATTTAGTTTAAAGGCATGGCAAGTCCTTGACTTCTTTTTGCAAGTTTTATAAAAAGTTCAACAAGATCTGTTTTTGAGTATTCGTCCTTCGGGGCGCCTTTATTTAAAAATAAAATGTTGTTTTCTCTTTTTATAAACAACTTTCAATATTTTTAATACAATTATTTAATGTTTAAGTTTTTTCTATCAACTTTACTTATTAATTATTTAGTTTAAAGACATTGCAAGTCCTTGATATATAAAAAGTTCAACAAGATCTGTTTTTGAGTATTAACTTGACTCCTTTTTTTTTATTTTTATAAACAACTTTCAATATTTGTAATACATTATTTAATGTGAAACCCAGCTTAAAAAGATTTTTCTATGAACTCTACTTATTAATTATTTAGTTTAAAGGCATTGCAAGTCCTTGATTTAAAACTCAAAGCCACCTTGTGCGTCGTCTATTGAAAACTCTATTCAAATTTTTAGTAATCCAAGTAGGTGAAGTTCAAATAGGCCCGCTGGAAGCTGTCATTCGCCGCCGACGGTAGCTCATCGGGTTGAGGTGACATCTCCCGTTCAGAAAAGTTATAGCTCCGTCGGTCTGGGTTCGAGTCCCGGACATTAAGATGGCATGGCGCACATAAACAGACTTCACGTTGCTTGTACATAGGACACACATAAACAAGACGGTTCTTAAATATGATATAATAATAATAATAATTAGGCTTAAGCATAAAGTGAAAAAATTTAGGCTTAAGCTTAAAGTGAAAAAAATTAGGTTTAAGGTAAAAGTGAAACCCATGGGGTTTCCTTTTGTTTTTTTTTTATGAAATTACAAAATTTCCATCAGCTAAGAAGATTCTTTTAATTATTTATGAGGGACTTTACAATATGTTAAAATCAAGCAACCAGTTTAAAATCAAATGAATAAAGCCATTTAATGCCATTAACCATAACAATAACAATTGGATTAGCATTTTCCTTTTTGTTTATTTATAGTTATAGTTATAGGAATTCGATGAAAAGGTTTTGCCGTGTGGAAAAATGATAATTTCCGGTTTTTCCATTAAATCTTAAACGCTTCTGCATAATGGTGTAATTTTTATGGCCTGAATAAATTGATTTCTGTCATTCAAGTTTGCGCGTGGCTTTTGTTTTAAGGCTTGAATTGAAAATATTTGCATGAAAAATAAATAAGGGAATTACTTTTATGAAATTAAAGACAGCCAGAAAAGGTCTACAAATATTTGAATAATAAAGGTTTCAAGATTGTTATATATCAGTAGTAAAAATAAGTTTTAAAACTTCTTTTATTTTCTTTTTAGCTCTAGTTAATTGATTTAATTTCGTATAAAATTAATAAAAAATAAAATAATAACAAGAAACCAATTCCTGTTAGGTTTTAGGGTTTTATACTTTAGTTAGATCTTCCTAATCCCCCTTCAAACCCAAAACCCATTAAAAAATCCACATATCTTTGGGTTATTGTTTTCTTTTTTACTTTTCGTTGTTTACAAAGTTTACAATATTAAAAAAAAAAAATACATGGTAAATTAGGGCAGTTTGCTTGTTATTTACACGGGATCAGTGGCAGACCTCTTACTTCCTGTAGACATAGCCGCCGTTGGAGGCGTACTGGGTGCCCACATCCACGGAGGGGGCCGAGTACGACTGCTGGACGGGAGCGGAGTAGCTCACCGAGGGGGCCGCGTACGTCTGCTGGACAGCAGGAGCGGAGTAGCTGACCGAGGGAGCCGAGTAGCTCTGCACAGGGGCGGAGTAGCTCTGGACGGGAGCGGAGTAGCTGACAGAGGGAGCCGAGTACGATTGCTGGACAGCAGGGGCGGAGTAGCTCACCGAGGGGGCAGAGTAGCTCACCGAGGGAGCGGAGTAAGTCCTCTGGACAGGGGCGGAGTAGGTCTGCTGGGGGGGCAGGTACTCGTTGCTGGGAGCGACATAGCTCTGCTGGATGGCCGGGGCGGAGTACGTCTGCTGGACAGCCGGGGCGGAGTAGCTCTGGATGGGAGCAGAGTAGCTCTGGACGGGAGCAGAGTAGCTCTGGACGGGAGCAGAGTAGCTCTGCACGGGGGCGGAGTAGCTGACCGAAGGAGCCGAGTAGCTCACCGAGGGAGCCGAGTAGGTCTGCTGGACAGGAGGCAGGTACTCATTGTTGGGGGGCAGGTACTTGGTCAGGTGGCTGACATCGGCGGCCGCGCAGGCGATCAGGGCGAACACAATGAGGAATTTCTGCAAGAAGGACACGGCACATTAATCAAAGGCACTTGATAAAAACAAAAAAAATACAAATAAAATTGAAATAAAAGTAAAAGGGACTTTGTTACACCATTTAAATATTTTTTTGTTAAGACACTTTTTTTTAACACTTTAATTTGTTATGTAAAAATAAATTTGATATTTTTCATAGTGTCTAGGCAAGTATAATCCTTCACTGACCATTTTGACTGTGGCTGTGTGCTTGGGTTTTCGGGGGCGGCTGTGACTGAGCTGGATGAGCTTGAGGCTGCGACTGATGCCGGTCCCTGGAGCGGCTCTCCATTTATAGCTGCCGGCCGGCCGGGCGGCTCCGAAGATTCGAAGATCGGAAGATCCGAAGAAAAGCAACTGCAGCGGCTTCAGAAGAGCCAAAACGCGGCCAGCCGATGAACATAATAAATTCAAAGTAAAACAGCAACGGCCAATGGACTAGGGCAATATCCAATCCATCCATCTTCCAGTGGTGGCAAGTCAGAGGTTCATAGCTTTGTGAGAAAACAAGTAAGAAAGAAACTATTGTGCTTTACATTGAAATGCAATTTGAAATGAATAAATACTATATGATACTATTTCAATACTTCTTTAAATAAATTGCCTCTCAAATTAGCTCCTATTCATAGCCTAGAGCTCTCAGCGCTGGGCAAACGTTTTTTATGCCAGAAAGGTCTGAGTTCAAACCCCGCAAAATCCAAGAAGTTTTTTTTTAAATTTTTATTTTAGATTGTTTTTCATTTTTTCTCTTTGTTATTCAATTGAATTTAGATTTTGTTTTATTTTTTGTCATATCTTGCTCACACTCTTTCTGTTCTCCGTATTAGGCGCCATTTTATTTTGTCATCATCATCAGTCGGTTCCTTTTCTCTTTCACACACACTTGCTTGTACAATAAAAAATCGTATTTTCATTAAAAAAACATAGAAGCTATTAGATGTGACAATCTCTACCAATTACGTAATATACGGTTAGCCTAGAGCTCTCAGCTCTGGGCAACGACTTTTATGCAAGAAAGTTGTGAGTTCAAACCCCGCAAAATCAAAGACTCTTTTTAAATTTTTATTTACTGGCTTTTTAAGTTTTTCTCTTTTTTATTCAGTTAATACATTTTATTTCAGTTCTGCCAAAATTAGGTCATCAGTTGTAAAAGCATATTTGGTTTGAAAATGGGCGCTAATTGTGTAATATAGGTAATGGCCCAGTTGTCTAAGCGTCCGATGCATTTACATTTTGCAAAAATGGCACAAGTTCAATTCCACACAAAACCAAACTTTTTTTTTTTTTATTTTACAACTTTTATTAGTTTTTCTCTGCGTATATTAATAAAAAAAAGGACCCTATGTGTACCGGGCATAAATATTATGCATACGGCTTCTATTTATTTTTAAAGAATACTTGGAACTAATTATTAATTGTAATTAAAATAGGGCCCAGAAAAAAATGAATGTAAGCATTCTGCTTATACTGTCCGTGTGCCGGCAGAGGCTGGGCTGCCCTTCACTGACTCATAGGTTCGATACTTTTTATTCAAACAAAGTTCTAAAGTAATTTTTTTGTATTTTTCAAGTCGCTTAAAGTTATAGTTTTGCATAAAAATAAATTTGTTTCACTCCCTTCTTAATATAGCTACTGAAATAAAAAAAGTTAAGATCTCTACCCTATAAGGATTGTCACATAAATTTTAATAGATTTTCCACCTCCAATCTTTTATGTGATTTTTTCGATTTTGCTCAGTAATTAAATCGCTAAAATGGCAACACTAAGCAGGAGCGATAACTAAATATATAGCGAAACTACCAAATGGAAAATCACATAATAATTAAATTTAACATAAACCGAAACAAACGGGTTTGGCTCATTTACAATATTTTGTTTTTTTTTGTTTTTCAGTTGACGCAACGGGTTTCGGATCGGCGGCGGCGGGTGAACTACTTTGGGACACCTTTGGTGGGGTCTTCAATCAAGCTTATTTGCCGAAGATTGAACCGATGCGAACCGAGAGGGTTCCACAAATTAACATTCAATTTAACACATTATACGCGCCGCGCAACCTTTTCTCGTTTTAGCCACATTTCGGTGGTTAGCCGCCCAAGATCCAGGGCTAGATTGATGGGGCCCCCCGCCCCATTCCGACAGAATGTCGGAGCTCGGAATCGGAAAGAGATATACTCGCACTTTCTAAAAAGCCATAAACCCATCAGAGGAGCCGGCAGAAGACGGCCTTGAGAACGAACGGTTGCCTTAGAGTTACGACTGCCACAGCGGGCTTTACATAATAAGTAAGAGCTCGTGGATGGGTCCGGCCAGATCAACTTTTACTTGCTGTCCCGCATCTTGTCCCTGAACTTGAAATGCAGCAGACATTTCAAGGGGTGCACTGAGAGAAAGGTCTGCGATATGGGAGAGCGAGTTTGGAGGAAGAAAGAGCTTTAGAATCATTTAATTTTATTTGTTTGATGATTTCAAAGCCACAGGAACCGGTGTACATTTTGCCAAAGCATTTTATTGTTAATTTAATTGGATTTGTTTATTATTATTTTTATCATCTTACCGCTAATTATATTAAGTTCTGTTTCTAAGCCTCTAAAATGTATTAATTAATATAGGAAATATGAAGAAAATATCAGAGTTACCCAGGTTGGTGACATTTTCATGACAGCTTATTCTTTTCTTTATATACATTTATATAATATTTATTCTATTCTCTATCTGAGCGCCTAAAATGGAATAATTAATATAGGAAATATGAAGAAAATATCAGAGGTTAGTGGCATTTTAATAACAGCTTATTCTTTTCTTTATACAAATATATATCAAATTTCTTTTAGCTCTTAAGCCCCACCCATCCTCTCTGTGTATCACTGAAACCCTCTAGAAAAGGGAGGAGCCCCTCAACAAGTTGCTGCAACCAGTGGAAGTCCCAGGGTTCAGGGACTACTGGTCCTTGGGGCAGCTTTAAAGGGAAGATCACATTCAGCATTCTGAGAATAATTGGGCAACAGTGAATGGCTAACCAAAACCAGTATTTCGAAACAGTTATAAGGAAGCTCCCAACTTAATTGAGACTTATTAAATCTAAAGGCAAAAGCATTCAGTTAATATTTATAAAAAAAATGTATTTATATTTATAAGACTCTTAAGAGCCCCTAAAGCTAAACCTAGTAGACATAACCGCCATTGGAGGCATACTGTGTTTCCTGACCGAGCCTGGCATAGGAGGCCTGCAGGTGAGCTGGGGTGATGGTGTCTGCTCCGATGGCCACTGGCACATGGGTCTCCGGATTGAACTCCTCGATGCCATTGGAGGCGGGCTCCTCGTACTGGCGGCTGGCTTCGATGGCCACGACGGGAGCCTGCAGCTGGTTGCTGAGGGCAGCCTGTCCCTGGACATAGGCGGGAATCAGGCTGGCCTTGGCCTGGCTCTGAACGTAGGAGGTCTTCAGGTTAGCCGGAGTGTATTCAGCGGGCTGGTAGGAGCTGGAATCCCCACCAGGCACCCCAGTCTCTTGGGTTTGTGCAGTCTTTAGGTAAGCTGGGGTGTATTCAGCGGGTTGATTGGAGCTTGAGTCGCTTCCAGGAATAACAGTCGAGGCCACAGACACCACGGACGTCTGCTTGAGCTGAGCTGAAGTGTATTCAGCGGGCTGGTAGGAGCTGGAATCAGCGCCAGGAACAAGAGCTTGCTGTTCCTGGATATACCTGTAGTGGGCTTCGCGATCGGCTTGGGGAATGAACTGCTCCGGGGTGTAAGTGTCAGCACCAATAGCTGCGGGAACGGCAGCCTTCAGGTTAGCCGGGGTATATTCAGCGGGCTGGTAAGAGCTGGAATCGCTACCAGGAATAACCGTCGAAGCCACAGACACCACGGACGTTTGCTTGAGGTGAGCTGGAGTATATTCAGCGGGCTGATAAGAGCTGGAATCGCTACCAGGAGCCACCTCAGCAGTCCTTAAGTGCTCGGGAGTGTATTCAGCGGGCTGATAAGAGCTGGAATCCGCATCAGGAACAACTTCAGCTGTCTTCAAGTTCTCGGGAGTGTATTCAGCGGGTTGGTAAGAGCTGGAATCGCTACCAGGAGCAACCTCAGCAGTCCTCAAGTGCTCGGGAGTGTATTCAGCGGGCTGATAAGAGCTGGAATCGCTACCAGGAATAACAGTCGAAGCTACCGACACCACGGAAGTCTGTTTCAGATGAGCTGGAGTATATTCAGCGGGCTGATAAGAGCTGGAATCGCTACCAGGAGCCACCTCAGCAGTCCTCAAGTGCTCGGGAGTGTATTCAGCGGGCTGATAAGAGCTGGAATCGCTACCAGGAGCCACCTCAGCAGTCCTTAAGTGCTCGGGAGTGTATTCAGCGGGCTGATAAGAGCTGGAATCGCTACCAGGAGCCACCTCAGCAGTCCTCAAGTGCTCGGGAGTGTATTCAGCGGGCTGATAAGAGCTGGAATCGCTACCAGGAGCCACCTCAGCAGTCCTTAAGTGCTCGGGAGTGTATTCAGCGGGCTGATAGGAGCTGGAATCGCTACCAGGAGCAACCTCAGCAGTCCTCAAGTGCTCGGGAGTGTATTCAGCGGGCTGATAAGAGCTGGAATCGCTACCAGGAGCAACCTCAGCAGTCCTCAAGTGCTCGGGAGTATATTCAGCGGGTTGGTAAGAGCTGGAATCCCCACCAGGGATGACTTCAGCAGTCTTCAGGTGCTCGGGAGTATATTCAGCGGGCTGATAGGAACTAGTATCACTTCCGGGAGCAACCAGAGCGACCTTCAAGTGCTCGGGAGTGTATTCAGCGGGCTGGTAAGAGCTGGAGTCGCTGCCAGGAACAACTTCGGTGGCCACAGCAGAAGAAGAAACCATCTTAAGATGGGCGGGAGTATATTCAGCGGGCTGATAAGAGCTAGAATCGCTACCAGGAGCAACCTCAGCGGTCTTCAAGTGATCGGGAGTGTATTCAGCGGGTTGATAAGAGCTGGAATCCCCACCAGGGATGACTTCAGCAGTCTTCAGGTGCTCGGGAGTATATTCAGCGGGCTGATAGGAACTAGTATCACTTCCGGGGGCAACCAGAGCGACCTTCAAGTGCTCGGACGTATATTCAGCGGGTTGGTAAGAGCTGGAGTCGCCACCCGGCACTACCTCCGAGGAAGATCCAGATGAAGACGACGAGAAGGAGGTGGAGGAGGAGGAGGAGAATCCATAGCCTCCATCGGCGGACTGGCCCAGCTTGAGGTGACTGACATCGGCGGCGACCAGGCCGACCAAGGCCACAGCAATGACGTAGAACTTCTGCAAGCGAATCGGAGAAATTAGATGGCGATTGGGGAGTGGAATGGAGCGGAGAAATGTCCGCGGTGGTTCCCCCTAGAACCGAAACTCACCATGTTTGGGCCGAATCTGTTGATGTGAGGAGGGGCCTTTCAGGTTTTTATACCCACAAAAAGTATTATGGGTCTATGCTAATTGGAGTTTTGTTTTGATCTTCGATCGAGTCGGTTCCTACAACATTTCGGGCTGACCATTATTTTTTTTTTTGGGTTGCGTGAATTTGCATAGCCAACATAACAAAAGCGAAGATCTTATCGACTTGATTAGAACCTCAGAGGCGGTCGGACTTAGCCTTTTCGTCAATTAAACTGTCATCTTGGGATTTCTACAGTGGAAAAATAGTAATAAAGTTTTTTATTGATTCGTTATGAATTTATAATGGATTAATTATGGGTTATAACTAAGAATTTTGTTTAAAATATATTATTTCCAAGGAAGGGTATTTTTTATGACTTTGTATATTCCTTATAATTCCCAACCGCTTATTCTGTAAGTGGTTTGTACCTAGTTTTTCGAGGGAATTGCCTAGATATACCATTTTCTCTCTGTGTTTCGTGTCATCCTTCCTGGGGGCCGCTAAATGGAGTCACTGATTAGCGCCTGGCAAGTTCAGCCAGCCGGGTGTCATAATCGACTTGCATTCCGGCAACCAGTTCCCAGTTCCCCGTCTTTGGCCAAGAGTCTTAGATCTGCCAATGAGTTCGCTAATTGGGCTCGGAGAAATCAATCGATGGATGCCCGAAAACCCACTGCTTATTATCGAAAAATTATATATTATTTCTGTGGCTATTTTTGGGCAGAATGGACTTGGCTCATACCCTGTCCACCAAGTAATAATAATTAATAATTTAATACAAAACCATTTAAGCTTAAGTGATTCAGTGTGCCAACTGATGGAGATTGAGTTTGCGATATGTTGTGCCAACCAAACCTTTATATAAAGTTTCAGCAAACATTTTGTGTTTAAATTTATACGCTTAACAAATAGTTCAACCCATTTTATGGCTGTCATTTTGGTAAAATTAGCTTAAATTAATAAATTCACTGATTTTCATAATGAACTTCGAAGGTAGAGAGCTAAGGTCGCAAAATAGAGTATTTAATGTCTGCTGATTTATAATTAATCTTTCTGATAGAACAACGATCATTGAACTGGGCGGCAACAATTCCAAACTCGTTTATGTCAAATCACAAATTATTCCTTATTGATTTGTTCCGATGATGGAGCTTAGAACTTATGGCTTAATTGCTTGAAAAATGAGTAAATAAATGCGAGTATCCAAGGAATTATTAATGAAGTTCTTATGGTTTTTTATTTTTGGAAACTAATATTCATATAAATTTGTTTGTTTATTAGGGAATTTAATTCTCTATTTATTATTCATGCAAAATATTTGTAAGGAAAGAGATTGCCTAAGAATTGTGTTAATTAAACTTAATGAAAGTATAAATAAACCATATTTTCCGTATGCAAATTTATGCGTTTTTATCCAAGTTTATTTCCAGCATCTTCCAGTTCCCAGTGACGTCAAGCCGACATATTTTTAGACCTCGCCATCAGCCATCATTTGAATGCCAATTCTTGGCTCGAATCTGGCCAAGATCTGCCCCGAAAATTCCCTGTCTGCTCGTCTGGGTCTGAATCACTCACGGAGCGGCATCCAAACTGGTTTCTGGCCATAAACTCTAGGCCTCGTCTGGTTTTTGTTTTGCTCTTTGCTTTGATTTAATTATGAAAATTTATGCTTCGCGTTCTGTAATTAAAATAAAAGAAGAACACAATGAATGACACGCTGAATATTGGCCATAAATATATTTATGGACTGGACTTTATGTAAAACAAATGTCCAAGAAATCAGGTTGGGCGACAAAGTCTCTATAATTATGGTTAGCAGCATTCGCACATTTGTTTATATATATTTGTTTTCGTTCTTTCTCTTTTGTTGCCAAACAATAGATCAGGCCAGGTACAAGTGTCTATATAGTATGGATAGTATATATAGTATATACATTTATTGATTGTGCGTTTTGTGAGGCAAACTTGTTGGTGACTTAACAGAGGTGTGGACGGGACTGGACCGCAGATGCCATTTAAGCCCTCGATTTATTTTAGTTGCACCGAGAAAAAATGTTGTAGATTTTTGTGTGGATTTATTATTGTTTTTAAGTTTTTTTTTTGTTCAATTTTTAGCTTGGATTTTTTTTATAAATAATGTTTTGGGTATGATTATGATCCTTGTGATACATTTTAATTTATTGTAGGTTCTTAAATTAATAATAAAAAATGTCCTTATTGCTTACCAATTTTGCTAACATTTTAAAAATTAATATACTTTTCGCTGCATTTTTTTAAATATATTTTTTACGTCCTTTACATTGTTTTGTGGATTCCTTAATTAATAGGAAAACCTTTCCTAATTGCTTACAAATTTTTCAATAATATTTTTTGTTGTAATATATATACATTTTTTAATATAACCTTTCCCTGCAAGTTTTTAAAGGTCTTTCAAGCCTTGAACAATTTTTGTAGATTCCTAAATTAAGCAGAAAATATTTCCTTATAGATTACCAATTTAGAAAATATTTTTGCTAATATACTTTTTCCTTGATTAGTTTTAGGTATTTTTTAAATCTTGTAAATTTGGTTGTAGACTCTAAAATAAAAGATTACATTTTCTAATTGCTTACCAATTTTGTTCAAATATTTTTTTGCTACTATACTTCCTTGCTGCATATTTTTAAAGTATTTTCTAAGCCTTGAACAATTTTTGGTTGGTTCTCAAATTAATAAGAAAACATTTCTTAATTGCTTACCAATTTTGTTAATATTTTTTTTGCCAGCAACTGACTTATCCCCCGTACTTTTAGCCGTCTTTCTGATATAGTTGAATCTTCTGGTAGCCGCTCTTCCAATATTTGTGCCTCGCCGGGCTTGTTTGCGGATGGCAAATGTTTGCCCGGGGTCTCGGCCCTCGGCAGCAGGGGCCATAAAACAATTGCGGAACAACGCGACAAACGCGACAAATTGCTTGGCCCAACAGCCAAAAGCATTGCTCCGAAGGCTGGCCCCTTTTTCGACCCCCCTGCCTGAAAGACCCCCTTTTTGCCACGTCTTTGACGGCGACGACACATGTGCGTGTTGGACACACTTGTTGTGTTGGCCAAATGTACATGTATTTCGGCTAAAAAAGAAAAACCGAAGCTTAAATAAGACAAGCACGGCGGTGGTGAGCTCTTAAATAACGTTTGCCAAATTGCATTTCTGTTTAACATTTTTGCAAAAAGCCCACAAAACGCTGTTTGCATGTTGCAGGTGGATGCCCGGTGCTCTTGGGCAATCATCTATTTATATTTTTCCATCTCTAGGCGATCTTGAGATCGAAAAATATTGGGATCGTGTGAGTCGAGAATCCTCTTTGCGGTTAATCATAAAATTTTTGGCTGGAAATCCCATTGAGCTCATAGTCCGGTAAGGTCATTCGGCCACTCATTTTATTAGTTGGTTTAAAAAAATGCTAATTAAATAATTTGCAGGCTTTATTACGTGTTGCTTTTTTCTGGGTTTTTTTTTAAGTTAATTTTGAGCTTAAGATCTTTTTTAGCAGTTTAGTTCTTTAAAAAACCCAAATTAATAAAATAAAACACCGTGTCTTAGCATTATTCTTTATCACTTGTTTTATTTTTACGACTTTGTTGATATTTTCCTAACATTTATTAAGACTTTAAATCAATTTAATATACCTACAAGTCGGAACACAAATATTTTAAAGGTTAATAAGTTTGAAAACAATTATAGACAAGCAATAAAAACTAGAAAAGAAGCCAAGTTCGGCCAGCCCCTGTGTAGCTACTCGTATTTAACCAGATTCTGTTGGCAAATATATGCTCAGATCTCAATGCTAAATCGGCATGAATGCGAAAATGCTCTATGCATTTTGGACTCGTATTTGTTCCGTAAATTCCCAGATGCTATGTGCCGAAAGGCAAACATTTGGCACGGCCTAATCCGCAAGGTAAATGCAAGGCGGATTGGCAACTTGTGCAACTCGGAGAACTGCCACCTGTTCAGCCGTGGAAAATGTGACCAGGTCATAAAAAGTCAACTGGAAAAATCACAGTCACACCTAATTGATTGAACGAATATCGAAAGAGACGGTTTTTCACCCTGTTAATTCGTCAAAAACGACTTGGATCGATGCGTGGCGAAGGCCAAGATCTCTGGTACTTCGTGCTGGGATTACTCGTTTTTAGCCAGAAATACAGAAATAAGTGAGCTAAATTCGGTTCGCCGGCCTTGACCTTCTCCGGCAAGTGCGAAAGACGAAATGGAATTAAAATTTAATCATTGTTTTACGGCCATAATCCGCGAAAGTGAAGGGCAATCGAAGGCAGATGTGGTAGCTTAATGCCTTCATTAAAAATGTTATTATTTAGCCTGAATCGTATGTATATTTCTTTTTGCCAGGGAATATAGATAGTAGCGGCATCTCTGGCACCTGCTGTGACATCTTCCATAAATCCCCTCCCAGAGGCGACCGAAACTAGTTTGCTCGGCCATTACAAAATCAAGTTTGCTCGGTACTCGAGTGCAATGCGACACTTGGGCATCGATATACTCGTATCGAGATATATCACTCTCGGATTCAGACTCAATCCCCTCTGATTGGCATAATTAGCGGCATTTCAGCTGTCATCGCCGGCGATTGTGCCGCGAAATGTCATCCAATTTGTCAAATGATTTTACGATCGTCGCCGCTGAAGCTGCCGCTCGGAGATGGAAGATCGAAGATCGGAGCTATTGGGTGAGGCAAATCGGGAAGTGACTGACAGATGTGGGAAATCGAAACCGAATCGAATCATCTTATAAGAGGCCAGTTCTGTCAGCTCTGCTCTAATGTCTTCAGTTTCAGATTCATTTTCAATAAACTATGTAAATGCCAACAGGCGCTTATTATTGATTTCCAAGTTTGGTAATTGCGGGGATTTTTTTTTGGTTTCTTCTTTATTTATTTCGCATAAAACCACAAAAACACAAAAGGCTTATTAACAGCTTAAGACGCGTGTTGGTAGCAGGGTCACAAATATAGAGGAGAAAATTATAAATATTAGGGAAGCCTACACAGAGAGAATTATGGGATCCGGAAATTGAGAATCCGCGTTCTCAAATAAGTACTATTCTCATTTTGAGAACAGATTAAAAAAATATATATATTCTTATAAGAATAGGAAAATGTTATATGGAACTATAATATTTTAATTTTTAAATTTCGAATTTTAAATCCGTGTATATATTTGGTTCGATTATTGAAGAAACAATTTTTTAAATATATTTCTTTTATGTGGAATTATGGTCTTAAGTTTTATATTTTGTAGTTTTTATTCAATATTAGTGAATGCTTATAATAATGAAAGTCAATTATTTTATATTGATATTTTTTTTTTTTTGAATTTAGAAAGAATTAAAAGAATATTTATTTAAATTTTTTCCGAAGTATTAGGTCCATGGTTTTAATATACCATTCTATTAACATCTCTATTTTTGGGATTCAGAAAGATTAAAAAGTAAAATATAAATATAAATATAAAATATCATTAAAATCTAATATTAAAAGAATTGTTTTTTGTCAAGTAAATGTTATATCTGTTTATTTTTTAATTTTCTTAATCTAAATATTTGTATTAGAATCAAATTTCTATCATTAGTTTTCTGAAATATTTCGTTTAATTCATTCCATTGTAAACCATTTTTATTTAATCAAAATCATACAACAAGCAAACCATTTAGTCATTCAAGTTCCCCTAATTATCGTACCTCTACTTTTACGGACACTTGTGTTTACACACTTGAGTTTTATTTTTTTTCGAGTATGTATTATAATGATTTATGAATGTGGCTGGGTCTTAGTTGGTCACTCTTTACGCCACGGTCGGGGGAATCCCATTGACGTAACCTCCAGCCCAGGCCCGTGTTCTTGTCCCATCAGAGATTAGCATAATTTTGGCCATAATTATATAATTTTTGATTACGTCTCGATGGTTTTGGGTTTGTTGAAACACTTCTTGGAAAACAATTTTATAAATGATCTGGAGATTGAATGAGATTAATGGTTGGGAAAGTAGAGCGAATCCATAGAGGTTCGGTAAGACATGCTTACTGGTTATAATTCATTATAATTAAAAATGGGTAGTGATTGATTGATTAAGCAATTTAATTGATTGATATTTTGTTATATAATTAAATTACGGTTTGGAATTTAAGTCGGGTTTTTTTGGGATTATTTCAAACACGTTTGATTTATTTTGGGAATTTTATAATCACAAGTTTTGTTTTATATTATTGTCTGTAATTATTATTTATTGAGTTGTCAAAACCTTCTTAAGTAAGAGTATATTTTTCTCTAAGCAATATGTATATATATTTAATGTTAAGGTTGGACAGATCGTCTTATTAACTTAAGTTTTGATAGTTCTCAAATTACAAACTTGGAAAAGAATCTAATAATTGTAAAAAATGCAATACTTACATGATATTTCTTAATTCAGTAAATAAAACTACCTTAAAAAGTTAAACAAATCAGAAATAAATTTAATTCTTGGATATTTACCCTGGTAACATTTTAACCCAATTAAAAGAGGGAAATTATGGCAACTATTAATACCATTTTGCAAATTCAACTGAGGCCTAGAAGTAGGTATTGCTTTTGGCTCTCTCACCTCCTCAGAGCCGCCCGAAAGCAGGCAACATTCTCCTCTACCCCCAAGCCCATCATCTCTTGGATGGCTTGGATTTCATCCTCATAAATTAGCGAACTACAAAAAATTACTTACTACCTTTGGAGACGCCTTTCAATTAAGCCAAGTGCCAGGCCTGAGGTTCTGCAGGTTGTAAAAAATATGGCTGCCTACTTGCGGGCTGGCTGGCGCCCATTAAAAATGAAGCAGATATTCAGGGAGGAGCAGCAGGGGGGCCTTAACTGATAGAGCATAAGTAAAAGGACACTAAAATATTGCAGGTACATGTGGCAGCCTCAGCCCCAGCCTCAGCTCTTCCGAAGACAAGGAAAGCCCTAAGATGACGATGACGATGAGAATGACGACAGGCACAAATAAAAAATATAAACTTGGCAAAAGCCTCGAGCCCAAAGCAATCAAGCAAAATGAGGTGCACTTGCCACGCCCCCCTGCTGGCCAAAAATAATCACAAGGCGACAGAATGTTGCATATAATGCGGCTGCTTAGGAAGGACCATAAATAAATGCCCCAAGGCACAGGACCAGGATGCAAGGACCATGAGGCAGAGGCAGTGATGTCGTGAATTTAATCTAAAATTATTTAGACAACATTTTAAATAAATATTTTAATCATGGGAAATTGTTATGTTTATGTTAAAAAACTAAACAAGAATAAAACGGGTCTAAAATTATGGATACCACTTTTCTTGGGTTTTTTAGTTTTCCTATTTTACTTTCGACCTAATTTCTGTCTAGAAAAAGTACAAATAAATTTTAGTTTTGTGTTTTACTTACTTATAAAAATAATATCAATAAACTAGCCAAAAATAAGGCAGCACTGTGTAGGTTCTGAGTCCTGACCGAGGCCAGGATCATCAGACACAGACTGGCAGACTGCCTGACTGACTGACTGATGGATGGATGGATGGTTCGTGTTAATTATTTTGCTAAAATAATGCAACAACAACGGCTACAAAATTTGACAAAATTTGATGCGCTCCCCTCTCCCGCTTCTCGCTTTCTGTGCGCTTTCTGTGTGTGCTTTTCCCCGAAAATAAAAAGGCAAAACACCGAAATGAAAAATCGCAATTTCCTGGGCCCCAGATAACCGCCGGCTACGAACATTTTCTATATAGAAATATATAAACAACAATAAAGAGCGGACGACAGCGACGGCTTAATGAGTGACGGGCGGTCATATTAGATGCGATGCGATGTGTTTCTCCTGGTGTGTGTGTGTGCAGTGTGTGTGTGCTGTGCTTGTGTTTGTGTTCGTGTGCTCCTGCATTAGAGTTATGGCGCATTAAGCCCAGCTGCGACTACACTGGAGAAAATATATATTTAAATATAAAAAACAAAGGAAATGTAACACCGAAATTGGTCTACAAAAATTGTAAATGTCTTTATATTTATAAAAATTATAAAAAAAAATATTTATAACATCTGAAATAAGGCAGCTATTTGATAATGTTTACGAAGGCTTCAATATTACAAATATTGAATAAATAACAAATCCGAATTAACTTAGGCCGATAAAGTACGGTTTAATTTTTTACATTGAAATATATTAGAAAAATTGCATTCAAGAATAATAGCACAAATCCGAGTTCAAGTTTGAATTGTAATAAAATAACATCTAATATTATTATTCCTTATTTAGAGCAATTTGATTATTATTAGTATAATCCTTTGGCGTAGCTTAAAAGATATTTTCTGAGAAAACAGAAACGGGCACACTGAGCCAAGCCACGCCTATCATATAATAGGCAAAAACGAATAAAACTGAATAAAAACTGTACAACTCGAATATAAATCTGTTTGATTGTTAAAATGAGACAACTTTAGCAGTTAATTTATATATTTATTAATTTACTCCAATGAACATAAAACTTTGATTTTAAATATAATATCAAGTGATTTTCTTTATCAAAATCTTGATGAATTGGTATAATTTTTCCTAAAACTTGAAATAAATTATTAAAACAAATATTACCAAATTCCCAGTGCATGTGTGCGAAAAGTACGTATACATCTTCCTTTTTTTGGCCAGCTCTCTGCACTCTTCTCGCATTCTCCGGGCATTTGCATTATTCATGTGCAAGCGAGATGGATGATAGGAGGATGGAGGGAAGCTAGAGGAGAAAGTCGCGGTAGTTTTATTTTAAAGCCCAAACGTTCATAAAAACCAAGCCCCAGACAAGTGCAGTTCGCTGTCGCGGGAGGCTTTTGTGAGGAGGCGAACGCGAACTGTATGCATATATAGGGGAGGGATACTAAATACACTATAATCTAGCAATAATCGGTAGATATCCCTAAGCTAAATCAAGAGATATGTATCTTCTTAAATATTCAAATTATTTTAAAAAAATTAAAGGAGATAGACAACCTTTTAGGGCAGAAAAGTAAACTGTTACCTTGATAGATTTGAAAAAGTTCTGAAGGCCGCAGAAAACCTTTTTGGTTTTTATTTAATAATTTTTTAAAAATATTTTAACTATTATTTTAATAAAGGGCATTCTTTTAGTCTTCAATTTCCTTGAAGAGAAAGCCTCTTTCTCCGCTAAAACATCATTCCCATGAACCATTCTTGTTGCATTTTACGTTCGCTGGCTGAACGCTTTTGATGGCTTTTTCGGGGTCCGTCGTCCATGGGTCCTCCTCCTTGTCCAATCGTCGTGTGTTGATGCTGATGACAGCAGCTGAGAGGAGCTGAGCTGAGCCGAGCTGGGCTGGAGAGACCACGTCCTCGTCGTCGTCGTCGTCATCATGATGAAGTTGTCGTTCGTCGGGGGGCTGCTCGTTAACTTGCCTTCAAGTCAAGTTGTTTGACAATCTTCGCTGCACTGCAGCCTGGCTGGGTAAAAGCCGGGAAAAAAGTGTTATAAATTGCATTTAGTGTCGGGCCACGTCACTGCTGATTTGTTACGGCTGCCAACGGGCCAACGGGATGGATGGAATCGGATGGCATCGACGGGAGTCGGGGCCAAAAGGTCAGGCCGTAGGCCACAACAATGGCTTCTGTGTCCAAGTCCCCTAACCGATTCCATTCGAGATATCCCTCGTTTTCCCCCCCATCCATATGCAAATGGCATCGCTGGCAATGATGCGTTCTGGAATTCCGAATTGTTTACAAATTTCCAACAAAATGCTAGCGGGAGGAGCCTAGATATGCTAAAATAAAACTCCAAGTCATAAACTAAAGACTTTGTTTACAAATTAAATGCAGCATGCAACAAGCGACATCTTCATCGCGGCCCAAAGGAACCCAGGAACCGAGGAACCCGAGACACCGAAGAAGAACAGAGGGACCGAGGTGGTGAGGAACCAAACCCATGGCTAAATCCCGGCCAGATATGCGACTCCAGATACAGGCCGAGGCCGAGGCCTGGCCTGGCCTGGCTTTGCTTATGAATTCGCCGGGAGATGGCCGGGAGAGAGACTTCGTCGCCCCTGCATCTCGGCCCCATCCTCTCGATCCCTCCTGGCGCTTGGGTGTGATGTGTCCGTGGGCCTGTCCGCATGTCCGGCTGTCCGTGCAGAGAGAGAAATTCAGTGGGAGCTCTGGGATTTGGTTAAGAAAAATTATTTTTCATATTTCTGGTACAGATATCTTCTTATCTATAATTATTTCATCGATAAGAATGACATATTTATCGTTGCATCAATATTGTATCGATGTTGCAATATAATAAACGATGTTTTAATTATTTTACTTTCTAATCTATATATGGTTGCATTGATTTATCAAACGTTTCAACATTTTTTCGATATCGATCTATTTTAAGTTTGAATTTTTCGATATTACTTTGAATTAAACAGAAAAACAATGCAGTTATCGATGTTTTAGCTAATTTTGCATAATTTCAAAGTGATTTCGATATCGATATAATTTTAGTTTGATTTTTTCGATCAATAATTTTCGATTTTTCATTTTATTTGTGTATTGTGAAATTTCAAGAGATGGAATTCAATTTTAATAATAAATTATTAAGAATGGTTGCATAATTTCATCTCGATATATTTTTTAAGCAATTTTTAATATTTTAAGTTTAATTATTTCGGTATCACTTTGAAGTGAACTAAAAAACAATACAGTTATCGATGTTTTAGTTCATTTTGAATAATTCCAAAGTGATTTCGATAACGATATAATTTTAGTTTGATTTTTTCGATCAATATTTTTCGATTTTTTATTTTATTTGAGTATTGTGAAATTTCAAGAGATAGAATTCAATTTTAATAATACATTTTTAAAAATACCTGCATATTTTATTTCTTTATATTTAAAAAAAAAATTCTAATGTATTTTAATTTCTATAGAATAACCTTCACTACTTTTTCGCTCAGTGCCCGATGTCTGTTGGCCCGTTTTGTCCGCTGGCTCTTACTTTATGCCCACCGTATGCAAAGCAGTCCGCAGACCGCAGCTACATGTGTTTTACATGAATTTTAAATGATATGTTAAATAAAAATGCGCAGCTAAACAGCCCTAGGCACCGCACTACACAGCCACCAAAAAAAATAAATAAAAATAAAAAAATAAGTTAGAGAACAGGAACAACACACAGTGACTCCGAAGAGTGCGTGGACCGAGCCAACACACGCAGTCACCTAGACAGTGGTCGAGATAGGGAAATAAATGGTTAATTTGCTTTGTTTAAAAATAAATTGAGTGCCATAAAAATCCAATTAAATAATGCTGGAAAAATATCAAAAGAGAAAGGTGCTGAGAAAATATTTTAATTGAGGCTTATATTAAAATGAATTAGAAGTAAAAGCTTCTCACGAAGTACTTCTATGTTCAGCAATAAAAATTTGTTTATCATATAACAGTGGTTTTATTTGTACAATTCTTATTAATTACCCATAAAAAGAGGCTGAAGAATAGGAGTTCACATAATTATTCAAGGGAATTACCAACTAAATAATTCATTTGTAAGTAAGTATGTTTTATACAAGTATATTCATTTCATGGAGAAAGATCTTCGGTTAGTTAAGGCAAATAAAGGCATAAACTTAGAGAACAATAAGGTATAATGTGAGTGATTATACAAGGAAAACAAACTACTAATTAGAATTGCAAATTAATTAAAAAGAAAGGCAATTTGTGTAGGATTTGTTCTTATAGTTTTCAAAACATATTTAGAGGACTTTTTGGCATATGTCTATAATTATTTTTAATCAGTAAAAACATCATTTTAAATATTTATAAATAATATATAAGTCCCACTGTGCAGGCGGCCAAGGAAAAAGGCAAAGAGGGGAGCTAGGAGCTGGAAGCTGGGTGCAAAAACTATGCAAAGTTTATGCGAATCTAAAATATTTGCACTCGCCAAGCGCATGCGCAGCAAACTCAATTGTTCAAATACATTTATATATCTTAAATGCAGGCAAAAAAAAGAGGAAGGAAAATCCACGCAGGGAAGGAAGGGGAAAGGACAGCAGGACTTGGATGCTGCCTGATGCTATCAATTCAAAGTCAAATGGGGGGACAACAAAACAAATCGGCGCTGCATCTATAATGAGCCCAGCCATCCACCAGACCGGGCTCTGGCTCTGACTCTGACTCCGACTCTGGCTCAAAAAACACAAAAAAAAAGGAGGAAAAACAAGGAAAGAAAATAAAAACAGGCCCCGGAGTCGGGAATTGATGAGAGCGGGCGAGCATGTGGCCAGCGGGCGAGGGCCGGGTCCGAGGCCCAGTCGCTGGCCTGATGCTTTGACTTGCATTTGCCTCATTGAGTTGTACTGTGCGGCTCCTCGGATGATCCTCCCTCCCCCCGATCCCCAGCCTCTCTCGGAGGGGCACGATCGGCCCAAGGGACACCCACCCAACGCACACAAAACGGTTGGGGTCGAGAATATAGGAGGGGTTTCCTTGTATTTTATTTATAATATTTAAGTCTTTAAAAATAATATTTTATAATATTTTTAATTGTTGGGATCAAAGGTAAATAGTTAGCTAATAGTTTATGCAATCTTCTCTTTATTTTTTATTTTATTTTATATTTATATTTTAGTTTTTTATATTGTTTCCTTTGTAAATATTATTTTATAACATTTTTAATCATCACATTCACTGCAAAATAGCTAGCTTATAATTATTCCAACCTTTAATCCGCTTCAATTTTATATTAATATTTTATTTTGAATATTTTGTTCATTCTAATTACTATTTTGTACAATTTTTAATTCTAAATATTATTTTAGATATTTCTAAATATTATTTTGTACATTTTTTAATCATCGCTTTCAAATCAAAATAGTTAGCTTATAATTTTCTCAACCTTTAAACCCTTTTATAATTTTTTGTTTTTAAAAATATAAGCTATTGTTTACTATTTCTGTGAGCTTAGGTGTCCTGATGCTTTGGGCCATCGCATTATTCCCGTTCGTAGTCGGAATCGCATTGATTGCAAAAATCGTTGAAGGCCGCACAATTGAATCCGGTCGCGGGTCCATAAATGTCTTTATTATGATCTTGAGTAGCTTGGCCAATTTCCTGAGGATCAAGCCAAGATATCCAAGTGATTTTGGCCCAGAAGTTGGTTGGATAAGGTAGAAGAAAATAGATTTTTGTTTATACTTACAGAACTAAAGCTTTAAATAAGTAAAAACTCATAAGAAAAACAAGCAAGGGAATTCACACGATTTTTTATCTTTCATTCTCCGCCTATCGATATATTATCGAACCCTAAAACTAACCTCAAAAATATAAATTATTTCCAAAAACCCAACCCAAAGCAGATAGAGGCATTGTAACGGCTTAAAAGCGTAGGTCAGTTCCCTAATTTAGTCCCCAACCTCCGGAAAAGAGAAAAACTGTGCCAACACCCAAAGCCAAAGCAGAGGCAGAGGAAACACCTACGTTGATGGGGAGAAACCGCCGAAACCGCCGAAAAGTACAAGAAAACTCCAAGTTGAAGTCGGGAAAATGGAAAAGGCAAAAGGCAAATCAGGCATTAAATTGCTCATGAGGCCGACAATTTCTTTAAACATAGAGCTGGCGGAGCGTCTGAGTTGGTAATAGAAAAGGATTTGACTCGATTGAACACCCGAATTTGCAATTTTCGAGTTAGGCTTCGTTGCGCCCCCAAAACGCCTCGAAAACCGCGAAAAAAAACGAACTCAAATGGTGGGCGGTGAGTCGAAATTATAGCCCAGAACCAGAACCAGAACCAGGACCAGGACCAGGACTAGGACCCAGGCAAGTGGAAGAAGCCGACGCAGACGGGCAGCCGCTTTTTCCCGATTTTTTTTCGGGGCCATCTCTTGGCCAAAAGCACTTAACACGTCAACACGGTCGCCGGCACTGTTTTCCCAAGCAGTTGGTGGCGATTATGGAGGCTCAAAGCCCAGCTCCATCAAGTGGAAATACCCTTTAAAGGGGGTTGACTTTGGGGTTTTTATTTAATTTAAGGGAATATGTTTGCTTTGTCAAGGTGAAAATATATAAACTAAATTGAAATAAAATGTATAATTATTTATTTATGGATTTTTCAAAGTTTCTCCCTGTCCCCTTGAAGACTTGTCTTTATTTTTTATCCCTAATTTCCCTGACTTTTTTGATTCTTCTTCGATGTCTAGGCCATATCGATAAAAAACAATGTTGGCTGCTTTCTGCCTTTCTGCTGACATGATTACCCTGCTAACCAGCTGCCGAGCTGAAACTGAAGCTAAATTCGGAGTCGAGAGGGCGATAGGATGATTGTAGGTGCCAGTTAGGGTGCACTGGAAAAATATAGAATAAAATAAAAAAATTAAAAGAAAGCTTTCCTAGCTTAAAAAATATTTTTATAAGTAAATTGAAGGGAAACCTATTTTATTGACAAACAAATAAATATTTATTTGTTGTCACATATTTTTCCCACTGTGTTCTTGCCTCTAAAATGGTTTTCAGGTAATAGGAATGGTATGCCTGCCCATATACATAGATAAATCGATAGGATTGAGATCTTTCCAGTAGTGGAGAAGTGGCGAGAGAAGCGCGACCGATTGTCTCGATTATTATCTATTTTGGCAGAAATCGATCGTGATCGATTAAAGTAAATGCCAGGCCTTAAAGGGAAATTATGAGGCCGAAGTCTGAGGTGTTAATGTGGCGGGAGGCCTTCTTAGGGAAATAAGTTAAGGTAGAAAAAAAGAAACAATTTCAAAGCAGCTTATGACCTATAACCACAGGGACTCCTAGGTGCAACTCGAGGGTAAGAGTATTTAATGAGGAAACTAAGTCACCTTTGCTTTTTCTTAGATATTTACTTGGCTTGAACAATTCCCTTCGAATCCCAGTTAGCCATAACTATCTGTCCTGCCCGTTTCGTTTGTTTTCGAGCCCTATTTCGATTTCGTTACTGCCGGACATCCATTTGGCAGCTCAAAAAAAATAAAATAAATTCATAAATTGACCGAAAAAGCAGCAGCCAGGCGCGAGGCGAAGGTGGACAAGGAGGACGGACGGCAAGGACAAGCTATGGTGGACACGTCAGTAGCTCCCGAGGATCGCCTGCGCGAGAACCTCAACCGCTGCATGTCCAACACCCTGGTGAAGGGCGTCGGCGGCCTGGTCATTGGCTCCGTGGTGACCCTGCTCTTCTTCCGGCGACGCATCTGGCCCATCTGGCTGGGCACTGGCTTTGGCGTGGGCATGGCCTACAGGGGCTGCGAGAAGGAGCTCAACGATGTCAAGTTTACGCCCCAGAAGTAGGACCAGGACCAGGCTGACCTTTGGTATTTTACTTAATTAATGAACATGGTTTGCGTTTATTTCGAATGTGCAAGGATTTAATAATTTGAACCCAAAAAAAAGGTAGATAGATTTTATGGTTATTTATGGGGCTATGGGTTTCTGGAGATTACTAAAGAGATTTAAGAGAAAGCTCTGACCCCGCAAACCTGTAGCTTAAGGTCTAAATCAGATCCTTAGGTGATTGGTAATTAGAGATATATCTTTCGGCCTTCAAGGGCCTCATAATTCGTTCATTTCTGCTCTGATCTGGTGCTAATGAGACAAGTCCACTGGAATTCCCTCTTCTGGGAAACTCGCAAAGATCCCGATTAGCGATCTATTGGCCAGCTTAGCTTATCCCAGCGCGCTTCTGAGGAGAAACTAGAGCCCAAGCTGGACTGGAGATTGTGTAGCACGGTCGGCAATTATAATATATACAGAGTCCATTCGCCGGGTCGCAGGTCAAATGTAGAAATTGAGATAGATCCGCGGCCCGGGGCTGGATGTGGTTCATTGGCAGCTTTGCACGTTGCTTCCCCCTGTCATCCCCATCCCCATCCCCATCCCCATCCCCATCCCCATCGTCGTCATCGTCATCGTCGATCAATGCTCAATCCGAGCGAGTTGAGCCTGTAGCGCCGCATCGCATCGCATCCCAGGCCCATCAAGATAGCCGCAGACCCATTGCTGCCTTCCACCTCGATCCTCGATCCTCGGAGTGGCAATCGTGATCGACTCCCAGCCAGCTCTGGGCTCGAGACTCTGTCTTTCTGGCTCAAAGCAGCCAGAATTCGGCAGCCAGAATTTCTCTCTCTCTTGGCCATTCCCTTGGCCTGGCCAATACATATATATATATAGGCGATACACACGATATCCGATGCGGCGACAGATTCGTTTTGGCAGCTCTACGCAGGCTTGGGAGGAGATGATCGAGGTGGTTCATCTTGTCTAGTGATTCTTTTAGCTCTAGTTCCTGATAAATTATATTTAGAAATATTTTATAAAATATTAAAAATATGAGATATAAATATTTACATTATGATATAATATAAATTATGGTAAGTTGCTTGGGAACAAAAGGAACTTGATAAAATATTTATGTTGTAAATCCTAATTAAAGGTTAATTCAAAAGCTTACAATTGGTAAAAAATATTACAATGTTTAACATAAAATTGTTTAAAAAATCCCTTACTCATCTTATTTATTTAATGTATATTATATATATTTTTTAAGTTATTTTTTATATATTTCCACAGCCTCAGAACTAGTTCCCCGAGGGCCTTTTGGCCAGTTCTGTCTAATCGAACCATCTGCAGCAGCACCGGCTTTGGCATTTCGGAGGCCTAGACAAAAAAAGAAAAGAAGACCATGGCCTAAACCATGGCCAAAACCATGGCTCTGCAAACTCTCCACGTTTAATAAGCAATTTTGATTTGGAGCAGATTATGTGACGACCGAACGAGCTGCAAGTTCAGGTTGCATGGCATACGGCGGCGGCTACTGCTGCACTGGAAAAAAAACAAGTGATTATTCATTAAATATAATTATAAATTGAAGGGATTAAGATTTAAGATTTTAACTTTATAACTTAGGCTGTGACTCTAAATTAAATGTGAATTTAAATATAGAAAAGGAACTGGTTTTATATTAAGTTCATTTCATTAACTTCGTTAATGGATATAATTTTAAAAAATATTTGTTTGCGTGGGTAAAGTAAATATTAGGTTAAATTATGTTAACTAAATTGTTGCTAACTGATTTTTAAGTGAAATTGGATACTTAAGGGGGCACTGGCAATGTCAGAAACAGCTGTATAAAAAAAAAATGAAATAAAGAAACAGAAACAGCTGTATACAAAAATTTATAAAAGGAAATATTGAGTTTGCCTACTTAATACTTATTTGAGATTGCAATGAACTCTTACTTTTAATTTTCTTTTTTAATTATCCTTGAGAAAAGTATGATATGGCTATTTTCCTACTCTTAATTACCCAATATTTTCCCGAGTGCACTAGAGCCCAAGGAGCCGCCTGCCTGGAGCTTTTGCCTGCGACTTGCACTTGACTTTGTCGCTGACCCGGCCAAGATTTTTAACTGGGACTTGTTGCCAGTTGAGCTTGGCTCGGTGGCTTGGCCAGCTTCAGCTCCAGCTCCCTGATGCCGATACTGTTTACATGGAACTTGTACTGATTGCTTCTAGTCATGCCCCCGATTTGGGAGGGAGATTCGCAATTTTGTGATAAGCTCCGAGCTGCCGGGTTCATTTTCATTGGAATTGCCTGAATTTTTATTGAATTTTAATTGGTTAAATGCTGGCCAAGCTGCCATGCTGATGAGCCTCTCTGTTCCCTTAAAAAACAAAATAAAAATAAGGGAACATGTGCCTGATGGCGGAAGGCGGAAGGCCCTTACCCGAGCTGAGCAGAGCGGAGTGGAGTGCCAAAGGTTCCCAAGAAAATTTAGATCAATTTTCCTAATTTACTCGGGCCGCGGCGATTGCGTGTCGTGGCGTGAAAAACGGCACTTGAGGAAAATCCACACAGGCCCAGCAGAAGGAGGTGGAGGAGGTGGAGCAGCAGGCCAAGGCATTCCTCCAGAGGAGGAGAATAAATCACGACTCGGGTTTCGAAAGCGCGAAACTGTTACCAAAGCACTTAAACTTAAATTGGCCAAAGCGACGAGCCCAGAGCTGCGCGAGAGCTCTCTTTCCAGCTCCAAGCTAATCCACCCGAGATCCCACAAAAGCCTCGGACGGAGCACCGGGCAGGGGGAAGTCCCAAATTAGAAATAGTGTAGATAGATACGCCAATAGAATTTATAGCGAGAGCCTCGGACTGCGTTCCTTTTGCTTTTTCCAACTGCTGCTGCTGCGGCTGCTGCCGTTGCTCCTCATGATCATGCCCTGGTCAGGTTAATTTTGGGCACGACCACGCGGCCATGTGGATGACGACGACGACGGCGACGAGGATGACGATGATGATGGCAACGCACGAAGGAAGCCGCAGTCCTTACACTGGGAGAAAGCACTAACAGATGGAACAAGGATACTGGAAACTCTATAAAATCATGCTTAACTTTGAAAATATTCTTCTTAAAAGAAAGATTTCTTTATCATAATATTTTATTATTAAATCGTTAATAATATTCTTCTTAAAAGAAAGATTTCTTTATCATAATATTTTAATATTAAATCATTTTATTTTCTTGTCCAAAAAATGTACCTAATCTTTCTTCATTAATCCCAAAGCTTGCTTAACTTTGAAAATATTCTTCTTAGCAGAAAGATTTCTTTATCATAATATTTTATTATTAAATCATTTTATTTTCTTGTCCAAAAAATGTACCTAAACTTTCTTCATTTAATCCCAAAGATTTTCTGCAGTGCCCTGATGATCATGGAGCCGGCAAAGAAACGTGCTCAGGGATCGCAGCTTAAGTTTAATGGAACCAATTGAAGATATTTTGTGGGCAAGTGATAAAGTTGTATGCCCAGTTGGTGGGTGCCTTCCTCCCATCCGCCATCCGCCATCCACCATCCTCCTCTGCTGGCCAGTCTTTTCCATCAACAACTCGGATACTGCCAGAGAGTTGCCTCCACGAACCCATTAAATGATGCGTAAGGCCCCGACGTGATCATGCGTCGCCTCTCTCCGAGGGGGCAAGATCACACGATCCTGATACGCTGCTGCTGCTGCTGCTGATGCTCTGCTGCGGAAAACCCGAGGAGAAAATCAGCGTGAAAATTGCCAACTCCCCCTTTTTGCACACACAGAGAGTTATGCGAAAATTGCGGAAGAATTTCGTGAGGCGGCTTGTTAGTAGATGGAAGCAATTCTCAAATGCTGAGCAAACCCAACTCGAACTCGAAACTAAACTAAAGTAAACCAACATTGAGTCAGGGCCAGGTCCAAAGGCAATTGGCCAGCAATCAGAGTGTGTGTGTGTGTGGAAATGGGAAAGGTGCTGCTGGGAAAGCTGGGAAGTAGGTTAAGGTAATTCCCTCGAAACAAACACTAGTTTCGGTTTGTGATTGCTGTGAGCATTTCGGCATACCTGGGGCCTTCATACGATAAAGATGTTAAATAGTGATCGATAGAAAGGAAACTAATCCGTTTATCGATAGACAAAATATACAGAGAACACATATCTTTAGAGATAATTTCTAAAAGAAGTAGTCATCGATAGAAAGGAAATCCAGTTATCAATAGCTTAAATGTACAACAAATGAATTTAGGGATAACTTGTACAGAAAACACATCTAGTTAGCTATAATTTCTATAAGAAATAGTAATCGATAGAAAGAAAACAAATCAATTTATCGATAGCTTAAATGTACAATAAATCAATTAAGCGATAACTTGTACAGAAAACACATCTCTTTAGCGATAATTTATTTAAGAAATGGATCTATCGATACCTTTGAGCATTTCGGCATTCCTGGGGCCTTCCTGCGATAAAGATGATTAAATAGTGATCGATAGAAAGGAAACTAATCCGTTTATCGATAGCTTAGATGTACAACAAATCAGTTTAGCAATAATAAAAATGTTAAATAGTGATCTAAAAAGGACCACAAATCTATTTAGCGACAACTGGTAGCGATAATTTCTATAAGAAATCGATCTATCGATACCTTTGGCATTTAAAATAAGTCAAAATGATTTTTCGTTCTCTTTGGCAATATTTTCTTGCCACCTTGTGACGTCACGCTTCCGCTGACCAACTAATCAATCAAGGGGGTCCCTTAGCCTCCCTGCCTCAACCCCTTCTACAAGTCTCTTACGCTCCGCCTCCCTCCTCCTCCGGCGGCTTTCTTATTTATTTTGGCTGATTTTTACGCTTTATGCACTTTCCTTCCTCTCCTTCCGTCCTTGCCTTCTGCCTTCCTTCTGCCTCCTGCCCTTATTTTCTCCTCCCTTTGTGCTCTTTATTCGCCTGCCTCCTCCCCCTCCCCCTCCACCCCTACCGCTTGCTTTGTTTCGCTCTCTGCGCTCTGTTGGCCATTAAATTTGATACCCACTTATTTGGCCAATAAAATTAACCTACCTCAACTTGTTTGGCCTTCATCATAAAAGGTGGAAGAAGTCGCAGACAGACGGGGAGGGGGGTACCGGGGGTGGAGGCGGTGCAAAGGAGACGACTTTGTTCAAGCATGGCTCTTGGCCTTAATGTCCAGACATGCGAGTGGCTAATGTGTGCTATATGCCAGCCGAGAAATGGTTGTAATTCCCAGATAATGCTTGTCAGCTTAAGTTTACATAAATTATAAATGTTATTGAGACCAAAAGTATGTGATTATAATTAATTATAATAATTAAACTTCTCCCTATATTATTTTACCTTAAGTTATATAAAAATCTCTTTGAAAATCTCTCTTTCTCTCCAATCCCTTCACTTTTCCACCCAGTAGCACGATCCGATATCGGCGAACCCACCCGGGCCGCCATTAAATCGATACGCCGATCCGTCGGGCGACGGCGACCCTCCTGCGGTGAACGCATCGGCGGCGCAAATAAATTAGCGGCCGCCAAGTGTTGACATTTATTGTCAAGCCGAGCCCCAAAAAAAGAGAGAGAAAAATACGCCAAACCGACACCGAAACCGAAACTGAAGCCGAATTCCCAAACGAAACGAGCAACACTTGCAACGAGATACGCGTCGCACGTTGCTCGTTGCCAGTTGCACGTTGCACATTGCGCATTGCCGCACGCTTTTGGTCAATTTCAATTTATTGCAACAAGTGACAATCGGGTTAAATGCGATCGGGGGGGAACAGGGGGGACTGGAGACTGGGGACTGGGGCCTGGAGAATGTGAATGGGTATTGCATGTGACGACGGAGGGGACTTGGATTGGCTTGGAACAACTCAGGCAGGATCCAAAGTGTCCTCTTTAATTGGTGACCCCGACATGGTCTGAATTGTCGCACCTTTTATAGGCACAATTCGCAGCGTTTCCATTTGGAAGCGAATTTGGTTCGGTTTTAGCCAGAATTTGGCTCGAATTTGGTTTGAATTTGGTTTGAATTTTAGTTTAGTTTCGCATTTTGGCATTTATCGATGACATATCGATGATATCGATTATTTGAAGAAGCTAGAAAATTTAATTGATATATTTACTTTTGTCTTGCTTTTTCGATAACTCCTTACATCGAATTTGTGTATATTTTCATACTCTATATACAATTTATCGATTAAATTCAATATAATATTGATTATTTGGAGCAGCTACGCAATTTACTTGATATTATTACTTATGTCATGCCTTTTCGATAACTCCTTGCATCGAATTTGTGTATATTTTCATACTCTCTATACAATGTATCAATGTTTATCAAGTTTATCGATTAAATTCAATATAATATCGATTATTTGAAGCAGCTACGCAATTTACTTGATATTATTACTTATGTCATGCCTTTTCGATAACTCCTTGCATCGAATTTGTGTATATTTTCATAATCTCTATACAATGTATCAATGTTTATCAAGTTTATCGATTAAATTTAATATAATATCGATGATTTGAAGCAGCTACGCAATTTACTTGATATTTTTACTCCTTGCATCGAATTTGAGTATATTTTCATACTCTCAATACAATTTATCAATATTGCATATCGAAATATGTAATCGAAAAAATTTGAAATTTGTGCGATTTATTGATTTATGAAAAATATAATATGATTTGATAGATTTTGTATTTTTATTTAGCTAAACTATATTCCTGATAATTACACATGGCGTTTTAATGTTAATTATATAATGTTTCCCACCTTATCCTTATTTGCTTTTATTTATACATTTTTTTGGACTATCATCTATCTCTTTCTCGCTGGTCAGCGAAGCGCAGCGGCAGCGGCTGCGGCGAAACATTTAAGAAAAGCCTCTTTTCTGTCCACTAAAAAAGTAACCAAATTTAGACCGAGCGCGTTGCGAGTTGCTAGTTGCCAGTTGCAAGGCAATTAAAAAACGGGGGTTCCTCCCCATCTCTCTCTCTTTCTCTGTCTCTCCCCCTTTTTTTCAACCTGTCTGTGTCTCTGCCTCGAGACTTGTGTTGCCCAAAAAAGTCAAGTGTTGCACTTGCAACGGAAAGAACAACCGAAACAACAACCTCAAAGTGGCAGCCAAAGGGGCGTATGAAATGCAATTAAATTAAATTTGCAGTTTTCAAGCGTCCGAAGGGGGCGTGACAAAGGCCAAAGGGGAGGGGCTAGCCAAGGGAAGAGAGCACGGAACCTGCTGCCAAAATGGTCAATGTCAATTTCGCATAATTAACATTTAATTGAAAAGTTTAAGCCAAATAATAGTGCATCATCAATGGCAGAAGAGGGGGAAAAAAACAGGAAAAGGGTTTTTCCCGGGGTGCGTGACAGTGCGTGTCCTTTGAACGGGATCTGCCAATTAATTCAGCTGCGAACAAAATGCAGGTCAAGTGTGAACAACCCTTACATTAATTAGTGTTCACTTTTTTGTGGCCACTTCTTTTATATAAATAATCTTATTCATTTTATAAATAATTTAATATATAAAAACCTCTATTTGAGGTATTAAAGTTAGCCAAAAAAGCGATTACCACTCTTGGCCGTATTTCTCGGCTATTTTTGGTTTCGTCGGTTGGCTTTTTACTCGGCTTCCCTCAGTCTCTATTGAAATGTCAGTCAACGGCCCTCCAAAATGTTTTATAGCCAATTATAGTTGTCAATATGTGTGAGTGTGTGTGGCAGGAGGAAGGGCTCCTTTTTGGCCTCAACTGCTGGCCAAGTCGCATGAGAGTACACGACGAGTATTTCCCGGCTCAGTTTCGGGCGGTTTCAGTTGCTGTCGCTCAGAGTCGGCCTATCGATAACAATTGATAAGAGGCTCAGCCCACACACTCAGCCACCCACCGACAGGCCATGTGTGTGCTGTGCAGTGAAAGAAAAAAAGGTACTACTTGTATTTAAGTCTTGTATTAAGAAATATGCTATAGTACAATAATAAAATAATTGGAAGTATGACAATCTGTAAGGGAAAAGCATATATTTCATTTATTTAAGCCTGGTTTCATTTATTTTTATGGCATCTACATTAAATTTATTATAATATATCGGATTTACCATAAATACATGAAAAAAATACTTTTACTTTAAGAGTTTGTCATTATCTCGTATTATTCTAAGCTTGAACTTGGTAAAAAACGATTTTTAAGAAGATGTGATTATAATTTCTAACCTCATAGTTTTTCCCTGTGCCTGACCTGATCCCACCCAACCCCGCCGCCCCAAGCTCTTCCCCTTTCTCGCAGTGTGTGCGATTTTAAAAGGTTTTTCATGTTGAAGCGATAAAATGGCAAAAATTGAATAACTGACAGAGTCAAGGGAGAGAGGGCCTCACTCGTGGCTTTTCAGTTAGCAGAGAAACGAGACGGAGGGAAGCCTTGCTGATTTGGTAAATCGATAGGCTGGCTCTACTCCAAAGGGGAATGAGGGCCAAAATCTAAACCAGCGAAGCTTAAACAAAGCAAAAGTCAGGCGGCGGATTAATTCGCATTTTCGCGCGTTTCTTAGCAGCTTAAGGTGATCCAACCCCTGAAGGAGCCCTCGGAAAACTGCCTTAAACATTACTTGCTGCCCTCTCACACCCTTTATTTTCTTTTCGCTTCACCACTTTGTTTACAAAAATTATGCAAAGCATGCAATTGTTTTAATTCCGCGACTTCTTTTTCCTTTTTTTGGGTCACCTTTTTTGTGTAATAAATTTAACGCTAGGCTTGAAGAGGAGGGTCTGTGGTCTGCTCCAGACTAACTGTTTGGCCCCCGGGGCATTGGCAATGCCTCACTGACCCAGCTGGAGCCGGAGAGGGGGGACCTTGACTTTGTCGGTATTTACAAGCGGAAAACCTTTTACGTGTATTTTTAAAGTAATTTATATTGGAGTATAGTAAAAGGCAGGACTTAAAGGTTAATGTTCCAATTAAAGTTCCTTCACAATCAGGACCTGGTGCGTACTGCGGTTAGGGGTTAAATGGGGGGGGTTTTTCGGTCCTGATTGAAAGGCCCCAAACGCAAAATGCGGCATATTTTAGCCCGACTCGGTGTGTGTGTGTGTGCCACTTGAATCGATTGCACAGGAACAACAAAAGTTATGCTACAATTCATGCATGAAACATGACTCTTGATACCGTCACTCCCCATCCCCAGAACCCCCCCTTTGGCCCAGCCTCTGTTTGTGCGATGGATCCTGGAAAACCACAAGCGGGGCAAAGAGGGTTTCCTAAACGCTAGATGACGTTTACCTGAGAAGTAAGCGTAGTTGAGAGAGGATGCACTGAGGGGAAGATATCAAGTAAATTTATGTTCTTTTCAATTAATTTATATTGAATTATTTATTAAACTAAATTTTATATTTTTAGAGGCATTTTTATACCCGGTTCCCATAGGGTACAAGGGTATTATAAGTTAGTGCCAACCGAGAATGTATGTAACAGGCAGAAGGAGAAATCTCCGACCCTATAAAGTATATATATATATTCTGATCAGCGTCACCAGCCGAGTCGATTTAGCCATGTCCGTGTGTCCGTGTGAAACAACAGATCTCAGAGACTATAAGAGCTAGAGTTACCAAATTTGGTGACAACATTGGAATCTATTGCACGCAGATAAAATTTGTTTTAAAATTTGTCCACGCCCACTTGCGCCTTCATAAATCATAAAAAACCTTATTAAGCTATACTCTTTTTTTTCGGGTTAAAGTTAATAGATAAAATAAATAAATAAAATAAAATGGACGTTTCCTGAAAATTTCAGTAAAATCGGATGATAAACATGGGAGATATTAGCAATAAGGTTAGAATTTAATCACACCGCCCTAAAGCACTGCTGTTGCAATCTGTAGCCGACAGGCGGCGCATTCGAGCCTTGGCCGCGCGATATAATGGCGCCACTGCAGAAGAATATAGCAAGAAATGACATAATTCATTTTTTGACGCCGATCGAGCGGGTTTTTATGTGTTCCTATAAAATGTATCATTCATATTTAAGTATGACATTATATTGTTTAGGTCGGGAGCTAATTCGAGAGGCGATTTATTTTAAGAAGTATCGAATTAGACTATTATAATGTATGTACAATTTTAAATTGCCTTTTAGTATGAAGTGCAAACGTTTAGGTACCGGGTATCTCACAGTCGAGCACAGTCGACTGTAGCTTTCTTACTTGTTTAGACTACATTTATTAGTATTTATGAATGATTTGTGAGTTGCAACAATTCTTATTGGTTTCTACACAAAAACCCTATTTGCTTTTGTTTTTGATCCTAGCTTTATATTTGTTTTTCCTATGCTTACATCCCCAATTTCTCTCAGTGCCTTTTTGGGCCAAAGTCTGGCTGTGAAGAAGCTTTGTCGTCTGCGGCCTCAAATCAAACGCACGCAGGCGAATGCTCTTCAAGCTTTTCTAATGAGCACCGCCGCTGCTGCTGCTGCGTTAACCCCTCCCTACACCCGCCTCTCTTTCTTCCTCCCTCTCTTTGCTCCCCCTCCTTCTCCCCCTCTTTCTACCTAGCCCACCTTAACCCGCTGGCGCCGCAGGCGCAATTATTGCAACTTCAATAAATTTTCGACTTGATTACGCACCGAGCGAAATTAATCGGCGGCATACGTCATCCGCCGCCCGGCAATTGCAATTCCAATTAAGAGCTGCGCCTGCCTATCGACGACTGCAGCGACGACGACTATCGACAATCGAGTGGCAGGAAATTCTAGGAAATTACTCACACTCATTAACATATTTACACCTAAAAACGAACTTTGACAAATGACAGAGAGGCGGCGTAGCTGCCGTCTAGCCCCACCGCCCCGCGCTCGGTGTTTATCCAGTTCGCAATTAGACAAACGAGCGAGAAGGTGCGCCCGGGCCCCGCTCTCTTTCTCTTTTTTTTTTTTTACTCCTCCTTCCCCCACCTTTGTCCGAAAATGCAAAGGAAAAAGGCTTAAGCTTAACGGACCCCATTCCCAATTGCAATTTCGCCAAATCTAAATGAAATCTCCTCTTGAAAAGAAATCTCTTTGAGTGAAAGGGAAATGCATTTTTATTTTAGAATTATTCAGGGTTCCCACAGAAGTCGTTGGGGACTTAAAATCTTATCATATAAAGTGTTACTCCTTATAAAATATTTTTGTTAAGAATACTTCTCTCTGAAAATAGCAAATTAAATATCTTTGAAGGTAAATAAGAATCTCCTCATCGTATTTTAAAGTTTTTGGTAAAAACTAATTTGCCTTGTAAATAAGGTGTTTTTCGGAACATCTTTCGCTGAGAAGAAAGAGCGGCAGCCGTCAAAGAAGCTGTGCCAGAGCGGGACTGATGCTATATGGGTTAAAAAAAAAAAAGAGTGAGAAGTGAAGAGAGGAGAGGGGAATAGAGCTCCGAGCAGGGACACAAGCTGCAGTCTGCAGTCCGAGAAGCAGAAGAAGCGGGGTCAGGGCCTCAGACGATTACGATTAATGAGCAGGCACTTAAAAAATTGTACACGGCACGCGCTCTACGCAGCTCCTCTCTGCCCTGCCCCTGCCTCTGCCTGGCATTAAGTTGTCCAACACCTGCCCAGTGGGCAAAGCGATGGACAGCGGCCTGATTGCCAATTTGTTGTTGGCCAAGTTTAGCATTCGCATTTGTCTCGCTAAATCCTACACGGAAAATAAATATTTAAAAGCCTTACAACTAGGGAATCCCTAGAAGTATCTAATAAAGACAGATTTTCAGGGATCAAATTCTTAAAATATGTTATTAATATTTCCTTAACAGGTATGTTATGTTATTTTCTTTCTGTGTACGGAATACGTAATAAAATGGCACCGAGGCTGACAACAGAGCAATGCACCTTGCACCAATTAAGATGCACTCTGAGGTCCCACTAACTAATAGCTTAACTTGGTAAGCCCCAGAACCATGCCCTTTCCCCCATTCCGATCCAATTCCCATTCCCGCGCTTGTTGTGACAGATTTGTCCATTGACAGCGCCTTAATGGATTAACATTTGTCAGTGTCGTGTTAGGCCAGCAGCAGTTACGAAAATCGAAGAATAAAAAATCTGAAAGCCAGCACAACAATGCCCGCCAGGTGGAAAAAAAAACAGAGGAGAAGTAGAACCCGTGGACAGTTTCTGATTTGCATAGCCAACGATCATCGCCGGAGTCCATGGGGGAAAGGGTCTTTTGGCACTTGAGACCAAGGCTGAGGCGGAGAAAATTAGTGTCGATTTATGAAGATGAAACGTTGGAAGATTAATAAGGCCAAGATTAAGCCATCTGCACCTTCGATTAAACCTGAGAATATTAAATAGCTAAGATATGAGTTGAGTTAAGCAACAGTTGGAAATTCTACACCCAAAAAAAATCATCATAGAACCTATACGATTGTTACATGAGTTCTATACTTTTGAGTATGAAAAAATTTCTTAATAAGATGCTTATCAATTTAATACTACGAAAGTATACATTTTATACTCATCTGCACCAATATTTCATAATAATCACTAACGCGACAAACAGAAAAGCACTAAATTCCAGCTAACGCGATATGTTATCGAATTTTCGATGTAGGTTCGTATAAAAATAATACTCAAAAATACACAATTGAAACTATAGAGTATAAAAACTAATCTTTGGAGTATACATTTGATATTTTGAAGTATAAAATCTATACTAAACTCGTTATACTGCTTGAGTATACTTTTAAGACAACGCGTAGAAAGGATAAATCCTTGTTTTTTTTTTTTTGGGTGTAGGGCAACGCAAGCAAATAAAAATAATTTAAATAAGTAAAAAAGCGGTAAGTGCGCGATTTTAATTTATTTTTAGGCTTTAGCTCAAAGTAATCAACGGAAAAGCTGCAAAAATCAAAGTTATCAATATTTTTGCAAGAAAACAAATTTTTGCACCTCTATTTCGATCTCGAGTACATTTAATAGCGATTTAGATACGTAACCATTCAAGAACTAAATCCTCGATTACGGTTTGAATAAGCAAAAATAGATTTTTAATCGATTAATATCGAGGTTTTCCCACCTCTATCTCGCACTCGATTGTGTATACTTAATAGCGATTTAGATTCCTAATCCCTGAAGAGATCTAAATTCTCGATTTCGGCTTAAATAATCGGCGTGTTAATTCCCCCATCGTTGTCCGACGCAATCAGCGATTTGGCCACAGTCTGTCCCATTAGTTAAGCGACACGCAGCGTCGGCTCTGTGGAGGAATGGGGTAATGGGGGGCTCCTCCGAAGGTGTTGGGGGAAAGGACATGGAATGTAATGAATTCGGATCGCATTGGTAGACGCACTTTGACAGCGGCCCAAAGTGAACAACTCGCGGCACGCTAAACTCGTATTAATTTTAATGATATAATATGAGGAGACACGCTAAATTGTTTACAAGCCGCGCCATAGGCGGAGATCCCAGGGGGGGCTTTGAAGATGCGTTCGGAGATCCAAAGAGCTACGCCAGCGATGATTATAGACCGGGACTCGCTCCCTGGTCTCTCCGTCTTCGTTCTCATTAACATTTTTAATTTTATTTTATTTAATTATACAGAAGTTTATTGCTTCCGTCGGCCCGATGCGTTTCTTTTCTTTTTTTTTGTTCCCCTTATTCTTTTTTTTGCGTTAAACTGCGAACTAAGCCGAGGGTAAGCCCAGGGGGAACCGGGCGCAAGAAATGCAGTTTTATAAATTATAGTTAAGAGCTGATTACACGCACTATAAACGTTTACTCTTCGCACCACGCGAACCTCGAGGGGCAGTCCGTTGGTGTTTAGGTCCTCTAATTGATTGGCCGGCACACAGCGAGAAAAATTAGTGTCTTTTTGTGTTTAAATAAATGATTTTAGGGCCAGGATCTAACGTTCAATTGACTCTAAATTATTATTTATAATAAACACCAACAGAAAAAGGAATTTCTTGTGCTTAAAATAATTTTTAATATTTAGTAAACCTTATTCTTAAGTCAAAAACTATGTTAATTATATTTTTAATAATTTAATAAAGTATTTAATGCTTGAATTGGGTGTAAATAAATCGATTTAAGGCCCTAGAAATCAGACTCGATCTAATCCAAACATATTTCTTTCTATGCAACTGGAGAACCTAAATGAGGAAGGGGAGTGGATGGGAGAGCGGTGATCGGGCACATATGCCTTTGTATGTTTACGGCCACTTATCAGTCGTCGTCTCTCAGTCAGCACATTATACAAATTAATTAGCACCGGCTCATTACAAGCCAAGCCAAGCCACCCCACCCAGAGCTCTTCCTGACTCACCCTCCCTCCCCAGCTACGTAATTTGCCACCTCGAGAGCAGCGCAAATAACCCCTCTCCACTCCGCTCTGCATTTTGCATTTTGCACACACATATTTTACAATCAAGTTGGCAACAATTTGCCGAATGCCGTTGTTCAACAAGACAATGTCTCATAAATCCATCATCGTCAACAGCCTTTTCCTGCGAGAGCGGGGTGAAAATGGTGGCCAAGTGTGAACGGTGTGAATGAAAAGGGGGGAGGTGCGAATGGAGTTTTGAAAATGTAATTGTAATGCAGGTTAAGGGAAGATGAAACAATACAGGTAATTTACTGCCTATCCGATTCCAGTAGGAAATATATACCAAAGGCAATCAGAGATAATGCGGAAATAAAGTGGAACATTTTCTGTAATTTAATTAAGTCAAGTTCTAAACCGAATTATCATTGATTTGGTTGTTCTTCTTTACTTTACTTTGTTAGCATGCACCATCCTCTTCGACTATCGTTAGAGATGTGCCTGCCTAGGCCGAACTATCGCTTGCCTATCGATAAGTAGAGAATATATCGTTAAACTTAAATTCTAATCTAGTTTCCCTTGCTTTATAATTCAGTTTCCATATTATTTATATATATTTCTAAAAAAAATAAACTCCACTAACTTTTTCTGTAGTTTTTGTCCAACCTTTTCCGGCTTTCAAATCGATTTCCGTCCAATAAATATGGTAAATGAATGTTAATTGAAAATACGAATGTGTCTGGTCCCTTAAATAGTTATCCCAGCGGAGTTGCTTTTTTCGATGGTGACTTAAAGCCCAGTCCGGAGGTTCGGGGGTTCGGGAGTTCGGGAGTTGACCAAAATGTGAAACACAAAGGCGGCGCATATCGAGTGTGGGGGATAGTATTTGAGTCAAAGGACTCACTCCATCCTGCCACTTGACTCCAGACAGGCGGCTATGTGTGTGTTTTTAGGATATGGCATATATAGAATGTGAACGAGTATATATGGTCTCGTACAGGTTGGCCTGCGTAGACACCGAGGAACGGGGGAAAGGGCAGGAGAGCTGGCGAATATCTATCAATGTGCTTTCGGTTATTCATCAACGAAAATGTCTAAATTATTCAAATGGAAATGTGGAAATGTCGTCCGCCCTCCATTTCCAACTCCATCCCTCCATCCCTCCATCCCGATCCTGGGGCCACTCCTGTTTTGTTTCTGTCGGTCGGACATGGACTGAATTGATGAAGCGCCAGCAGACCGACAAACCGTTGGAGCAACCGATTGGTTGGTGGGGTGGGGCAGCAAGGGGTTAAGTGCGATGCGGCAACCGCTAACAATGGCCCCGTCTTTCGTCCTCTGCTGCCAGAGTCCTGGCTCCGGCTCCGGCTCTGGAGCCTTCCATCAAGTGCCCGAAATGGTCTCGTCCTGTGTCTGGCCTCTCTATAAATGTTGGCTGGATTTTATGTCTAGTCAGGGATTGCTATAAACACACACAAACTCACCCCACATCCATCGAAAGTATCCTTGTCTACCAAAAATTCTATATTAACAAATCGTCCTTGTTTAATTATAACATTTCTGGACTAGGCTTAAGGGGAAAAGCAAAACAAATAGGCAAGTTTTCTTAGATTTTTTTTCTATCGGAAAAGAAGAGGCCTAAGGAGTAAGTTTTACAAACAGTTTTCTTATATTATTCTTGAACTATCCTAGAACAATCTAGTTATAAGTTTTATAGAAAACATTAAGTATTTCTTAAGTTAAGGAGTTGAAATCCTTTAAGGGAATCTAATACTGTTTATTTTATATGTACACCCAAAAAAAAAATCACCATAGAACCTATACGATTTTTACATGAATTCTATACTCTTGAGTATGAAAAATTTCTTAATAAGATGCTTATCAATTTAATACTACGAAAGTATACATTTTATACTCATCTGCACCAATATTTCATAATAATCACTAACGCGACAAACAGAAAAGCACTAAATTCCAGCTAACGCGATATGTTATCGAATTTTCGATGTAGGTTCGTATAAAAATAATACTAAAAAATACACAATTGAAACTATAGAGTATAAAAACTAAACTTTGGAGTATACATTTGATATTTTGAAGTATAAAATCTATACTTAACTCGTTATACTGCTTGAGTATACTTTTAAGACAACGCGTAGAAAGGTTAAACTCTTTTTTTTTTTTTTTTGTGGGTGTAGTTATTTTCCTCGCCTTTAATTCTTCCATTTCTTGACTCAACCCCAGCCTCTACCTGCTAATTTATTGTTATGACGTCAGAGCTCTTTTGTTGTTTTCGTTTGCACATTTAGTAATGTCTGAGGTTAAGTCGAAGGTTAAGGTGGAAGCTTGAATTGCTTGTAATTGTTTTTGTTGCCGCAGCGCCTGTTTAAATGTTTGTCAAAGGCAAAAGACGTGTCAACTGGCGCCGTTGTTGCTGTCTTCCCCCCCATCACTGTTCTTCTCTCTGTCCTTGTCCCCCTCGCCTCCCACTCTGCCTCTCTGTCGCTCTCTTCGGACAGGTCCCAGGCTCAGACAAAGAAAAATGGTCCACGTTTCATTGGAGCTATCTCTGTTCGTCTCGCAGGAACAAATGTGGTCATCAAGGTAGGATCTTATTAGTTGCATTTTAAATTTAACTTATTAAATTAATATTCTTTTTTTTAAGAAATAAAGAAATGTGTCTTACATTTTAAGTATGTAATTTCTTATTCCATTTTGGTTATTTCTTCTTAATATATTATATAATATTTATTAGATCTTATTCATTTACCCTCTGCTGTACATATTGGTTTTGTTGTTTGTGTTGTTTTTGTGGTTGTTGTTGGCAAGGCAGCGAACAGGATAAAATTCGCTGTTTACATTCTCTAATTTCGCTTGTTCATTGTCCAGCGAAGCGTTTCGCGTGCATCAGCCCCCGCCCCCGTTTTCCAGCCCCTCCTCCCTCCTCTATTTTCCCTTGACCCCCAGAGGCAGCGGCCCCTTAAGCCCCGCATCAGACACATCGAAGGCCAGGCAGAAAAAAATAAAATAAAAAAAGCAAACTTTGTTTGGCCAGTTGACCAACAGAGCGCTGGTTGAAATTAAGCCGAGTATCCATATCCGTTGTCTCAACAGCAGTTAGACCTCCCCCCTGGAAGTCCACTCTGGAAGCTCATTCTGGAAGCCCTGCTTCTTAACCCAATAGAGCTGCCAGGGGTCTTAAAAGAGCTTAACACTCACGTTAATATTAAAATAATAACATATATATTAAGCTATCAGAAATATTAATTTAATTGAAAGAAAATTCAATTTGCAATATTACAATTTTACATATTTTATATATTTTTATTACATTTTTGGTATTTCTTTAAAATACATTCATCAATTATAAATGTACATAAGTGGTATAGAAGTCGGCCAGAACATGATGTACAAAATTAGAAACTTTTATAGGAATTCCTCAGGAGGGCTGCGTAATGGGTTAACTGCTGGGGAGCTCGACTTTGGGCTTCTTTTTCTTCTTTTAGGCAGTGGCGGCGGCGAACATCTTCTCTTTTTAGCCTTTCATTTGGATGCCTGGCAAAAGATTTCAAAGTAATGTTACATCAACTGGAAAACACTTGCGCACACATGCATGTACATACAGTAGAGCCTCTCGCTTAACCCATGCTTGGCCAGCAGCCCATTTCGGCACCTGCCTGACATCTCCCGACAGGATGCGCCTTTGTTCTTCTGCCTCAGTCAGCATTTTCGTCTCTAATTTTTTGTTGTTGCATCTTGCTCTCGCCTCTCTTCTGCTGTCCACTGGGCACTGCCCCTCACCAGTGTTCAAAATGTTAAATGTACAATGCACACTGTACAGTGTTCACATATCGTTGTACTTGCGGTGTGTGGATGTGTGTGTGTGTGGAGGCGGAGGACCAAAGGAGCTAATTCGATTAGGGTGGTCCCAAATCGAATAGCAAACTCATTGGGATGGTTCTTGTGTTCAATATGTGTTTTCTTTTATATTATGCAGAAATGTGTAGCCATTTTAAGGAGCTGAATGGGAAAAAATTATAAATAAATTGAAGAAGATTTTTGAGCATAGACGCACTTACCGCTGGTGTTGTGTGAAATTCCCAAGAAACAAGCAAATCGAGGATGATGATAAACGGGTAGGGTTCCTGTTTTCAATATGTTTTCTTCTTCATTTTGGTGTACGGAGTAGTTTTGTTTTGGCAATTAAAAACTGAAAGCCTATTTGTAAGAATATTATAAATAAATACCAGAAGGCCTCTTAGCATTTACGTACTTACCGCTTGTTTTGTGTGAAACTCCCAAGAAACAAGCAAATCAAGGATAATGTAAATGTTTGCAATTTGTTTTCCTCTTCATTTTGGTGTGAGTAGTTTTTTAACAATTAAAAACTAAAAGCCTATTGGTAAAAAAATTATAAATAAATAGCAGAAGGCCTCTGAGCATAGGCGCACTTACCGCTTCTGTTGTGTGAACTTCCCATCTAGTAATAGCCAGACTAGTAACTTGATGATAATGCAAATAAAGGGGGAGGGTTTTTTTTTTCAAAATTTGTTTTCTTCTACATTTTGGTGTAAGGTTAGTAGTTTGGTTGGCTCCTAAAAAGTAAAAGCCGTTTGGGAAAAAATTATAAATAAATACAAGAAGGCCTCTAAGCGAAGGCGCATTTACCGCTTGTGTTGTGTGAAATTCCCAACTGGGTCTAGCTGCAGCCAGATTAGCAACTTCTTGATGATGTCGAGGGTGTATGAAGTTATAGGATTTATAAGAAGATCTGTTTTTTTTAAGGAGGGGGAGATCAGCATAGGCGCACTTACCTTATGTGTTAAAAATCCCATCTTGATTATGATGAATAAAGGGGGATGGTGTAAGGAGGTCTAAATTTATTTCTGTGTAAGTTTTGCAACTGTTTTTTTGGAATTCATGTTACTGAACGTCTATTCAGTGGAACGATTGAAGGAAAACTGACGAATGTAGATTTAGAGACTGGTAGCTGGTGACAAATACTGATGACTGGTGGGGCATGGCCTACTGGAATTTTGGATTGGGTTTTTGCCATAGCCTGCTTGTGAATATTTTCGATGCTTTCAAATTTATAAAAAGAAATGTAAAACATATTTATATTAATACATATTATTTATATTTATAATAAATTAAAAAACATTGAAAGAAGACATGGATTTGAAATCAATCATTGAAAACTTCTCTAGTTTGAATAGGATTTCTTTTGTTTTTAATTTATTTTAAGTAGCTGCCACTGAGAGACTAAGAAAAATTCAAAAACTACCTGAGAAGAAGGAGCTGTTTGGGTAACGAAATCCCGTTGACAAGTGCAAGTTGTTCAAGTCATTGTTGCTGCTGCTGGTGCTGCTGCTGCTGCAGTTGTTGTTGCCAATGTTGTTATCTAGTTAGTTGGCAGCAGTAATAAAAGTACAGAAGCTCAGCTGCCTTGTCGCCCTGTCTCTAATTCGCACAAATGGCAAAAATGTAAACGAATTTCGTATGTTCATTGCAGGCAGCAGCAGCAGCAGGAGGAGCAACGGCAACAGCAGCAGCAACAGCAACAGCAGCAGCAACATCCATTGCAACTGCAACAGCAACATGATGCTATTTTTATTAGCCTGACTGACACACAGGCTCTGGGTTCTGGGTTCTGGGTTCTCGGGTTCTCTGGGGTTCTCTGGGGTTCTCGATTCCCCCAATTCCCGGGCTCTGTGTGTCAGCGAAAGGTTAAAGCCGCTGGTCAAGTTCAAGGCGTGAGAAATAAAACGAGGCGAGCGATGAAGCTTAGGACTTAGATATTTTCAATTCTCACAAATATTTTATATTAATTAAATTTTTTGAATAACCTTTAACTTATCAAATAGTCGTAGAAAAATATGTCATCTAACTTGGGTTTTTTTTACAGGTTTTAATTGTTGAACAAAATCTAGTGACCAAATAATTAAATTCACCTGCATTAATATGGTAAGTGATCCGTGGCTGGAAGTGTGCCAGGCCAGGCCTCAGCTCAGTTCAAATTACAGAACCAATTTGGAGGCTCTCTCGTTTCTGTTATTTTCTGGTCTTTAAACTGTCAAAAGCCCAAAAGGTGCCAGCTCTCAGTCCGCTTGAGGAGTGTGAATTGGGGGGGACTTGGACTTGGACTTGGACTTGGAGTTGGACTGGAATTTGGACTTGGACTTGGACTTGGGCCTGGAACAGGTCGCAGCTGCATGGGCCTCGGCCCAGGACCAAGTCGAGTGCTGATCATGCTCTCAGCTCACGCAAAATAGTCGTGCACGATCCGCTTCGTGATTTTGTGTAACGAAGCGCCCAAAAAAATCTTTCTATATATATTCTCTCTATATATTTATACATATATATATAGTATATCTGGCTATCCCATGACCGAAATGAAACCAAAAAGTAACAAAAGCGAAATACGCTGGAAATTCATCTTGTCGCTGGCCATTTGGCATAGGAATCGCCATCGCAGCCGGTGTCGGTGCCGGTGCAGTGCCCTTGAATTGCAGAGACTGGGCCTCTTCTTCAATAATCCCCCCCAACTATGTATATCTGCAGTTCCTAGTCCAGACCAGACCCGACCCATTCCCAGCGAGCTCTCTGCCCTCGATCTTTCGTTGGGTTCTGGGGCGACACTTGTGCATCATTTTGGTGACTTTTGCTCTTTGAAAGTTGAGGAGGTTCCTTGGAATATTGCTTGGGTTTGGTTAACCTTTTAAATAAGCTTTTAATAATAGTTTACTTATTTTAAAAGGGTCACTTTTTTAGCCTTACTTAATATTTATAAGCAAGACTAATATTTAATAATCTAAAAATAATCAAAGTGCGTAGCTCAATTTATTTAATTTATTTAATTTATTTAATTTATTTAATTTATTTAATTTATTTAATTTATTTAATTTATTTAATTTATTTAATTTATTTAATTTATTTGATTTATTTAATTTATTTAATTTATTTAATTTATTTAATTTATTTAATTTATTTAATTTATTTAATTTATTTAATTTATTTAATTTATTTAATTTATTTAATTTATTTAATTTATTTAATTTATTTAATTTATTTAATTTATTTAATTTATTTAATTTATTTAATTTATTTAATTTATTTAATTTATTTAATTTATTTATTTTATAGGGTCACTTTTTTAGCCTTACTTAATATTTATAAGCAAGACTAATATTTAATAATCTAAAAATAATCAAAGTGCGTAGCTCAATTTGTTTAATTTATTTATTTTATAAGGTCACTTTTTTAGCCTTACTTAATATTTATAAGCAAGACTAATATTTATTAAAATTTATTAAAAAATAATCAAAGTGCATAGCTCAGAAATTTCCAAAGCCATTAACCTTCAGCCTTCACCCTTTAACTTTAAGTTTTTAATTGAAAAAAAATATAAAGGAATAGGATTTTTTGTTTATAATTAATATTTATTATTTCCTAATCATTGTATTATTACTTAAATATATTTAATAATATTTCTAATATATTCCTAATTATTATTTATCATTTTTAAGCATGACTTTCAAGGTTTCCCCTAAAAGTCCTTAGCTTTTCCTTCTGATCTCCTTACCAAAGCACCTCCAGAGCATCCAGAATTCGTGATGTTCCTTCCTTCCTGTTCCTTCCTTGCTTTACTTCCTCACCTGGCTTTTTGTCTTACCTTGAAAATCGCTGACTACTCGAAGCAACTGCTGCTCCGGCTGCGACTGCTGCTGCTTCGGTGGTCGATGGATGTGGCTCCTCCGCTTCGTGTTTCATCGCTGGGAGACTCATCTGGAGACCATCTATGTCTATGTCCACGTCTATGTTGTGTCTTCCACCTCCGGCCCTCCGGCTGGCCCTCCTTGGGATTCCGCGTTTGGAACTCGAATCGCGACTGCGAAATGCCTGCCAGTTATTTGCTCCCATTGTTCGCAGTTCGTGGCTCAATATTGCGTTGTACACGCCCCCGCTGCCGCAGCCCAGAGTCCTGTCTCCCAAGGCAAATTACAGTGAAAGAAAAGCAGCAAGCTTGCCAAAGAAAAATGTTGAAAAAATGAATATTAAACTACAAGCTGTGGCTCTTCTAAAAAAGTGTGTATAAAGGATTGCTCTTTTAAGGTTTGATCCTTAAGCTGTTACTTGAATTTTAAGGAGTTAAGAAGTTCCTCAAATATTTCTCTCAGTGCCTGAGGGGTCTGGAGGCAGAGGCATCGAGCGACGCACGCCAGCTTTCGTTTTTCGTGTCCTGCGTTCGCCTCGAGTCTTTTGTCTTATTTGATTTATGAGTTTTATTGTTGGCTCTCCGCGCGATCTCTTCGGGATCTCCTCTCTTCTCTCTTCTCTCCCCTCTCTCCTCTCCTGCGGTATCCAGTCTCCAGGAGGACTCTTCTTCGCTTTCCCTGTTCATTTTGGCCAAAAAAAGTAGCGTGCTTTGATTTCCCCAGCAATTGGCATGATGTCGATGTTTGGGTTCCCTCTGCCCTAATCCCTCCTCCGAGCTGCCAAATTTGGTCTGGCCATGTACTCTCGCCCCCTCTCTTTCGTTCTCAGTGGTGCCCTCTCTTTCTGGCCATAGATCACAGCGATTTGTGGGAGACAAGTGCCTCCAACGGCTCGGTTTCGAGTTGGAGTTGCGTGGGCGTGGGAAAAATGTTGCCAACTAATTAGGCAATTGACAGGAGGAGCCAAAGGATGCAGAAGATGAGGCTCAAGGACGGGGGATAAAATTGTGAAAAAATAAGGAAGGGTTAAGAAAGAAGCTGAAGATCATCTGAGGATGGCTTCTGCAGAAAAAGCCAGAGTTCTCGGTGGCTGAGAAACATTAATGGGAATTACCAAGGCAGTGCCTCGATTTAATTGCTTTATTTATTCAATGCTAAGCAAATTAATTAAATAATTAATTTCCCTTAACTACCTTTCATTGTTAAACTAATTAATTTAATTATAATTTAAATTAATTTAAGTTAAGTTGCTTATTTTAATCTCAAACCCTCTTTGAAAACTAGAAACTGCCATTGAAGTTGAAAATCTGTCAGTTTGGCGATTTGGCCGAGAAAAGGTTGACAGGCTTGGGTCATTTGACCAATTTCCCATTTCCCATTTCCCTGTTCCCCGCTCTTCCCCCCTCTCTCGGCCCAGCTTTATGGCCAGGCAAACAATTTGACGATCGCCGTGGCTGCCACAAAACTGAAGAAACTGGCCAAGAAACGGCCACAAAATCCACTCACAAATTGCCAGCGTTGCATGGTTCAGTGTTTGTTGTCGTGGTCATGGGCAGCAGAGCACTGAGAGAAAAGAACGGGCTACAAAATAATTACAATTAATTAAGCAGAGTTTCTGTATATTAACTTACATTAATATTAATAAATTATAGGCTTTGTAGGAGAGGTTTTTTGGGAGGAACAGAAGAGAGGGGCCAGCAGGATTTATTTATAAAATCAATCTCACGAAATCGCACTTGGGAATTATAAGCAAAAATATGCCGAATTTCTATATAGTTACTTACATAAATATTTATAAATTACAAGCTTCGTAGGAGAGGTTTTTTGGGAGGAACAGAATAGAGTAACAAGTAGGACTTGTTTATAAATTCCCCCTGATGAAATCGCACTTGGGAATTATAAGCAAAAATAAGAAATATATATATTGCAGCACTTTTTCAACTATTTTTATAGATTCCCTAGTAAATAATCTATGCAAAAGGATAATATTTATATAATTTGTAGAGTTAGGTGTACAAATTTATTTAAAATTTGTCTTAGCAACCTTTGAGTATTTTTTTCCAGTGCCCGCAAGCAACATCGCATCGCAGCACGGCGACAACATGCGGCAAGATGTGCCAAAAGCTTTTCGGCCAGCTCGCTGAGAGCCCGCCCGCTGTTCTCTCGCCATGGTGCCGTCGTGTTGCTCCGGGGACACAAAGGCAGCAAAGCGACAACAGCAACAACTCCAGCTGCCACAGCAACATGGGCACACACCAGGCAACACACACAACACACACACACACTCCGTTCGTTCGTTGTGTGTGCAACCTGCGATCATGGGGCTCATGTTGCGCGCGCGTTTCCACTCACCTGGCGAGATTTGTGCCAGCAGACAAGTGCGACATGATGTTATGTGTCAACAGCTTAATTCGCAGCGAGACGAGAGGAAAGTGCCAGTCGCAGTCCCAGTCCCAGTTCATGTCCAGCTTCAAGTCGCAGTTCAGGCTCAGGTTGAGGTCCATGTCCATGTCCAGCTTCAGCTCCAGCTCCAGCTCCAGCTCCAGCTCCAGCTCCAGGATCCAGGGAATCGAGAACGCCGTTGTCCGATCCCAATCTGAAACCGAATCGCCAGCCCCGAAACGCACACAATTATTTATTATGCTCCGCTCAAGGTGTTCAAGGTGACAAGACGCAGTCCCATTCTCAATAGCCATTTCTCCAGAGAAGTGAGGAGGAGACAGAGAGACATGGAGCTGGAGTGGAGTACATGGTGCTCCCCCTATGGTGACACTCGCATGGCAGCTGGACAAAGACGAAGTGGTGACCCCTTTGAGGCGGTTTTTCGAGAGCATTTAGCGAAAGTAATTGGGAATTTAATTAAATAAAATATATTCACAGAGAAATTAGATTAGATTAGATGAGAAATTAATGTATTAATGCTTATACAAAGTATACTTAATATATATTCACAGAAATATTCTACCTGAAAGCTATAATTATTATCCAAGCCTTTTAAATCCAACTCCATCTCGTAAATAAAACTTTCATTCATTTATTGCCACCAATTTTTGTTTATTTTTCGGGAATCCTTGAGCTAATGGTTGTCGAAACAATAATCGGAAAGCAGCCAGGATTAATTGGAGACCCGTCCAGCTTGAGATTTTGGCAATATTGTGCCATCGGCTGTGGGTGACATTCTGGCAGGAATAAAGGAAGGGGGGGATTTGGTATTTAGAAGGAGCTGCCGGCTTTGGGTTTTGGGATTGGGATTCGGATTGGATGCCATGGCTGCATCACTCATACGCCACGTGGCCGAGCGAGGGGGAAGCGGAAGCAGGGAAGGCTCCTGCAGGAAGCCGCCATTTTTGTTTTCTGGCCAGCCCCAGCATCATCAATTCCCACTGACACGTCATCCATCTTGGGCGGAGGATGCAGGCTGCAGGCGGCAGCAGGATGCACGAAGCACGAAGGACGCAGGACGCAGGACGAGGCAGAGCCACGCACACACACACACACACACACACACAGCGAAGGGGGTGCGAGGTGCAGAAGGCCTGCGGCAAAAGTCCTTTAAACGACCTCTGGCGCCAAAATGCTGCGACCCCCGAACCAGCAGCAGCAACAAACAAGGAGCCGCCGCAAGGAGGACGAAGGACGCAGGACGCAGGACGAGGCAGCAACTGGGGAGCCGTAGTCCGCACAAGATTAGAAAATTCGACGTTGTGCAGCAGGCAAAATTAAAATGGCGACGAGGAGCCAGCAGGGAGAGAAAAAAAGGGGTCCTTGAGAGAAAACTAAGAGTAAACAAATTTTAAAAAATATATTAAGCAAGAATATATGATGTAGAATAAATATTTAATAGAAAGAAACTAATTTCATGTTGAAAAACACACAAAGGACATAGATATAAATATATTTACTATTATTTTAGGCTTAACTATGGCAGCTTTTCTTCTCATTCCTTTTTTGCCGTGCATTTGGGGAGGTGTGGGACAAAGGATGGACGTAGCCGGCCGCATCACGAATGCAAGGATGTGGATGTGGATGCACTGCACACTGCACACTGCGGGGACTCCCCGAGGGCTGCAGCAGCCATTAAAATCCACAGGCCAGCGCAGGGCAGGGCAGGGGCGTTGCTGGGGCCAGGGGGGGTGAGCACTAAAAAGCAAGAGGGGGTGGCATAGGAAAAGGGCGTTCGTGGCACGTAAAATGGTCGTCGGCGTTTGCAACGCACGCAAGGACATTTGAAGGATAAAGTCGCGTGCAACAACAGCTGCACCGAGCTGCCGTTACTTGGCATACGAAATAAACTTGGGCCGCCCCCTCGCCCCCTCGCCACCCCGCCCTCCCCGAGCTGGGCGACTAAAGTAGTAGAAAAATTGAGTAGTAAATAAATGATAAACGAAAATAAAATGCAAGGACTCGGAGTCCTCGCTTTTTTAGAGAGCGGAGAGATCGAGTGGGAGTGCTGGGAGGGGATGCACACGTGCTCTGACAGGATTACAAGAATGCTCAAAGGACCAACAATGCCTGCACGGAGAATAAATTACCAGTTTCTTTATTGTCTTTAAAGATCTTTGAAGTTTCCTACAAAATGTTTTTTTTTTGGGTTTCCTTATCTGAGACTTTATTTTCAAAATTTAAATAAAGGCTTAGCTCACTTTTCTTTCTGTGTAACCAAGTTCTGTTCGGTTTGGGAACTGGCAAAGCTGTGTGTACGAGGTATAAGGGCCACAGGAATGACTGCAGTGACGTTGTCCTGTTGCGAGTCCTGCTGCTGCTGCTGCTGCTGCTGCTGCCTTGCCTCGACACCGGCTTATTGCAGTTTTGGTGGCAACTAAATTCACATTTGCTGTCCTGTCGTATAGCCCCCAGATACCGACACTGAAACGGGCCCATCCACACACAATCTGCTCTACGGAGGACCCACCTTGAATGGATCCTAAGCTAAAGTGGCAAGTTACTTGGCGTTCTGTCAAAGGGATTATACCAGGGAGTATATTTTTAATACATTTATTAACTATTTAACTAACACTAGTAAGTGTGTGAACTAGGCTTTGAACTAAATAATTACAACGGTTTAAGCCTTAATACTAAAATATAGCTTATGTAAATACATTTGTTTTGAAGAAAAGAATCATTATCATGTTCAATAATAAATGGAAACTTAAAAAAATGGCTTAAGAAAATGTTAATGTTGTAGAATTCTTTTATTTTGTTTATAAATTTGAGTATTATTGCATTTAGAACGTTATATATTTTATTAGAATAGAAATCTATATATATATATATATGTATATATACAATATGGAATCTTATAATATTTAAATTGATTTAGTAAAAAAGTTCAAGGATATTTATTTTAATTTTCATACAAGAAGCAGCTAAGATATTATAGAATTCTTTTAGTTTGTTTGTAAATTTGAGTATTATTGCATTTAGAACGTTATATATTTTATTAGAATAGAAATAAATCTATATATATATATTTATATACATATATGGAATCTTATAATATTAAAATTGATTTAGTAAAAAAGTTCAAGGATATTTATTTTAATTTTCATACAAGAAGCAGCTAAGATATTATAATAAATATAATAAAAATCAAGAGCCATTATATTTCTTATAATAACTTAGCTCCTTATTAGAATGGACCCTAAAATATCAATAAACAAACGGTCACACTTAACATAAGGTGTGTCGACATGTATCGAAATGTAAACGAAGGTGATCGTAACCAGGGAAAGTAATTATTAAAGGTGTTATTAAAATAAAAGTAATTTTGTATTTGTATTATAAAAATCACTTATAACTCTTAAAAATGATTTTAAAAATAAAAATCACAAAATAATAATTATATAAATAATTATTTTTAAAATAAGAATATAAGAAAAAGGAGTTAACTTTTGATTTTTATTATAAACTAAAGGAAAATCGTTTTTTTTTACTATTGAACGATTTCTTGCTGTACCCAATAGTTTGGCATTTATTCTGCTTCGATTTTTCCGATACAATTGCTTTGGCTATCGCCTGCTATCGGTTTCCCCTCACTCACCTATCGACATACATCCCCAGCGCTGCCAGCGTTGACTGCCAAATAAATTAAATTCAATTTTGCGAAGCCCGCGATGCCCGGGCCCGGAGAAGGCAGTTCTCGTTTCCCAACTCCGCTGACCTTTTGCTCGCCGCAGCGAACAGCCAACGGTAATCAGTGCCACATAACGCACATTGGCGGGGGCCAGGGGAGGGGGTTTCGGCCCGGCTAAGACCCAACTGAGGCCAGACTGCAACTGAGAGAGAGAGAAGAACCAGGCCCAAACGCGCCACGCAAAAATCACAAAAAATCGTGCGTGCCCTTAAGACGCTCATAAAAAACGGCAAAACAGCAAATCGCAGAGGGGGTGGCAGCGGGTGGGGAGGGGCGTGGGCGTGCGGGGGAGGGGGAGGGGGATTGGGAGGGGGTTATAGCGGGGAGTCATGGCCACTAAAAATGTTTTTTGCTTAGGCAACCGAAAAAAAAATGCAACGGCGAAAAGTGCATCATAGATAAAGTGGAGGAGGAACGACGCAAGGAGCATCCCTTAAAGGAAGACTTTTTCTTAAAAGGATACTGGGTATTTTTGGAAAAAACTTAAATATTTAATGGATTTAATAAATGAGAAATGAAACAAATTAATGAAAAATATACTCAGAGATTTAATATTTAAAAAAATACGAAGTAATGCCAAGTTCCCAGTTTAAGATAGTGTCCTTTCTTATGCTCCTATGTATAATCCCTCTTCCTCAGCAAGAACCCATGGACCCCTGCTACCTCTTAAAACCGAAATGCTTGCAGGTCGCTGTGGGTGGACGCCGAGGAGGAGGTGGATGAGGAGGAGGGATCGGGATCCCAACTGCTGCACGTAAGGCACGACTTTTTATTATGCTTTACGTTCCCGGCTCTCGCGATGGGGCCAACGGCGCCCACCCGCCTGCGCTTTTTACCCTCCCTCCCCTCTTTTGCTATACCTCCCCCTCCCCAAAAAGAGCCCCCCCCTGCCCCTTGACAACCTCTACTAAATCCGAACGAAAATCTGCGCATTTTTGCGACCGATCCCCAGTTGCCATTGGAATGCATAACAACAGTGCCGAAGAAGAGCACACAGAAAGAAGTGACATTGAATGAAGATCAATGCGGAAAATTGTTTTTTTTTTACTAAAATATTATTCAATAAATTTTATATATATAATTAATAAATAAAAAAAAGGGTTTGCAGTCATAAAAATCACTAAAACGAGCGACTTAATGGGGAAAATACTAAATAAAGATTATTGAGATACTTTAGAAGGTAGCCAGCACTTCCTTGTCAGTTTCTGATTAATTTAAATATTATAGGAATCATAAAAACTTTAATATTATTTTCTATAATGATAAATTTAAGTTATTATTTTTTTTCTAGTGCTAGACAGTGAGGGGCTCATGCGGTGGGTAAAATAGTGTAGCGAATGACATTCGCATTGCTCGCCGACGATCTTCAGGTATCTCCTACAGTTTATGGCGCCCGCAACTGGCTGGAAAAAAGAATAAAACTATTTTTAAAAAATTGTAAATTGAATAAGCTTTAGTGACCTTTCTATTACATTTAAGAAAGAAGACTCCTATATTGTTATGATTAAGATATTACATAAGGAAATGGGATAAGATATATTTTAGAAATAATTTTGATTTAATTTATTATACTACTTAACCAAAATCTTAGTAAAACTAAAGAAAACTATACTTTCTATATCCTCTTTAGTATTAATTCTCTTTCGATCTTCTAGAATAACCATTTAATAGGTCTCTAAAATTAAAGTAACCTTTCACCAGCAGCTGCTTTTGAGGGACACCTTTGATTTTAATCTTCAATTAAGGCAAAGTGAGTGAGTCCTGGCAACCTGACAACCCATTTGAAGGGATATAAGGATATATTCACACACAAACACACACATATATCTGCAATCTCTGACCGTTGCGAAATCAAACAACGAAATCAACGAAATATGTAATTGGAATTAGCGTTAATTAAAAAGAACTCGCCGTGTGGACAAGAAGAAACAAGGAAATGCCCCGGGCCGGAGGATGGGGGATTTACCTGCATGCGGGCACCGTTCAATCAATATGCCAGAGAGGGAGCTTGTCAAAGTCCTTTTCCCCCTTGCTTTCCCCCGCTTTTCCGCTTTCCCGCTCTAGTTTTTCCTATGTAAATGCGACCAGCATCGTCATCGCCATCGCCATCGCCCGGCTTTTTATTTCGTAAATTTTCGTGAGTTCGAGTATATATGGCTAAGGACCCGGACCCCGTCGAGTGGGTCCAATATCCGGCTGCTATATCTGCGGCACCTATGGCTCGATATCGGTTGGGGTGTGGGTAGTGGGGGGTCCTTGCCACGCCCCCGCCGGTAGCCGCCTCCGCCGATATGATTGGCCAGCGAAGGCACAGGACGTCCGCACACACTCAGAGAACTGAAACAGAGAACAAAAAAGAGGAGCCAAAAAAAAAGAAGAGTAGCAACGACAGGCAAAAGATGAAAAGGACGAAAAAAAAAAAAGGAAACATTTTTGCATTACGGGAAAAGTGCAATTTTCATACCCTATATGCGGGCCAAGTTTTAAGGGTATTCCAGGAGGGGGTCTATTTGTTCTATTAGAAAGAAGGAGACCAACAAAAAGTATTTATTTTTGCATTAAATTTCAGTATTTAATTTATGCATTTTATTTTAGTATTACATATTTGCATTAATTTTCAGTATTTCATTTTTGCATTTAGTTTCAGTATTTAATATTTGCATTCATTTTCACTATTTAATTTTTGCATTATATTTTAGTATTATTTTTTTGCATTAATTTGCAGTATTTCAATTTTGCATTATATTTTAGTATTACATTTTTACCACTAATATTCAGTATTTAATTTTATTCATAAATTTAAGTATTTTATTAATGCATTTCATTTTAGTATTAAATTTTTGCATTAGTTTTCAGTAATTTTTGCATTAAATTTCAGTATTTTATTTTGCTTTTAATCAATTTAGACTTGGTTTGGGTACATGGATTTATGTTACCTGGCCAGGGTTGCCATCCATATATTCAGCCTGGTTACCAATAGTTTGCAGCTAGAACTCGTTGAAATTTTAGAGCCATGCAAGCTTTAAGTGCATTGAAGCTGAGGGGCTCTTTCTAAATTATTGGGATTTTTTGCCTTAGCTTAATTAAAACCCTAATGTTTTATTAAATCCTTCAATAAACTTTATATAAAAAATTATTTTTTATGTACATAAAAGAATTGCATTGTCATGAAAATGTTTAGAACCAAACATTTTGGTAAAATTGCATTAAAAATAGTTGTGACCTAAAAAAATGTATATTGAACTCTATAAAAGGTTAAATTTAGCCCACAAATTTAAGTTTAACCGTACTGATACCTTCTTTACATGCTGTGCTTACTGCGCGTGTGCCGGCAGAGGCTGTGCTAACTCGCAAGCATGCTTTAGAGCATTTCTCAAGTCGCTGAAGTCCCAGATTTTCCCCTGCCTCTTAGTCCTTTTGCATATTCTTCACACCAAGACCCACACACACACTCACATCCTGGAGAATTTTTTAATTTTGCCTTCTTCTCGTTCTTCTTCTGCCCGAACTTCCTTCTTCCTTTTTTTCTAGTGCTTCCTTTTCTTGTGCAACATTTTTTTCTGTTCAGTCCGTTGCTAATCAAAAAGCATAACAAGAAGCAGCCCCCTTTCCTCACATTTTCCGAGCATTTTCCTACCACTTCCCGGCCGCTCCCGCTCGCTGCACATGCTGGATGCTGGATGCTGGATGCTGGTTATGTTTGCAGTCGAATAAACAGCATCAATTCATCACATGCTGCAGCAGCAAGGAGGCAACAAAATGGCGCCACATCCAGAGAGGCTCGGGAGGGGGAAGCCCGAAAAAATCTACCCCCTCCCCTGCCCAGCCCGGGATAGAAAAAAGAAAGTGCAAGCTTGCCCCCATTGGTGGCAGCCCCGTTTTTCCCTATTTTTCCAACGCTGCTGTTTTGTTACCCTATTTTCTTGTTGTTCCCTTTTCGGTGGCATCAGCTCGGGGCACTAAATCAACATTTCACTTTGATGAATGATGACCAATGTCCAGGCGCGGGTGTCCTCGCTTCGATAGAGTCCTGCAGCGCAGCATGCAACATCCAACAAAGGCATACAAAACAAACAAGAAGCGAGCGCAAAAATATGGGTGGAAAAATGGCAAAACAAGCAGAAAACTGGAAAAACTGTTGGGCGCAGCACAAAAAGAAAAAAATAAAGGAAGAAAAGCAAAAAAATGGCGGCAGGATAACAGATAGGGGAAAAGGCAATGGACGGCCAGAGGAGGCTGAAAATAGACACGAACACTAATCGAATTATTGCCACTGCAGAGGAGCACAGAAGCCACCCAAAAACTAGGGTCCCTGCCCATCCCCCCACCGATATATACCATATGCACATATATATCCTATATATAGAGAGAGAGAGAGGGAGCAAAGAAATCGCGCTGGATCCTTCTTGTTTCCTTTGTAATTAAAAGGGAAAAATACGAGCGGAAGAAAAAATACATGCGACGTATGTGGCAGCGTCCTGCATATGCATATGGATATGGATATAGATGCGTGGCATCGATGCTGACCAACCAAAATCGAACAGCAAGGGGTGGGTTGAAGCCGAAGCTAAAGCTAAAGCCAAAGCCAAGGCCCGGGATATAGCCTCTGAATATATATATATAGATGTGTGTGTGTACCGCAATAAACAAAAAACGCGAGCATAAATTAAATGTCCCCGACAGAGAAAAGCGGAACCGAACATTCGGTGGAGTCCTCCCAGGATACCAGTGGGTCCTGTGGCTCCTCTGGGCAGCGAATTAAGTCGTTGGTGGGTTGGGTGGGTTAAGGGGAAGCCCCACCTGGTGCTTTCACATCTGCATTGAATTGCTAATCAATGCAGGTGAGCTGGCTTCGCTTTCTCCAAGTTTCAGTCATCGACTTTGCCCACTTTATCCCCCTTTTACCGCTGAGCTAAGCCTCTTTGGTTTTCTTTTGGCATTTTCATATTTTCATATTTTCCTCTAATGACAGATCGAAAAGGGAGATATGTTTCATGTAATTACTGCGGGTGAGTTGCCAAAGGAATAAATTTATGCAAGAAATCCTTAAGGAAATCAGTTCTTAGCGAGTTGATGTTAATTTAAATTTAATATGATTACTATTGAGTATTCAAGGATTTTTAGGGTTGAAATTTATTATTGAAAACACTAATGGCGACCGTGGAAAATCCAGGATTTAATATATAATTACCATTGAGTATTTAAGGATTTTTAAGGTTGCATTTTATTATTAAAAACACTGACAAATTCTGAAATAAAAGTCCTTGCACAGCTCAAGATATGTTTCGCTCTTGAGGAGATGGGAGATATTTATTCCCAATAAACATGAGCTTGAAAATACTTCTTAGTATTTCTTTTAATAATTTAATAAAAAGAAAGAAAATTATTGTAAAATATGTATTAAAATGCTATTTATTAATATTAATTTCCCTCAATAAATTCTAAGAAAAATATCCAAACCATACCTCTTACAATATCTTCTTCAAATTTAAATAACTTTGCTTCACCCCCTATATCTTTTTTGTTAGAAAAACCTCATGGAATACTTTTCCCTTGAATCTCCATCTCCAATGAGATGGAAAGTACTGACGATTGTCTGTTTGATTTCTTTGCCAACTTAATTCGAATGGGGCTCAAGTGGAATAGCTAATCCGAAGCCGAGTCCAAATCCGTATACCCAAACCCAAGGAGTTGGGAAACCAGGCACCAGCACATGCCTCGCTGCATTTGTTTTTGTTGCTGGAAATGTCAACAGAGCGCCTCGTGTTGTTGTTGTTGTTGCTGTTGCTGTTGCAGCCAATTGCATTGCAACATTTCATTTTCTGATATGAAAGATTTAAAGTTTGCAACATAAAAATGTCACGTTTTTCATGGTCGCCACAAAGACCGACAAGCCATGTTGAACTTTTCTCGTTGATGTTGCTGTTGCAGTTGCAGTTGCAGTTGCGCATGTGCAGCAGCATTTGAGGGGGGGAGAGGGGAGGGGGGAGCCCGCCCCCCTCTGTAACTCCCGCGCCTACTTCCCTGGCACCATTCCTTCTCACTAGAAGTGAGTACTCCTCCAATACAGTGAAAAAGAAATGGGTTCTGAAGGGAAAATGAATTATTTAAAAATATAAGTGGGTTAAGGAAAGTCCTAAAATTATTTAGAAATAGTTAAGCATTATTTGTATATGTATTTTGTAAATTTATTTTATATTTTACAATGACTTTAAGCTTAATTATAACATAGAAGCATGTTCTATGGCTGTTTCGAGCGTGTCAAGTATGCTTATCAGTTGGTCTTTCGCTGGGAAAAGTGGTAAAAATATTCTAAAAATGTATATAACTAATATTATACAATAAAGATGAGATAAAGAGTCCCCCTAACCTCTTCTTAAGCCCTTCCAACTTTTTATTTTATAAAATATCTTATAAACTTATATTAAAGTTTCAAAATTCAATGACAAAGGAATAAAATATAGTTTTATGCAACCTTAAGTTAATATTGTTAAATTCATGCTCCTATTAAGTTTCTAAAATACCAAAAAATTCTATAATTAATAAGAAAATCCCTGTGAATACAAATATTTTTCCCTCAGTGCTGTCACAACTCCTCTAACTAACTTTTGCCAGTCTATTTATGTTACAATTTGGTGGCTGCCAAGCGAAAAAATGTTGCCAACTTTGCGTTTGTTTTTCAGCTTTTCTGTTTTTGTTGGTGTGTGTGTGTGTTGTGATTTTTGTTGTTGCTTTTTTTTTTTTTCAAGTCTGTTTGCTTTTGTTGTTTGCTTGGCATGGATTTTTTTCGGGCTTGTTTGACAATGCGCGTCGTGACATCTGCCAAGGCTCAGTCGAATCAGGCTTAAGCCAGAGATCCCCTCAAGGAGAAGGAGGAGGAGGGATCCGAGAGGGGTCGGAGTCTGAGCCTAGTTGAGAAACGAGTTCCCAATGCATGCGCCCGATTCTTATTAATTTAGCAGCTCCGCCGCCATCAGAAGCAGCAGCAGCGAATGTGACGCAGTTGTACGCACCACTGGAGCAAAATGCACCCTCGCATGATTAACCCACTGAGAACAGCTCAGAACCCCTCAGTTTTGTTTGGGGTTATTAATAATAATATTAAGAATGGCCAAGATCTAGTAAAAGTTTTTATTATATTTTGATTTATAATATTTTTAAACATATTTCTCCTCTTTCAAATTTTATTTTATTTCCTTTTTTTCTTTTCTTTATCGCTGGTTAATGCCTGTTTCAATTTTTATTATCCCTCCCTAGCCTCCATCATTGTCCATCAGTGGGTTAAGCTTGAACCCTGTCCTCTCCCGCCTTGGCCTGGCTTCATAAATTTTTATTGCCCCGCCGTGGCCAAAATCCACCAGAGGCTGGAGAGCAGGAAGCCTGGAGCCTGGAGCTGGTAGCTTGGAACTTGGAGCTGAGCACTGGAGGATTTCGGTTGAGTCTAAGATGCCACTGATACTGATATGAGATGCTGGCTGAGGCGGACGTGGCTGTGGCAGAGGCTGTGGAATCGGAATCAGTAGCCCCCACGGGCCAACGTCGCCGAGAAGAGATTCTGCTTCGTTTTGTCACAAATTAAACACGTTTTTCCGCAGAACCTAATGAATAAACAAGCAAGAGTCAATTTTTGTTTTTTTTTTTTTTTTTTGGAAGACTGGCTGACGGTTGAACGCCACCTGACGGTGGGTGAGTGAACCTAAGGGGAGGTACTGATAAAGCCAGTGAGACAGATCTAGACAGGGGAGAGGAAGTACTATAAATTCAATGTAATTATAAACTCAGAAAGTATATTCAGGTAAAGGTATTCCTTAATTATTATTAGATATATTTATTAAGGAGAATATTTCCATACTAATGCCATAGATTAGAATTAATAGAATTATTTTTTATTATAATTATTATTTATTATTTAATATTTAATGAATTATTTAATACTTATATTCAAAGCTACTACTTATTAAGAAGAAAATTTCCATACTTTTACCATCACAATTAGGTTAATACAAGTATTATTTAAAACTTATATTCAACCCTACTTTTATTATAATTAAATATATTTATTAAGAAGAAAATGTCACTACTTTTTCCAACACTATTAAATTAATACAAAATAATTTTAAGGCCCCATATTTAAAGCTACTTTTAAACTTGCCTAAATAACCACTTTTCTAGGCATATCAAATCGATAAATATCGATAAATGCTCTTCTAAGAGCGTTCAGAAGACCTTGTAAACGACTTCCGTTTACAAGGCAATTGGCCCGGCTCTCGTGGCGATCTTGGCCAAGTACCAATTCGAGCACGCATTCCAATCCCCCCTTCGGGGACGGTGGGATCCATTAAATAAATAAACGCAGTTAGCGAGGCGAAAAAGATTCCACTCTCCACCCAGCCTGATGACATAAGTGTTAATTGAACATGGAACCAGGTCTGATATACTCAGATATTTCTCCCCAACTGCAATTACGCACATCTAATGCAATTTCAATAATTGGGCATCAAATTTATGGGGCGAACGCGGCCGCGCAAATTACGAAGTGCGAACATCTTGGAGCGATCCGAGCGATCCTCGTCCAGGTGCGAATCTTGGCCACTTTCCATGTGGCGAGAGCCGGGCAATTATTTCTATTAAAAAATATGTACGAGCAGCGTATGAAAATGTTAAATTGTTCTCCATAAAAATATTTCCTATTTCGCTGCCGCCGCCTCGGTTTTGCCTTTTTTTCTTCTCTCTTTTTTTTATTATAATTGTTTGCAATTTACATGCGAGTGCGCACATGGGATTCTATTAGGCAAAACATTTCGCAATTGCGTGCTGATTGCCGGTTGCAGCCACAGCAACCTGCAACTGCGACTGGCAACCTGCAACTCGCTCAGCCACATACGGAGCAGGTCTTGGCCGAAACAGAAGCCAGCGAAGACTGCAGACAGAAGACAATCCAAATGGTTATGGAAATTGGGAAGAGAGTTCAGAAGTTGTGTCAGTTTTAGATCAGGGAAGGTTACTAGAAGGTTTGAACTTTGGTAGAATTTATTTAGCAATAAAGTGATATTTTCTAAAAATATGTTAAATTCAAATAAAAGTCTTAAGTTAATTTAATATTTATTGGGAATTAGGAAGAGAGTTCAGAAGTTGTGTCAGCATCAGATCAGGGAAGGTTACTGGAAGGTTTGAGCTTTGGTAGAATTTATTTAGCAAAAAGTGATCTAAAAATATTTTAAAATTCAAATAAAAGTCTTAAGTTAATTTAATATTTATTGCCATATTTTTTAAAACCTGTATCATCACCAGAATAACTCACGCTGTCATCGCCTTTGGCTCTTCTGCTCTTGGATTTTTTATTTCTTTTTTTTAAGGGGCCGCTTTGCATGCACGGGATTATTAGTTCCGGCCGCCTGAACGCATTTTTTGCGCACCTTCTCCGCACATCCCCACATCCCCAGGCCGCAGTTATTAGAGGCTTGGATATTAATAATTTTAATTAAGTCTAGAATTGAGCTTTGCGCGTAATTATGCGAAACGCGACAAGGGTCCACAGCTCGTGTGTGCCTTCTTCTGTATGCAAAGCAGTCGGAGTCGGAGTCGGAGGCCCCACTTACACCTTGGGATCTCCAGCTACTTCGGGGGTAATTACAGTGTGCATCGGGTGCCACGCCCACTTTCCTTTTCAAGAAGCCGCCTGCATATGAATATGAATCTGTATCAGTATCGGAATCTGAATCTGAATCGGAATCCACACCTGAATCCGCGCCTCTGCTTAGGCAAGCGAGGCTAATCTAATCGCTGGCCGGGCAAATGGCAATCCATGAGATACATGCATCTTGTATCTGTGTGCAGGGAAATGCCAGGGAATATGTTGACTCCACAAGAGCACAAAGCACCTGCTGGATAATCACGGCTCTCGGGTCTGGAGTTAATCATAGATTAAGACGGGATGTCTCTGACTTCTATGGGTTATTCTCTTGAGTTCTTGGGAGATTTTATATTTTATAAAACTTAAATTATTAAAAGGAAAGTCTAGAAGGGGGCTAGGTAGTAATTAAAAGATAGATAAATAAAAATAAAAGGAAAGTCTAGAAGTAGGCTAGGTAGTAATTAAAAGATAGATTCTATATGTAACAAGTATTAATTACTTTAAGCCTCCCTCCTGACCTTTTTTTTATCTTTCCCTTCTCCTTGTATATTATTTTTTCCTCCCTTTTTGCTATTTTTCGAGCCTTTTTTTTTTTGAGGTAATGACAACATAATTACTTTGCGGAAAACATTGGCCTCACAGATGAAATGTGGCCCAGAAACCGTTTTAATTGCAGTTCAAAGACAAGAAAAGAGGAAAACTGAGGATATCTTCGGCGAAAGGGGTCAGGATGGGGGCAATGGAAAATAGAATGTTGCCAACTCTGTGTGAGAGATGTTGCCGCCCACGTGCGATTCCACCGTTCCACTTAGGCCCCCCTTGCGCCCCGCCCCTGGCGAAAAGTGCGTACAGCTGAGGGAAATGGAACGGCAACAATCCAGTTAACAGTAATTGCTGGCGCGTCGTGTTTTCGGACCACCAATGGATTGATTAACTACGTGTTCGATATTTCAGCCAGCCAGCGCCTGCCTCCGCCGCCCCCCTTCGAAATCCCCCGTCGCCGCCACTGCCTCCAGTTGTGTCACTTTGCTATTGATGATGTGGCCCAGCCGGAGATGCACTGCGCGCGGTGGGAACGGGGTATTTGCGGAGTTAACAGAGGTATGTAGGGTTAACCGGAGGTTAAATAATAATTAAATAATAGTATGTAAGGTTAACCGGAGGTTAAATAATAATTAAATAATAAATACAAATAAAAAACCATAAAATGCATACAATGTGCTAGGTGCTTTTCAGTTAACCACCAGTTAAAGTGGTCGTTAATGAAATTCTGCTGTCTTATATCCGGTAGGTTAACCGAAGGTTCTATGTGCAAAATAAATTAGGAAGATTATTAAGCTTAGAACAAAGTCAAGGTGCCAATTGCTTAACAGGAAGTTAAATTTAACCACCAATTAAACGGAAGGTAAAGGGAGTTCCGTTTCATCTATAACCGGTATGTTTACCGAATGCTTATTATTAAATAATACAAGACTGACTGCTGTCAATAAGCGAATTTATTTATAACTCCCAGTAAATCTGCTCATTGAAAGTTATATCCTCTTGTTATCTCCATTTCTGTTGCATTTTCTTCCAGTGCACTTCCAGCCGGGCCAAGTTTTCCAAGTGTTTCCAGCCCCAGCGAGGCAGGCAAGTCCAAATCAAATTTACTATAATGACCACTCAAATGGACAGCGTAATGGGCCATGCGGCGTGCGAGAGGGATGCCAGATGGAGGCTCAGTGCGCGACAGAGACGGCAACAGAGCGACAGGGAAAGAGAAAGGCGCTGCTGCGGCTGCTGCGAAGTTTGCAGGAAGGCCGAAAGTGGGCGAAACTCGGAAAGAGAAGCTAATGGCATTTGGCTGGTGTTGCGTGCATTTGACATTCTGGCAGTCGATGCCTCCAATAAATAGATCGGGTGATTGGAGGGGGGAGAAAATTGGAGGGGAACAGCCCGTGGGCGACGGCCAGGGAAATGGGTTTCCCCCTTTTCCTTCGAAGAAGATGATTTGCTAGGTCAGCTTGGTGATAAAATGGAGCACAAGTTTAGCTGGGAGATTAGATAAGCGCAGATGAGATCTTGATAAGATAAGGATGCTATATGGGGTGAATTTGTAGGCTAAATTTAAACTAGATCTGCGTGGAAGCTATAAGAATGTTGATACAAAATATGGTAGCTCTATGTCTTATAGTATTTGAGATCTAGGTTTTTTATACTATTATTATTACCATAATGAACCCTTGAACCCAAGAAAAAAGCGCTATATGAACAGACAGGAATATACATACCATTTTCTTGTATTTATTTAAAGACAAAAAAAACGTTACAGGATCAGCCAGGAATATACATTCCATATTCTTGTATTTATTTAAATTTTGCCAAGAAAAAAAACGAAAAAAAAAATATATAAAAGGCTGAAGAAGCAACAATTTACGAGACGCGTGCGATAAAAAGGGGGTCCCCGCAATAAATCGATTTATGCTGACAAAAAACCGATGTAATAACGAGGGGAATGACCGACCTGGTGTATCTGCCACGTCTGATGATACCCGAGAATGTGAGGAACTCTGCCCCTGCCACATGCAACGATTCCATAAATTGCGATGCCCCGCGGCAATGTCAGTAATACGACTACTTCAGTGGCAAGTGGCAGGTGGCCACTTGGTCCTGGTCCTGGTCCTGGTCCTGGTCCTGGATTTCAGGGGGATATGCAGAGCCCCTCGATGTGGCCGAGTAACGGATAAATACGCAGGGGACTTGGCATTTTTCGGCTGCCGATTTCGCACCTCCTCCGGCGAGGCGAGGGATCAAGGGATTAGGGTGAGAGGATTGCACCTGCAATCCGGCGAACAACTTAATTGAATTTTGAGAGGGGCAGCTGCTTATCGCCGGGCAATTAATTCCAGCGATTTGCTTAGCTGTAATGCCTGTAACAGGAGGGGTTCCTCCAACATAAACCAAACCAGACCGGAGCCAGATCAAGGGGAACCGCTCGGTGTCCGCTTCGGGGGCCTCCTTGGTGTTTCTTTCTTGGAGTTCCTGGTGTTTTCGGGGTTCGCGTCGCCTGTCAACTGGCCACCACAGAACGTAAATCAAGAAATTTGCTTAGCCCACGCGCCATAGCTATGGGCAAAGGCACTGCAAAGAAATATTAATAAAAATATATATAAAACAGGAAAATATAAAATTATGCAAAATATAGAAAAAGAATAGTATCAAAGATCAGGAAGATATTTTTTCTTGCATCAAAATAATAATAAAATGATGATAAATTCTCAGTTCTCTTCATTTATGCCTTGCAAATATTTTATATATTTTTCCTCAGTCTAGAAATCCCTATAAGCAATGCCCCCCGCAGACCCCTGAACAGGTGCTGGCTCTCTTTGCATATTCCCCAATACAGTTGGGGAAAACATCGAAGGGGGCTCGGTGGAGTGAGGATAAAAAATAAAAATAAAAAACACAAATGGAAACAGGAATGGGGCGCATGCGCCTCGATCGCTTTTTGTGTGACTCGGATTGGAGTTTTCAGATCTGCCAGATCTGCCAGAGTTGCCACAAGGCACAATGGGTGGTAAATTGAAGCTTTCAACTTGCCCCGTCTTGATTTCAATTCGTTGGCGGCTGTTTTGACAATGTGCGCCGCTTTAATTGGAGCCGTGTCATTAAGAGCACGCAATAGGGAAATCTGACAGCTAACTCAGGGGGGGGAGGGACAGGCCGGCATAGGGGTCCATTTGAATGGCAAGTAAATAAATTAGAAATATGTTTGATTGAAACTATAATGGTGGTTTTATTGGCAGTTAATCAAGGGAAATTATGAGGATTTAAAAGGGATAAATTAACCAGGAGAATATGGAATAGGTTTTAAAACGAAATAAAGGAAGTGTTATCAGTCAGAAAAATTTATAATAAATCTCTGTAACTTTTTATCTTTCCTTCAGCAATAGCCAGACATAGAAATATAATATATATAAAATATAAACATTTATCTGCCGCCAGTTCTAAGAGCTCTTTCTTGAATTTTTTGTATTAAGAAACCTTTAACCAAATTTTGTATCTACAAGATCGTATCTATAAGGTATAACAGATTTTTCCCTTCATTACTAAATAATTTAAATTAATTTTATCATTAATACAAACTCTTTAATTAGGATTTTTAAAAAGCAGAGGAACTATAAATTCTATTTATAGCTCAGCTATCCTTAAGCTTAACACACTTTGCATGCATTACAATGTAAAGTGATAGCTCAGTGATTTGGCATTTCACTCCCTAGCCGAAGGACCCCGGTTCGATTCCCAGCGTTGGCTATTTTTTTTTTATCAATCATTCAATTTCCCCTCTTCCTAAATAACTTAATCTTACTCCCTCCAATTCAAAAATTCCCACAAATAGTTTAAGATACCTTAATGGGCCAAGTTCCCGTCTCTGCTCCTTCCCCCGTAACGAATCCTTTGACATTCGTTTCGAAAATGAGACCAACAAATAAAGAGGAATAAAAAAAGGAGGAAACAAAATAAAATTTCCTGCCACTTGGCGATAAGAAAGCCAACTTTTACCTTGGCTGGCACCCACTCACCATCACAATCGCCGCCAGTCGATGAAAAAGTTTTCGACAGGTTTCGGCATTTTAGGCCGAATGCCGCAAAAACAAGACGCTGCCTGTGGACTGAAAAAAGCGAAGAAGAAAATAATTTCCAGCCCGCTTTGTGGGCTTCGATTTGAATACCCTAAAGGCTCAGTTTTCCGGCAGAAAAATGTTTTAAATATTTATTTCCAATTCCATTTAGGTTTAAATGGAAAAGGGAAAATCATAATCTAATCGATATTATTTTTTTTTTTAACTAAAAATATCGATAAGGCAGCTGTTTTGTTTTTAGTTTTTTATTAATAAAGCTATTTGAACTCGATCTCCATTTATCGAGGCTTAAAAGTTGTACTTTTATAAGGCAGTAATTTTGCGAACTGCAAAATATTGTACTTATCGAAATAATCGATAGGTTTATCGGAAAATGGATTTAATTAATTTTTAGAGGGTTGCTATTTCCCTTTGATTAAGGACACCATTTGGATCTAGGGTATGAAAAGTCAGCAAAATTGTCGCCACAAAAGTTATTCCTGCCTCCCTCTCGCACCCACAGCGGTGGCTTTTAACTTCTGTTTTTGTTTTTGTTTTTGTTTTTGTTTTTGTTTTGCCTGTATTATTGTGTTTGTTGTGCTCGAGGCTTCGGCTTCGGCCTCGGCTTCTACGCTTCCTTTTTGGCAGACGCCGTTATGTCTCGCAAAGTTTCAAGAAACTGGTTCCGTCCCTTTCCCGCCCCCGCCCCCGCCCCCGTCAATAACTTTCTGTGTCACATTTGTGTGTGTGCGTCTGACTGTGTGTGATTCGTTTTGATATAATTTATTGTAAAATTATTTCCGTTTTGCTGTTACTTTGTGGCTGCCTCAATTCCGGTTTGGAAAAATAGCAGAAAAAACAAAAAAGAAGTCCAGGGAATACTCAAAAACAGATCTGGTTGAACTTTTTATAAATCAAGGACTTGCAATGGGTTCAAACTAAAAAATTCATAAGTTAAGTTGATAGAAAATACTTAAACATTAAATAATGTATTAAAAATATTAAAAGTTGTTATAATAAGACAAAACTAAATTTTATTTTTACATAAAGGCGCCCCGAAGGACGAATACTCAAAAACAGATCTTCTTGAACTTTTTATAAAACTTGCAAAAAGAAGTCAAGGACTTGCAATGCCTTTAAACTAAATAATTAATAGGTAAAGTTCGTAGAAAAAACTTTTTAAGCTGGGTTTAACATTAAATAATGTATAAAAAATATTTTAAAAAAATAAAGAAGTCAAGGCAATACTCAAAAACAGGAATTGTTGACCTTTTTATAAATCAAGGACTTGCAATGCCTTTTAACTAAATAATTAATAAGTAGAGTTCATAGAAAAAACGTTGTAAGCTGGGTTTAACATTAAATAATGTATTAACATTATCAAAATTTGCTTTTGAAAAGAAACAAAAATTTTAATTTTTACAAAAACGCGCCCCGAAGGGCGCGCGCTAACTTTCAGCTTAAACCTAGTTTTAAACTTAAACCTAGGATTTACACTTAAAGCTAGCTTATTATAAATTTCTATACAAGAGACGAGTGCCAACCAACACAACCATGCCATCTTAATGTCCGGGACTCGAACCCGGACCGGTGGAGCTATAACTTTCCTTAATGGGAGATGTCACCTCTACCCATTCAGCTACCACCGGCGGCGAGGTGACAGCTTCTACAGGTCTACTTGAACTCACCTACTGTCATTTGCAAGCAAAAAGGAAGCCAGTGTGGCCGTATCAGCGCACATAGAGATGCCACCTAGTTGTCTAATAACTGCCACGTTTATAATTCGTTTATATTCAAATTTTCAGCAAATGTTCGCACAAAACTATTTATTATTTTATACATATATTGTTTAAAACTAAAAAAATATCATAATATCAATAAACTTTTCTACCTTTTCTCAAGTGTAAAACCCAAAAAACGTGAACCCATCAAGGGCCCATTTAATTGGCGTCTATTTATGTCATCGCAGATAGCACAGAGATCGCACCGATCTTGGACAGAGATCGTGAGTGACAAAGCCAAAGGGCCTAAAGGAACCTCTGGATCCGAAACAATGAAAATTGATATTGTGGAAAATCTTAAAGGCCGCAATCACCGCTATCGGGGCCCAAGCCAACCCTCCTCATTACGCATATCGGGCGGAACTGGGAACTGGGAACTGGGAACTGGCGGCCACTCCAAGCGCCGACTCCCAAGAGGCAAGGACAGGTCCCGGGATCCGGCTCCATCTCCATCTCCCGCGGCCACATCAAGCAACGCAACTGGAGATCGGGGTCTGTCCATCATTATGTCAACGCTCTCAATGCGCATGTCAATCAAGATGAAGTGCCGCTGATACGTTCGTCTTCGGGAGCAGACGGACTTCATCCTCGGTTACTTGGTTCTCCTCGGACAGGCTGGTGGCTGGTGGCTTAGTGCCCCGCCCCAGACTCCCCAGAATGCCACAGGAGAGTTATTGAGGAAGTCCATGGGTGGGAATAAATTTTCGGGCTTGAGATGGGTTTTAGTTTGGGATAGGTTTAGAGATTATTAAAATTTAATATTTATTTATATTTTAGGGGGCCCTTAGAACCTTTTTCTAGAGGGTGTACCATTTCCTGCAAGAGATTCTTCACTCAAATATTAATCCCTGTATCGATAAACAGTTTCCCGGAACGAGATATATTCCTGCCCGATAGTAGTTGCAACTTCCCTTAAATAATAAATGTTGTAAAAGGTGAAACACTCTCTACCGAGTCGCAAAGCTTAGACATTCATGTTTTTTATGGCACATATCGTGGATTTATAACCATTTTCGGCATGAGCTCTGGAATTGCTTGCATCCTTGCTGCTCCTCCGACGGACGGCTCTCACTCATTTCAATTTATGAGAAGCGCCCTCGTCGTTCGCCGTCTCTATTTTATTATTTGTGCAATCATTTTTTATTGTTTTGCTGGTCGGAGCGGAGCTGATCCTGGTCGGTGTGGCAGGACGATGGCAGAAGGGCAGGATCCCCCGTCCCGGTCCACTTTCAATTGTTTGGCAGCCCTTGGCAGTCCCGCTTGATATTTATTTGTTGTGTGCCGGCTATAAACGTGAAATTTACTGCGGAATGTCATTTAAAGTACAAACATTCTGACTCCCCCGCCTATCCGCATATCCTTGTATTTTTTACTCCTTTTAGTTTTTTTCGCTTTACTTCGCTTTTTCGGGATATATTTACTTGTATTTTGTCGAGGGCCGGACTAACGGTTTCTATGCACGCCAAATGACGCCGCTGTCGATGGAGCGCAGTCAGGGTTCCATCCTGAATCCTTTATGCCCTTTCCTGGATTATTTTTTCCTTTAATTTATAAGGTATATTTTCTAGAGTATTCAGGCTTAATCTAGTATAATTTATGGTAATTTTAGACCTTTGTATATCCTCAGAAATATCTTGCTGATATTTTATTATATTTATCCTTTCCTCATAAGTTAAAAGAAAACTTTAAAAAGTGATTTAATTTATATATAATTTATAAGGTATATTTTCTAGAGTGTTCAGGCTTAATTTAGTATAATTTATGGTCATTTTAAAGCTTTGTATTCTCTTCGAAATTTCGTAGGTATTTTTTATAACATTTATCCTTTCCTTATAAGATTAGAAAAACTTCAAAAAGTGAATTAATTCCATCGGTTTCACGCTGACCTGCCCAGCAGTTGTTGTTTTTGTGTCGTATTTTATAATCCTTTTCCTCTTTTCGGCTCGAGCCTGGGCCTGGAACAAGGCGCATTTTGTCTGTCTCGTCCTGGGGATCGCTCCTCGCCCTCTTTCAGGCACAAGCGTTTGTCATTATGTGGCTGCTTCCGGATTATATTTTCGGTAGGAATTTCTGTTTATTTTGCACGTCTTAGCAGCTGTCGCCGTTACACACGACCGCCCGAGGACCTCTGCCGCCGCCTCTCTGTCTCTCCACAGGACCCCGCCGCGAGTGGTATCCCTTTAATTTCGTCAAGTGGCCTAATGCCGTTCCACTAAGTGCGGCTAATCAGCTGCCAACAAGAAAAAACACAGGAGATCCAAATCTGAAACGGATGTCGCCGGTTGTGGCCAACAAGGCCCTGGTTGGCTCCTGCGAAAAGGACACGGACGCGGACACGGCGCCAAAGGCTCGCCAAAAATTAATTATTAAGACCGGAATATATATTTGGCGGCTGAGAGAGAGACAGTGGCGTAGGCAGGAAGGGATTGAGAACTCTCTGGGGAGAGGAAAAACTATGCAAGCTTCTCCCTTGATAAAATCCTGCGTACGTCCCTGGGGCCAGAAATGAAATAAATAAACTGTCTCACTCAAGGGAATGGGTGGAGAGGTATCTGTCTGAGCTGCCTGCTTTACACCTGTCTCACCTTTGATTTGTATGTTTGTGCGACGTTGTATGTATGTTTTTAAGGTAATATCTAGATTTGGCTGGAGTCCTGGGCTTAAATTGGCCGGCAGTTGTCCTGAAATAATCTACTTTATGTGGTTGGATAATAAGTTTAATTAAGTATTTTTGATATATTGATTTATATATAAAAAAAAGAAATAAAATTAACACAAGGTAAGGTGAAAAAATAAGGTACTTTAACCGCAGCCGGTAGGATTCGAACCTACGCTCCCAGAGGGAATCTGATTTCGAGTCAGACGCCTTAACCGCTCGGCCACGACTGCTTGGTGACGAAATAAGTCCAAAGTCCTCTCCTCATTATCTATTTATATATCTTGGTTAACTTTTAAATTTTGCTTTTGTCTCTATAAAACACTGGTTAGCTTTCATTTGCGTTTTACAACACTATTAATTATAGTACTAGTTCGATAAGAGAGTTTACTATAAAAATAAAAATATTGAGTTAAAAAAAGTCTTATTCAATTTGAATTATTCTAATGATCAACTTATTAATTTAATAAAAACAGAATATACTAAAATATACATTAAATATTTAAAAATATACAATTTGTATTTATTTTTTATTTAAAAAAAATAGGTT